>OZ012553.1:35580934-36205934 GCA_963935595.1 Schoenobius gigantellus
TTAGATATATATTGATATCTATCTTATTTCACATAGAGCCAACTCGCCGCGTGGCAACACGCAATTAATATATTATATAACCTACATTGGTATAATTTACATTATAAATTTATATTGGTTTACATTGGTGACCCCGAACATTTTGTGTGAGAATTCTTTACCTACACCGATAAAGTAGGATAAGCGCAGCAATTAGATTATTTAGTGTGTACTTATATTATTAATTTTGTATTTTGTGATGTACCAAACGCCCCCATTACCTGTGTATGACGGTTAATCGCCATCGACTGTACCAGACAGTGCAAAGAAGATGGAAGAAGGTATGTCAGCCAGTGAAAATTTAGCTGCGATCAGTGTGCACGCAAAGTTGCCGGATTTTTGGCCGGAAATGCCCAGATTATGGTTCGCTCAGGTCCAAAGTATATTAGGACCGCAGAAGCAAGGAGATGAGAGTAAATTTAATTTAGTAGTAGCAAAATTGAACCGAGATGCGCTACAGCAAGTCAGCGACATTTTAATATCACCACCAAAAACCGATAAATATAACGCAATTAAACAACGTTTGCTGCAAGTTTATGAAGAGAGTGCAGAAAGACAATTCCAGAAGCTGGTGAGTGAATTGGAGTTAGGATCACAAAAACCATCTCAATTATTCAGGCGTATGAGAGAATTGGGCAGGAGTACACAGGCGTCGGAGACTACTTTACACAATTTATGGCTAGCTCGTCTACCGGCATCCATCAGAGCCGTACTGATAGTAAGTCAGGATCAATCGCTCGAAAATTTGGCTAACATAGCGGACAAGATTATGGAAAACATCCGAGGAGAGATCTCAGAGGTCAGTACCACATCAACCGTTAATGCAGCCCATATCCCAATAAATGACCTTATCAGTCACATGCATAAGTTAAGTCTGGAAGTAACATCCCTACGAGAGGAGGTGAAGGAGCAGCGTAGAGGCGCATACCGCAGACCAGAGAGCAACCAGAGGAGGTGGAGGCCACGATCAAGGTCAAGGACACCCAGAGATCCCAATTGGTTGTGTAGATATCACTACCGTTTTAAAAATAGAGCGACTCGGTGTGAAAAGCCCTGTACGTGGAAGTCATCACCATCATCAACGGAAAACTAGAGTCGGTACAATCGATGGCGGGCGATGTTGTACCAGGTAAGAACCACCGCCTTAGTATATTTGATCGCTATAATGGTTATAATTTTTTAATTGATACAGGAGCGAACGTTTCCGTTATCCCGGCATCGCGTAAACAAAAAATGGCCAAAAATTGTTCTGATTATAAATTATTTGCAGTGAATAACAGTGAAATTAATACATATGGCACTTTAACTTTAAATGTAAACTTAAACCTAAGACGCATGTATCGTTGGACTTTTATCGTAGCTGACGTCAGTCAACCCATATTAGGCGCGGATTTCTTAGAATATCATAACTTGGTAGTAGATTTAAGAGCGCGAAAACTTATTGATAAGCACACGAGCTTGTTAACATTTGGCAAAATAATTAATCATAATGAACCATCCTAAAGCACTATTGAGAGTAATCATCAATTCTTAGATTTATTAACCGAGTTTCCGGAAATTACAAAACCAGTGTCATTCAAAAATATGGAGAATAATTTTAGCAATGAAGTTTACCATCATATTGAATTTACAGGACCACCAGTGCATGCAAGGTCAAGACCATTACCGCCGGATAGATATCACAGGTAGGGCATGCAATATCGCAAGGTTCTCACTTCCGGAACTGAGTTCCAATACTGATTACCTGATTCCGGAATTGGTAACTTTCAATTTTTTTCACATCAAACAAGATTTATAATTATATCAAGTCTTTTAATAATCGTTTTGTAACAAATTAAACGTATTTGGTCATCTTTTTCTCTTATTACTCTAATTATACAGCTTAAATCGTAAAATCAACAAGGCTTATTTATCACACAATGCGAATTAAACATTAACAATATGAATACCAACAGTACCAAGCAAAGATGCAAATTCAAATTTTTTCAAATTCTATATCCTTTATTCAATTGGGATTTTACAATCACTTTTGAACGTCAAAGAAGCTACGCCATTGGTCACAAGTCTACGGCGGAAGACCTTGTACTGGAAAGAACCAGCAAGAAAACCAGCAAGGGCTATTTTTTTCTCCCTGTATTGTTACAGAGTCGTCAATTGGAAGCAGAACTCAAAAGTAAAGATTGTGTTCAACTTCCATTACAAGATTAGATGTGTCAGTGTACATTATACATTTAAATCTATAAATTAAGTCTACAATTAAGACCAAGCATTGACATCATTCAGATAATCATTGACTTTATAATATCCTTTACTCATTAGAGTCTTTTTTACATGCGCTTTAAACTTATGAAAAGGTAAGTCAGTAACACTCTGTGGAACTTTATTGTAAAAAGATATACATTTCCCCATAAATGAGCCTCTAGTTTTTTGGAGCCTGTACGTTGGAACGGCAAGTTTATTTTTATTTCTTGTATTTAAGTTATGAAATTTAAAATTGGTATCGAATGTGTTATAATTTTTATAAATGTAAATCAAATTTTCATAAATATACTGTCCTGCTAAAGTCAATATATTAATTTCTTTAAATAAATCACGTAGAGAATGCCTTGTTCGTAAATTATAAATAGCCCGCACGGCTCTTTTTTGAAGTACAAAAATACTTTCTATACTAGCGGCTGATCCCCACAGTAATAGCCCATATGACATAACACTGTGAAAATGACTAAAGTAAATCAGTCTTGCCGTTTCAACATCAGTAAGTTGTCTCATTTTTTTACAGCATATGCCGCAGAACTGAGTCTGTTTGCTAAGGACGCAATATGTGGATCCCACTGCAAAGTCGAATCTAGTGTTATACCCAAAAATTTTGTAAAATCGACGAATTCAACAGTATGATTATTCATTTCCACAATATTATCCACTTTCCTAACATTTGGCAATGAAAACTTAAGACATTTAGTTTTACTCGAGTTTAATGATAAATTATTCACAGTGAACCAATGCAATACTTTAGAAAGAGTACTATTTACAACGTCAGTATTTCCGTTTCCTCTGTCAATCTTAAATATTAAAGAAGTGTCATCTGCAAATAGTACTGTATCGCACAGATTATTGGTGAAGTGTGGGAGGTCATTAATATAAATTAAGAAGAGCAGAGGTCCCAGTATTGATCCTTGAGGCACGCCCATAATGATAGGTGCACCAGAAGACTCAGTTCTGTTAATTACAACTTTTTGGACCCTATTGGACAAATAAGACTCAATAAGCTTAATTGCCTCTTCAGACACACCATAATGCTTGAGCTTATTTAGAAGAGTCTGATGATCAACGCAGTCAAAAGCCTTTGACAGGTCACAAAATATACCGATCACATCCTGTTTACACTCCCAGGCGGCAAAAATGTGTTTGAGAAGTGCAACTCCAGCCTCTGTAGTGCAACGACCCTTTGTAAAGCCAAATTGGTCAAGATTTTAAAGCCGACAATTAAGCTGATGGAGGAATGGCGTGGTATGGGTCTGCAGCCTTCTGAACCTTATGCTCGTCGGCTACTCAACAAACAGATCTCGAAGTATTAAAGAAGCCATCGAGCGGAACAAGGGCTCCAAAGTGTTCGCAATATCTGTCACTCGGTCAGAGTCTGCTGACGAAGCTGAAGACAGAGGACGGCAGAGTCGTTACGACCCGACCTGAGCTTATGGCTGAGATCGAACGCTTCTATGGAAAGCTTTACATAACATCGCAGGCACCTGTCATTCAGGCTACAGATCCTAGAGCCAAATTGATCTAGCATTACACCAAAGATATCCCGGACGTCAGCCCGTACGAGATTAGTATGGCTCTCAAACAGCTCAAAAACAACAAGGCGCCGGGTGATGATGGAGTTACAGATGAGCTTTGAAAGCGGGTGGACTACCAGTCTGGAAACGCTGGAGAGGCTATTTAACTCCGTCATACACGAGGGCGAAACGTCTTAAGTGCGTGGTGGCAGTTTTCTTTTAAAAGGGCGACAGGGCCCAGTTGAAGAACTACAGACTCATCACGCTCTTGAGTCATGTATATAAGCTGTTCTCGAAAGTCATCATGAATCGGCTAACGCGCAGGTTTGACGACTTCCAGCTTCCCGAACAAGCCGGATTCCGTAAAGGTACCACATTCATACGCTGCGGCAGATTATTGGCGTTTGTGGACTCTAAGAAAGCCTATGATGCCGTCGAGGCCTGGGCTGTGCTTAGGTCACTCCAGAGATGCCAAATAGACTACCGGTACATCCAAGTGTTGCAATCATTGTACAAAAATGCCACTATGTCAGTCCGCCTTCAGGACCAAAACTCGAAACCAATACGACTTCAGTGAGCTGTAAGACAAGGTGACGTAATTTTAATTATCAGTGGTAAAAAATGGGGATATCAGACCAGTTGGAGACTTTAGGCGTCTAAAGGCCGGACCACCAAACCGGACCGATATCCCGTTCCTCGTTTGCATGACTTTACATATATTTTAGCTGGTAAAAAAATATTTTCGCGTTTAGATATAAATAGAGCTTACCATTACATAAAAATTGCCCCCGAAGACGTAGAAAAAACTGCAGTTATTTGCCCGTTCGGATTATTCGAATTTTTACGTTTACCCTTTGGTCTACGCAATGGAAGTCAAACTTTTCAACGATATATGAGTAAATTAGTACTAAAAGACTTAGATTTTCAATTTAATTTTATTGATGACGTCATCATAGCGTCAAATGACATAATAGAACATAAAAAACACTTGCGACAAGTTTTTGAACGTTTTGCAAAATTCGGTATAACTATAAATTTAGCTAAATGTGAATTTGGGAAAAGTAATATTGAATTTTTAGGTCACGAAGTTTCAACAGACGGAATTCGACCCTTAGACCTAAGAAACTAGACCTAGAAACTGTGGAACAATTACGTAGATTTTTGGGGATGATCAATTTTTATCGAGCTAATATACCCCATGCAGCCGAAACTCAGTCAAGTCTGAATAAATATTTAAAAAATTCTAAAAAGAAAGATAAGAGTAAAATATCATGGTCCGAAGAAACAATTAAAGCTTTTGAACAATGTAAAAATAATTTAAAAATGCAGTGATCATTAGTTATTCACGACGGATATAAGATACGTCAAGGGCGACGATAACAAATTTGCTGACGCTCTGTCGCGCGTCGAAACTATACAATGTCTAGACTTCTAGAGTCATTGAACTACGCGGAATTAGCCAACGCTCAGGAGAACGATAGCGAACTTTTACAACTGATAAACAATGGAAATAATAATTTATCACAAAAAAAATTTTTTATTCCTAGTTACAATACGGCAATTTATTGTGAAAATTCCACTAATAATTGTAGACCATATTTACCAGAAAGTTATAGGCGAACAATTTTTAATTTGATTCATAATATAAGTCATCCCGGAATTAGGGCAACTCGCAAATTAGTAGCACACCGATATTTTTGGTCAGGTTTAAATCGAGATGTAGGTATATGGGCGAAAACTTGTTTACAGTGTCAGAAGTCGAAAATTAGTAGGCATACAGTATCGGAACTGCAGCAATTTTCTAATACTGAACGCTTATCGCACGTTCACTTAGATATTGTAGGTCTCTTACCACCGTATAAAGATGGTCACAGATATCTCGTTACCATGATTGATCGTTTCACCAGATGGCCAGAGGCTATACCAGTATCGAAAATAACAGCGGAAATAGTAGCGAAAGTTTTTTATGAGAATTGGATTTGTAGATTTGGTACCGTTGCCAAAGTAACAACAGATCGAGGAAGGCAATTTGAGAGCAGTATGTTCGTGCAATTATTAAAATTAATGGGTATTAAAAAGTCGCGTAGTAGTCCTTACCACCCGCAGTGTAACGGGATTATCGAACGGTGGCATAGAAGTATGAAACAAGTCTTAACAGCGCGCTTATCAGATAACACGTTGTTCACGCTCGAGGAAGAGCGAGTGGCGGCACTGCATTCTAGTCTGTGCAGTGACAGCTTTTTTGGCGGCCGGCCGCATGTGATATGTCAGTTGAGTCGAGTCGAAATGTCATATTTTGTGGTTAGGATGATGTCCGGGCATCCATAAAATATAATACACAATATTCAAGCAAATAGTGATTTGCGCGGCGCACCTAATATCGGGGTGCGAAAGCCCGCTTTGTGTTGTGCAAAAGAGTGCCCGCTTTGTGTCAAAATCGCGTGTGTGAGTCGTGGTGGCCTAATAGGCATTTGTAGTGCTCCGGTCTCCACCGGTGGATCCACTGCAGAACTTCAGGAGCCGCGACTTCCTTCGAGCTAGCTCAGGAAGTCCACCGGCTACGGAGGAGACGGAAGGAGACAACGGGAATCGGGGTAAGCCACAATACTTTCTATGAGCGGGTAGTAGGGCATCAGCAATCAACCCAAAATTCCTTACTCGGTGAAACGCCGACGTGGTGGAGTCTACTTGGGGAGCCACCATCTCTTGGTAGCAGAGCGTGGTTTTTAGATTTGAGTGGTTCTTAGATTTGAGTATTTGATTAGTATTGTACAATTAATATTGTAATCTTGTTGGTTGTCCAAACGGGCAATACATATTAATTGGTTTTGATTGCTGATTTTAAACCGACTACCAGCTCATTTGTGGACCGATCTCCTTAACTAATTGTCATTGTATATGAAAAAAAAATTGAGGTTAAATGTCTTTTGTTGTTCTAGTTAAGTTCTAGCATTTACCTACATTTGATTTTGGTTTGTTTTTTCATATCTTTGTTTTGCCCTTGACTATTTTGTTTGTTAAGTTGTAAACTTATAATTGAATTTAATTTGTTTAAAAGATTTTGCTGCTAAATGACTTTGCTGTTGTTGTAATACACTATTTTGCTGTGTTAAGTTTTAGCATTTACATTTGATTTTGTTTTGTTTGCCCTTGAATATTATGTTTGTTAAGTTATTGACTTAATACTTGAATTTAATTTGTTTGAAAAATTCTGTTGTTAAATGCCTTGTTGTTCTAGTTAAGTTCTAGCATTTATACTTGATTTTGGTTTGTTTATATATTTTGTTCTGCCTTTGAAGTTCCTCCCGATCTGTTTTATTGTCTGCGGTTGTCGGTCTGTTTGTCTGTGTATTATTATAGAGTATCTTAATTTTGGTGCAAAATGGTCCCGCCAGTCAGCCCGCTTAGTGGTGCCCGCGCGGGTGCACAAAAGATTTTGAGATGGTTTGCTAGTGCCGTCGCTTTGGTAGACCGACCAGACCGAGAACAGGCTTTGTTAATTCGGCATGAGGGAGTACCTGCTCGCTTGAAGGAATTGGAGCAGCTTTTCGTTCTTCATCAACAATATTTGCTCGACCACCCAGCCGAGGGTGCCGCTGAGTTGCGGGCAGTCGACCAATTTAATGTCGATTATGATCAGTGTTTTGAACAGGCGGATGTGATTATAAACAAGGCTCAGGCAATCCTATCCGCCCGGAGGGGTGAGTCGTGCACGCCCGGGGAGGTCAAGCCTACCCCGGCCGGCTTGCTGGGCAGACTGCCCACTTTAGACATCCCAACCTTTGATGGGAACCTGGCTTCTTGGATGGGGTTCATTAACCTCTTTGATAGCCTGGTTCACTCGAGGGACGACCTGTTCCCTAGCCAGAAATTGGCCTATTTGCTCTCTGCCTTACGTGGAGAGGCTGGTGTACTTGTCCAGCATCTACCTGTCAATGATGACAGTTATGATATTGCAAGGGCGTTGTTGACCGCCCGGTATCAGAATGTTCGCTTGCTAGCGGACACACATGTGGCTGCCATTTTAGGGCTGCCACGAGTATCGCGGGTCTCCTCATTGAGGAAGGAGATTTTGAACCCGCTGCTGAGCGCTATTAACGCGCTCAAACGACTTGATCTACCGGTGGACCAGTGGTCCTTTATTTTGCTCCACCTCATCCTCGATAAGCTTCCCATGGAGATGAAGGGACGCTTCGAACAAAGGTACGGGGGCAATAGTGCCTCGTACCTCCCCCCCTTCTCGGATCTCCTCAGATTTTTGGAGGATGAGTGTCGGATGACCGACCACTTGGATCTGGCTCCTATACCGGGACCGAGTACAGGTCGCTATGAGGCGACCCGGGCAGCGCCACGGAGAGAGCGCCGCCCGTACAAGCAGTATACTGCAGTGCGGCAGAACTCTCCACACAGGGAGAGGCCGATGCCTTGCAAGTGTTGCAAGCGGGATGGCCATCGTTTGCCGGCCTGTCCCAAATTTGTTGGCCTACGCACCGAGGGGCGTAGGAATATGGCCAAGCAGCGGAATTGGTGCTACCGCTGCCTGGGGGCCCATATGGCATCGGCTTGCCCCCACCCACGAGATTGCCACTGTTGTGGAGGGGCCCATCACCCCCTTTTGTGCTTCAACAATAGAAACACTCGTGAGGTGGTGAGAGAGAGGGACTCGCACACGGGCGGGGGCCCTCCTAGGTCACCCACCTCTCCGAGGAGATCGGAGGGGCGTGCCACCCCTCCGCGGAGATTGGACAGGCGCCCCCCCTCCAGTGAGAGGATTGGGCGCCCCACCCCCCCTACGGGCGGGGGGGATCGACGCGCCGCTTATGAGGCGCCACCGCGGGATTGGGCCGCGGTAATTAGGGAGCCACGCCGGGAGCCGATACGCTTCTCTCCCCCTATGATGGAGAGACCTCGTTTGTCACGGGCTCCCCCAACTTTCGCCCATCATGGGCACCGCCCGGCCCCCCGATGCAGCTTTGGTCGGGGTGTGTACGTGCCGGATTGGGACCCGCTCGAGCGCCTTGAGCGCCCTATTCCTCCGCCGCGCACGCATTTTTCTTCGGACCCCCCTTCCCCCCCGTTGCGGGGAATGCGGGGGGATTTTCATTAAACCAACTGTCGGCTGCAACCCCCCCACAGGAGCAGGTGCTGTTACCAACAGCCTGCGTACAGGTGTGGGGCCCGAGGGGCACCTTTGTTTTAGTTCGCGCCCTTTTGGATACGGGAGCTCAGGGTTGCATTGCCTCCAGCTGGCTGGTCCGGCAGTTGAGTTTGAACACATCTCCATACCTTGAATCGGTACGAGGAATCGGAGACCTGCGGATCCCGGATCCGATCGGTCAGGTTTTGTTCTCCTTCTCCCCCCACTTCTCTTCAGCGCCCAAAATTGGCGCTACCGCTGTAGTGCTTTTTCTTGCTAAATTGTAGAAATATAGGGAAATCTTAAAGTTGAAAGAAAAAAAACAAACTTATTCCTTTAGTCCGATACAAAATGAAAAGCTTTATTCTGGTAGGTACATAACTCACTTATGCATATGTCACTAAAGTAAATAAAATCCCTTAATGCAAAGCACTTAACTTAATGTTTAATTAATACAAGCCAAGGGCAGGATGGTTCAGGTTTGTTTGATCAATCTCGGTAAGTTCTTGCTAAATTAACTGGGTACAAAAGTCATAATACAACCGGGGTAATAAAATACACAAACAAATAGTTTTCTTTCTTTTTCTAAAAAATTAGATTAGGTACCTTCGATTGTAACTTCTTGCGATCACGGGTCAGAGATAGGATATTCCTGTTTTATATTAATATATTTAGCTCCACAGAATTCCTCCTTGATAATAGGTTAGTTCATCTGGCTCTAAAGTCAAGCAGCGGAGCCCTACGGCCTCCGGGAACTGCCCTGGAGATTCATAGCACAGTGTTAGGTTAAAAATATAATTAAATATGCCTATGATCTTGAGGTCAGTGGGTCTAACACTGAGTTCTGAAGGAATCCCAGTCAATACATCTGAATTTCATGTAATAAACATTGCAAGTTAATTCCAAACATAATTTTCAATGAATTGTCAAAGTTTCTTATTGGGTAGTTAATAAAAAGGACATATGGAGGGGAGAGCACCTATTTTGTGTATAATTACTGCTATTAATAAAAAGAAAACAGCTTAATTTGTGAGTCATTTGCCAAAGAAGGATGTGAAACTTAATATTGTGAAAATTTAGAATTTAACAGGAAATTCGCAAGTGTTACTCAATATATGCCTTAATCCCACTAGGATGCCGCTTACTATCAGGTTTTTTTAATGAAATAGGGGATGAAAAAGGCGAATTTTGGAAATGTAATATGTTCGATTTAATAATCAATTTACCCACAAATAAAAATAAAATTAACAAAATCTGCTTTAAATCATGAAATATAATAAGTTAATTAGATACCTTATTGTGGGCGGAGTATTATCTATTGATAGAATTTATTTATTCAACTAATTCAATGAATCGCGCGCCGGCGATTATAAATATGATTGAGGTTTTACTCTTCAAGCTGAAAACAAAAATAACTGACTTTGTCAAATTCACTGTTTTTGCTTTTCAAATTAAATTCACACGGAAAACGAGAGAAATACCTATGGATTTTCTTCGCAGAAATGAATATAATACTTTATGATCTTCAAATCAATAACAAATTACTTCCATCGATGTCTCACAGACTAATCATAACCTAGACGATAGACTAAACCAACGCTCCACTTGCGCGCAGATTTGCGTTTATGTGGAAGCGACGGAGCCGAGGTCCGTTTGCTGAATGCTAAGCGCCGTATTGGCGACGGAACCTCTCCTAAAACCAAATTCATAACATAACACTCGTAAGACTCTTAACTTGCTTCAAGATGTGTCAAGTCAACATACGGATCTTTCGAAATTCTACAATATGCAACAAGTATTTCCAGCCAAAGTTATAAGTTTGGTTGAAAAACAAAACGTAATGAAAAATTAATCATAAACAAATTGTGAATGCTTTCCAAATTCTATTCGACGAAACTATAATTATATGATCTATAAGTTTAAGTGTATTTTATTAAAATATGTCTATAGAAATGATCAAAACAAACGGTCTAAATGTCAAATTCCGAATTTCGAGAAAATCAACCCACCTAAATGGAAGCACGGGATTTTGGGCGAAAAAAAACTATCTTTGTAAATAAGGCCAGGATAAACGCGAGATTTATTTTGTTTATGCAAAAAGTGAACAATGACCAAAGACAATTGCAAATGTCACTGACGTGACGTGAAACGACGTTGACGTTGACACTTGACATTGATATTGTGAAATTAATTGACAAAGTTATTGTAATTGTGATTTTAGTTGTGAAATTTGTGTTAAAACTACAGTGAAACCAAAGTGTTTTTGCAAAATTAGTGTTTTATGAAATTTTAAGAAAAAACAGTGTTACACCGCGATTGTTTATGAGAAGGTTGTTGGTCAGCTTCCGCAACAGCACGTTTCGCGCGCTGTCGTTGATGCGACATCAGGATTGACCTTGGCTGACCCTTCCTTCCACCGAACCGGTCCGATTCACTTATTGCTCGGTGCCGATGTTCTAGGCCGCGTGTATTGTGGGAAGAGGAGAGAGTTACAGAAGGGTGGGCTGGTAGCCTTATCTACATCGCTTGGGTTTGTAGTGATGGGACCAGTTAGGCATAACCCACCATCTCCATCGGTGGACAGTTACATAACTGTTAGCTCCACCTTATCGGATGTCCTTCAACGGTTTTGGGAGGTGGAAGAGCCACCTACCGTGAAGCGAGTGAACCCCTTGGACGAGGAGTGTGAGTTGTTCTACCAGAACAATACAGGTCGCCTTCACTCGGGACGGCTGATCACTCGTTTGCCCTTTTTGTCAGTTCGCCCCTCACTTGGCAGCTCCCGGCCGCTGGCCGAGAAGCGGCTGCTGTCCATGGAGCGTCGTATGAGTAGGAACTCCGACCTCAAACAGAAGTATGTCGACTTCATGCGAGAATATGAGCAACTGGGGCACATGTCGGTCTCGCGACTGGACTGGCGAAACGAGGAACATAATTTTCTTCCTCACCACGCGGTTTTGAAACCTTCCACCGGGAAGATACGCGTTGTTTTTGATGGGTCAGCTCCTACGTCTACCGGAGTTTCGCTGAATCAATGTCTGCATGCTGGACCGAAGTTGCACCACGAGGTGGGTGATGTATTGACCAACTTCCGTCGCCATGCCGTCGTCTTTGTGACCGATATCCGGATGATGTTTCGGCAGACTGTGATTCACCCGGACGATAGACGATATCAGCTCATATTATGGAGGGAGGATCCCAGGGATCCCATGCTGGTCTACGAGCTGAACACCAATACATACGGTTTGCGTTCGAGCCCCTTTGTGGCAATTCGCTCACTTGTGGAACTCGCTGAACGTGAACGATTACGATACCCTCGCGCATCCTTGGTTCTCAAGGAGGATGCATTTGTTGATGATATTTGTACGGGCTCCTCTAGTGTCGAGGAAGCCTTGATTTTGCGAGATGAACTAATTGCTCTTCTCGGGGCTGGTGGTTATGAACTGAGGAAGTGGATGTCCAACTCACCTCAGCTTTTGTGTGACTTGCCAGACGACCACCAGCAGGAGCCTCATATTTTTGAGAATGCCAACACTCCAGATTTACTGTCTGTTTTGGGAGTGCAATACAGACCTGTCCAGGACACGTTCACCTATCGATTGGAGCTGCCAAGCCCCAAGGTCTGGACGAAACGGTTGGTTTTGTCTACAGTAGCTCGTACCTTTGACCCAAATGGCTGGATTAGTCCCGTAGTGTTTTGGATGAAGTGCTTCCTACAGGAACTTTGGTCAGCCGAAGTGTCGTGGGATGAGCCCCTCTCGGGCCGTTTGCTGCGAGATTGGGAGTCCTTCATGTTGTCTCTCCCCGACATTAACCGTGTTAGTATCCCTAGACATATACTGCCTAAGGGACGGTTTACGGCCAGCCTTCATGGCTTTTGTGACGCGTCTGAGAGTGGATTCGCAGCCGTCGTATATATCCGGACGGTTGATGATAGAGGAGCTGTTAAGCTCCACTTGCTAATTGCTAAGAGTAAGGTTGCTCCACTTCGGATTCGATTAACAATTCCGAAGTTAGAATTGTCTGGAGCTACTCTTCTGGTTCGGTTGATGAACCACGTTGTTGACACCCTGGGACGTAGTGTGGACTTTGAGTCGCTCTTTGCTTGGTCCGACAGTCAGGTTGTCCTGTGTTGGATTAAGAACTCCGTCCACTCCCTGGAAGTATTTGTGGCCAATCGGGTATCCCAAATACAGGCCTCGAAGGCCACGTTGATTTGGCGCCACGTGCCAGGTGAAATAAACCCTGCTGACTGTGCATCACGTGGCAGCGAAGCCCCTCAGCTTATTGACCACACTCTGTGGTGGGGTCCCGACTGGTTGTTACAACCGTCTTGGCCTTCCACACCAGCTGTGGTGAAGGTACCAAATCCGGGCTTGCGTGTTCACGCTGTCGAGACTATGGCGGCTCCAGAGCGGGAATTTTTATTAGACCGCTACAGTTCTCTGGACAAGTTGCTCGGCGTGACCGCTTGGATAAGAAGATTTATACGAAATTGTCGCCGGCCTCAGGACAAAGATTTGTGTCCGGTCCTCTCACCGCAGGAGCGCCAAGATGCTCTTCTGCATTGGGTGCGTATGACCCAGTCTAGAGCGTTTGAACCGGAACTTAAGATTTTCCGTACCGGGACGTCCAAATTGAAGGGACCCTTGGTGCGTTTGACTCCCTTTCTGGATGATAAAGGATTGTTGCGTGTAGGAGGCCGATTGAGGCACGCTAACTTGCCTTATAGATCACGTCATCCCCTGTTGCTCCCCAAGGACGGACCATTGGTGCGATTGTTGATCATTGATCGCCATGTGAAGAATGCTCATGCCGGATGTAATGCATTGACCGCGCTCCTCCAACGGGAGTTTTGGATTTTGTCAGCGCGAAGAATAATCCGATCTGTTATCTTTCGATGTCTGCCCTGCTATCGTTTACGCCCCGAGACGATGCAGCCCCAAATGGGTGATTTGCCTGCTGATCGTGTGAATGAATCGATGACCTTCTTAGGAGTTGGAACTGATTTCGCGGGACCGTTCACTATAAAAACGTCGCGACTCCGTAATGCTAAGACTGAAAAGGCTTATTTGTGTGTGTTTGTTTGTTTGGCCACTAAAGCCGTTCATTTGGAGGTGGTGAGTGCACTCACCATGGACGCTTTCTTAGCAGCGTTAGGCAGATTTGTCTCCCGCCGGGGACTGCCTTCTCTAATTCGGTCCGATTGTGGGACGAACTTCAAGGGCACTGATAGACATATAAGAGAAGTTTGTGAATTTTTAGATAAAAATAATATTGAGATCGGATCCACACTCTCCCGTAGGGGGGTAACATGGCGATACTCCCCGCCGTCTTGCCCTCACTGGGGAGGGATTTTTGAATCTGTTGTAAAGGCCGCCAAGACTCACCTTCGCCGCGTTATTGGGGAGACTATTCTCACGTTTGAGGAACTCGCGACGGTGTTTCATAAGATTGAGGCGGTTCTCAACTCGCGTCCGTTATGTCCGTTGTCTACCGACGCGAACGATTTGCAGGCCCTCACGCCGGGCCATTTCTTGATAGGCAGACCACTTAACGCCCTGCCCGAGTATCCTTATAGAGATATCAAACCCGGACGCCTTTCGCGGTTTGAGTTGCTCCAGCAGCTTACCCAGAGTTTCTGGCGCCGCTGGCACCTTGAATATTTACACATTTTGCAACAGCGCGTTAAGTGGTCAGATAAGACAAACCCACCGAGGGTTGGAGACCTCGTGTTAGTGAAGGACCCAAACCTGCCACCCTTACGTTGGCGTCGCGGACGCATTGTCCAACTTACTCTAGGGTCTGATGGTGTGCCCAGGTTTGCCGAGGTCCTAGTTGGGGATTCTGTTTTGAAGCGCGCGGTCGCTACTCTTTCTCGCCTCCCCTTAGACTGATTTGGCGGACAGTCCGGGACTGTCCGGAGCGGGGGGATGTTCACGCTCGAGGAAGAGCGAGTGGCGGCACTGCATTCTAGTCTGTGCAGTGACAGCTTTTTTGGCGGCCGGCCGCATGTGATATGTCAGTTGAGTCGAGTCGAAATGTCATATTTTGTGGTTAGGATGATGTCCGGGCATCCATAAAATATAATACACAATATTCAAGCAAATAGTGATTTGCGCGGCGCACCTAATATCGGGGTGCGAAAGCCCGCTTTGTGTTGTGCAAAAGAGTGCCCGCTTTGTGTCAAAATCGCGTGTGTGAGTCGTGGTGGCCTAATAGGCATTTGTAGTGCTCCGGTCTCCACCGGTGGATCCACTGCAGAACTTCAGGAGCCGCGACTTCCTTCGAGCTAGCTCAGGAAGTCCACCGGCTACGGAGGAGACGGAAGGAGACAACGGGAATCGGGGTAAGCCACAATACTTTCTATGAGCGGGTAGTAGGGCATCAGCAATCAACCCAAAATTCCTTACTCGGTGAAACGCCGACGTGGTGGAGTCTACTTGGGGAGCCACCACACGTCATGGTGTTGTGAGTTACCAACTGGTTTATTAGGATTGCGTACAGTAGGCAGAAGTGATAACAGCGTGAGTCCTGCGGAATATCTGTATGGTCAAACAATCCGTTTACCCGGAGATTTTTACGAAATCTCGGATAAACGAATTATTGAAGATAATGCATTTTTGGAACAATTAAGGTATAATATAAATAATTTCAAACCAGTAGCATCAAAGTCGCGAAACTCACGCACGATATTTATTCATAGTGAGTTAAGTAAGTGTAAAAATGTTTTTATTCGCAATGACTCAGTACGAAAACCATTGGTACCACCATACGAAGGTCCGTATCGAGTCATTAGTAGAAATAATAAAGTATATAAGATTCAGTTGCCAAACAGGATAATTAATGTGCCTATTGATAGGTTAAAACCCGCATTTTTATTGAATGAGCAAGGGGATACAGGTTCAAATGATAATGATTATGCAAATGTTAACAAGCCAATTAGCAAAGAAATTAGCCAGCAAAATTGCGAGAAAAATATTTTGATTAAAACAACCAAAAGTGGGCGATTAGTTAAGCCGCCTGTAAGAGTCAATTGTTGAATATATACATAAATAAAAAAAAGATAAATGAATTGTTTCAATATTATCGAATGACGTATAATTTTGTAGCCTTTGTAAATTATTAATCATTAGGAGTATTTTGAATAATAAAATGTAATAAATGCATTATGATTTTGAAACATTGCAAAACGCCGACCCAGATATTAGTTATTGCAAAATTTTGTAAACATGGCAATAAGCACTAACATTTAATGTGTGTAATAGATAATTTTGAAACATTCTATCATCTGATAAGACTCGAGTCACCACTGAATTTATTTTTCGTTTATTAAGATGGGCAAAAATCAGTCTAAGGAAGATATTGTAATAGCCCAAAATAATATTGTTGTAGAGCAGATAAACAAGTGCAACTTAACTGCAATCATAATAGTATCTTTATTGGGAATAATTGTGATTATTATAATGATATTGAAGTATTACCATCGGCGTACTAAGAAATGGTTAACGAGGCAAGTAACCAGAGTAGCAGAGCAGGCATTGGCCACCATGCGCCGCCAGCCACCTGCAGCCAGCTACGCATAAAGTTAGTCAACGGATTTAATAAGAATCGTTATCGGTTGTTTGGTATTCGTGCTTATTGCAATGTATAGAGTTACGTATAGATGATTTGTTAGTATGAATGTTATGAATGGGAATAGGGTGACCATGAATTTATAAGTATTTTGGAAGGAATTAATTATAAGACTAGTTTTAAGCAAATTTGAAATTTTGTAAAAAATTGGGGGGAGTAGTGTAGGGACTTGGTATGTGTGAGTGTATTGTGTCAGCGATTGTGAGTGCGAGAGGGACGAATGAACGTGACGTCGTCCAGTTACTGCGCACTGGCCGACTAGAGTGTACGTGATAGTGTTTGGGAGATTTTGTAAGTTGCGTAATTGGTCTGATCGGAATATATTAGTTAAAAGTGTAGTAGTTGTTTTTTATTTGATGGTCAGTGGCAGTAACTCCCGGTGTAGATAATACGATCCTCACACATTACGCGGTTTGAGAAGGTAAATATTAATTAGATATTTATTGAATTTCACATAGAGCCAACTCGCCGCGTGGCAACACGCAATTCATATAAAACCTACATTGGTATAATTTACATTTATACATTTATATTGGTTTACAATATTGAATTTAAAACAATTGAACAAATATCTTGTTACCAAACATTTTAAAATGGAGGACCAAGGTACTGCTTATAAAATACATGATGCCAATTACCACATGGCTACACTTGATCTAAGTACAAGACGCATATTTTTAAAGTGAAACTTTTTTTACTTCGCGTCATTTTTTTCGTCCATCTATCGCTATTTCATATACTTAGATCAGGATTGGTCTATTCGGTTGATCTTCGACTTTAAATCTGTATAGCAGTGGTTCGATCGTGGTGTGGAGCGTTGTTCTTCAAAAATTTGTATTTTTTTATTATTTTGTTCTTTTTATCGCTTATTTATTTTTTATTGATTTTATTAATTAGTTTGTTTATTTATAATATTCTTTTCAGAAGAAAAAGATTTAAGTTAAGATCAAAAAAGCAATTTCAAATACTCTAAATCGAATAATTTTCCCAAAATTTTCAGTTAAATCATTCAGTCATTAAATCATACGAATGTTTATAACATTACAACAAATTTTATTACATCATTAGGTTTTGTTATTAAGAGGACTGTGAAGTGCCAATTCATGGCTCGAGTATGCACATTCAAAAATGCAGTTTGTTGCACACCCACCGCTTAGATTTGAAAGTCCGAGGCAAGTGCCTACATTTCTAATTGAAATATTGTTTCGGGCGATAACTGTTTTCCCCCCCTTAACCTTTACTAAATTATCTCATTAGTATGGTCTATGGTGTCATTAGATTAAGTATACCTTAATCTATGTTTGTACGTTTTTGCTTTTTTGTAATACAATATAATTTAGTAAAAAAATATAAAAATACTCGAGCTAGTTTTTAAGTCTAAAATATAGATATTTAGATGCTTATAATGTATACTCTGTGCAATATTACTTCAAAATCAAAACTTACAAACCTATATCTTCATTATATCTACAACATTTCCAAAAATTATGAAAATTGGACTATGTAAAGAGGGAGAAAAGCGTTATCACTTTTTGTATGAAAATTTACAGTAGATCTTGTAATAATCGGTGTTCTAGCAGAATTATCAGAGAAGTAAGTTAGTTATTAAAAATGGTGTTCTAGCAGAATTATCAGAGAAGTAAGTTAGTTATTGAAAATGCAATGAAGGAAAAACATTTTACGTTAATTTAGAGTGTAGGACTTGAAGTTTCCATAACACATTTTACTATTTACTTAAATGCTATTTTTAATGTCTTTTTAAGGCTTTAAACATACCTACCCATAACATACTTACCCATACACTCGTCACGTAAAAAATATGACCAAAACATGAAATATATTCAGGTAACATTTATTTTCAAATCTTCTACAATAATCTTTACTGGTTACTTTTTTCGAAATGATTTAGTTTCCTTATTGAAAGCGGTTTAAATAGTTCTAATTTTATGAATTTTACCACTGTTAAAATATCACTTTTTCTATAAGAAATCACATCAAAGACTTTAATGCTGAGTGCATTCTAAACGACTATTATTAAAGACTTTTACATATATCTTCGATATCTTCGAATAAAATAAAACTTTTAAAAACCTGATTAGTTTCAGTTTGCCCAAGTGCAATTTCGATATATTTTTCCTGTAATTCCGAATGACTTCTAAATGTCATTCATTTTATTCAATTTCGATATTCAGTGTATTTCCTTTTGCGAAAATTTATAAAATAAAACTGTTTAAAAACCTGATTAGTTTCAGTTTGCCCAAGTGCAATTCTGATGTATGTTACGGTAATTCTCATAGCAGGTTGTAGCAACTGAGCAGGGGGAAAGGATAATCATAACATCTAGGTGAATGTTACACGAGCAATTTAAATCGCCAGTAATTATTGGAATTCCTCAATTTTCGGAATTAGCCGAATGCCCCGTATATGAAAATATTTTTTGTAAATTTTATATAAAATAATACTGACCGCCGATTCAGTATCGCCTTTAGCCTCTGGTTACACCATCAGTATTTCATCAGTTTGATCCATCAGTCTGGCATCAGTATTTCATCAGTCTCCGATGGACTGGCGAAAATTCATCAGTATTTCGTTAGTCACTGGGTTACACGATCAGTCTGGTGTCAATCATACCAGACTGATCAAATACTGATGGTGTAACTTCGCTCTTAAAGTTAAAGGGAATACCGTATATTTTCACAGAAATTATCCAACGCTCATCATTTTACTAATCGCTAAAATTATAAATCGTAACTAGACTATTACTCTCTGACTCGGAAGACGATTATATTGCTCGTTCATTGTTCATCGCTAACAACAAGAACAACATTTGTTTACGAGAACGACATACTTCGGCAATATGTCCCTTTTTACCCACAAACAGATATATAAATTCTTTATATATAAATTCTTTATAGTACATTACTAAATTAGGTTAACAAAATACACTAATAATTATAGTAAGGCGGCCCTATCTCAATGAGCGATATCTTCCAGGCAACCTTAACCGGTAGATGCTCTTCAACCGGCTTATCGATCAATTCGAGCGATACGAGTTCCGGATTTGCGCCGTAACGTAACAACGATCTTAGATATTTTGTTTGTTCGCATAACTTAATGCCATGAATGGTAAAACAATGCCTTTTGTCTGCTCATATAAGTCGACCACCTGTTCACGTGTAACTAATTAATTTAGATTTCCTGTTTGGTTCTCCATTTTCACTCAAGGTCACTAACGTATTTAAAATAATTTCTACGTATTTTTAGAGTTATATTCGTCGCCAAAATGTTTATGTTTACTTAAATTATACGGAGGACGGTGTTTAATGAAACTACGCAATAACAAGACTTTTTTCTTACATTTGACAGGGAAGCTCTTGGCCTTCATCTAGCCTGATGGTAAATCACAATAAGGCCGAAGGTAGAAGCGAGCTTCACCAGTCCCCTGACCGTGATCGCCCTGAGAGCGGGACGGCGCTATACGCAGCAAGAGCAGTCTCCGTTTCAGTATTGTCTCAACCTTGCTATAAACAATCATGGTAACACCCCTGGACTCCTCAACAACTGAGGAACTGGCTATCTTAGACTTGGGTGAGACGGTGGTAGCTAGCCAGGTGGGCTCAGAAACTCTACAACCGACCAAACCGGGCCGAAAAATGTCTGCCCCCATGAGGAATCGAACCCCGGCCCTCCCGATCAACACCCGGCGGTCCACAACCACTAGACCACGGAGGCGGTTAAAACTAGACTACATATAATATAATTAGACTGATTTGTGTTGACCCACATAACAAAAAGGTGACATTTAATTATTGTGTTGGCTACACTATTATGCATACCAATACCAAAAACAAATTCACATAAACTTGTGGTTACAAGTGTAAACCATATTTTAGTTAAGCAGCGTCACTGGGTCACCTTCAATCTCATTACAAAAAAAAAGTACTTAAATCAAAAGTGACAGCAACATTGTTTAGGTTAAACATGTGTTTAAATATTTTTATGAATACGGGCGATTAAAAGAGATCTCTTAGAATAGGCTAGATGAATGAAAAAATTTTATTGCTCTAATAGAAGCTCATTAATATAATAAACAGAAAGTTAAAATCGGTTTTCGAATAACTATAAAAACAGACAAGATATAAGGTATTAAAGATTTTTCTCCATCTCTTTCTGGTAAAACGGCAATTTACATGGAGTTTATATGGCCGTACTCAACAGTGACGTCACAGTTGATGTCTGATCTCTCTGTCTAATCGCTTCCAAATTTAACAGTTTAAAATGCTTGTATCTTATGTATTTTAAGCCGATTTTAATTCTAATTTCACATGATTGCATCTTTTTCTATGGTCTTTAAATATTTTATGACGAGACGTGAAAATTTGAATTCAGTCATCATCCCAGTTAGGGAGTATTTTAAGCTTAATGGAATAATTACTGTTATGTCGTTATTTATTTATATTTTTATATTTATATCTTCGCTTGAAGTGCACTCTCAAAAAGAAAATTTACCTAAAAAAAGGGACTTTCATAAATAAATACACGAGATAAGGAAAAGTTATATATTCCTGCAACTAGATTGAAAAAAAACGTATAAAGAAGGTCTCAATCTAAAAATTTACATGTTCAATAGATTACCAAAGAATGTTGCCAAGCTTAAACCTTTAACTAAATTTAAATCTGTGATATAACAATTTTTACAAACACATCCATTTTACAATATCAATGAATTTTTTACAAAAACATGGACTTTTAGCGATTTTATATTACTGTAATGTAATTTTTAATTATTGAATTATATGACAGTGTGAATTTTTATTTTATTATTATATGTAAATGTGATGTTAATTGTAGGGTCTTTGTTGTTTACATATAATAGTACCTATTACCTATATTTAGATACCTATTGCGAAAATTAATACTATTAGGCGCATAACACATTGCATCGGACACCGCTCCGGTGTGCGGCGCTGCGGTTTTTAATTTTGACTGAAGAATCTAAATTTGTATACAAAAAACCGCAGGGTATAACCACAGAATAAATATAATAGTACTAAAGTGCAGAATGATCACTCTCGAAGAAAAGCCAAGCTTAGGAAAGAAAATTTACCTACTCTTACGACCTTCATCTGACTGCACGGGAAATTGAAATTTATTGCATGACACAAGTGTTTCTATTCCGTTACGCGTCGCTGACCCAATACCAATTTGGCGATAAGAGCGCAAGTTCCCACTCACCGATATGCGTTATCGTTCCAAAAATGACCTCAATTATTACGTGCGACGCGGCCAGCGTGCGAGCCGAGCGGCAAGCTTTTGCCACATACCGCCCGGTCGGTCCGCAGGCCAAACGTACCTAAACTGCGGAGTGAAACCCCCCTGGTATAACACACTCACACCGCATGTCCGTGCGGTTGTGCGGCGCGCGCGACGGCACCGCACTCCCGGACGGTGATGCGGTGCGGTCCGCGGGGTATGCCACACCACACTGTGCTGCAGTATCGTACGGATTCTTGCGTAGAAAGGACGTGCATACGCGTAATAGATCTCAACATGCTGTGATGCGGTGCGTCGTGCATCGCAGCTCCGGACGGTGATACGGAGCAAACCGTACGGTGGCACGGTTCCGTGCCGCCGCAGCCGCATGCGGATTTCGTCCCTCCGTACACCGCAGCGCGATGCGGCGGCAATGTGTAGCGTCTTAGTATTAATTTTCGCATAAAATTTTTGTTAGTGAAAATGTAATAATGTAATGTATAAAACTTTGTTTATTAATGTATACATAATTTTATATATTTATTATTGAACTTTGTAAAATGCAAAAAATAACATTCTAGTTATGATGTGGTTAATAATAAAAAAATAAAATAAATATAGATAGTTTTCAATGTCGATCCGTGTGGTGTTCAGGTTGCCTTTAAAACCGGAAGTCGAGACGAAATTGCGGCGATAGGTAGGCGTGTTACCACCTTAGCAAATAACTGCCAATATTAGTATAATATGATACTTATTGGACATATAAATAGCTAAAACAAATGGAATATTTTGGCACACCGTCGTAAGAACAGTTTACGTTATTGACCTAAAACAATGAAGGATGCGTAAACAACATTACTGCAAAAATGAAAATAGCCCGAAATGTTGTTTTAGCATTACACAATTTTATAAGTGAACTCCTTTTTCTATTACTAAATTCAGAAGCTAAGTGATATTCCGTTATTATAATTTAGGTATTTTTAAACGGTTCCATTTAGTTTGCCCTGTGCTCTGACACAAACAAACAAATAGTTTGGGTCAAATCTTGCAAGTAAAAATCGACCCACTTGCCAATGTCCGATTGAGCTGAAATTTGGTATACTCAAGTATGGGTGTAGGTTAATATTCGTTGTCGTTTTAGCGTTGATTATTTTTATTTATTTATTTTATTTATTTATATTCTTGTAGGCCTCACCTCAAATTGGGTCTTCGAATGCACCTACAATATCAGTAGACTTACAAAGAAATAAATTCAGTCTCCCCAGTAAAAAATCAATAAATACACAAATAAGCCTTCGATTAATCATTCGCCAATAAGGAAATACTGTTGCCATCCAAGAAACAGGTGAAATATAGCCCAGGGGCATTACCGTGATGGCTTATAGCAAAGTAAAAACAATACTGAAACAGAGACACCGCTCCTGCTGCGTACGGCGCCGTCTCGCTCTCAGTGCGGTTTCAATATTGTTTTTAGCGATCATGGTTAGAGGTCAGGGCATTAGTATTAACCCTGCCTGGTTTTCTCTATATCCAGAAAACGCACTAATATCTACGTTTTGTTCCTTGCATTAATGGCTGCAATTAGTTTGACAAACGACTTTTTTTATCTTAGAATCTATACTAATATTATAAAACTGAAGTTTGTTTGTTTATTTGTTCAGTTGAACGCACTAATCTCAGGAACCACCACCATCACAGCCCATATACGTTCCCCACCGAGGGGCTCGAGCCTACCCTATGTTAGGGTGATTAGGCCTTAGTCAACCACGCTGGCCCAGTGCAGATTGGTCGACTTCACATACATCATTGAATTTCTTCGCAGATGTATGCAGGTTGCCTCACGATGTTTTCCTTCACCGTAGGAGCGTCAGACAAATGTACATATGAAACTCGAAACGAAAAACACATTGGTACATGGCGGGTCTCGAACCCCGACCCCCCGATTGGAAGGCAAGTGCCGAGTCCATTGCATCTCAGGAACTACTGATTCAAATTGAAAAATTATTTTTGTGTTGGATAGCCCTTTTATCGAGGTAGGAGGGCTACAGGCCATTATAACATCGCGCTACGACTAATAGGAGCTGAGCATCAATGAAAAATGTTGGAAAAACGGGGAAAAAATATATGGCAAAACGTAGTTCGCGGGCACAGCTAGTCTAGTGATAAATTCACGCAGGTGGAAAACTGGAAACTAATAATGCTTTAGGTCTTACGTCGAATTTACGCGACTTGGATCGATAGGCCCGAGGTCACAGATTACTAAATAGTTATTACGTAACGAGGTTTTAAGGGAGCAGAAGCTCTGGTTTGGGTGAAACTAGCTTTAAGACGAGGTTTCCCAGGAAATCTTCTCGTATACGGCGACTGCTTTATTGCAAGGTAACACTGTTGATAATTGCATAGATTCTAATGTCGCTTACGTGCTGTGACCGAACTAAAACGTTACTATTTACATGTTTTAATCTATTTCTGGAAAATGGGTGCGAAAAAAAATTATTTGTAATTAATTAGGCAATAAAAATGCACATCTTTTGGTAGTACTTTTATATCATTTCTTATTGTATTTTCTGATTCACAGCTGTTCTAAAATATTGAAGAGAGTGAACTTAGGATTTCTTTATATCGACTGAAATATTGTCTTTAAGAATGATTTGATAAAATGTTCAACAAAATCATATATGAAATTTACAACTGCATCTAAAAGTAAATCTCTGCAAGTAAATCGAAATTGTTCGAAAACGTGAATGTAGCGCCTTAAATATGGCGATTTTTTCAGTTTATAAGTTTGGGAATATATGAAATGTTATCATGAGGTGTTTATACACAGCAACACGCCAGACTTTACATGATCACCTTGACATCGCTTATGTCGCTCGTCATAGTGACGACTTTCGGAATACAAATTTAAAGCTTGACGTGTCGCTGACTGTACATAACAAAATTTCAATTACAAAAGGAAAATTTTCCTTCTTATTTTATGTTGTGTTCATTTAAGTAGTTACTTAAGTAATTACATGACAATGTTTCATAGAAATCAGATTACGTTGTACACTTGGGTGCCACTTCTTAAATTAACTAACTCTGTGGTCTTTACCTTTTATCGGCGCGGCGGTGCGATGGTTAAGCGGCAACATCGTATTCACAGGCGCGCGACGATAGTTTCATGTGTCGCCTTTACCTTTCTCCCTGCGGATGTCGTAAGTGACGACCTCCACGTAATTCTTGCTGCAGTTCCCCAGAGCAGCGTCCTATCCCCACGTTCTACTTTACTATTCACATCTGACTTACCTGTGATGGATGGTGTGACAGTAGGTGCACTTGATGATGATACAGCTGATAACTTGTACTAATTTCATACTGGTTGTTTTGATAGCCCTTGCATGTGGTACTCACAGAGACTTCATCGGTAGACAGGAAACCAGAGAGACTTCCTGTGCCGTAATGTATCTTGAACTCGGTGCCGTTTTTGGTATACGTCTTTGACTTGCTGCTGTCATACTTGTTGTGAAGCACTGTAACAATTCAATTTAAACCACTTACCACCACTAATAATCATTTAATGTTACATTAAGTTGAATGTATAAATGAATGATATGTGTGCTAAATGACAGGCTGACAGCCCTGCAAACTGATTTTTGGTCACAAAGGTAATTGTTAGTTATACCTTAACAATCCGCTGTATGCAGTTGTCAATATTACACCCACAACAAGCACATGAATTTAAACTAAATAAAAGCTAATAATATGATTAAACAGCTAATATGAAAATTATTGTGTACTACCTAAAATCTGATTTTAGAATTTTTCTGTTTTAATAATTCATCATAAGTAGTATTAAAATGTTAACAGTGCTCAGTGCTTAAAAAAAACTTCAGTGAGCTAATTAACCCCTAAGAGCTATAGTGAATTACACAACCTTCTATGACTATTATGGGTGAAAATACACCCATTTTTATAAATGTATAAAATAACTAATGCATTGTAATAAATTGTACTTTTTTATTTTTGAAGTTAATTTGGACCTTTGTTACTTGTGCTTAATTCGGTTAAAATCCTAAAAATATTTAATTTTCAAAATATGTCTTAAATTGCTCACTATATGGGAAGGGGTGTGATAAACTATTTTTTACGAAAAATAATAATGCAAATACAAACGAAATATTTTTATTTCTTTTTCTTATTAATATACTAAAAGTCTATAATTTGGCTCAGTGACTTAAATTATATCTTTGAAAAAAATATAAAATTTTTGCATTTTAAATCAGAAAAAAAAATTAATTTTTGTAAGAAATTTAGGTTCTCAGTCCGCTTTAACTAGCTTTTATAAACTTTACATGTAAACATCCTCCTTTTTTAACATTGCTTAAAATATAATAACATAAAAATAACTTCTTTTTGCATGTTAAGTTCAATAATAGAACATAAAAATATAACACTTACGTTGCAAATCAGTACCCCACTATGACTATTGCGGGTGTTTAAACAGCCGTGAGGAACGCGTGTGGCAAAAACTGCGTGTGGCAAAAACTGCACGTGTTATCAATTACTCCCCAAGCCCGTTTGAAGGCTACTGACGACTTAGGAGGGTACACGAAAGCGCAAAACACTGTGATAAAAACTTAAGAGTGTAGTAGCCAAAAACCAAAATCACTCGGGTGTTTTACACCCATATAGTCTTTAAGGGTTAAATTAAAAAGCAAGAAAACTCACAGCAAGCAATATTAGTGTAGTGGCACTTCTTGGAAGGCACCCACAGGTTGGCGGAACCCGTGTCGAACACCACCTTGAAAGACTGTGGCGGGTTGCCGATGGTGATGGGCCCATAGTATTGCGCCTGAAAAATCCAAGTTGATTAGTGCCTATAGTATAAGTTCAGCCATTAATATAAAACAATCATTTAGCTACCTTCCTAATAATACACTTCATAATTTGCAAGCATGATATTCACAGGTAACATAAGAAAGCAATTCACTGTCAGGGTCGGCTTGTCCCAATTATATGTTGGCAACAAAGAGTTGGCAGCCCTGGATTGTATAAACTCATGTATATGAATCTATAAATAAACTACAGTGTAATGTTATTCTTTATAGTAAATTGTAAATTTTAAACATAAATTTGAGGAACATCTGATAACCCAAAATATAAGGTAATTAGCTGTGCCCGCAAACTGCGTTTTGCCATAAATTTTTACCCGTTTTTGTAACATTTTTCTTTGATGCTCGGCTGTTATTGGTCGTAGCCTAGTGTGTATATATTACCTTGCCTATGGCCTTTCTCGATAAATGGACTATCCAACACAAAAAAATATTTTTTCAATTTGAATCAGTGGTTCCTGTGACTGGCGCGTTCAACCCAGGAAGCAACCAAGCAAACTCTTAATCTTTATAATATTAGTAAGTAGTCAGTGAAGTAAGTAAGTATAGATGGGATGGGCTAGATAGCTGTTTTTGTATTTGGTCTTATACATATTAGGTTGGGGAAAAAGTTTCTTCGCATTTTTTAAGAAAATTCAAAACATTTTTTAATATAGTTTATTTACATTTAACTAAAGTATGTAGGTACCATTTTGTTCGATAACTTTTTGCCATCTTGTAGGTAGGGACATGATCCCATTGCTATAGAAATTTTGGGACTTCTGGTCAAAATACCGCGACAAGTGGTTTTGGCAGTCCTCTCGTGATGTTAACCTGACACTGCCTAAAGAATTCTGAAGAGACCGAAACAGGTGGAAATCTGAAGGTGCAAGGTCAGGACTATACGGCGGATGCATTAACACCTCCCAGCCAAACTCTCTTAATTTTTGCTGAGTGGCTAAAGATGTGTGAGGTCTAGCGTTATCATGATGAAAAACCACACCCCTTCTGTTGATTAATTCCGGCCGCTTTCTCTCAACTTCTTGCTTTAATCTCATCAGTTGTTCGCAGTAGAGTTCAGAATCGATGGTCCTGCCTGATGGTAACAGCTCATAATGAATAATGCCCTTCCAATCCCACCACACACACAGCATCACCTTGTTGCGAGTTAACCCGGGTGTCGCCACAGTCTGTGAAGCCTGACCGGCCTTTGACCACGACCTTTTTCGCACGTTCTTGTCGTACGTGATCCACTTTTCATCACCAGTTATCAGCTTCTTCAAAAATGGTTCGGTTTCATTACGTCGTAATAAAGAATCACAAATGAGTACACGGTTCATTAGGTTTCTTTCAGTGAGCTCGTGAGGTACCCAAATGTCGAGCTTTTTTGTGTACCCAGTTTTTTTCAAATGCGCCAAAACTGTTTTGTGGTCAATTCCCAGTTCTTCAGCTACGTCGTAACTACTGACATGCCGATCTTGCTCCACTTTTTCAAAAATGGCATCCATTTTATCTGTAATAGGGCGACCAGAGCGACGTGCATCTTTGACATCAAAATTTCCGGATTGAAAACGCTTAAACCAAATTTGTGCTACTCTCACAGACACTGCACTAGGTCCATAAACATCGCAAATTTTTTTCGCGGCTTGCGTTGCATTTTTACCTTTTTTGTAGTAAAATTTTAAAATGTATCGAATTTCTTCATTAGATTCACTCATCTTGGCGGTACGAAAAACAAATGAAAATCACACATTTTCCTAATTTGAATTTGGAATTATGTTCTTTAAAATTTAAACTTTCAATGATACCAAAACCAGCCAGATACAAATAGTATAGCCAAAGAGATTTTATTACAAGTTTATACATACTATAATGCGAAAAGACTTTTTCCCCAACCTAATATTTAGATTATAATTTATGTCATGTACAGTACAACTGAATGGATTTGCGCTGGTGCACAGTGATGCTCTCTTACTCATTTTATATATTTTTGTCTGGTATTCATGGAAGATCAGCGTCGAGGCGTCTTACGATCGTCCCGATATTGTGCTGAGTGGATACCATTTCACAACCGCAATAAGCTGTAATTAACTTCAACTGTAATATTAGATTTAAGTTGTGAATAAATAATTTTCTATTCTATTTTATTCTTATAGTGAGTACAATTTGGTTGGTTTAACTTAAAACCCAAACATTGATAGACTCTTCATAGTGTTAAATTTGTTCATATGTTCAAACACAGTAAATGTATTATTGTTTATATTTACGCTATGACTAAACAAAAAGTGGACTAAAACTTTGAAGACCCTGGAATTTTGTGAGGATGTACAGCTGTCTTGCTTCTGCCCTTGTTATTTGCTTTAAACACAGGGAGCGAAAAAAAATATTTTTTATAATAAAAAAAATAATAAATTGGATTCTTGATATAGGTATGAATTGTGTGCATAAAGAAAATATTAAGTCTTTTATTTATTACTTTAATGCTAGAAGTCATTAATTTATTGTTCATAACATTTTGGCTCTGCCTTTTGTTCAAGGAGGTACAGTGAGCACCAGGTCAAGCATTTCAATTCCAAAAAGGTACAACAAAAATAATAAAAAGAAATAGAAAAAAATGACTAGGGTGTCGTGAAAAAATTCAATTTTTCTAAGTGTGCCACAACTTGGAAAAGTTTGGAAACCCCTGAGCTATACTATACTATAGCTGTTTGACCTTTGGAGCGCTCTTATGTCACTCGTAATATCACTCATGTCAATATAGCAGTGGTTTTCATAGTGCAAATGTAAAGCTTGACGTGACACCTCCTGTACATACATTTTATAATATTTGATTTAATATTTTAAAAAAATAATTTAAAAGGAATTTTAACTGTAAAATAGTATAAAGAAACAAATGTTTGATGTATACTTGACAGTTAATTTTTTTATTAAGATTTTAGGCCAAGGGATCTAGCCCATCCAGCTATTGGTGTCGATTCAGACACACAACTAAATAAACTAATTTGACAGGTCTAAAAATAAAGCCGTCACTTTTAATCCTTTAGAGAAAAAGAAAGATGGCAATAGTTTTAATCCTGTCAAATTAGTTTAGTTAAATTAAGTTGTTATGTCTGAATCAACACCATTGTCATTGTAATAGTTTCCTGGTGCCCAAAAATGGATACATAGCAATGATTTTTATAGAAAAATCCATTGATAAATTAATATCATGATGGAAATATTCCATTGATATCCTCACACACTGCTTGAATTGCTTGGAAATTATGGTCTGGAACTAAACATACTAGGTTTTATTAGTTAAAAGCCAATCTTAAAACTGTAATCATGACCAATGATTGAAAAGCACTGAGCAATTTATACCTAATTCAGTTTTCTTTTCTTGGTGAAAGTTTAGTTTCTTATCTGATACCAAAAAATTAAATACATAACAAATAACAGTAAGACAGTCATCTAAAATAATCTACTAGGCCTGTAATAAGAAAATATTGTTCAAAGTTGAGAAGGCACTAATACTGGACTTACTAGGTGCACAGTTTATATTTGCCTCATGTTGTTTGCTTATGAAAACAGAAAAGGTTACAAACACGATAAACAGTAATGATAAGAACTAGCGGTGGGTTATCAGCAGTCACAATGGCAATCATTGACCCTGGGAAGCTTTTGCTAAAAGTCATTGAAATATTTGACATTAATTTCAGATGGCAAAAATTCATGATTCCATTATTTCGAAAGAATTTCTTTGTTTTACTGGTGATTATTTGAAGTGATAAATATTTCATAGCTTACATCAAGATAATTGGAAAGGGGCTCCGGCGCTGGTCCGGTGGCTGCGTACTTCATAGGATACACTAGCAATTCAGTGCCCACCTCGTGAAAGTGGCTGCGCACTGTCTGTACACGATACAACGGCACTCTGGAAAACAAGTAAACAGCACGTCCCAGAACAATTCAATAACAGTTGCTCTTATTAAAGTTATTTCAATTGCGTACCTTACAAATTCTGCGTTACACAGCGCTACGCATGCCGCCAACAACAATAGTAGTCTCGTCATCGCGAACTGGATTAAAACGAATAAAACAATATATTATAACGAATATTAGATCAAAGGAATAGAAAGTACATAGATGTCTCTATTACAACAAAAGCGAAAATGGGACACAAATTAGATTGGGATTAAGTTATTTAGTGCACTATTGTATGATTGCCAAATGACTAATCAAATTATTTAGAGGTGACCGGCATAACGCGCAGAAACAAGTAGATACAACAAACTCACCAAATCAATTCATTGAATTCATGAATTGAAATGATTGAAATGCATGCAAAACAAAAAATTGACGCCTAATGACGTTTGAGGTATCGGAAGACATTGACATTTAACTTTTTTAGGGTGCGGTCCAAAATTTGCTATCAGCGATCGTTTGCGCTATTTGCGTGCAAATAGCGCAAACGATCGGTCCAAAATTGCTATTGCAAAAATACCCTTAAAAAGAAATTCTAAAATAATTAATTATTCTTGAAGTACAGTGGGCCAAGACCTACGTAAACCTACGTAGGTGGGTATTTCGCAAAAATTATGCATTTTTTATGTCCGGGCAGGTGAACGGTATATTTTTAATGTCTTCATACTCATATAATTTTTTTTCGCATAGTATATCCTGAAATTGATTTGTTTTTGTCTGTATCATATTAAAAAGTATTATTAAAATATACAAAAAACTTCATCAAAACCTGATTGTCTAATTTCCTTGGTGGACATACCAAGGAAATTAGACAATCAGGTTTTACCATAATATTTATTGATGTATATACATATCATCTAAGTGCTACGATATTCAACTCCAATAAGACTTATTTTATGTTAAAGAAACATACAGCTATTAAAAAAAGTACCTATAACTTTTCATATTTTACAGTTGAAGCCGGCTTTTGACTATGGGATATAATGTAATATATATTACATTTTGAGATATAATATTTTATCGCTTGCCATACTTTTTTACGACACCGTTCTCACTGTGCTATAATATATATTACACCCCAAACTGTAAATATTTTTTCGCCCGACCGAGCTATATTTGAAGGCGATTTATGCGGTATATATTTTACCTCACGTTCCCGCACACCGCACCTCTGCCCCTGCTTCGCCTTCATTTCGAATCGTGACGGTCATGCGCACGTACTGTCCGCTGTCCGCGTGTTATGATTTTTGGGTATTTTGGTTCGCAATCTTTTCTTTACGTATTTATCCCTATAATGGAACATTTTATAGAAAGTGTTAGGAAATATCCTTGTTTACGACTAATCGTGAAGAGTATAAAATGAATGAAATTAAGGATGCTGCATGGAAAAACGTAATAAGAAATTCACTATAATCTTTTCTTAAGGCCTTACTAATAACCATTGTATACGCCTGATTTAGTTAAACAGTGTTTTGTCACGTTCACTCGAATGACATTTCAAATTCGAACAAAAGAGACAAAACACTACTTAACTATACAAGGTTTATACAATGGTTATTAGTAAGGCCTTTAGTCTATTAAGATTCGATATCCAGAATCGACGTTTATTGTATTTTTTCTATTCTAAATAATGAGACAAGTAAATCGAATACTGCATCATCTTCGTCTGATGAACTATCGAAAGTACCTATCTAGCAAAACAATTTCCATATTATCCATTTAATAACGAGAGGTCAACCGTTTCAATAAAAGACGTTATGATGTAAGGATCATAGAAGCTGAACTATTCTAAAAAATATATCTGATAGTGAGAACAGCAAACCCGGGATGTAATATATAGCTGAACATATTATATATATTACATCCTATAGTCAAAAGCCGGCTTGAAGAATAAGACTGAAGAGAAGATTTGTTTTTGTCCGCTTCAAAATCATAATTTCCTTGGGTCGTTATTTCGAACGTTGTAGTAACAAAACGCAAAGCGTTTGAACGTTGTCTGCGTCTATGTATGGTGCGTTCCGAATTACGATAAAAGCGATAATATCGCGAATCCGACCAAATTAAATCGTCACAGAATATAAGGGCTATTGAATCATTAGGTTATGTTGTGACTTTGGTCGGATTCGCGATAATATCACTTTTATCGTTTTACGGAACGCAGGGTTATTCATCCATTCCGTCCGCCCCTATGGGCCGTCGAGACAGCTATGTGTGTGCTGTTCATCGGTTTCGCGCTAGTTGCGTAAATAGTTGCCTCCTTGGGCTTTGGTTTATTGAAAAGTTAATTTCCTTGGCCACATTTGCGTAGTTGTGGAATGGATTCATTTAATCATTTATTAATACAAAAGGAGTATCCATAGGGCTGAACTCTCAATTTGAATCGCATATAAATAAGTTTAATATTTACCTGTCTCTGGTGTTTTTTAGGCTTAAATCTAATTTCCTTGGTCCTAATTTCCTTGTAGTCCCTTGTTCAAAACTAGCCAAGGAAATTAGGTAATGCCATGGAAATTATATAGAATACTAAACAAACGTTTTTTTAAGGTAATGTCACGCCAATGCGTCAGTTTTTTTAAAATATATAGATGGACGTTACACACATCATCATTTCAGCCAAGAGACGCCCACTGTTGGACATAGGCCTCCCCCAGGGATCTCCAAAACGATCGGTCCTTCGCCTCCCGCATCCTGCGGCTTCCCGCGATCTTCACCAGATCGTCGGTCCACTTTATGGGAGGCCTACCAACGCTGAGTCTCCCGGTACGCGGCCGCCACTCGAGGACCTTTCCGCCCCAACGGTCTTCATCAGTCCTGCGAGCTATGTGTCCTGCCCACTGCCACTTAAGGTTTGCAATACTTTGGGATATGTCGGTGACACTAGTTCTTCTACGGATCTCATCATTTCTGATGCGGTCGCGTAGAGAAACCCCGAGCATAGCCCTCTCCATTGCCCTTTGAGTGACATTGAGCCTTTTGATGAGACACATTTGTAAACGGGCACGTCTCAGTTCCGTATGACATCACTGGCAACACGCACGAATTGAAGACTTTCGTCCTTCTTTCGTCTTAAGACACTGCGGTAGATTGGCCAAGAATATGCTGCGTAGCTTCCCGAACGCTGCTCAGCCGAGTTGGATTCATCAATTTACCTCTTTCTGGAAGTTGGACTTACCCAGATAGCATGCAAACTTGCCAATGAGGCAAGTTTGAATCAAACTTTCTAGTTTCAAAACAACAGGCTTAAATCGTGTTTGTTTTAAGCTTGCATGATGTTTGTTTTTTCAATAACGCAATGTACATACAATATTGCTCCAACAAAGTAATCGCTTTTTAAAGTTTGTTGGGGCAATATTGTATGTACATTGCAACATTGTATTCTGCCGAAAAAAACAAAACTTACGCAAGTTTGTCATTGGGAACTAGAAAGTTTGATTCAAACTTGCACGTCAAGCCAATGCTATCTGGGTACCGAGCTGGACTATTTGCCCCAGGTAAACGTATTCGTCAACAACTTCCAGTTTAGAGCCTCGAACCTTCATAGGAGTGGGTACTACACGGGAATTCACCATGATTTTGGTCTTGTCCATATTAATTTTAAGACCCACTTGTTGGGAAACTCTACAGAGGACTTCGAGCATTGTGCCTAGATCTTCCACGGTCTCAGCTATGACTACGATATCATCGGCAAAACGAAGGTGAGTCATGTACTCGCCGTTTATGTTGATGCCGAGTCCTCCTCAGTCCAAAAGCTTAAATATATCATCCAACGCAGCTGTGAACAGGTGCGGCGATATAACGTCACCCTGTCTCACACCTCGTTGAAGTCGTATTGGTGACTGTCATTTTACCACAACTCGTACCTCAATGGGGTCGATCTTTCATCATCATCATCATTTCAGCCAAGAGACGTCCAATGTTGGACATAGGCCTCCCCCAGGGATCTCCAAACCGATCGGTCCTGCGCCTACCGCATCCAGCGGCTTCTCGCGACCTTCACCAGATCGTCGGTCCACGTTGTGGGGGGTCTATCAACGCTGCATCTCCTTGTACGCGGCCGCCATTCGAGGACCTTTCTGTCCCAAAGGCCGTCAGTCCCGCGACTTTCTTTGGGCTATGTCGGTAACTCTAGTTCTTCTACGGAACCATTATTTCTGATGTGATCACGTAGAGAAACCCTGAGCATAGTCCTCTCTATTGACCTTTGAGTGACTTTAAGCCTTCTTATGAAACACATTGTAAGCGGTCACGTCTCGGTTCCGTACGTCATCACTGGCAACACTCACAAATTGAAGACTTTGGTCTTGAAACAGTGCGGTAGATGGGCCGAGAATATGCTGCGTAGCTTCCCGAATGCTGCCCAGCCAAGGTGCATTCGTCGATTTACCTCTTTCTGGAAGTTGGACTTAGCGAGCTGGACGATTTGCCCCAAGTAAACATATTCATCAAAAACTTCTAGTGTTAGAGCCTCCAACATTCACAGGATTGGGGTTACATGGGAATTCGACATAATTTTAGTCTTGTCCATGTTTATTTCAAGACCCACTTGTGGGGAAACTCTACAGAGGTCTTCGAGCATTGTGACAAGATCTTTCACGGTCTGAGCCATAACTACGAGATAAGTTCTGTACTCGCTGTTTATGTTGATGCCGAGTCCTCTTCAGTCCAAAAGCTTAAATAGGTACATCCTCCAACGCAGCTGTAAACAGTTTCGGCGATATAATGTCACCCTCTCTCAAACCGCGCTGAAGTTGTATTGGTTTTGAGTTTTGGTCTTGAAGGCTGACTGACATGGTGGCGTTTTCGTACAATGACTGCAACATTTGGTTGTACCGATAGTCTAGTTGGCACCTCTGGAGTGAACTAAGTACGGCCTAGGTCTCGACAGAATCGAAGCCTTTCTCATATTTTACAAATTACAAACGCCAAGCATAGTGGCAAATTATGCTTCTCGGCCTTCTGTATAATCTGCCGCAGCGTATGATGTGGTTTTTTCGGAATCCGGCTTGTTCGGGAGGCTGGAAGTCGTCAAACCTGCGTGCGAGACTCAGACTCAGGAGCGTGATGGGTCTATAGTTCTTCAACTGAGCCTTGCCGCCTTTTTTGAAGAAAAGTGCCACCACGCACCCGTGCCATACTTTAGGCGTTTTGCCCTCGAGTATGATGGAGGTGGAGATGGCGATACTGCGCCAGCTTCTTGCCCTAGTATTTCTTTAACAGTGTCAAAATCAACTTTTAGGAAGTACCAATACAAAAAGAAAAACAAAAATAATTAAAACATTAGGGTCAGCTTTCAATTGACTACTGTAACAATACATGGAAAAAATATAGCCCCTGCTGGTTTTTTTTTGGTTCTTTCCAGTACAAGGTCTCCCGGCCATCCGTAGACTTGTCAACCATTGGCGTAGCTTCTTTGACGTGGAAAAGTGATTATGTAATAATCCAACTTGAATATACTATATATTGAATTTGAATTTATTATTCGAATCAACATAAGGAATTGTTTTATGTTCTTAACACCGAATAAGAGGTAATTTTATGTTTGTTAAATGTGCAAGCCTAGAGATTTTTTTTAGTTTTGTAGTGACATTTTTAATTTGCAGGTTGGCACTTGGCAGATATGATTTTTCATATTAAATAATCTTCATATTTTTATTTCGTTGTTTTCCGTAACGTTATTTACTGTGTTGTACTTAGTTAAGAATAATAACTGATTAGTATTTTACTGTAAAAATATTTTGTTATAGTTTTATAAGTAAGTAAATAAGAAATGATTAAGTATATGTGTAACACTTTTTTAAATTTCCATGGCAAACTCATAATTTCCTTGGAGCAGTTTTATAATTTCCTTGGTATTTTCCTAGTTTCCTTGGATAGCAGAATTTCATAATCAAATAACTTTTGTTATACAGAATGGATTTTTGAGATGGGATTTAAACGGCAGGTACATTAACCGTTATACCTAGTTACAAGAAAACATTGTTAGGCAGCCATCCATAACTTTTTAAGATATTCTGATCTGCATTCACTGATTTTGCAAAAAGTTACAGTCAACAAAAAATAATGTTGAGATAGCAAAAACATTTTTTTAATGCCTATCGATCCTATTTCATGTAGGGATCAAAAGACTCTATGGGACCATTTAAGGTATGAGTACTAGAAACGACAGAAATCGCCAAAAACATTTCCCTTACATTTTGTACGGAAAATCCTCAGCTCCTATTTCATACGGTGATCTCTCTACGAATCCTATTTTTTACTTTTGAGGGAAACTGTTAAGTTTATTTTCAATGTGGTGGAGCGCCATCTTGCGCTCCACCACATAAACGCGAGACCGATGTACACTTGAAACTTATTTTATTTATTTATTTATTTAATTTTGGAAAACCAACAGCGAACATATACAGAGTATAAATATAGATTGAGACAGTCAGCCAATTAAAGGTCTTCACGTTTAGATACATATTTACATTAGGAGCAGTGTGGACAATGTTAAAGAAAAAATGAGTTGAATAAAATCTTAATTAACTCTCTTAAAAGAAATAAGGCAGCAATTCATCATGTGACAAAACAGGCTAATAATACTATATACATTACATGCTACATGTTTACATGCATTATATAATTTTGAAAAAATCTTCACATATCAGATGCCTCGCAGTTGCTAAACTAGAGTGATGAATATCAAAGTTTTTATATTTACACAGATCATTCAGACTTTTGCTTGCTCGCAACAGGAAAGAATTTTGGCGATAGTTGGATGAGACCAATGGTACGTGAATAGGCGCGTAGTATCTAGCAGACCTATAGACAGAAGGTCAGGAGTATCAATTTTGGTCTTCGACAAATTATCAACTTGACAAATTATCAATCAAGTATCAACTTGTCCGACAAACTTCGACAAATTGCCACCTATCTATATAGGTAAATAGATTTTCGCTACGTTGTTTCGTTTTCGAGATCCGTGTGGCTGAGTTGGGGTAACGTTACTCGCTTACAACGCGAAAGCAAAACGTAAGAATTTCGAATAAAGTACCACAATACGGTCCGCATTCACTCCGCTATCGTGGTTCTGTGCGTTTCATTTCTTTTATCACTCTGGAGCCACCTTACCTCAAGGGTATGGTGGGATTGGTACGTCCAGACCATAGAGTAAGGTAAGCACTGGTTCCAGACTCCAGTGTTCTCCAAGAAGTGGGGTGGGAGTGGTGGGACTTAACCATAACACCATTGTAGTATTTTGATTTTATCACTTTCCGTATGTGCTTTAAGCTTGCCACCTCCAGTGTGACTTTTGCCTAACAAAATCAAACATAAATAGAGCCAAATAGAACAGTAATATAATTTGTGCCAAAAAGTCAAATCGAAACTATCTCCATACGGTTCAGCGGTAGGTAATTGATTCCCCATACAACTTCCACCCCCCTTTTCTCCTCCTTTCTTTGAAGGGTGATTTCTGCGGTAAAAGCAATCCTATGTAAAAGCAAGCATCTAGCTTAGAACCAGGAGACCTGGTTCTAAGCTACCTCCCTACCAATTTTCAGCCAAATCGGTTCAGCCGTTCTTGAGTTGTAAGTACTTATAAGTACCTACTTACAACTCAAGATATCTTCTTATATATAAAAATGAAACGCTGTGTGTTTGTCTCGCAAAAACTCTCAAAAAGACTCGTCAGATTCTTATGAAATTTTCTGTGTGTATTTGAATAGGTACAGGGAAGGTTTAAAAGTACAGTTTGACCCGGTAGATGGCGCTGTAATTTTTTATTTTTTTTTAAAAACGTCGCCCCACACTAGGATTTTCTCCTGTATCGTGGGTGCAGTTACAAACATAGAATATCACATGCACATACGCCCAGACCGGAACAAACTTCTGTAGGCCATACAAAACATCTGTCCCGTGCGGGAATCGAACCCGCGACCCGTTGCGCAGTAGGCGATCACTCGACCTCTGCGCTAACCGTGTCAGACAGGACAAGGTCTGCCGGGCCCACTAGTTGTTCTTATATTTTTAAGACTTTCACGGTGATCATTGCTTGGCACCGATTTCAATATAAAACTGTGATGTTGTATGTATTTTTATATTATTTATGATACTATGGTGTTTTTAGGGTTCCGTAGCCAAATGGCAAAAAACGGAACCCTTACAGATTCGTCATGTCTATCTGTCTGTCTGTCCATCCGTATGTCACAGCCACTTTTCTCTGAAACTATAAGAACTACACTGTTGAAACTTGGTAACTAGATGTATCTGTGAACCGCATTAAAATATTCACACAAAAATAGAAAAAAGCAATAAATTTTGGGGGTTCCCCATACATAGAACTGAAACTCCAATTTTTTTTCATCAAACCCATACGTGTGGGGTATTTATGGATAGGTCTTCAAAAATCATATTGAGGTTTCCAATATAATTTTTTTCTAAACTGAATAGTTTGCGCGAGAGACACGTCTAAAGTGGTAAAATGTGTGTCCCCCCTCCGCCTCCCTGTAACGTCTAAAATAAGAGAATGATAAAACAAAAAAAATATATCCTACATTGCCATGCAAACTTCCACCGAAAATTGGTTTGAACGAAATCTAGTAAGTAGCTTTTTAATACGTCATAAATCCTACGGAACCCTTCATGGGCGTGCCCGACTCGCGCTTGGCCGGTTTTTTAAAGTTGGTTTTATTTTTTGATTTTTTTTCAATCTTTTTAGTTAAGTTAATAAATACGTATTAGATTAGAATTTGAGCCCCTTCAGCCATATTGGTAACTGGTTCTATGTTCTATGTTATCGGGGTCGGTTTCCGCACTTAATCCTTAAGGTGGACCATTGTACGTGAGGGCGGCCGTCACTCCAGCCAGCCCACCTCCCTCCAGAAGCGTATGAGATCTCCGAGTCTGTCCAGAGATTCTGTAACAGAATTGGGAGATCCAAGGGTGTTTTTCCGTATTTCGGTGACACCTGTGCACTCAAGGAGCACATGTGACACCGTTTCCTCGGCCCCTAAGCATGCTCTGCATAGGGGGCTATCTGTTATGCCTATGGTGTGGAAGTGTTTGTTTAGTGAGCAGTGTCCAGTGATGGTTCCCGTCACCAGCCGCAGACTGTTCCTGTCCAGACGCAATATGCGTCTGGTCAGTTTGTTATTTAGGATTGGCATGGCTTCCTTTGACTGTCTGCACCCTGGAGTCGAGAACCAGTGGTCTTGTGCTTGTGTGTGAGTGAGCTCTTGCAGCCATCCGCGAATCTGGCTGAAGGGAATTGGTACGATGGGCTCGGGTCCGAAAGCCGTTATGTCGGATCCCCTCCTAGCCAGCTCGTCGGCCGCGTCATTGCCCAGTGATCCGCTGTGTCCTTTTATCCATTGTAGTGTCACTGTGTTCCGGTTGGAAATCACAATTCGTTCTAACACGTTGTGACATTCCAATACAAGTTCCGAAGTGACATGGGTTTTGTTTAGGGATTTGAGTACCGAAGCACTATCAGAGACTATGCGGATGTGAGAATCCATAATTCCTTTAGATTCTATGGCGAGGGCCGCCAGGATAATACCTACGCATTCCGCTTGGAATACGGTGTTGAATCTACCTAGCGGTTTGGATATCTTGATGTTAAGCTCATTTGAGTATACGCCTGCCCCGGTTCCTGAGTTGGTCTTGGAGCCATCAGTGTATATTCTGAGCTCTTTTGGGCCTGAGTAATCGTGTGATTCCTCTTCGAGCTGTATATTATAGTGCTTCTGGAAATTGAAACTCTTCAGAATCCTATCATTGGGTGATGTCATCATCGGGTGATGTTTGGTAGCTTGTTCTTTTATGCGTATGTGTTTGATTCTGGGGTCCTTCCCCAGTGTGCCAGCATTGTGGAGTCTGAACGCTGCTAGTGCTGCCTCCTCTTTAACAACTAGGTGCAAAGGTGGCAGCCCCAACATAGCTTGCAATGCGGCTGTGGGTGCGGTTCTCATACTACTAGTGATAGCCACGCAGGCATTTCGCTGTAGTTTTTCTAGTGCTCTTTGGCCGTTTGCCTGGTCTGTCCTGGGCCACCAGACTAGGGAGCCATATGTTATAATTGGTCGAATAACCGTAGTGTATAGCCAGTAAGTGGCTTTGGGACTAATGCCCCAGTTTTTTCCAAGCAGTCGCTTGCATTGCCACAGTGATATACTAGCTTTTGTGGTGATGTAGTCAGTGTGTTTAGCCCAGTTCAGTTGTTTGTCCAAATAGATGCCCAGGTATTTGGTCTCCGATGTTAGGCTTAGGGTGGATCCGTAGAATTTTGGTAATTGTAGATTTGCTAGTTTCCTCTTTTTGGTGAAGAGGACTAGCTCTGTTTTTGTGGGGTTGACTGTTAGTTTGTGCTCCTTGCACCAGTCCTCTACTATTTTCAAGGCTTGGCGCATGAGGTTGCACAGTGTGTTTTCGTGAGTGCCATTTATTATAATGGTTATGTCGTCGGCGTAGCCTACGGTGAAGAAGCCTTTGTCGTTTAGACGGTCTAGAAGACTGTTCACAACGAGGTTCCACAGTAGAGGCGAGAGGACGCCTCCTTGTGGGCATCCTTTCGCCACGATGGCTCTCGTGGTGTCATTCACCGTGACTTGTATGGCCCTCTGCCTGAGCATATTGGTGATCCAACCGCACAAGGTTGGGGCCACACCATGTCTTTTAAGGGCTATGTCGATGCTGTGAAACATTGTTTTATCGAAAGCGCCCTCAATATCGATGAAGGCAGCTAGTGCAGAGCCTTTGTGTTCTATGGCGCATTCAATTTTGGAAGTCACGCTGTGTAAAGCGGATTCTGTTGATTTTCCTATGGAGTACGCGTGCTGTTGTTTGTGTAGCGGTACCATGCGTAGAGGTCCATCTCTGATGTGTCTATCGCATAGTCTTTCGAGGGTCTTTAGTAGGAATGATGTTAGGCTTATAGGTCTATAGGCCTTGGGCTGTGTGTAATCGGTTTTTCCGGACTTTGGAATGAAGATAACTTTCACTTCCCGCCACGCGAGTGGAATATATCTATGTGCGATACAGGCTCGGTAGACTTTCTCCAGCCATGGGGTTAAGGGGTCGATGCCCCACTGCAGAAGCGCTGGCAGAATGCCATCCAGGCCTGCGGATTTGTATGGTTGGAAAGACTTGATAGCCCACATTATTCGGTCTCTTGTCACTATTTCGTGGGCTATAGTCCAGTCGTTTTTGGTTGGTTCCATTCTTATGTCGTCTGCCCAGACCTTATCCTTTAAGAGGCTGCAGTCTGGGAAGTGCGTCTCAAGAAGGACCTTGCTGATTTCGTGGTCTGATTGTGTGAAAGTGTTATCGGGCTTTTTCAGTGCACCAAGGCTGCGATCTTGGTCGCTAGATAGGATTTTCCTCACTCGGGCAGCTTCATTGTTTGATTCGATAGATTCGCAGAACTTTCTCCAGGCTAATCTCCTGGCATGTCTGATTTGTTTTTTGTAAATGTATTGGGTTTCTTTGTATAGTTCCCAATGGTAACTGGTTATTTAAAAAGAAATTTTTTCACTGTTTCGCAACTAGTTATTAATGGAGATTTTTCTGCATTCGTAACTAGTGTGAGATAACCAGCTTCGAAAAGAGACTTTCTTTTTCTTCATTTCAGCCAAGAGACGCCCACTGTTGGACATAGGCCTCCCCCAAGGATCTCCATACCGATCGGTCCTGCGCCTCCCGCATCCAGCGGCTTCCCGCGACCTTCACCAGATCGTCCGTCCACCTTGTGGGGGGCACTCCCACACTGCGTCTCCCTGAACGCGGCCGCCACTCGAAGACCTTTCCGCCTCAACGGCCGTCAGTCCTACGAGGGATGTGTCCTGGTCCTGCCCACTGCCACTTAAGGTATGCAATATTCTTTGGGCTATGTCGGTAACTCTAGTTCTTCTACGGATCTCATCATTTCTGATGTGATCACGTAGAGAAACCGAGCATAGCCCATTGCTCTTTGAGTGACTTTGAGCCTTCTTATGAGACCCATTGTAAGCGGCCACGTCTCAGTTCCGTACGTCATCAATGGCAACACGCACGAATTGAAGACTTTCGCCTTGAGACACTGCGGTAGATGGGCCGAGAATATGCTGCGTAGCTTCCCGAACGCTGCCCAGCCGAGTTGGATTCGTCGATTTACCTCTTTCTGGAAGTTGGACTTACCGAGCTGGACTATTCTTTTTCACTGTAATTAGTTACCAGATAAGTTTTTTTTCCCCTTTAGTGATTTTTAGTAACTAGTTAGTTATAAACAAGGCAAACACCAGAATAACTTAAAATTAAAGGTCTTTTGCTCTATACAGCTTTGAAAGAATTATTCCCGAACTCCTAATCAACCAGGAACCTTCCATCATTAGCTCACTAACATGACATGATGAGTACCAGGCGCAAATACCTGAATATTTTCAGTAAAAACATGAAACGTTGGACATGCCTTTTTTTTCGAGGGGAATGCGTGGCCGCACCGTACTCGCCGTTGGCTAGACGACGAGCGTGTGTGGGGCTCTCCCAGCAGGGTGCTGGGCCTACCCAGTAAGCCCCCCGGTGTTCTTCCTGCCCTTATGGACGCGCGTGGTAGGGTCCACAATGCGACACCACTACCCACGCGCCCGGGCTAGCTCGACCATAATGGCCGAGCTATCGCCAAGGGGGGGGTGATTTTATCGCTAGGACAATCCCCCAGACGGAGAAGCCGGCGGTGTACAGGGGGCCAACCGTGCACGCAGACCTCCACGGCAGGGTCACTTAGACGGGCATTGCTTGAGCAAATGCCCGCCTTCACCGGCCTATCCGTCTGCGGCGGAGGAGAGCGACTTGAGGATCTGCCTCCCGCTCCCTCTCCGCAGGCTCCTTCTGCGAAATAACATCCCCGCAGAAGGAGGCGACAGCCCCCCATTCCGCCTCGCCACGGAGCCTGGCCACACCATTCTCGGGAGCGAGAAGTCTACATTGGACGTGCCTATGAAATTCAAGGGTTTCCCTCGATTTTAATGGGATCCCATCATTAGACCATGACATGGTGACCACCTTGGGAGTATATACTCTTTTGATTACAAAAATAATTTTGGAAGTTGGTCTACAAATAACTCGCGGAGTAATCGGTGTACAGAAAAAAAAATAGATACAGCCGAACATAGAACCTGCTCCTTTTTCGAAGTCGGTTAAAATAGCGATTTAGCGACGTCAACGAAATAACAATATTTTATAAAACAATCTTTACATAGTATACAACAAAGTCGCTCTCGCTGTCTGTACGCTTAGATCTTTTATTGACAAAGATTTTTAGTTTATGCTAAATAATAATAAAGTACCTAACCTATATCTATTTTCAATTATTCAAATCCCAACACTACAATGGTGGTATTCTTAAGTTCAACCCTACCCCCAGGGGTATGGTATGGGCAAGGGAACGGTGGGTCCGGAATGGTCTAATTTAAATCCGCGTAAGAGCGGAGAACGAGATTTGGACTACTACCTATTCACTATAGAAGTCGATTGTTATTCGGACCCGGGTCATGCATGATATATACCATGCAGTTTCATTTCAGTTTCTCCCCGTGGTCCAAATTGAGCTATTCAGCACTGTTGGCACCGATGCGATAGCGTGTAAACAACCCGGTCCGAATTGAACAGACGCGTGCCAACGAAAGCAATGTGACGTCATGAAGCGATGCTATCAGTGCTCATGAAAAAAGGTAGTTCATTGTGTCCGCAAACGTTAAATTCAAATTTTGACGTTTAAACGATTTAGAATAAAAAATGTAAGTAAACATTTATAAAGTTTTGAGTTCAAAAAAAACTTTAATTCATTATAAAAGTTTTTAAGCTTTTGTTATGCATGTTTAACTAAAAGTTATACAAGGCTATTTAATTAATGACATTGACAGACAATTAAGTGGTCCGAAATGATTGCGCGCAAACAGTACAAATATCACCGTATTCAATTCGGTCCACGTCGTTTGCACTGATCGTAATGTTTTACTCTGTCCACTCGTTTATTTTCTTTTTGACAGTTTGAAACAATTCGTAGTGACGCCCTCACACGTTTACCGATTCCACTTGAAATAATAATCGATATTATTAAAGAACTTTTTTTTAGTTTATTTAAAACTCCACAGACTCGTGGTCCGTGCCTTCTGAATTGTTGGGTACAATATTATGTGATCTATAAAACGCTTACTACTAAGGACTCTTCACTTAATCTAGGGTGAGTTGCGCATTAACAATTTTATAGTTGCTTACGAGTATATAAAGATAATCTAATATTAATAAAATAATAATTATTTGCAATAAAGTGTAATTTTATTATTATTATAATATTCCCGAATATTCAGGCTATTTTCCAAATCAAATCGGGCTCTGGCAAATCTAGGACAATCTAGGATCAAGTGCCATATCGTTTCAGTCTCAGCAGGATCACATTCACAGTGTGGATGGTCTTTGAGTCTGAATCGGTGCAGATATTCTCCGAAACCCCCGTGTCCCGTGAAGACTTGTACTAGAAGGGGTGATGGTTTCTCCTTCCTGATCCAGGCGTATGCTTTAGCCTGATCTGGGAAGAAACATTTAGTCACTCCTCCTGTAGATGAGGTTTTGTACCTGTCTTGCCATTTCCGGACGGACTCCTCTCTTATCTTATTCTTCACGTAGGACACGGGGATCTCGCAGAAGTTCCGCCGCCCGAGCCGCTATTTTTGCCAATTCGTCCGCTCTTTCATTCCCCGCCGTACCCACATGCGCTTTCAGCCAGAACAATTTAGCTTCCCCACCTCCCCTCCTAATGTCTCTAATGTCTTCGTGTATTCCTTGCACCAGCTGGTTGTCAGCTTTAGGATTGGTTATTAAGTCTAGTGAGGACCTGGAGTCACTCAGTATTGTAGCTGAGCTTATTCTTTCCATCCGGACTAGCTCTATCGCTCTGTGCAAAGCATACAGTTCAGGCAGGATCGAGTCCGAATGTGTAGCTGGCGGATTCTTTGCCTCTCTCCCACCACGATATGGCAGCTCCTACTCCCTCATCAACTTTACTGCCATCCGTGTATACGAGTATTTGTGGGTCCTGGATTTGATGTTTCCGGAGGTTCTCTGTGGATGTATTCTCTACACATTCGTACCCGATCAGTACCTGTTTCGACGGGTGGGGTCTTTTGAGAAAGGGAATCTCTCTCTCGAGTATTCCGCCGGGCGGTAGGTGGTCTCGAGAGTCCCTCTTTTTAGTTCTATAGAGGGCCGCAGTTTCTTGTATACGCAGGTCTAGCGGGATTAGCCCCGACAATGTCAGAGCGGACGTTAGGGACACCGTTCTATATGCCTTGCATACTTTCTTGGCAAAGTTCCGTTGGACCGACTCCAGTTGCTTTTTGATATACTCTAGTTCTGTGGCCTGGCTCCACGCTCCGCTGGCGTAAAGGATGATAGGTTCTATGACCGCCACGTACATCGTCCTGATGATCTCACCGTTCAGGCCCCATGTAACCTTCGCCGCACGCGCGAGGTGTTTATATATGTCAGCCGCTTTTCTGCATTGTTCTGACACGTGCTCAGCGAAGTTAAGGTTTCTGTCTATGGTGAGTCCCAACACTTTGATAGCGTTCACCAGTTCGACGTTTGTCCCAGACATTGTCACTATGAGGGGGTCGTACTTCAATTTCTTCGTAATCACCATTGCCTTGGTCTTGCATGGCGCGAAGTTGAGTTTGTTGTGTCCGCCCCATTTGACTACCTCCTCTAGGATCTCGTTTGCGGTCTCCTCCACCTGTTGAGCTGTTTCGCCAGAGAATACCAGGACCACATCATCTGCAAAGGCAGTGCACGTTGCTCCCCTCCAACTGCTTCAGCAGGGAATCCAGGATTATGTTCCAGAAATTGGGACCCTATTGATCCCTGGACACATCCTTTCGTGGTGTTTTCCCTGCTTTTTCCCTCATGTAGTTAACCTCCACTTTCCGATCTCTTAAATATGACTCGATCATGTAGTAGAGGTTGCGGGGACAGTTTTTCATTATCAGTTGGTTTTTGAGCGCTGGCCACCATGCGTTGTCGAAGGCACCCTCTATGTCCAGTGACACCATCAAGATAAGCTTTTTCTCTTGAAGTTTTGTTCTAATATGTTGGACCAAGTCGTAAAAGGCGTCCTCGGTTCCGCGCTATGGCATGAAACCGTATTGGTTTGCGCTTAATGTGGGGAGAATATGCCATTGCAGCCTGCTGATCATTAGTTTTTCTACCATCTTTCCGAGCACCGACAGCAAGCCAATCGGTCGGTATGACTTTGGGACCGTATAATCGTCCTTTCCTGGTTTCCAATGCCAAAAAAAATAAAAAAAATAAAGAAGAACTTACAATCGATTTAGTGCATCGAAATAAATTTTGTTTAAATATTAATTATTCGTTTATTAGTTTTTCTAATTATATATGAAATAAATAAATACTTATTTAATAAGTTTTTATTGTTCTTCACTCTTGGTTTGAACTTAAATTCAAAGATTTTGACTTAATTCCTTGCATACCTAAATAATTTATCATAGAGTCATCATAGACACTATATTTATTTTCTTGTTTTTATTAAATTTTCAGAAACAATACTTACAAAAAGTCAAATTATTTATTTCAATATGATCGATTTATCTTATTTCAAGACCTGTTTTATAGTCTGTGATTGTTTGTTATGCACAGGGCACTTCACTAAGTGGGCGTTACCCGTCAATAAAGTCCGACATTTACTGTAGTACATTATTCCGAAAAAAAATACGGTAATTCATCGGCGTGAGCTGTCAAAAAGAAAATAAACGAATGGACAGAGTATAGTAATGTTGGCGCATTTCGGAGCACGCTGTCTGAATGTGGTCAAAATATCTAACCTAACCTACTACAGTTTTCAGTTTGAGCCTATAAGTTTTCTATCGGGTCCGAATAGCATTTCAATTCTATAGGGACGGTGGCCCTACCGCCTATCTCATAGCGATCACTCGCTATCGCTTTCGTGACATTAGAACAATAGTTCTAATCCCTCGCTGCACTCAGGGCTCTTCTTAATCTAGTTGGTGGTGCCCCAAGTAGACTCCACCACGTCGGCGTTTCACCGACTTGTATTGCTGAATTTTATTCGCCGAATACCAGCTCTTAGAAAATTGGTATTACTTACCTTGGTTCCAATTGTCTCCGTCCGTCTCCTCCGTAGCCGGTGGACTTCCTGAGCTAGCTCGAAGGAAGTCGCGGCTCCTGAAGTTCTGCAGTGGATCCACCGGTGGAGACCGGAGCACTACAAAGGCCTATTAGACCACCACGACTCACACACGCGGTTTTGACACCTTGCACAACACAAAGCGGGCTTTCGCACCCCGATATTAGGTGCGCCGCGCAAATCACTATTTGCTTGAATATTGTGTATTATATTTTATTCCGGCCCGCACATAACCTCTAAGCATGTCATGACATTTCGACTCGACTCAACTGACATTTCACATGCGACCGGCCGCCAAAAAAGCTGTCACTGCACAGACTAGAATGCAGTGCCGCCACTCGCTCTTCCTCGAGCGTGAACATCCCCCCGCTCCGGACAGTCCCGGACTGTCCGCCAAATCAGTCTAAGGGGAGGCGAGAAAGAGTAGCGACCGCGCGCTTCAAAACAGAATCCCCAACTAGGACCTCGGCAAACCTGGGCACACCATCAGACCCTAGAGTAAGTTGGACAATGCGTCCGCGACGCCAACGTAAGGGTGGCAGGTTTGGGTCCTTCACTAACACGAGGTCTCCAACCCTCGGTGGGTTTGTCTTATCTGACCACTTAACGCGCTGTTGCAAAATGTGTAAATATTCAAGGTGCCAGCGGCGCCAGAAACTCTGGGTAAGCTGCTGGAGCAACTCAAACCGCGAAAGGCGTCCGGGATTGATATCTCTATAAGGATACTCGGGCAGGGCGTTAAGTGGTCTGCCTATCAAGAAATGGCCCGGCGTGAGGGCCTGCAAATCGTTCGCGTCGGTAGACAACGGACATAACGGACGCGAGTTGAGAACCGCCTCAATCTTATGAAACACCGTCGCGAGTTCCTCAAACGTGAGAATAGTCTCCCCAATAACGCGGCGAAGGTGAGTCTTGGCGGCCTTTACAACAGATTCAAAAATCCCTCCCCAGTGAGGGCAAGACGGCGGGGAGTATCGCCATGTTACCCCCCTACGGGAGAGTGTGGATCCGATCTCAATATTATTTTTATCTAAAAATTCACAAACTTCTCTTATATGTATCTCATTTTACAGAATATAGCGAAACTTTAATTGACGTGATTTGCACAGATATACAAACAACTCAAATTCATATTAGACAATCTCCTGAGCTCGGGGGACATGCAATTGTGATGGCAGAATTTAGGTTTAAGACTAATAAGCCCAAACCTCACTATGTTACCTTTAGGCCTTTCAAAGATATTAACTTAGAACAATTTAACAGGGATCTTGACATCATCGACTGGGATTTGCTTTGTGGCTTGGACAGTGTTGACGCTCTGGCTCAGAATTTCACCTCTCTTCTCCTGACTCTATTTGACTTGCATGCTCCCTTAAAACACAAAATGTTTAAACTTCCACCCCATCCATGGATTACGGACACTATCAAACAAATGATGCATATTCGTGATAACTATCATAAAAAGTATAAAATCTCTAAAAAACAAGTTTACAAGGTATGTTACAAGCAAATGAAATCCCTAGTGATAACTGCAATAAAAAGAGAAAAACAATGCTTTTTTAACAATGAAATTAACGCAAACATTACAAATCCTAAGAAACTTTGGCTGAATTTAAAAAACACAGTGTTGCAGAATAAAAATAAAGATTTTAAACTGCCCGCTATTTTCGATGATCCAGATAAAATAAATTCACATTTTCTAAATGTTCCTGGGGGAAATAAAGTATGTATATCACAACTTACGTATCTGGAGCATCACAAGTATTCTTCAGCTTCATTTACATTAAATACTGTTTCCGAGGACGATGTCCTCAAAGCCATTAAAGGACTACGTTCGAGTGCCTTGGGTTCAGATGGGGTGAATTTAGACATGTTGCTTCTAACACTGCCGCAGTCTCTAAGTACAATCACCACCTTAGTCAATCGGTCAATTGCTGAGGGTACTTTCCCAGAGTGTTGGAAAATGGCAGTTGTAAAGCCCCTTCCTAAAACTGGTCAGCCATCGTCTATGCAGGACCTTAGACCCATTAGCCTGTTGCCATGTCTTTCAAAGATCTTGGAGAGAATAGTATGCAACCAGCTAACTAAATATCTTGAGTCAAATGAAATACTGCCTAGTCTTCAATCAGGGTTTCGTAAAGGTTACAGTACTGCCACAGCCCTTTCTGATGTTGTCGACCAAATTCTCCAAGCTCAAGATGAGGGCAACTTGGTCGCTATGGTGTTATTGGATTTCTCGCGGGCATTCGATTCAATAAATACTACACTCTTACTCTCAAAACTGAAATATTATGGAGCAGATAAAAATGCAATCAAGTGGTTTAATAGCTATCTTTCTCAAAGGCAGCAATATGTAGAGATCACTAAAGCAGATGGAAATAAAGTACAGTCCAGCCCTCAACCTGTTACAAGAGGTATACCTCAAGGTTCAATACTTGGTCCAATTCTGTTTATTTTATATAGTGGTGATATAACTCAGGCCTTGATGAATTGCCAATATCATTTATATGCAGATGATATGCAGCTTTATTTACCATTTCCACTAGCAGATCGTGCTAATGCAGAATCAAAGATTAATAGCGACCTTGCACGCATAAGTGATTGGTGTGCTTCTAATAGTCTGGTGCTAAATCCCACAAAATCTAAGTTTATATTGTATGGCACTAGGAATAATCTAAGCAGAGTAAGTAAAACTGCTATGTCACTAAATTTACATATAGAGGGGGCAAAAGTACAGCAAGTAGACTCTGTCAGAAATCTGGGAGTTATCTTTGATAGTCACTTAAAATTTGAGAATCATGTGTCCGAATGTGTACGAAACTGTTTTTATAGGCTAAAGCTACTATACCACATACGGGACTATCTGACTGAATCTGTGCGTATAAGGCTCTGCGAGTCCCTGATCTTATGTAAACTAAATTATTGCGACACAGTCTATGGCCCATGCCTCTTGACCAGAACAGCAAAACAAATCCAACGAGTACAAAACGCATGCGCACGATTTTGCTTTCAAATCCCTCCCCGGTCACATGTCACTCCATTCCACAATGCTGCAGATTTGCTAAGGATGGAAGCTCGTAGGAGGCTGCACATTGCTACCGTGATGTTTGGGATAGTGCACACTAAGCGGCCTCAATATCTGTATAATAAGCTGGTTTGGGCTCAGACACATTTCAGCCATCAGAGGAGGGTCTGTTCTCCGGTGTTCGTATCACCCAGTTATCGCACGGCCGCTTTTCGTGGATCATTTAAGTTTGCTGCCTCACGCTGCTGGAACGACATCCCACCTCCGATACGTGACCTAAAAAGCAAAAACGCTTTCAAAAACCAATATAAGCGGTTCTTATTAACACAACAAAAAAACACATAATTTTTCGCTTACCATCTTGCAATAAAATTCCATAAATACCACAAACCGGCGGCATTTGAGATTTTTTTTGTGAGTATTGTCTTTGTCTTGTATAGTTTATAAGTCTTATTATTATGAAACTGGTTTAAGCATAATAACTATTAAGTAACCTCTAAATTGTCATATATCTCGCACCCAACCACAGACCATAAATTATGTCTCTTTTTTTTTTTTTTTCTTATAATTCATAGACTTACTACATCAATGGATGTGGCCTAGTAAAAAAGAAGAAAGGTGTTCAGCAGTGTTTGCTCTACAGACAGACTGTTTCTTACTTTGTTGTTTTTAAAATTATTATTATTATTGTTATTTTTAGTACCATCTATCCTACCATTTAATTCTTAATGTATTCTACCCACATTGTATCTACTATGTATATATATATATTTTTTATTTTTTTTATTTTGTGTCTAGTTACGCTACATAACTATAAGTATTTAAATATTTTTAAGGTTGTCTCGTGCGTCGCGGTCTTGGAGGCAATATGTAGGTACTATGTTCATTATGCATATTGCTTCTAGGGTTGCGGCGAAGGGCCCTGCCTGAAAATCAGCGTTTTTGTGTCGGAGACGCAAAAACAATAGCTGAGGTAGGGACCTTTTTGGCTTATCTGCAATTTTATTTTGTTAACCATTCTTTTATCTTTGTGTGGCCAAATAAATATTTCTTTCTTTCTTTCTTTCATATGTCTATCAGTGCCCTTGAAGTTCGTCCCACAATCGGACCGAATTAGAGAAGGCAGTCCCCGGCGGGAGACAAATCTGCCTAACGCTGCTAAGAAAGCGTCCATGGTGAGCGCACACACCACCTCCAAATGAACGGCTTTAGTGGCCAAACAAACAAACACACACAAATAAGCCTTTTCAGTCTTAGCGTTACGGAGTCGCGACGTTTTTATAGTGAACGGTCCCGCGAAATCAGTTCCAACTCCTAAGAAGGTCATCGATTCATTCACACGATCAGCAGGCAAATCACCCATTTGGGGCTGCATCGTCTCGGGGCGTAAACGATAGCAGGGCAGACATCGAAAGATAACAGATCGGATTATTCTTCGCGCTGACAAAATCCAAAACTCCCGTTGGAGGAGCGCGGTCAATGCATTACATCCGGCATGAGCATTCTTCACATGGCGATCAATGATCAACAATCGCACCAATGGTCCGTCCTTGGGGAGCAACAGGGGATGACGTGATCTATAAGGCAAGTTAGCGTGCCTCAATCGGCCTCCTACACGCAACAATCCTTTATCATCCAGAAAGGGAGTCAAACGCACCAAGGGTCCCTTCAATTTGGACGTCCCGGTACGGAAAATCTTAAGTTCCGGTTCAAACGCTCTAGACTGGGTCATACGCACCCAATGCAGAAGAGCATCTTGGCGCTCCTGCGGTGAGAGGACCGGACACAAATCTTTGTCCTGAGGCCGGCGACAATTTCGTATAAATCTTCTTATCCAAGCGGTCACGCCGAGCAACTTGTCCAGAGAACTGTAGCGGTCTAATAAAAATTCCCGCTCTGGAGCCGCCATAGTCTCGACAGCGTGAACACGCAAGCCCGGATTTGGTACCTTCACCACAGCTGGTGTGGAAGGCCAAGACGGTTGTAACAACCAGTCGGGACCCCACCACAGAGTGTGGTCAATAAGCTGAGGGGCTTCGCTGCCACGTGATGCACAGTCAGCAGGGTTTATTTCACCTGGCACGTGGCGCCAAATCAACGTGGCCTTCGAGGCCTGTATTTGGGATACCCGATTGGCCACAAATACTTCCAGGGAGTGGACGGAGTTCTTAATCCAACACAGGACAACCTGACTGTCGGACCAAGCAAAGAGCGACTCAAAGTCCACACTACGTCCCAGGGTGTCAACAACGTGGTTCATCAACCGAACCAGAAGAGTAGCTCCAGACAATTCTAACTTCGGAATCGTTAATCGAGTCCGAAGTGGAGCAACCTTACTCTTAGCAATTAGCAAGTGGAGCTTAACAGCTCCTCTATCATCAACCGTCCGGATATATACGACGGCTGCGTATCCACTCTCAGACGCGTCACAAAAGCCATGAAGGCTGGCCGTAAACCGTCCCTTAGGCAGTATATGTCTAGGGATACTAACACGGTTAATGTCGGGGAGAGACAACATGAAGGACTCCCAATCTCGCAGCAAGCGGCCCGAGAGGGGCTCATCCCACGACACTTCGGCTGACCAAAGTTCCTGTAGGAAGCACTTCATCCAAAACACCACGGGACTAATCCAGCCATTTGGGTCAAAGGTACGAGCTACTGTAGACAAAACCAACCGTTTCGTCCAGACCTTGGGGCTTGGCAGCTCCAATCGATAGGTGAACGTGTCCTGGACAGGTCTGTATTGCACTCCCAAAACAGACAGTAAATCTGGAGTGTTGGCATTCTCAAAAATATGAGGCTCCTGCTGGTGGTCGTCTGGCAAGTCACACAAAAGCTGAGGTGAGTTGGACATCCACTTCCTCAGTTCATAACCACCAGCCCCGAGAAGAGCAATTAGTTCATCTCGCAAAATCAAGGCTTCCTCGACACTAGAGGAGCCCGTACAAATATCATCAACAAATGCATCCTCCTTGAGAACCAAGGATGCGCGAGGGTATCGTAATCGTTCACGTTCAGCGAGTTCCACAAGTGAGCGAATTGCCACAAAGGGGCTCGAACGCAAACCGTATGTATTGGTGTTCAGCTCGTAGACCAGTATGGGATCCCTGGGATCCTCCCTCCATAATATGAGCTGATATCGTCTATCGTCCGGGTGAATCACAGTCTGCCGAAACATCATCCGGATATCGGTCACAAAGACGACGGCATGGCGACGGAAGTTGGTCAATACATCACCCACCTCGTGGTGCAACTTCGGTCCAGCATGCAGACATTGATTCAGCGAAACTCCGGTAGACGTAGGAGCTGACCCATCAAAAACAACGCGTATCTTCCCGGTGGAAGGTTTCAAAACCGCGTGGTGAGGAAGAAAATTATGTTCCTCGTTTCGCCAGTCCAGTCGCGAGACCGACATGTGCCCCAGTTGCTCGTATTCTCGCATGAAGTCGACATACTTCTGTTTGAGGTCGGAGTTCCTACTCATACGACGCTCCATGGACAGCAGCCGCTTCTCGGCCAACGGCCGGGAGCTGCCAAGTGAGGGGCGAACTGACAAAAAGGGCAAACGAGTGATCAGCCGTCCCGAGTGAAGGCGACCTGTATTGTTCTGGTAGAACAACTCACACTCCTCGTCCAAGGGGTTCACTCGCTTCACGGTAGGTAGCTCTTCCACCTCCCAAAACCGTTGAAGGACATCCGATAAGGTGGAGCTAACAGTTATGTAACTGTCCACCGATGGAGATGGTGGGTTATGCCTAACTGGTCCCATCACTACAAACCCAAGCGATGTAGATAAGGCTACCAGCCCACCCTTCTGTAACTCTCTCCTCTTCCCACAATACACGCGGCCTAGAACATCGGCACCGAGCAATAAGTGAATCGGACCGGTTCGGTGGAAGGAAGGGTCAGCCAAGGTCAATCCTGATGTCGCATCAACGACAGCGCGCGAAACGTGCTGTTGCGGAAGCTGACCAACAACCTTCTCATAAACAATCGCGGTAGCGCCAATTTTGGGCGCTGAAGAGAAGTGGGGGGAGAAGGAGAACAAAACCTGACCGATCGGATCCGGGATCCGCAGGTCTCCGATTCCTCGTACCGATTCAAGGTATGGAGATGTGTTCAAACTCAACTGCCGGACCAGCCAGCTGGAGGCAATGCAACCCTGAGCTCCCGTATCCAAAAGGGCGCGAACTAAAACAAAGGTGCCCCTCGGGCCCCACACCTGTACGCAGGCTGTTGGTAACAGCACCTGCTCCTGTGGGGGGGTTGCAGCCGACAGTTGGTTTAGTGAAAATCCTCCCGCATTCCCCGCAACGGGGGGGAAGGGGGGTCCGAAGAAAAATGCGTGCGCGGCGGAGGAATAGGGCGCTCAAGGCGCTCGAGCGGGTCCCAATCCGGCACGTACACACCCCGACCAAAGCTGCATCGGGGGGCCGGGCGGTGCCCATGATGGGCGAAAGTTGGGGGAGCCCGCGATAAACGAGGTCTCTCCATCAGAGGGGGAGAGAAGCGTATCGGCTCCCGGCGTGGCTCCCTAATTACCGCGGCCCAATCCCGCGGTGGCGCCTCATAAGCGGCGCGTCGATCCCCCCCGCCCGTAGGGGGGGTGGGGCGCCCAATCCTCTCACTGGAGGGGGGGCGCCTGTCCAATCTCCGCGGAGGGGTGGCACGCCCCTCCGATCTCCTCGGAGAGGTGGGTGACCTAGGAGGGCCCCCGCCCGTGTGCGAGTCCCTCTCTCTCACCACCTCACGAGTGGCTCTATTGTTGAAGCACAAAAGGGGGTGATGGGCCCCTCCACAACAGTGGCAATCTCGTGGGTGGGGGCAAGCCGATGCCATATGGGCCCCCAGGCAGCGGTAGCACCAATTCCGCTGCTTGGCCATATTCCTACGCCCCTCGGTGCGTAGGCCAACAAATTTGGGACAGGCCGGCAAACGATGGCCATCCCGCTTGCAACACTTGCAAGGCATCGGCCTCTCCCTGTGTGGAGAGTTCTGCCGCACTGCAGTATACTGCTTGTACGGGCGGCGCTCTCTCCGTGGCGCTGTCCGGGTCGCCTCATAGCGACCTGTACTCGGTCCCGGTATAGGAGCCAGATCCAAGTGGTCGGTCATCCGACACTCATCCTCCAAAAATCTGAGGAGGGGGGGAGGTACGAGGCACTATTGCCCCCGTACCTTTGTTCGAAGCGTCCCTTCATCTCCATGGGAAGCTTATCGAGGATGAGGTGGAGCAAAATAAAGGACCACTGGTCCACCGGTAGATCAAGTCGTTTGAGCGCGTTAATAGCGCTCAGCAGCGGGTTCAAAATCTCCTTCCTCAATGAGGAGACCCGCGATACTCGTGGCAGCCCTAAAATGGCAGCCACATGTGTGTCCGCTAGCAAGCGAACATTCTGATACCGGGCGGTCAACAACGCCCTTGCAATATCATAACTGTCATCATTGACAGGTAGATGCTGGACAAGTACACCAGCCTCTCCACGTAAGGCAGAGAGCAAATAGGCCAATTTCTGGCTAGGGAACAGGTCGTCCCTCGAGTGAACCAGGCTATCAAAGAGGTTAATGAACCCCATCCAAGAAGCCAGGTTCCCATCAAAGGTTGGGATGTCCAAAGTGGGCAGTCTGCCCAGCAAGCCGGCCGGGGTAGGCTTGACCTCCCCGGGCGTGCACGACTCACCCCTCCGGACGGATAGGATTGCCTGAGCCTTGTTTATAATCACATCCGCCTGTTCAAAACACTGATCATAATCGGCATTAAATTGGTCGACTGCCCGCAACTCAGCGGCACCCTCGGCTGGGTGGTCGAGCAGATATTGTTGATGAGCAACGAAAAGCTGCTCCAATTCCTTCAAGCGAGCCGGTACTCCCTCATGCCGAATTAACAAGGCCTGTTCTCGGTCTGGTCGGTCTACCAAAGCGACGGCACTAGCAAACCATCTCAAAATCTTTTGTGCACCCGCGCGGGCACCACTAAGCGGGCTGACTGGCGGGACCATTTTGCACCAAAATTAATAAACACTATAATAATACACGGACAAACAGACCGACAACCGCAGACAATAAAACAGATCGGGAGGAACTTCAAAGGCAGAACAAAATATATAAACAAACCAAAATCAAGTATAAATGCTAGAACTTAACTAGAACAATAAGGCATTTAACAACAGAATTTTTCAAACAAATTAAATTCAAGTATTAAGTCAATAACTTAACAAACATAATATTCAAAGGCAAACAAAACAAAATCAAATGTAAATGCTAAAACTTAACACAGCAATATAGTGTATTACAACAACAGCAAAGTCATTTAGCAGCAAAATCTGTTAAACAAATTAAATTCAAGTATAAGTTTACAACTTAACAAACAAAATATTCAAGGGCAAAACAAAGATATGAAAAAACAAACCAAAATCAAATATAGGTAATTGCTAGAACTTAACTAGAACAACAAAAGACATTTAACCCCAATTTTTCATATACAATGACAATTAGTTAAGGAGATCGGTCCACAAATGAGCTGGTAGTCGGTTTAAAATCAGCAATCAAAACCAATTAATATGTATTGCCCGTTTGGACAACCAACAAGATTACAATATTAATTGTACAATACTAATCAAATACTCAAATCTAAGAACCACTCAAATCTAAAAACCACGCTCTGCTACCAAGAGATGGTGGTGCCCCAAGTAGACTCCACCACGTCGGCGTTTCACCGACTTGTATTGCTGAATTTTATTCGCCGAATACCAGCTCTTAGAAAATTGGTATTACTTACCTTGGTTCCAATTGTCTCCGTCCGTCTCCTCCGTAGCCGGTGGACTTCCTGAGCTAGCTCGAAGGAAGTCGCGGCTCCTGAAGTTCTGCAGTGGATCCACCGGTGGAGACCGGAGCACTACAAAGGCCTATTAGGCCACCACGACTCACACACGCGGTTTTGACACCTTGCACAACACAAAGCGGGCTTTCGCACCCCGATATTAGGTGCGCCGCGCAAATCACTATTTGCTTGAATATTGTGTATTATATTTTATTCCGGCCCGCACATAACCTCTAAGCATGTCATGACATTTCGACTCGACTCAACTGACATTTCACATGCGGCCGGCCGCCAAAAAAGCTGTCACTGCACAGACTAGAATGCAGTGCCGCCACTCGCTCTTCCTCGAGCGTGAACACTAGTTTAGGCGTTAACCATAGTCCTTTGCAACCATGGGCGAATTATTTCGTTACGCTCGCGATTCAAGTGACATAAGACATTCCCTGCGTTCCAGATAAGTATTTTTAGCCATAAATATCAACATTTTTGCATCAAATACCCATGTTAATTGATGCTCTGATACCACTTTTTGGTAGCTTTCAAATTTGACATTTGGAATCTGTTTTTCATGAATCAAAAAGGATCAAATCAAAGAATCAAAAAGGAAAATAATTTTTTTTAATACCGCTGAAAGTATTTAGAAAAATTATTGAATTATATTTATAGTATTAGCCAATTCTCATTTATATTATTAAACATTTTAAGTGGCTGGACTAAGTAGGTGAGGTGTCAAAATTCAGCACGAAAAATCAGTACCTTGCGTTTCATTTGTAACAATTAGCGCGGTTAAAAATGTCAACATTTCTTCTAAGAAACGCAAAACGCGGCTAACATCAGATGTTAGCCTCAGAAAGTAGCAGTGCTTTATCTGGAACGCAGGGACTATCTCCTTGGTTAATAATCTACTATTACAAATACGCATTTAGCTTTAACCTATTAAATTTTGTAAAAGATAACACACTTTAAAATTATTGTTATTTATTTTTTAATATCACTACACACCAAGATTCAGAAATTTATAAAATTCCATCTTTCCACATTCTTATTAATCAAGTTTCATAAACTTGTTAAACATTTCAACAAATTACATAATTACACATACAATTAGGTCATAAAAAACATTATATAGAAAAATTGTCGTACTGAAATTACTAATATTATTATTAAAGTTAACATGAATAAAAAAGCTGATTTTTCTTAGTCAAAATATTAAATTATTAACAAATAATATAGGTCAATGATTGATAGATATTTTCACTAGTTCTCTCGTAGTTGCGTGCGCAACAAATTTGCAAACTTAATGAATAATAATACTAGGAATTAGCGCACTCCCCGCCGGCGCCTGGTGTACAGTAAGGCACTGGTACACCACAAACATTTTTTACATGATTACTACAATTTACAAAATATGTTTAAATAAGAGAAGGACGGTTTAAACAATTACCAGAAGAACTTTCATATTGACGAGAAAGTTTCATAATAGCACATTTTTATGCCCACCACATATAAAATTTAATAATCAGTCAAGTAATTTCATAACTTCGTTTAGTGTGGACAATCGAGCTATACAAGTTTAAAATTTACAAATATTTAACAGGAGTATGTAACAGCCTACCGACGATTTTTTCTTTTATTGGTTTCACTAGAAGGCCTTAGGCATTATTGAGGTTGGTCCTCAAAAATATATACACAGAATACAGATACATGGGAGTGCACTTAATGATACCAATATTTTACATTGTTTGTCGTGAGATAACTTCACGTCATTTTTACACTGACAGCATTATGTACATATTATGTACATTTAGCTACCACATTTCCACTTACTTGCCTATACAAAAATTTATACACTATTTCCCATATTTACAAATATTTTGTTTACAATGTAACTGTACTCGTAAATTTACACTATTATAACATTAGTACAATGTGACCATTTCACTGACAACCCTAACAACAAAGACAGTTCACTAGTATACTCTCGGTATGTTCGGACCAAGAATCAATAATTCTCCTTAAAAAATCTGTTTTAATTACCCTAGTTGATATTTTTGGTATATGGCTACAAGCTACAACTTATTCGTTTACAGAGAATTATAATTATTACTGATCATAGCTCTATATTTAACGGACCACATATACTATTGACATAAAAAGAATAAGTAGAATTGTGTTATTATAAGTAAACAAAAAGCGAAATTGTATATGTTGTGATTATTACTAAAAGATATAAGTTATTGGCTCAACCTGACTTGCATTTGTATACACTTAGATCAGTAGGGTTACTCTTGAACTAATTTCGATGGATCGTCATTGGCATTGGGATTTTTCATACGCTTGAGTAACAATACTAGTGCCAAATTGGATCCGTATTTTGAGAAAAAATTATAATACTGAGTTTGGTTTACCCAAAATCCGCACAATACGGGGTTAATTTGGAGCCATTGCGCAAAAATAAGCGTGCGAAAAATCACAATCACAAAGCCGATCGATCGGATTCGGTTCAAGAGTAACCCTACTGATGTAAATTAATGGATCTTGCGTTTAGCTGGGTATTATTTTAAACTTCAGTCTCGAGCACCATCAACTATTATGTAAATAGATTTAAAAATAAAGTTGAAATTTGAACTTTGATATATTATGTTTAAAATTTCATTTAATATAAAATATGAATACTCTGTTGAGATCTCACTAGAGGCGGTCCAGAAACAGACACTACTCGCAAACGGCACGTTTTGTTTCACGTCGACAGCCACAACCCTTCTCAACTATAATTATTATGCCATTCCATATTATATCAACCTCCACGATTTGCCCGTTTACAGGCTTAAATGTTTAAGACCTTTTCACAAATATTCTAAATTTTTATACATTATTTATACTTAATCAATACCGTGTCGTAAATAAACTATTCACATCGAAACCACTCAAAGACTTAGATCTTAATTGTATGAAACCGAATTTGTGTCCAAACGCAATGACTTCTGAAATAGCCACTGTCTATTTATCGGCATGTAAGATGATTTACGCTCCATTCAAAACCGAACACGTGCATAAAGCTCTTCAATGAGGCCACACGAGGACACGTCCTTTCCGCGCGCAGGAATGATATGGTAGGCGAGGCTTCCTCGCAGGAGGCGCCTTCCGAGTGGTTCCCCGGGTGGGGGGGGGGGGGGGGGGCTGCGGTCTACTGGCAGAAGGGCTCGTCGAAGGTGGCGGTGACGAGGCGGCCGGTGTCGCCGCTGAGCAGCCGCGCCGAGAACGAGTTGAGACTGAGCGGCTCTCCCTGCACTATCTCTATATTCTCCGAGTTGGCCTGCGGGACAATGAATAAATAAATGAATGAATACTTTATTGAGGAAACGATTAATAAATCAATAAAGAACAAAATCGCCTCGGGCGGGATTCGAATCCGCGTCTCCGACGAAGCGCGTTGACGACGCTCAACGTTAGGATACAACATATGTTTTTTTTTCGCTATTCTGCCTATGAAACATCCCATACGTGAACGATAGGATTCATATCGCTCGATCGTGGAGGCCAATCACATTCATAACAGTATGGATGCAGGCATTGTCCTGCATGAACGTGAAATCTTCACCCGTTTACTGCAGAGCTGTGACTGTCCGAGCGGAACGACGACAGTTTCGACCGCATCATAGAGGTGTGTCTTGGCAGTTTAATGCTCCGCATAAACGAGGTCAGTTTTTCCACCAATTCGAATTCCGGCCTAAACCAGAATTAATTCACCTCGGTAGGGATCAACTTGCAGAGGACGCTGAAGCCGCTCGTGACGCCCTGAAGCACGCGAAATGCGTATTCTTCTTCAATCAGAAAACAGAACGTGAGACCACTGATCGTCCAGCCGTGGTGTGTGAACACGTGCCCACTGCAACCGTCTGGATTGCAACACTGGGAGAGATTGAATCTGCGACGGCCTACGAGAACAGATATCATACAATTTCCTCGCTGCTTCGGTGCCGACAACTGCATGCAGAAGGCAGACTTGCGCTCCCTCTGGCTGTTTTTTTTAAATAGGGCCCTAATTCTGCTCACGTTAAGGAATAATCGTGTCTCAATAGCGTTTCAGTAAAATTGCTTGTGTCATTTTTAAAAGGCTTCCGAGGTGCAATTTATTCATCCTACAGCCTCTTGACAAGTCAAAGTCAAGTCAAGTCAAGTCAAGTCAAAAACATTTATTGCATAAACTATAGGTAGGTAGGTACATGAGGTTCTTATTTTTAATTTTAGTAACACTATAGTTTGCCTGATAAGGCGTACAATACTCTAGAAAAAAATAATAATCTTACATAATACAAAAATTAGATCTAGGTAATTAATAATAAACCACTCGAACATTATTTATTTTTATCATTTAAAAATTCTGAAAAACTATAATACATTTTAGAGAACAGCCATTGTTCAACACAACTTTTGAATCTGGGCATATCCATATTTCTTATTTTAACAGGTTGTTGTATATCTTGTGTGACATAAAAAATAAACTTTTATTATAAAACGCTGTAGTGTGCGTATGCGTTATTACCAATCTAGATTTATCTCTAAAGTTAATGTTAAGTGTGGTGATAGATTTGAACATGTTCAAATGTTTTTTTACAAACACTGCTACTTCTTTAATATACCAGACAGGGAAGAGGCAAGATCATATATTTTGAAAATAAAGGCTTGCAAGAATCTCTTTGTGTTAGTCCACTAATCGCTCTAATGCAGCGCTTTTACATTTTAAATGCGTCTATACTATTTACTGAGTTGCCCCAAAAGATTAAGGCATAGCATAAAGTGGATTGAACGTATCCATAGTACGCCAAAATTGCTGTTTTTTCTGAAGAGGTTCGTGCAATATGCCGCAGTGGATAAGTAAATCGAGATAGTTTTTCACAAACATTTTGAACATGCGGTTTCCAGTTACAGTGGTTATCTACCGTAATCCCAAGAAATTTAGTCTCGTTAACACATTCTATTGCTTTATTGTCATAATTAATTGTCAAATTCATTGGTTGTCGTCGATATGAGTAGAATTGTACAATATTCGTTTTTGTCAAATTAATATTAAGGCTATTCTTATCCATCCATGTAATAATGTCAGTTAAAGAAGATTTAATTGATTCTTTGTATTTATAACTATCAGCTGCGTCATTTTTAATTAGTACAGTGCTATCATCAGCAAAGAGAACCAATTGTTGATTAGTACTTTTTGGCATATCATTTATATAAAATAGGAACAATAGAGGACCCAGTAAACTACCTTGTGGAACGCCCCTATTATTATTTCTGTAGTCGGATCTAATTTGTGTGGTAGTGCGTGTTTTTTCACAAAATCCCTTTATCTCTGTACACAGTTGTCTGTCACACAAATAGCTCTTTATACATTCTAATGCATTTCCGCGCAAACCATATCTTTCCATAACATTTATACTTATTGGTGTGACTTCTTGATGGAACTGAATGTTCATATTGAATAAAACCATGGTTTTCTTGCACTTTTTTCCACTATTTATTTTACTGTTTGAATTTGCTATTTTGTACGACCGGTTTCGATTACTTCATCTTCAGGTATAACTAATATTATAAAAATTATTGAATGTGTCGGTAGTTGAAAATAGCATCATGACAGATTATAGAGTAGCCAAGATACAGTATGTTAGCTTGATTCACACAATTGAAATTAATGTAAGTACAGAATAAAAATGTCAAAAATGATACATATTACTATCAAACAAATTTAAAATTGTCAGATACTTAACTAAATTGAAGATACTATGCACACTAAAATGTCAAAAAATAAAATATTACAATGTTAAATAACAAATAATATTACTTATCTAAAATATATCACCAATTTTTTGTCAAAATTAAAATAATTTAATAAAGGGGATGTCGATAGGTCATTTAGGATATTATTAGATGTTTTATGTCGATTTATTTCTAGTGCTTCTAGGGCATTCAGTTTAAGTCCTTTATTGGCACAGTGCAGATATTTTATGTTTTTGGTTTCATCGAATGAGTGGTTTTCATCATTAAGAGTTCAGCAAAGGTGGAGTTTTGTGTCATCTTTTTCCAACTCGAGATGTGTTCTTTTATACGGGTCTTGAATTATCTACCAGTTTGGCCAATATATATGCTATTACAAGTGTCACATGTCAAGCTATATACGCCGCATTGGTTCTCTATCGCGATCTTGTCCTTGTTGTTACATACAGTTTGTTTCAAAGTACATATGCTGTAAAAAGCCGTCTTCTTCATGCAGTCTTTCTTGATGATGCGACTTAATTTTAGTGAGATTGGGCCTAGGAACGGTATTTTTACCCATTCACTTGGTGGATCAGGGTTCGTTTCTTGGGAGTCCGCTTTCGGAAGCAAAATGTTCTTTGTGATTGATATCCTTTGTTTTCTAATAATGTTGCGTATCAATTTCTCTTCGTATCCATTATTTATTGCAATTTGGATAATGTTTTTCAGTTCTGTTGTAATCTTCTTTATTAAGAGGGATGTTTAATAGACGGTGTACGAAACTATGGAAGGCTGCGTGCGAAATATACAACATCCGCCACATCGATTGTTATTTTTCTTATTTCGAGCTTTTTTCTTGTGTAGTAATCTGCTAGAACGTACCCAAATAAATGCAAATTGCTATACTCACCTGCCTGAACAAAATGTTCCGTTAAACAGATTGAATCTACAACAATTTTATTAGTTTCTTCTAATTCTGTAACTGCTAACTGAATATTCTCTCTTTTATTAATGAAACCGCAAATATTTTGATGTAGCAAGTAGAAACACTTTTCGTCCTTACAACCTATTATATTTTCACGAGACAATGACATTGGGCTCTCGAAAAAACAGGTCTTGTGTATGTTTATCCTATCGAACTGAAAAATAATATGGTATAGTACCTTTTTTAAGAAGTCAAGAATGTTGTAGCTGGTTATCGTTCAACCATCGATAGCCTAGCCAAAATGCAATGTTATTGAAGCGTTCAATTCTTTTAAATTGTAATTCTATTATAATTTTAGTACAGTAGTTATAAGTATATTCAAAACGGAAATGCAAGTTGTGTTTGCCTGTAATTGTTTTTTCACTCAGTTGTTGTTTTGTCGCGGCCCCCAGACGAATCGGTCGCCGGTCACGTCTTGATTTACGGCTACTGTTAGACGATTCATACGCGTGCGCGTCATAACGAAGTGCGAATCGTCGCCGCGAAGCCCGCCCTTTTTTGTGTTTTGTGCCGGCTTTATTGTGCGTATGTTAGATAGCCGTCGGGGGTGAAATTGGTGGCCTGCCCCCTAACTATGATCACTCAAAACAATATTAAAACCGCACTGAGAGCGGGTTGGCGCTATACGCAGCAAGAGCGGTATGAGCGATCATGGTAGGAGCCCTGATAGGGCTTGTGTATTTTTGTTTATTTCTACTGTTACTGGTTGGTGGATTACTGACAGCAGCCCTTTGGGACACTCGACTTCTTTTGAGCTAGCTCAGGGGATCCACCGCGGCTACATAGTTTAAGGCATTCAGAGGACTGTGAAGTGCCAATTCATGGCTCGAGAATGCACTTTCAAAAATGCAGTTTGTTGCACACTGCTTAGAGTTGAAAGTCCGAGGCAAGAGTCTACATTTCTTATTGAAATATTGTTTCGGGCGATAACTGTTTTAACCCCCTAAACCTAAACGAAATTAGACACTTTTGGTCTCATTAGATATAGTATACTTTAATCTATGTAAGTACGTTTGCCTTTTTTGTAGTTCAGTATAATTTAGTCAAAAAAGATAACAATGCTCGAGGTAGTTTTTAAGTCTAAAATATGGATATTTAGATGTTAATAATTTATATTCTGAGCAATATTACTCCAAAATCAAAACGTACCTAGAACTTCATTATACGAGTATCTACAACATTTCACAAAAATGGACTATGTAAATAGGTAGAAAAGCGTTATCGCTTTTCGTATGAAAATTTACAGCTTCACAATCCTCTTAAGTCCGCCTTCGTATACAAGATTGTATATAAAAGTTTTAAATAAATAAAAATAGTGCTGATCCACCGACACGCGGTAAGTCGAGTCAATTTAGATATGAGATTTAGCATAGGTTGCATTCAGTAATTTAATCGGTGAAACGCCGAATCTTCCGCGTCGACTTCGGGCGCAGACAGCGAGCGACCGAAGTGGCGATCTCCACTCGAAACTATCTGTGCGCGATCGGAGTTCGAGCGGCGCTCGAGCTGCGTTCTGTAAATGAGGGTTTGAGATTTCACAGACTCGGGTCGTGATTAAAGACGGACTCACCAGGAACAGCGTGGCCAGGAACAGGCCGGGCAGCTCCACGGGATCGTCGGCCGCCTCGGAGAACAGCCGCTCGCAGTGGACCGGGGCTCCCCCGGGCCGTCCGCCGGAGGCAGGCGGGGGCCCCGAGCCGGCGCCCGGGTCACACGCAGCGGCGGCGACGTCCGGGTCGCCGTCCCCGGGGTCCGAGGCGGCAGTGTGGTCGAGGCCGCCGCCGCCGAGGTCCGCGCTCACGCCGGAGTCCACGCTCAGGTTGGCGGCGACCTCGGCGCACGTGTCGGCGGCGGCGCCGGCGGCGCGCTCTGAAACATCGACAGGAAATAAGTTAATTGACGAGGTGGAGGAAATGAAGGTTGGGAGCCCACGGAAGGGGCCGCTGTTAGTACTGAGCGTCGATGTCGAGACGAAGGACCGAATCCAACGTTGAGAAGAACAAAGTCAGAAACTACTATGAAACCCCCGCCCCACACCCAGCAAGTCCAGTAGATACCCCCACCGCGTCCAGTAGACGCCTCCGTCACACCCTCAGCACGTCCAGTGGACGCACTATCAGCCATTCAGAATGTCCAGTGAGACGCCCATCACGTCCAGGACACACCTTCCTTACTCACCCAGCACGTCCAGCAGCTGCCGCGCCAGGCGCCGCACGTCCAGGCCGCGGGCCTCGCTGCCCCCGGCCGCGCTCCCCCCCTCCCCCTCCCCCCACTCACCCAGCACGTCCAGCAGCTGCCGCGCCAGGCGCCGCACGTCCAGGCCGCGGGCCTCGCTGCCCCCGGCCGCGCTCCCCCCCTCCCCCTCCCCCCACTCACCCAGCACGTCCAGCAGCTGCCGCGCCAGGCGCCGCACGTCCAGGCCGCGGGCCTCGCTGCCCCCGGCCGCGCTCCCCCCCTCCCCCTCCCCCCACTCACCCAGCACGTCCAGCAGCTGCCGCGCCAGGCGCCGCACGTCCAGGCCGCGGGCCTCGCTGCCCCCGGCCGCGCTCCCCCCCTCCCCCTCCCCCCCACTCACCCAGCACGTCCAGCAGCTGCCGCGCCAGGCGCCGCACGTCCAGGCCGCGGGCCTCGCTGCCCCCGGCCGCGCTCCCCCCCTCCCCCTCCCCCCACTCACCCAGCACGTCCAGCAGCTGCCGCGCCAGGCGCCGCACGTCCAGGCCGCGGGCCTCGCTGCCCCCGGCCGCGCTCCCCCCCTCCCCCTCCCCCCACTCACCCAGCACGTCCAGCAGCTGCCGCGCCAGGCGCCGCACGTCCAGGCCGCGGGCCTCGCTGCCCCCGGCCGCGCTCCCCCCCCTCCCCCTCCCCCCACTCACCCAGCACGTCCAGCAGCTGCCGCGCCAGGCGCCGCACGTCCAGGCCGCGGGCCTCGCTGCCCCCGGCCGCGCCCACCACGCGCTGCTGCCACTCCTCCAGTTCCGCCTGCGGCACACCCTTCCCTTTACTATTTGTGCATTAGTGTTTTCATTACAGCAGCATAATTATTATATTGCTTCTTTTTCATCATCACAGCTCACATACGTCCCCACCGAGGGGTTCGAGCCTACCCTATGTTAGGGTGATTAGGCCTTAGTCAACCACGCTGGCCCAGTGCGGATTGGTCGACTTCACATACATCATTGAATTTCTTAGCAGATGTATGCAGGTTGCCTCACGATGTTTTCCTTCACCGTAAGAGCGTCAGACAAATGTACATATGAAATTCGAAACGAAAAACACATTGGTACATGGCGGGTCTCGAACCCCGACCTCCCAATTGGAAGGCAAGTGCTGAGTCCACAGCGCCACCGACGCTCTTTGCTTCTTTTTAGCCACATTTATGCATCGTTCGGCTATGAAGTCATCTGTCGTGGAAATGTCACATTGAAAAGTTGACAACGAGCCTCTCGAGTTTCTTATATGCTCTCGCAATTTTAAAAGCCAACACACATTTAGAGGCTGCAAAGTCCGCCTACTACGCATATGCGCACTCAAGACTACGGTACGGTATATTGTTATAGGGCGAGAGTACTGATGCTCACCAACTGTTTGTCATGCAAAAAAATGTATTCGTATTCTTGTTAATATAAGTAAACGTAAGAGCTGTAAACCTCACTTCATTAAACAAAAAATACTATCCCTAGCCTGCATATACATCATGGAAGTGGATAAATTCGTGAGGAAGCATCCCGATCTCTTTACATTTGACAGTAATCCCAGACGTAAAACCTTGCTAAAATTAAGCACCACCCCAAAGCTCCAAATTGTCAAACAAAGCCCATTCTATAGAATCGTTCGTATTTATAACATGTTACCACAAGCAATAAGAAATGAGAATAATTATACAACTTTTTGTAGTAAACTAAAACAGCACCTAGTTCTAAAATGCTATTACACGATTAAGGAGTACTTAAGTGACAAAAAGTGTAAATAAATATGACCAAATGACATAATTACCACAAAGTGACAATTAATACGCCTGATAATATGACCGCAAACAATTGACAAAGATTAAAGTATTTAAATCTAATTAAATTAATCATATAATTAAATATTGACATACCTTATTGTAATTGACTAGTAATTTGTAGTAATGGATTTATAATTGCGTTATTTTATTTTTATTACTTATTTGTATTAATGGATTGATAATTGCGTTGTTTTATTTATTGAATGTTGCATGATATGTTAGAATGATTGACCAATTTTAATTTAATTTAATTTAGTTGTAAAAACAGTAATTAATAATAATATAATAAATAACAAATAAGAGTTGATACAATTAATGGCAAAGTAATAATTATAATTTGTAACTCCGTTCGCGATCTGCTAATAATGTTGCAGTGCCCTTGCTGGGTGCATGTACTGATACTGTTTAATGTAACTTACATCTTTACACGTACATGTAAGCAATAAATAAATAAATAAATAAAAGAAGTTGCAATAAACTTCCCAGTAAGCGTTAGCTCACACTAGGCGACACGCGACAACGACAGTTCGGCGACTAAACGCGACAACAGGCTGAGTTTTACACACTTGGCGTCAGTCGTGGAGTCGCGACGACAAGCTCGCGCGCGCTCCCTACTAATTGTCGCCGCGTCTGTGCGCGCGCACACACGACGACAGCCGCGCGACAGCGCTGCGTCTACGTCTACGTTTTCGCATAATTTGCATTCGCAAGATAAGCACCAAGGCAAGTGCAACTAGAGAACACGACCGTCTCCCTCGAATACTCTACTACCAATGATCGCTTCCTGCACGACGTCTGTCTTACAACTAGTCGCCGACGCCAGCGATAGCTCCCCGCGTCTAGTCGCGGCGACGAGACGCCAAATGCAAACGAGAACGCCGCGATAAGACGCGGCGACAAGTCGCCTAGTTTGCGACGGCTCTATCTTGCTGTCTCAACACAGTCGGAGATGATTCAAACTCTTCCAGCGCGCGTAGCGCGAGGGTCGCGAGAGTATTTTCTCAGCCTGTTTCTCTACGCTGAAATGTCACTTTTGACAGTACGAAACGAGATAGCTATCGTTCAGTGTCGAGAAAGTGACATTATAGCGATAGAAGTATTTATCTCGGGGTCCTCGTGCTACGCGCGCCGGGAGCAGATGTGTTATTACAAATGTGACTCGTAACGCGAATATCGGTTTATAGTCATGCCCTACGTCGACTGCGGACGGGCAGTCGCCGTGGCCGCGCGTACGCGTCGTGCGTCACGCGGGAGCGCGTGCTGCGGTCACTGACCTCTAGCGCGCGGCGAGCGTGCGCCCCGTGCGGTCACTGACCTTGTGCGCGGAGGGCGGCGGCGGTGGCGGCGGCGGCGGCGGCGGGCGGTCGTCGGAGTCGGCGGAGGAGCTGAGCTCGAAGAACCCGTCGTCGTCGCTGTCCCGCGGCGTCGCCTCCCCCGCGGGCCCGCTGAGGCAGCGTCGCCGCCAGTACCGCGCCAGCGCCGCGCGCGCCGCCTCCGCCGACAGACACTCCGCCGCCGTGAACCCCGCCAGACCTTCGGGTCAAATTATGGATCTTTCGTCGTATGACATGGTAAAATTTAAAAAAAGGAAGTCATGAAATGCTGCATTTTGTATTACCGATCTCCGATGATATCATCACTATGGCACGATTTCAATGATGTCATCGAGCGGCGAACGCGAGTTCTCGTCATACGATTTTCAACTTTATAACATTTGTGGCAAAGTCGTTTTGTACCGAGCATTTTTGTGTTTTCAACGCGAATTGTGCAAAGTGTTTTCTCTCGGTATCGGATGCTGTTGTTTGTAGTTCTTGTAGAGGAAATCTTCACTACGCTTGTGCTGGGGTCGCCGAAACGACCTATCGTAAAATGTCGGTTGATAGAAAAACGACTTGGCGTTGTGTTACCTGTCGGACTAGTCCGGCTGCCGAGTTGGATGCAATGACTTCCGAAAATCGACCAAATCATCCAATACCTACTGGCATCCCCTCGGCCTCCAGCGTCGCGACAGAAATGCAACAAGGATTTGCGTCGGTTTTAAAAGAAATAAAGGATTTTCGAACCGACTTTAGCGTAGTTAAATCGGATTTAGAACTATGCAAGGATGGTATAAAAACATAGGGTTAAAAATTAATCACATGGAAACACGATGCTCCGATTTGGAGGACAAAGTAAATACTTTGGAAAAAAGAAATAGTCTTGTTTCCAAACTGCGAGCCGATCTCGATACAGCAATTCAAATTCAAAAATCTTTATTCAACATAAGCCGTTACAGGCACTTATTGACGTCAAAACAAAGCAAAACAATCTAATTTAAAGAAATCATATTAACCTTGTATGTGCATACATCCTGAATATATTCAAGATGTCTGCAAATACAAGTAGGAATGAAAAAAAAAGAAATTTGACTCTACACCTGTTCGGAAATTGGGAGAGCCTTCTCGAGAAGAACAAGCAACTCGAAAGGTCAAAATTTTTTATCTCCTCTTTTAAATCGCCATTTACAATTTTGATTTTGTTACAGAGTCGTCGATTGGAAGCTGACCTCAAAGCAAAAGTTTGAGCTCAACTTCCATTACAAGAAGAGATGTGTTAATTCACATTATATAACCTATCTCTGAGAGAAGTGCGTGAACTTAGCTTATAAATTTGCTCTCACTGAATGTTTCTTTGAAACAAAACGCAGCACATTGTTAAATATTATAAATGAAAGTTCAAACCCAAGCTTTTTTGTCCGTCATGTAATCAGACACTTTATAATATGCTTTTTTAATAAGTACATCTTTGATTGCAACTTTAAATTTGTTTAAGCTAAGTTCTTGTATACAACTTGGTATTTTATTGTAGAAACGTATACACAGGCCTCTAAAAGAATTATTGATTTTTTGGAGCCTGGTATTTGGTAAAGCTAACATGTTCCGACAATATCTACCCTCCAGCAGGACTATGAAGCTATGGAACAATATTCTCGAATAAAATAACATCAAGTTATCCGGACTGCCATACAAATGGAGAAAATTTAATTCACATCATCCAAAACATATACACTGTGGTGGGTCAACAATTTGAAGAGCACTACATCGATTCTATGCAGCGAGTACGGCGTTTCCCTGCCGGGAGTGACAGCAACCACGGCGAAGGAAAAGACGTCGAGTCACCGAACGCTCGTGCCCCGGCTGTTATTATTAAGTTTAGTCGGCGTATTTATAAAGATCAACTTCTCTCCGCGGTGCGTGCGCGCAAGGGCATCACAACATCCTCCATCTGCATCAACGGCCCAGTCTTGAACCTGCATCTGAGTGACCACTCCACGCCGGCCAGCAAAATGTTACTCAAGCGAGCGCGTGAACTCAAGAAGGATAACAAACTAGCCTATTTGTGGATACGAGACTGCAAAATATTAGCTAGGCGATCTGAGTCTTCGAAGGTCATGGTGATAAATAAAAATTTTGATTTTAACAAGATAAAATGAGTCATCTATGTACTTGCATCGGTTATTATAATGCTCAGCAATTTTGTACAACAGATATACGGTTTTATTGTAAAGATATTTTATACAATCTATTATTATAAAAACGTTTCTGCTTGCACCTCTTATGGAACTGTTACTTATTTAGATTCTAACATCACACCTTTATCACTCGTCACGTTTGGCACTAATATTTTGCAAATATTATATCCAATACAATTTTACATAATTTGCTATTATATGTTGACTTACTATTTTATTTCTGTTTACGCTCGAGGAAGAGCGAGTGGCAACACTGCATATAGTCTGCATGTGGGAGCCTGTGGCGGCCGGCCGCATGTGACATGTCAGTCGAGTCGAACGTAATGACATTGAAATAGGTTACCGGGCGACGCGTTTTCGAGAAAATCGTAATTGAACTAGTTTTGCGCGGTGCACCAAATAATTTTGGGTGCGAGGGTCCGCCAAGTTTTATTGTCTGCTAAGTTCGGGAGTGCTGGTGGCCTAATAGGCAAGTGTACCATCCGGTTCGGTGGATTGACAGCAGCCCTTCAGGAGCCGCGACTTCCTTCCGACATAAGGAGACCGAACCGGCTGAGAGGTAAGAGATACCAATTTTCTAAGAGCTTGCATTCGGTTTTTAAATTGAGCATATTAATTCGGCGAATCGCCGACGTGGTGGAGTCTACTTTAGGCGCCACCAATTTATTTTGTTCAAACTAAATCAGCAATAGACGTAATTCATACCTATGCATTTAGAAATTATGTACCTATATCTGACAATAGCACATAATAGATATAAATACAAATATAATTTTATTTACATCTTTAATGGCCGAGATGACTAACTTTAACGGTTACTATCAAAATGTTCGAGGACTTCGTACAAAAACGCAAAATTTTTACTCAAAAGTTGCACAATCCAATTATGACTTCATCTGTATAACGGAAAGTTGGTTAACCTCAAATTTTCACGATAGGGAACTTTTCGACGACAGGTATTTTGTTTATCGTTGCGTCAGATGGGGTGACGCGAGTGGGGCGGAGCGGGGCGGAGCGGGGCGGAGCGGGGCGGCGCGGCGGGGCGGAGCGGGGCGGCGGGGCGGGCCCTGCCCCTCGCCCGCTTCCTCCGAATGCGTCTGGATATCGATACCGTTAACGCATACTTATAATATGGAAGATAAATATTTAAATATTTGTTGTGTTTATATACCTCACGGACCCGCACACGAGGACACGTTATTAAACTTTTTTGAAATTCGTAGTGAACTCATAGTAGATAATCCTAATGACGTTTTTCTCCTAACTGGTGATTTTAATATATCGGATGCTCAGTGGTTAATTTTGGATTGCTCTAAAATGCGCCTTAATAATGTTAGCAGGACTCTACCTGTGCAGTCATTGAGTGAATTTCTAAATTTTTCGGGCTTAGAACGATACAATTGTTGCTTTAATGCTAATCAAAAAATTATTGATCTCGTTATGTGTAATAGAAATTGCACTGTTATGTCCTGCGAGTTTCCTTTATCAACTATCGATCTGCATTATAAACCTCTGGAATTGGAATTAAACTCTTACTGGTCCACTACCTGTCCATTATCCACCACCGAGTGGACAGTCCGGCGGTGTTGGCAGGCATAGGGCTGCTGGTGCGGACGCGGCTGCCGCGGGATGCGGCGGGGGCGATGGTGGCGCCGCGTCGCCGACCGCGCCTGTTACAGCGGCCGTCCGCTCGAGCGCGCTATGCCATGCACGCGCCCACTCCGCGCGCTATGTCCCTACTGCACTTGTTCACTCAGCACGAGAATACCGACATATTCGCGGATCGCTTTTCCCATTTATGCAACGCAGCTAGAATGTTTCTGACATGCAACAGTCCATAATGGTGTCAGTTATTTTTGTGAATTGTTCTGCTTTTGACATTTTTTATTAACATTTTTGTTTGGTATTATTTTATTTGACATGTTACATATTTGACATTATTTTATTTGACATTTTACTTATTTGACATGTTATTTTATTTTACTTGATATTCTATTTTTATTCCACATTTTGTTTTATTTTGTTTGAAAATTTGCTGCTCTTTTTATGTACCTATGAGTCATTGTTTTGTTTTTGACATTTTTATATTAACACATTTTTAATTGTTCTATATTAATTTGATTTTGACAATTTTGATTGATATTGTTTTGTTTGTAATTTTTGCGTAATTGACATTCTGTTCTGTTTCTTTCCACATCTTGTTTATTTTTTTTTATTGTAAAATTTATCGTGTTTTAATGTAGGTATAAGTAATTGGTTTGCGCTGTGAAACTTATACTGTATTAAATAAATAAATAAATAAAATAAATAAATCTGTTATACGGCCCCCTTAAAGCCTGCAGCTAGTTTTGTGTACTCTTACTTTAAAGCTAATTTTGAAGAGATAAATCGTGGATTGGCCGAGATAGACTGGTATGAACTTCTCTCTGGTCGGTCGTTGGAGGAATGTATTTCTTTGTTTTATAAGTTGCTGTATAACTTAATTGATGTGAATGTTCCCAAATATCCTATACGAACATCTGTTTCAATGCCATCGTGGTATACCAGGCCGCTCAGGAGGTTGTTAAATGAAAGAAAAAAGTATCACAAACTTTGGAAACTTTATGGAAATCCTTTAGACCGAGATAGTTACAAAGCTGTTAAGAGAATTTTAAAATTAGAATCCATTTGCCATCGTAATTATATTAGCTGTACTGAGGATAAAATAACTTCTAATCCCAATTTCTTTTGGTCTTATATAAAATCAATTTTTAAAAAAGTGGAATGCCTCAGGTTATGAAGTATAAAGATGTTACTACTTCCGATGGCTCACAGATATGTGATTTATTTAATGAACATTTTCATTCAGTATTTGAAAAGTCAAACACTAGTTCGCTCGATTTAAATGTTCCGCCATTAAGCAACACTGTCATCGATATGGAAACAATCTTCATAACAAAAGACCTCGTACGTACGTACCTTAAATCAATAAATATTAACAAAGGCGCTGGACCTGATTTGATTCATCCTGTTTTAATTAAAAAATGTGCATCCAACTTATGTATACCTATATCATTGCTGTTTGAAAAGTCTTTGAGGGAAGGATGTGTACCATCAATTTGGAAACGTGCATTGGTTACCCCAATACCAAAAGGAGAGGTTAGCAATGATATAGAAAAGTATCGCCTTATTTCAAAATTGTGTCAATTTGGAAAGATTTTGGAAAAAATCGTTACTGATCAGCTTTCGACTGTCGTGCGCCGTCATATAACGCCTTTTCAACATGGTTTTTTCAGGGGTCGAAGCGTTGATACAAATTTATTGTCATACACAGAAATAATTTTAGATGCATTGGATAACAACTATCAGGTGGACGCGGTGTATGCTGATTTTGCTAAAGCATTTGATAAAATTTGACATGAGCGCTTACTTTTAAAACTTTGGCAACTCGGCATACACGGTGACTTTTTCCGTTGGATCAAATCCTATGTCGAAAATCGCTCACAGGCAGTTGCGGTGGGGGGATATATTTCTAACTATAAGAATATCACTTCGGGAGTCCCACAAGGATCCCATCTTGGGCCGTTGCTGTTTATTCTGTACATTAATGATGTCACTGAATGTATTAAACATTCAAATTTGTTGTTATATGCTGATGATACCAAGATTTTTAAAGTTATTCGAAACGTAGAAGATTGTGGTAACCTACAAAATGATCTGCATAATTTTGAAACATATAGTACTTCAAATAATTTATTTCAAAATATTGATAAATGTTACGTCATTAGTTTTAGTAGAAAAAGATCAATGATTGAATTTTCATATAATATATGTAACAAAGAGCTTGTTCGTGTTGATCAGATTCGTGATTTGGGAGTCATTCTTGACTCAAAACTTAGTTTTATACCTCATATAGATAACATAATTAGTAATTCCTTTAAACAGTTAGGTTTTATTTTGCGTTTAGGAAAACCATTCAAGAAAATTTTAACGTATAAGATACTATACAATAGTTATGTGCGCAGTATGTTGGAATTTGCTAGTTCAGTTTGGAATCCGCATTATAAAGTTCATAATGATAGAATGAGTCACACCAATGATTTTTGTTATCAGCATATCTAAAAAATAGGTAACTCGAAAAAAAGAATGTTTTTATTTTTTTCTATCTTCAAAAATGACTGAGATATTGTAAGAAGGGTCAATAAAACACGTCCAGAGATATAAATAATCACTGTTGTATTTGCAAATTATAAATTCACACTGACTTGCAACTTACATCTCCTTTGCTTTTATACCCAATATTTCCCGCCATTTGCGCTAGGCGCGCACGCTGCTTTTCTCCCACGTGTTCTTTAGCCGGAAGTTCACGAAATATGAGGAAAGTAGCGTGCGCTCATACAATTTCAGCAAGTATAATAATTTAAAAACATTTAAGTAATATTTTAAAAAGCAAATACTATTTTATAATTATTTCTAAGTATTTTTACCATTTAATAGGTTTTACAGCAATGAGGTGTACAAGGAAATACCTTCTCACTGGTACCGGAAGTAGATATTGAGATGGTTATTTAATGTGACTATTTCTTACAGTCGGCCTTTCCTGATTTATTTCACGTCCCGGGAAATCGTTGACTATCATTATTTATGTAAAGAATCTTGAGCACTGATCTTAAATATATTACAACCTTATCGTATGCATCTATAATGTTATTTTGAAAGCACATTTTGGTCTAGTAATTTAATTTTATAAATAGTTGATTGTATAAACCTTTACTTAATCTATATAAATCAAGCACTAACATTAAGTATTGAAGATCTCATTCATATCCTCAGTATTAATCCTAGCTGTGACCTCACATACTAACATAAAATATTGAGACCTCATACATATCCTCAATATTTATCTCAACTGGAACCTCATACATATTCTCAGTTAAGTCAAAATAATAACATAAAATATTGAGACCTCATACATATCCTCAATATTTATCTCAACTGGAACCTCATACATATTCTCAGTTAAGTCAATACACTAACATAAAATATTGAGACCTCATACATATCCTCAATATTTTTCTTAACTGGGACCTCATACATATTCTCAGTTAAGTCCAAACTCTAACATTATATTGGGACCTCATACGTATCCTCAATATTTTTCTCAACTGAGACCTCATACATATTCGCAGCTGAGTCGAATATTAACATGAAATATTGAAACCTTATACAATATCTGACTCATATTTTCAAACATTGACAATAAACAGGACATTATAATAATATGATGGCAAGTGAATGATTAAAGGATGACTCAATTTTATAGTTTATAAAATTCTTAATTTTCATATCATACATATAACCAAATCCCAATATATTCTTAGTTGTATTATTTTTATACTAAATTGTAGTTATAGTTAACCAGATGATATATAAACATTTTTAATTAGACCTTATTATACAAATGCCATAAATTACTACACAAAAATATAATCATATATTTAGACAACTCAATCAAACGTGCTAATCACTGTCATCATTAGTTGTTGTTTCAGAATCAGAATTAGCTCTGTTAAACACGACCCAAGGATGGATTTTATCTACAGAGAAAATGCCCCTAAAGTTCCTATTACCCTTTCGAGATAGTGGTGTATCTTCTATTACATACCGATCATTATCTAAAACTTCTGCTATACGATATGGACCTCTCAATTTTGGGACCAATTTTCTACTTTGGCCTATTGATGGTATATCCCTTTCTACTCGTACTAGTTCACCTATTCTATATTTTACATCCTTTCTGGTCTTATCAAAACGTTCTTTTTGTTTATTCTGATTTTTCCGTATGTGTTCTGTCATTTCTTTTCTGATATCTTCAAGGGTAGGGTATACTGTATTTTCTATTTCATTCGCTATACTATTTTGAAGTAATGAATTTGATGTACTTACTAAATTAAAACCAAACAGGGCTTGTGCGGGACTTTTCCCAGTCCCTTTATTCTCTGTGTTATTTAAGCCCCATTGAATTTCAGGGACACATTCATCCCACATATTTTCCGGCTTACCATGATTTGTAGCAGTCAGTGCTGCAAGAACTGTGCGATTATATCTTTCAACTTGGCCGTTGGCCCGTGGTGTCGCTACAGCGTTTATGACATGTTTAATACCTAATGAATTTAAATAATTTTTAAAGTTTCGTGAAGTAAAAGAAGTTCCCTTGTCTGATACAATACGTTTTGGGACACTAAAAGTATGGAAGTAATTTTTCAGGGCTTTGATAGAATGCACCGATTTCGTGCTCTTAATTGGGACCAGTAAAATAAATTTTGTAAATGCATCAATTATTAACATTAAATAAGCATTATTATGTTTACTTCGAACAAAAGGCCCTAAGTGGTCAATGTGTAAAGTGTGAAATGGTTGATTAACTTTTTCAATTGGGTGTAATTTACCTGCCCTTTTGCCAGCCGGTACTTTTGCGTGAGCACATTCTAAACAAGACTGCACATATTTCCTGACAAATCGTCTCATTTTGGCAAACCAATATTTATTTTGAACTAACTCTAGTGTTTTATCTAAGCCAAAATGTCCAACCTCGTCATGATTAGACTTTAATATATGCCACCTGACACCTTTTGGTACAACCCAACGATCCCCTTTCTCTGTTTTTCTATAAAGTAAACCCCTTTTAACTACAAAGTTGTTTTTTATCTTAGTTATGTTATCATTTGCTTTGTCATTCAAAATGGAAATTATTCTCTGTAATTCAGTATCGTTTTGTTGTACTGTGCTAATCCAATTTGTATCAATTTGTCTGACATGAAATTCTGTTTCATCAGATGAAACAGGATTTCGACTCAGTGCGTCTACATGTGTCATTGCTGTACCAGGCTTATTATATATAATATGGAAATCAAATTCTTGCATTATGTTCCACCATCTTGCAACCCTTGATATAGTATCTCTCTTTTCAAACGTTGCACGCAAGGAGTTGCAATCGGTTATAACTGTAAATGGGATACCTAGCAAATAAACTCTAAAACGCTGTAACGAACTCACGACAGCCAAAGTCTCCAAATCGTACGATGAAAATTTTGATTCTTCAGGAGATGTTTGTCTACTGTAAAAAGCTACTGCACTGAATGGACAATTTTTATTGGGTCTTTGCATTAAGATACCTGCAATTCCGATCTTGGAAGCGTCAGTATGTACTTGAGTCTCAAATATCGGATTATAAAAAGAAAGACATGGACGCTTGATAAGTTCCTCCTTAAGGGTTGAAAATGCTAAATCTTCTCTATCACCCCATATCCATCTACTATCTTTTTTCAACAATTGTGTCAGTGGTTTTGCGATGATAGAGAATCCCTTAATAAACCTTCGGAAAAAATTTGCAAGGCCTAAAAACTGCCTAACCTTGTGTTGGTCAGTCGGTTTTGGAAATTTCTCTACTGCCTCTATTTTATTTTTACCGGGTTTTACCCCAAGCTCACTAACTTCAAACCCTAAGTAATCTAAGGATGTTTTTAAGAAATTACACTTGGATAGATTTAAAGTTATTCCGGAACAAAGAAACAATTTTAGTACATCGTGCAATTTTTGTAATCCCTCATCGATCGTCTTGGATGGAATGATAACATCATCCATATAAGCGAATGCTTCTTTGAATCTTGCGTTGCCTAATATATTATTAATCGTTCTCTGAAACGTAGATGGAGCGTTAACTAGCCCAAACGGCATCCGATTGAACTCGTAAAGTCCATCAGGCGTAACAAATGCAGTAAAATGCTTACAGGATTCCGCCATTGGAATCTGGTAATAACCAGAAGCAAGATCCAAAGAAGTATAATACTTAAATCCGGATAGATTGTCCAATTGATCGTCTATTCGAGGAATAGGGTAATGTTCTTTTATAGTTTTTTTGTTAAGTGCCCTAAAATCAATACACAGGCGATAATTACCAGTTTTCTTTCTAACAAGTACAACAGGAGAAGCGTAGTTTGAAGTTGATGGTCTGATTATGCCAGAATCTTCTAATTCCTGTATTATACTTCGTACTATACCTCGTTCGGTATATGATAATCGATATGGTCTATACACAATAGGTATCGAGTCAGTAAGGTTAATATTCATTTCGGTATTAGTTATACACCCTAACTCTTTAGTGTTAAATGCAAAACATTTCCGAAAATCATTAAGTAACATTGTCAAATTGTTTTTATCTTCAATCCCAATGTTCTCGTTTACGTCTATCATGTGTGCCTCTATCTGTGATATAGCAGTATTAGTGGGGCAATTTTCTATTTTTAATACATCTAATGTTTCGACTTCCTGCATGGGCAAGGCACGGAGAAGTAGTGTATTTGGTTCCAGAACAAACTCTGAACCAATACCTCTAATTATGATATTCCCATTAATTTTGGTAGAGCGTAATGAATTATTTGTCTTTCTGTCCAATTGTAAATTTGAGCACACTCATTGACCTTAATAATCCACGTTTCAATAGTTTGATTTCTTTTTGCAGGATCAAATTCGGGTATAACATTTAAAACAGGAAAACGTTCACTACCAGCATCTGATTTCATAGTCTGAATCAATTCTTTGAAAGTTGAGACTAATTGATTATTAAAACTATTCGAATTATTAGCGTCAAAATTACTTACATTAGGCTCGTTCAATAATAAACCATGTGATCGTGAGTTGCTCGGACTACGGGTCCGCCGTGATCTCTCATAACCACTACCATCCCTAAGGCGCGAGACGTGACGGCGTGGTGACCTGTCGTCGCTGCTGCTTGATGTGTCTCGGTTGCGTGCTTTGTTGCGGTGACGTGATGCACTGTGTTTATGCCACTCATCACGGCTATGACGAGTTTTCGGTCTTCTGCGTATTGGTGACTCCGAACTGCTATGAGCGGAACTCCCTGGGGATTTTGTCCTAATTCTTTTTTTTCGACCCATTGTCTTCCCTAAATAGGCGCTAGTTCTTTCACCAAGTGCGTTCAAAACACTTTCTTGATGATATCCCACTTCTGAACTGTAAGAAGGGTCAATAAAACACGTCCAGAGATATAAATAATCACTGTTGTATTTGCAAATTATAAATTCACACTGACTTGCAACTTACATCTCCTTTGCTTTTATACCCAATATTTCCCGCCATTTGCGCTAGGCGCGCACGCTGCTTTTCTCCCACGTGTTCTTTAGCCGGAAGTTCACGAAATATGAGGAAAGTAGCGTGCGCTCATACAATTTCAGCAAGTATAATAATTTAAAAACATTTAAGTAATATTTTAAAAAGCAAATACTATTTTATAATTATTTCTAAGTATTTTTACCATTTAATAGGTTTTACAGCAATGAGGTGTACAAGGAAATACCTTCTCACTGGTACCGGAAGTAGATATTGAGATGGTTATTTAATGTGACTATTTCTTACAATATTAAACGTTAAAGTACGGCCTCCGCGGCAAAATCCGGCTAAGCGCCCGCGCCAACGTGTGACGTCACGCTGCGAGCTGCGAGTCGGTGCTTGCGTACACCTACATACTGCGCTCTCGCGGTTTCGCTATAAATTCAATTGTTTTTCTTATAGTGAATGAATAAAATTGTTAAGAAATATTGTATTGTCCCTATGTGTACTAACTCCAGTAAAAAACACCCCAAAAAGTGTTTTTTTCTGTATCATATAATAAAAATATTGGGAAAAGAACGCGCTCCCTGGTTTGAGTTGGCGTTGGCGATGACTTTGTTTTAAAAAACAAACCCAGGTTTATTAAATCTAATCACAAATGGCTTAAAATGTTAGTTATACCTATGTTAGTAAGTACCTATTACGTACCTAGCCACAAAAGACTACAGTAGTAGATCCTTACATATTATAAAACAAAGTCCCCCGCCGCGTCTGTCTGTCTGTCTGTTCGCGATAAACTCAAAAACTACTGCAGCGATTTTCAAGCGGTTTTCACCACTCGATAGCGTGATTCTCGAGGAAGGTTTTAGTATATAATTTTTTGTTTTTGTATTTATTTCTGTGTACATTAACGATATTTGTTGAAGATGTCGGGAAAAAAAATTAAGGTGAAACGTGGTTCGCGGGCACAGCTAGTACTTAATAAAGTTAGTCATGTATGTTGATAGTCAGGGGTAAAGAACAAGTTATTACTAGGTCTTTTGTAATATTATTTTAAAAGTATGTTTACCAAGATCACACCTGGTACCTACGTATAACACTGACTGTAAAGTCAGGTGTAACAAACTTTTAATTTTATTGATCTTACATTAAAAAATAACAAAAAAAGTAAACATGATTTATTTATTATTACTAGCAGATGAGTTTAACTTGGTGAGGTCTGAGTGTTTGAGGTGAGGTATGAGGTCTGGGTGTTTTTTGTGTGTGTTTATTACATAAGACCATGGCATATCGATACTGGGTATTTTAGTGGAGCGCAATCTTCACATGCTGCGCTTAATATTCGGTCACGGTAATAGTATATACAGTAGAATGACTTCATAGAAACGGTCGAAACATGCGCTATGCCTACGCGCCTCGATCTGGGATCGCATAGCTACAAGGGCTGTCAGGAATGCAGTTCGCCGCAGAGTATACGCACGAGTCAAACGGAGCGCACGGTCGGTAAGCGAGCAGCCCTATCGCGGGCCACGCATAGGGAATGCAATCCGGATTATCCGTAATCGGAAAAATCCGCACATTTTTACTAGACCTCCAAATCCGGATTTGAAAATCGAATCCGGATTATTTTATAATAAGAAATTTTATCAAAAAAATCGAAACGCGCGAGTTTGCTGTTCGCACGTCTCGCGTCGCGCGCGACTATAGACTTGTCGAGTCTATCGGCTCTGGAGGTTAGCGGGGCGCGGCGCGGGATGCGGGTGGAGCAAATAACCAAAAAACAAAAAATCCAAATAACAAAAAGAAATAAAAAAGCATTTGATTCGATTTTCATGTGCTTTTATTTTAATCCATAAAATCCGTAAAATCCGGATTGGAAGAAAATCCGTTCTTAAAAATCTGGATTTTAAAACAAACGGATTTGCATTCCCTTGCCAAGCGTGGCCGAGCGGCCGTAGGTATAAAATTTCAAAGAGGGGCCGTGTCCACATCCTGTATTATACTATTACCGTGACTAGGCTGTCGACTTCATTGTATTTTACAAGTGTAATGATATGGCTTAACGCGCACACGATGCTCCGGAGTAATACGGTATTTGACAGTGCATTCCTTTTTTACTTCCCTTCCCTTTTTAACTGCACATATCCTATGGCTTCATGGCCATAATTTTTCTCTCAATGATGTGTAATAAATTTTCAAATTATTATTTTTACATAGAAGATACGCAATACTTTAAAAACACATACTTTACATCGATGCCATCCAAACTAAAAAACATCACTCAGTTTATTTGGTATAAAGGATAAAATGAACTTTTTGTGTGTACCTATTAAAAAAGGCAATATTAAAAAATTAAATTAAGAAAATGGTTGTCGCCCCGGCTTGTTAAACATGAAAAATTTAAAACTGCTAATAACTATCATATAATATTTTGGAAGTATATGTTGAACTTTGTCTACTTGGAAAATATTTGTAAACCTTGCCGTTTGTAACTCGACAAAAACAAACAGTTGTCTTTTAATAAAACTTGATTGAAATACTAAAATAAATGAGTAGTTAGACATTTACTTACTTATTCAGTTTTATTCCTCGCATTTCAATGGCTACATCAGAATTTCCAGACAAATATCGCTCAACCATAAAAATGACGACTTTTGGTAGGTTATCCGACTGTTATTTTACAAAAACCTCTTTCATCACTATGTCAATTTAATAAAAATAATATCTAAAGTAATCGCTAACACAAACACAATAACAAACATTTAAACTATTTGATGCAAACCACTTGAGAAATCAAATTTTATGCACGTAAACACTCCGCATCACCCGCAATCGGACATAACAATCGCAGCGTGACGTCATCGCAGTAACGCGAGAAGGAACGCAAATTTAAAAAAGCGCTGAAACTTTACCACGCTGTAACTTTGGAAATACTGGCCCGATTTTGATGAAACAAAAACTATTATTATTTGCATAAGTACACGCATTAAATGCAGTAACTATTATAGTAATATTTTGATGTGTTGATGTGACTTATTGAGAGAGTGCAGAAAAAATTTGTGAAGGCAATTGAATATCGTATTAAAGGTAACAAGACCGATTACATCACCGCCTTATCAAGTTTAAGAATCACCACCTTAAGCCACCGCCGTGATCGTACTGATGCATCAATGCTGTATAAAAAAATAACACATCGATGTACCAGCATTACTGCATCGGCTATCCTTCAGAGTGCCTCGCTGCCGTGAACGGGCTGTTAGAAAGAAACCTCTCTTTCACGTTGTGCTCAGTCGAACGTCCTATGCAAGTAACAGTTTTGTGAGACGTGCTTGCAGACTTTATAACGAGAAGTTATTTGATCTCAATATATTTAGTAAGTCTTTAAATAGTTTAAAAAAATTATCCCTGGTGTATATAGTTAAATCTGACAGATAGCTCTGTTTCTGTTTTTTGTTCTGTTCTACTATTACAGTTATTATTTTTTTTTAAATTGTATATCTTGTGTAATATACTAGGGATGTGTATGTATGTATGTGCGTATGTATGTAAGCATATTGTATGTATGCACTCACATGCACATGTACATGTGTGTGTGTATATAGGTGTATAATATATAGCTAGACAATATTAACAATAACAATTAATACTAGTACAAATTACAAAAAAAAATATATAAAATAATATTAATATCTGTAAACCAATAACCTACATGTGTGATGCTGCTGAGTAATGATTAATTTTGGTACTTTTTTAAAAATATTTAAAAATGTTAAAATAAAGTTTAAATGTTATAATTAAGTTTAATTTAGGAAACTGTAAGTCTAGTATTTAGAATTTTACCGTTACATTATTTTATAAAGATAAGAGACTGTTTGTTTCTATAATAAATAAACAAATAAATTATATAATGAACAAATGATGAAAAATCTGACCGAACATCGTATTATTTGTTTTGCACTATGATATCATAATATATGATATCATTCGCAAAGCCATGAGATCGGTAATAGGCCTGCTGACCACCATCACACCGCAAACTTAACCGAACGGATCGTTCATACGCGGCACGTGTCAGCGCCGGCGGTCAAACGCCGACCGACGGTTCGCTTTAGGAGAAAAATTAACCGAACTTAAGGTATTAAGATAATCAAGATTTTTCAATAATTTCATTTATTTCACATCGCTCATTAAACTCACCCCCGACATCCATCGCTGCGTGATAGAATCCATGAAACTCTAGAAAAAAAACATTACCGATTATTATCTTCATCAAAGACTAAAAACAAATGCAGCACAAGACGCGGCGGCGGCGGACCCGCAGCACGCTGAGCTCGCGCATTGTGCGAGGGGAGGGGGGGGGGGGGGTGGGAGGGTTATACGCGGCGGGGCGTCACTCACCGGTGTCGCGGCGCAGCGCTTGGCGCGCGTCCAGGATGCGGCGGCGGCGGGCCCGCAGCACGCGCCGCAGCCAGCGCCGCGGCACGCTGAACTCGCCGCTCGTCTTCGACACCTCTGCAACGGTCCAAAAGTATGATCGTTTGATTACAATGGAACGAAACGCGAGCGTCGCCCGCCGACCGGACGGATCTCAAGGTGCGTCCGAACCGCGCGCGGCGAACCCTCGAACGTTGGCTCGCGCGGCGGCCGCGCGCTCTGTGGCCGGGGTCGCCGCGCGGCAGCTCGAACTTTGCCGCGCGGCAGACCGCCCCTTGTCGGTTTTTTAGACCGCATCGAAGGGGTTTCGGTCGGTCCGCTCGCGCGCAGCTGGGACGGTGTTGTTGCGCAGCGCATACCTACGTAAGACGACTCTCGAGAAAAGAATCCGCCACGAACGGTTCGAGCCGGATCGCTCGTCGCTCGCGGCAAATGATCGTCTAACCCGGTCGAACATCGGTTCGCGCGGCCACCCAGAACGGTCCCCCCGGACACTCCTCCGGAGGAAGTGGCCGTCGCCATCCCTCCCGTGTCGAACGTGGAATTCGACACGGCGAGGGATAGGTTCCGGCGCAAAAGGAAGGCGCCGGGACCGGCCGGTGTCCCGTGTCCCGGGCAGGGTTCCGGCCCCGGCCCTGGGGCACCTCGAGGAGCGGTTCCGGGCGGTGCTACACTGGAGCATCGCCTCGGGCCGCTTCCCGGTCGGTGGAAAGTGGGCAGGCTCTGCCTATTGAGAAGGGAAAGTCGCCCTGCGGATTCCTCGGCTGGGTACCGACCGGTGGTGCTGCTCGACGAGGCTGGGAAGTTCCTGGAAAAATTCTAGATTCCCGCATCGTCGAGCACCTAGAGGACCGGGGGCCGGACTTGGCGAACAACCAAGGTCCACGATGGACGCGGTGGCCCTCTTCGAGAGGTGGACTGAGGAGCCCACAGCTCATGGAGAGGTTGTTGTTGCGGTGTCTCTTGACATCCGCGACGTCTTCGACCACGAGTGCATAAAGGTGGCACTCCGTTTCCACCGGGTGCCTCCGTACCTCCGCGCCCTCGTAGAGAGCTACCTGGAAGACAGGTCAGTTCTCTACGAGGGACCGGACGGTCGCGTCCATACGTGGGCAATAGCAGCACGTGTGCCCCAGGGTTCCGTACTATGGAACCTGGGCTACAATTGGGTCCTGCGCGGCGGCCTCCTGCCACGAACGGAGGTCGTCTGCTTCGCTGACGATACGCTCATCGCGGCGAGAGCTAAAACGGAGCAGGAGGCGGCCCACCTTGCGTCGGTCTGCACCTCTTTGGTTGTCCGACGCATCCGCCTCCAGGGCCTGGACGTGGCCCTCGATAAAACGAGGGCCATGAGTTTCCACGCCCCCCGTCGCAGGATCCCACCAGGGCTCCGAGTCCGAGTAGAGGGGGTCCGTATACCGGTCGAGTCACACCTAAAGTACCTCGGCCTGGTTCTGGACCCCCGATGGAGTTTCGAGGAGCACTTCAAGCTCCTCACTCCACGGCTGTGTGCTGCCGCAGCCGCACTCGGACGGGTCTTCCCTAACGTGGGAGGGCCAGGATCGGCGTGCCGTCGACTGTATCACGGGGTGATACGGTCGATGGCACTCTACGGAGCCCCGGTATGGGCGGAGTGCCTCTCCCCCCGAACGGTGGCCCTCTTGCGACGTCCGCAGAGGGTCATAGCGACCCCGGCCGTGCGAGCTTATCGCACGGTCAACCACGGCGCGGCCTGCGTTCTTGCGGGTCAAACACCGTGGGATGTCGATGCACGCGTCCATGCGGAGGTGTATCGACATCGGGTTGCCGTTACAGTGCGGGGGGGACGATCCGCTCCTGAGGAAGTGGAGCAGGTTCGTACCCAGGCGCAGAGGGAAGCTCTGCGTCGATGGGGCGAGGCACTCGCCTTCCCGGCTGCCGGCCACCGGACGATAGAAGCGATACGTCCGGTGTTGGAGGAGTGGGTAGGGCACCGGCAGGGCAGTCACTCATTCCGCATGGTGCAGGTACTGACCGGACATGGTTGTTTTGGTCACTACCTGCACCGGGTCACGAGTCGGGAGGAAACGCCGCAGTGTCATCACTGCGACGCTCCCGACGACACTGCCGAGCACACCCTTTTGGTGTGCCCGGCCTGGCGACGCCAGCGCAGCGAACTCAATGCTGCGCTGGAAGACGGAGACCTCTCGCTGCCGAGCATGGTCGTGGCCATGCTCCGCAGCGAGGCGGAATGGGGGGCTGTCGCCTCCTTTTGCGAAGACGTCATCTCGCAGAAGGAGGCCGCGGAGAGGGAGCGGGAGAATGATCCTCAAGCCGCTCCCATCCGCCGTAGACGGACAGGCAGGCGAAGGCGGGCATTCGCACAAGCGATGCCCGTCTAATGACCCTGCCGTGGAGGCCTGCGTGCACGGTTGGCCCCGTGCACGCCGCCGTAAGGCCCTCCGTCTGGGGATTGCCCTGGTGTTCTCGGGCAATCCCCCCTTGGCGATAGCCCGACCAGTTGATCAGGGCGCGTGGGTAGTGGAGTCGCAGTGTGGACCTTACCTAGCGCGCCCATAAGGGCAGGAAGAACACCGGGGGGTTTTAGTGGGTAGGCTTGACACTGCCGGGTGAGCCCCACACACGCTCGCCGTCTAGCCGACGGCGGGTACGGTGCGGTTACGCATTTCCCCCCGAAAAAAAAATGGTTCGCGCGGCTGCCGCGCGTAATTTATACACAACTTTACTGTTCTCTCTTGGCTACGAGACGACGTTTCATTATACTAACGAAATTTACATGTAAAATCGAAGTCGATAGAATATTTATTTATTATTTTGACAAAACGTACAATTTATCTGTTTCATTTATCTTCATTCAACGGTGACCGTCATCTCAACACATGATGAGTGATGATAAGGTCCGCGTGCTTTTAATTTACCGATCATCGAGAAATGAATTATTTGCGTTACACCAGTGAACTATTCTTGAGATACAGTTATTTACATATCTGTAAATAAAAATATCTGATACTTGTCCTATACATAATCAAGCAAGTACTTATCATATATTTACGAGTAAAATAAGAAAGAATTACTAATTGAACCCTGTGAAACTCCAATTTTAACCCTCAACGACACATCCCCAAGATATCTTCATAGTGACATCTACTTTCATCCTCTTCAGTCAGATAGATAGAGACAAGATCCAGGATTGTATTGTGAAACCCATAGTAGTGTTATTTCTTGATCAAGATTTTATGATGAAAGTATGTCATCAAGCGCCTTAAACAAGTCACAAAAACGACCATCGCATCGTGGGTAGCACGGAAATAGGTCAAAAATTACTCGGGTCTGATGTGCAACATGGAATAATTTTATGCAATTTAATTACACTAAGACACACGCCACAATCCATGCTGTCCTTAAAATGCAAGCAAGTATTGGAGCTGTTGTCGCATTTACAAATTTAGAAACATCAACAGTGTTGCCCAACTGATTCACTCATCATCATCATCATCACAGCTCATATACGTTCCCACCGAGGGCTCGAGCCTACCTTATGTTAGGGTGATTAGGCCTTAGTCAACCATGCTGGCCCAGTGCGGATTGGTAGACTTCACATACACTATTGAATTTCTTCACAGATGTATGCAGGTTTCCTCACGATGTTTTCCTTCACCGTAGGAGCGTCAGACAAATGTACATATGAAATTCGAAAACGAGAAACTGATTCACTTCTTTCTTTTAATAATTCAAAGTTGTAAATGACTTTATTATTTTGAATGCTTTCTTTTAATAAGAGGAACTTATGTGGCCCGGCAGCAGCTGGCCCAGGCTGAGGTTTGCGGGGAGACCTATACTACAATGACGATGAACTTGCTAGTCCAACAGTAGCCGGTCCAGGCTGAGGTCTGCGGGTGTGACCTATACTACAGACATTTAGTGACGAGGAACTCGATCTAGCCTAGCAGTAGCTGGTGCAGGATGAGGTCTGAGAGGTGGAGCTATGGCACGGACCTTCAGTAATGAGGAACTTGATGTGGATCGGCAGCAGCTGGTTCAGGTTGAGCTCGCTGGGCCTCTTCTTCGCCTGCCGCGGCGCGGGTACTGGTAACGGGGTGCTGGTCTGCAGCGGGACAGCTTCTGGCACCTCCACTGGGTTCTCCAGGATCAGCTGTCATATAACCCATTACATTTAAGCTGCCCTCAGGCTTAGGGCGAACTTCGCGCAGCAGCTAACCACATGAATAGTCTTTAATGAAGTAACACTTTTTTATATAAACAAGGTGGAAACAGGCCACCAAACGGGCCACCTAACGTTAAGCGTCACCAGCTTATGGACACTTGCAATCTGTAGTTGCAGACTCACTTGCCAGTCACTGATCCAAAACGAGTCAATCAATTCAGTGTGTCAGGACATACTATGGTAGTCTGTACTGAGCTCCGGTGACCTCACCCAGAAATAACTGAAAGTGACGACGTTCCGTTGCGGTCTACCATGAGATAGAGATATGGGACCCTCTCTCCGTGGTTCTTGGAAGACTGTAGTGGGAATTATAATTAGCTAGCATTCACCCGCGACTTCGTCTGCGTTAGACTGTTATATCGCGAGTTCGGTTATATTATGACAAATTCAGGATAAAAAGAACTCTTTGTCTTTCCTAAGAGCTAAAGCTATATCTATATACATTTTCATTAAAATTGGTTTAGTGGCTAGGCTAAAAAATCGTAAAAAGAGCTAAAGCCAACAACCTCTACGGTCGGAGGATTGGAGGAGACTGACTCTGGAGAGGCAATCCGTGAGCTTTTAGGGCACAGTGGTCGAATATAACTGATAGTTTGATAACTGGGAAGATCGTCGACATCTTTTTCGTACTGCCTTCTAAACGTATGCTTTTAAAAAACATATAACAATGATATATAGTCACCTCTGCGTCGGAGTCTGCAGTGTCGGCGTCGGCGCGCCCGGGGTCCGGCTCGGGCTCGGGCCGCGGCAGCGGGGGAGGCGCCGCCGCCTGCGACGTACACGTAGGTTAACTTACCGTTCGTTACTTACAAAATATCACATTAATTTCCATCTGATGCCTATGACACGTGCGGTTGCTGTAAAATTTGCATCTATAACCCCATTGATCTACAAACAAATTGGACTTGGCGTCTCGCGCTCCGAAAGTATCCCGAGTGAATGAGATCCAAAATTCAAATTCAGTATGATTCTGATGCAAACGCGCTCGTCATATGGTGAAGAATTAGTGCAAGCGATATTGAACATCACGGTGATGTCAATACGACTTAAATTACATCGTTTATACGTGTATTAACGTTTCGGAATTTATTGGATACATTTTTCTTGAAAGGAGGTCTTCAGTATTTGCCTAAATCATGTACAGGTACAAATTATATGAAATGAAAGACAATGATGTATTGAAAATGACCCAAGGGCTAAAATCTTTTCAAACTCAATAGATTTTGCAAAAAAATAAGATAAAAAATGATAAGTGAATGCGAAACTTCGTCAAACGAAACGTGATTAGTTATGGACGTCAAGGTTTGACATTGACAATCAGTCATTGTTATGGTCGTTGATTGATAATATTTTCACTTATAATCTTCTTATTATATTTATTTAAAGAAGTGGAATTTCTTCTAATTAAAAATCTGAAGTTTGTTATGTGTGTGTGCCAACATCTATTGCGATCGCTTACAAATCACCAGTAATTGTGAATTTGATATGTCAAAACAAATACACATCATAAAGACTTTTCAATATTTTCTTTTTTTATTGGGTGTTGTTTGCCAAAATCTGCCAAAATAAACACCATACCACAGACTATGTGACACTTATTAATAAGATTTGTAACGCTTTGGAATAATTTTTAATATTTTATGAATTTTCAGATTTTTTTACATAGAAAAATGTAATAAAACCCGAGGTACATGTTTTGGGCATAGTTGTATGGAAGAAAAAATGGATCCTTTGTATTAGACCCGACGTCCATTTGTTTGTAGGTCAACTTAGTAGTCTGTGGTAAAACCCCTTCCCTCATATATACACAGTCTTGACCTCGAGACCGCTCTTATGTCGCTCATAATAACGACGACATTCGTAATGCAAATATGAAGTTTGACGTATTGAGTTGTGACGTAAGATACCACGTTACAGTACCCAGTTATTTCACTGTCTGTTTCACCCTTCAAACGGAAACGTAGTGATGCAAGCATCACTGCTCGGCGGCAGACATGGGTAAGAGACACCTCGACAAATCTAGTACCGAATCTCCCTCTCTAACTTGGTATCTTTATTTTAATTACTATTGATATGAATCAAATTTTCATAAATTTATTGTTCTGCTTCATTGTGAACGAATGCAATACTTTAGTTGAGTACTATTTTCGTTAGTATTTTTGTTTCGTCTCAACCTTAAACATTAAAGAAGTATCACCTGCAATCGTACTGTATTACACAGATTATTGGTGAAATGTGAGAGACCATTATTGTGAAGTAATAAAAGCAAAGGTCCCAGTATAGATCCTCGAGATACACCCATTATTATTAGTGCACCAGTAGACTTGATTTTCTTAAAAACAATTTTCTGGACAAATAAAACTCAATAATTCTAATTACTTCTTTGGCGACACCATAATGCTGGAGGTTATCGAAAAGAGTCTGATAACCAACACAGTCAAAAGCCTTTGACAGGTAACAAAATTGACTAATCTTGTATCTAGCTTTCGAGCGACAAAGATGTGTCTGAGAAGTGCAATCCTAAAATCTGTAGGGCAACAAATTTTCGTGAAAATCGTTGGTTTATATGTAAAATGATCTTTAACTGATTAGGTGTATTTTTTCTTAAATATTTTGCTAAATGGTAGTAGTATCGAAATCGATCTATAATTGAAGATTAGTCAGTTGTGTTCGATTTTCATATACATATTTCACACGAGCCATACAATTTCGACAATTACATGTGTTGTGATGGCATGTGTTTTAGCTTTGATGGATGAGTGAGCAAGAGTGATAAGTGTGTGTGTGTGTGTGTGTGTGTGTGTGTGTGTGTGTGTGTGGTGCCTCGCCTGCAGCGCCGCCTGCAGCTCCATGAGAGGCGGCGCCCGCGCGGCGCCCGCGCCCCCTCCCGCGCCCGCCCACTGCGACAGCTCCTCCACGAGCATGCCGCCCTGCAATTAATTTCAGATATGGTCAACATTTTTTTAGCTAGAATTGTACGAATTATTATTATTTTCAGATATGGTCACATTTTTTTAGCTAGAATTGTACGATGTAGACTGTGCAGTTAAAACTGCGAGCGCATAGTAAAAAAAATGGCGCAGTTTATTAGTTTTAGCTAATTATAGTTATTGATATAGGACTTGAAACTAAATGTCCTCGTAAAAAATGTTGTCGTCAGCGGGGACCACCATGTATAAAAAATAAACTTAAATAATATCTTTTAATTCTAGAGTGATATGACATCTGTTTACATGCCTTATATTATTTTTTTTTTGTATATTTAATAGAGATATTAGTGTATGATTTTGCAGTATGTACTATATTCTCGACGTTGACAATAAATCACAGTCTGCAAATCACCATATGCTGTCAGTCGACTTCGAGCCTAGGTTTTGATAATGTACACGAGCAAAGCGGAAAGTAATTGTAAATCTCGGCCCGTCGGCACCGGGAACGCAGAGAAATGAGAAGGTGTCCTCCGGGCGGGATGATACCGGGTGAGGTGGGGTGCGTTTCCTCGGCCACCTCCACGTGTGCGTGGGATCTGCGATGGCCCAAGCTTAAATTCTATGCTTGGGTGGTCGCAGATCTCACGCCGGTGCACCCTGGGCAATGAATGACAGGGACAGGGCGTTTCCCTGGCGCTTAGCTAAGAGCCGCTCCTACCTCTCCCCTTTTCCCCCATCCTTCACGCCACTAACACACATCCTGACCCTATTATTGTAATCCCAGTCCCCTAAACCCAGATCACGACCTCAGACCACACATCCTACCTCATCCCTTTAATTCCTGACCTTCCCCACATTCATCCCATACGCCCAAAACTTTTTAAAACTTTAAATAAACTATGAGCGCGCAAGAAATAGAACGTAAACGACCTAAGGAGGGTACCGGAAACGGGAAGTCCCTCCCTGAGCTCGGTTCAGCCCCGGTGGCTGGAACGAGCTCAGGCCGCTCCACGTATTCTGGGGGCAGCAATCTTACGCGTGTAGTTTCGGTAGATGAAAAGAGAGATAGGGAGAAGGCGGGACAGCCCATCCTGGGTGGGACCACAGGACCATTTGGTCTCAAAGGAAGGGGTACTGACCTACCACGCAGTGTGTTGGTCCCTGAGGGGACGGCTTCTGTTAGGGATCACAAGAGACCGACGAAGCCGTTGTCTCAGGTTAGACTAGCGCCTGCGTGGGAGTCAAGTACCCCGTCGTACGGAATAGGGAGGCAGCAGGGGCTAGGGAAGCCGGAACCTGCGCCTATAAATAAGGGCTCTTCTGTCCTCGGGACAGGCACGTCTGCGGGAACAGACATGGATACTGCAGATGGGGCTGCACCGAGGACAGAAGTAGCTGAAAAGAAAAGGACCGGGGCTGCCAGGCGACGCAGGAATCGCCTAGCTAAACAAGGTGCGGTGGCAGCAGTAGAGGCGCAAGGTGTTGGCGTAATAATAATAATAATAATAATGATTTATTTGTTCCAAAAACATACAAAAATAAGAAAACGAAGATATCTTAATATTACAGAATATTGGAACAAAAAGGGTCTGTAGCTCAGCATAAGACAGACCGGTACGGACTGTCGCTGATATTCTGCTACAACCTATGTACAATGAACATTCACAAAAATTGACATCACAAAACAATCATTATTTACAATGGACATTCACGAAAATTGTCATCACAAAACGATCAAATGAATGAATAATGAAGCGCGCGAGGGAGGCTCTCAGCGATGAATCGCGGACCGACGGGCAGGGTGAGCCTAAAAGGGCCAAGACACGTGGCTCATACAGAGACGCCCTAGTCACTGCCAGGTTAGCGATCATCGCTGAGGACTACCCTGGCACGTATCTGGCGGAAGAGGATCGGGGGGCGGTGATGGGGTTCATCACGGACCTCATCATGTCCTCCGACGACCCCCCTCCGCATTTAAGGATAGGCTCGTCTGTCTCTGCAGGCGTACTCTATGTCGGCTGCAGGGACAGCGAGTCTGTCGAATGGCTCCAACAGCATGTCTCAGGGCAGGTTGTTGAAGACAAAAAGTTAAAGGTAGTCGATGCTGCGGCTCTTACAAAGCCTATTAAAATGGCGTGGAAGAGCCGCAACATGAGACTTACCGATAACAAAATGGCTTGCCGAGCGCTGAACAAGTATAACCCGTCCCTGAGGACGATCGACTGGAAGGTCGTCGATACTAAGGTGGAGGCGAACCACATCCGGAGGATCGTCCTCATGGACGGGGAGTCGGCTGAGGCCATAAAGCAGGCTGGGTATGCACTTGAGGGGTGTCTTGAGGTGTGTCTAGTCAAGCTTCTCGCAGATAATGCGAGTGGTGGCGATGGGAACCCTGAAGACACCCCCGAGGCAAAAGGGGCTATGGCGGAAGAGGTGGGTCACAGCGACGAAGAGGCTGCGAGGTCGTGCTCGGGTGGCTTGGAGCGGCGCGTAGAAGAAAGAAAGAAAGAAAAACATTTATTGACCACAAACAATAAAATACACGAAAAAACAGATACACATAATGGGCAATTAGGACCCGACCTCAGCATAAGCTGCATCAGATATGTCTGATGCAGCGCTGGTATTCTGGCCGGGCCTAAGTGGGGTGTAAGATTATAAACAATAAAAACAGAATTAGGGAAAAACATAGGTACACAAAACACACAAAGAAATAAAGAAATACATAAGATCGAAACATACAACATACAAATCTATACAAAACAAAACAATACAAATTAATGGTGCCATTAAATTCTTAAGCATTCCATCCAAACATCGGATCGGAACCTCGCTACGTAGTACTATTATCTATTCTGTGCTTCGCCTTAACATATCATGGGTGCCATCCCTGCTAGCGTTAATAGCGTAGATACATAGTCACGTCTGTGTCAAAAAGCTAACGAAACGCGATGATGCTAAAAAAGTTATGCTGCGAGTCTGTGCAAAACGGAACGCGCCTACATCCTGCCCGTCAGGGTACTGGGTATAGTGTTCTGTGATCTTGCCACGTATTGCCACATATGGCTTTGACATATTCTAGTCAGTGTTTTTGTGATAGAACGCAACCTAAAATATTGAACAAAATTATAAAAATGAAAAAAGTGTGCGTGTATTCTAACGTTAATAAGCTTATAAGATTAAAAGATTTGTGTGGGAATAAGAGAATAAGAGACCAGAGTCAGGAGTCAGGAACCCAACGAGACTACGCCTATTCACTGAAGGTTGTGGAAATTGGAAAAATACATCGGTAATTCACCTATTCGCTGGTCACACAATCCAATGGCCTCATCAGAGTCGGGCCGCCGCCCTCGAATGCCCGGTGTTTCGCGAGGAAAAACATGTAAGTTAGCAGAACATTGTTCGCTTAGTAAAAACTTTTTAAATTGCGATTGATTGATTGCGTAATGGAGGGGGAATGTCGTTCCAGCAGCGTGAGGCGGCGAACCTGAAAGACCCACGGAATGCCGCTGTACGGTGTTTAGGTGTAACAAATATATGAGTGCAGGCTCGTCGAGGATACTTGGTGTGATCTTTTGCCCACGTCAACTTTTTATAGAGATATGGTGGCCTTTTAGTTCCAATGACACCGAACAGCAATGTAGCCAGATGAAGTCTCCTCCGACCCTCCATCTTTAAAATATTTGCAGAATTCAGAGTTGGAGAGACATGCGTTCTGGGAGGAATATGGAAGCAAAAGCGTGCACAAGCATTCTGCACACGCTGGATGAGCTTAGCCGTTCTAGACAGCAGACAAGGACCATAGACGGTATCGCAGTAATTAAGCTTAGACAGAACTAGCGTTGCACAGAGCACGGTTAGCGCAGAGGTCGAGTGATCGCCTACTGCGCAACGGGTCGCGGGTTCCATTTCCGCACGGGACAGATGTTTTGTATGGCCTACTTTGTTCCGGTCTGGGTGTATGTGCATGTGATATTCTATGTTTGTAACTGCACCCACGACACAGGAGAAAATCCTAGTGAGGGGCGACGTTTAAAAAAAAAAAAAAAAGTCTCAGTTTTTCACACAGGGCTACGTTCCAAAACATCACCCGGAGTGAGTAGGTGGGGGGGGGAGAGTGGCCGGTTAGGGTGGTCGGAGTGTTGGGGTGCGATGGTCAGATCACCTCCTCGTGGTGCACCCTGGGCAACCCGGTAGAAGTCTGCCGCGGGCTAAGAATCTGACAGCTGCCCCCGTGGAGGGGGGCGTTGTATGGCCGGGTTCAACCCGGCGGGCCACCCTTAAGTGGTCTCCGCTTTTGCGGCGAAGGGCGAAGTCCCCTCTTCTTGTCGCAAGAAAAGGTGAGACTCTCGCCATAGGACCTGCTTGCGGGTCGCGGAGTGGCTGGGTGACACCTGGCAGGCCACATGTTTATGGCCACCTTTGGCCGCTTTGCGGTGGGAGTGGTGATTGTATCGCCACGGCGCTTTGCGCCCTTGGAGCTTCGGCTCGTTGGCGCGGTGGGGATCCCTGTGTGACAAGACCTCATCGGGCAACCCGTTACCCCGCACTGAGCGGGGCCGGAGGTCCGGCGCACTGAGCGCCGGGCCGCGTGGAAGAAAACCACATCAAAAATTACCCCAACCCCAAGGTGGTGTCGTCCGTGCCGAGGGGGTGAGTGGCTGGTGGGATACCAGTCCCAAGCGGGCAGGGGAGTGCATCCCAAAATGCCTTACAATGGAACTTGGCAATAAAACAAAATGTCCCCAGGGGGTATCAGTCCCCCCCGTAGGACCGCGCAAGGCGGCTGCGGGCAGCCAGGCGTATCTGGGGCTGGCTCACCCGAGTTCCGACATCTCTCAATGCGATCCCGTTCAGAGCGGGCCGTCGCCGGTATTCGGGCCTGTTGGCGGTAATATGACCGAGGCGTTAGTGGGCGAGTTACAACCTCCGGCGGTGGTTCCCGGGCCGTCGGAGAGTAAGAATGTCTCCGGACAAAGAAAAAGCAAGAGGTTGGTGCAGAAGACACATATTGAAAGTGAGGATGCAGTGAGGACCCGAAGCAGATCGCGCAGCGGCTCTAGGGACACTCGCAGCAATACCCCAACCAGCGGCAAGGGTACGACCACGGCGAAGGAGCCTATCGTGGTGACGATTCCTTGTGGGAATCCCCGAACCGCCACTCCCGAACATCCCATGGGAGAAAAGAGGGCAGTCGAGGAATCTACCTCGATTTCGTCGGCTGAGTCGGTCATTTCGGTGGCCGCCTCAATCGACAGTACTATCTCGCGCAGCTCCAAGCCGCGCAAGAAGCAAAAGAGGCGGAAGCGTGAATCCAACAGCTCAGATTCAGACGCGCTGGTGACGGACGGTGTCGATAAGCAGCCGACGGTGCCTGGTGGTGGGAATAGACGCGGACGTGGCCGTCCTCCCACTACCGGCGAGTACGTTGGACTCGCAAAGGCGAAACGCGCACTTATCGAGGCCGAAAAACAAGAACAGCAACTTCTCCGTGATCGAGAAGTCGCTATGATGGAGCGAAAGGCGTACGAGACACGTGCCGCCTATTATGCCAGTCGCTCCGATTCGGACTTAGGAACCCGAACAGATAGGTCTGCAACGACTGCCCTCGATATCGAAGAGGTCGTCAGGTCCGACTGTACGATAATCAGAGAGGTGGCTCGTAAGTCATCTCACCTCAGCGGCTCCTATCAGAAGGCGCTTAAGAGAGCCGCTGAGTCCATTGAGGACTCCTTTGGTGAGGTGACTCGGAAAACAATATCGGAGGATACCCGAGCCCTAAAGGCCGAAAATGAGAGCCTTAAACAGCAGCTGTCTGAGCTCCGCAAATGCGTTACAGAGCTGACGGCGGAAATTAAGGCTCTCAAAAAATCGAGAGACACCATCTCGCCGCTGCGACAGGAGACCGTCATCACCTCCTCCCCTCGAAAGAGGTCTGCGGCGACTGTTAGAGAGACCGTTCTGGATTCAGAACCGGCAATGGACATCGACCCCCCCCAGTCCCTCCTTGTAGCGGACCGGGAACCCAATGACGATTCCCAGGCAGTTGAGGCTAAGCTAAAACGCTGGCTTGGCGCTGTTTTAAACGCCCGCTTTGAGGGTCTTGAGGATCGTCTCCTCCCAGCGAATGGACAAACGGCCGCCGGTGCCCGAATAATCGAAATCCCGGGCAGCGAGGCCAACGAGAAAGCCGACCTCCTTGCAACTAAACTCAAGGAGGCCCTTTCTGATGTTGCCAAAGTCATCCGGCCCTTGAAGTGCGTTGAACTGCGCATCACGGGGCTGGATGATTCTGTAGAGCCCGAGGAGGTCGCCCTGGCGATTGCCAAAAAAGGCAGTTGCCAGAGAGATCAAATCAAAGTGAGCGACATCAGAGATGGACCCGGTGGCTTGGGGACCGTTCTGGTTCAGTGCCCGGTTGCTGCCGCAAAAAGAGTAATGGAAGCCGGTCGAATTCTTATCGGGTGGAGCTCAGCCCCGCCCCATAAGATGCTTCCGATGTCTCGGGACCGGACACACACGCAAGCTCTGTCCTTCCACCGTGGATAGGAGTGAGCTGTGTTTTAGATGCGGAAAGGCTGGACATAAAGGCTCTGAGTGCAGCGCAGAGCCCCATTGTGCAGTATGCACAGCAGCACGCAGACCTGCAGGGCATGTCATGGGTGGACGCAAATGCAGCCCTCCCCAAACCAAGGGGAAACTGCCCGGCAGGTCAATGTCCAGCGCTGAAGCTACGCTCGCTCCAGCCGAACATGAGGAGACTGTGATGGAATCTTAATGGATCCAGGCTTCTATCACAGTTTCTTACAAGGGAACTTGAACCATTGTGCCAGGGCCCAAGACCTGCTGCAACAGGTCCTGGCAGTGTTCAATAGATGCCGCAGTTGTTGCGGAGCCCTATTTTGTTCCCAATCAGATTAACTGGGTGGGTGACAGTATGGGCTCTGTTGCCATCGTCTTCCGACGATCTCCGAGTTTCAGGCCTCCCTCTGTTCCGGAGAGAGGGCCCGGATACGTGGTGGCGAAATGGAGTGGACTCTCTATTGTTGGTGCCTACTTCTCCCCTAACAGGCCCCTCGTCGATTTCGAGGCCTTTCTGGGGGTCTTGGGTGCTGCCATTAGAAGGGCCGCTCCATCCCAGGTCCTTTTCCTCGGCGACCTGAACGCCAAGTCGGTGGTGTGGGGTAACCCTGCCACCGATGTACGCGGGCAAGCTGTTGAGGCGTGGACTGCTGCAGCGGGTCTCTCCCTCCTGAACAAAGGTCGAGAGCTCACCTGCGTACGACAACAGGGCGGATCGATTGTGGACGTGTCGTTCGCATCGCCCGCCCTAGCTCGCAGAATCACCAACTGGAGGGTGGTTGTCGATGTGGAGAGTCTCTCGGATCATCGTTACATCCGATTTGAGACCTCCGCCCGACAACCTCCTCCCTCGCCGCGTAATAGTGGCCCTTTCCCGCGCTGGACGCTCGGCCGTCTCGACAGGGAGTTGGCCGAGGAGGCCGCCATTGTCCAGCGCTGGTGCTCCGCACCCATGGATGGGCCAGATGTCGACGATGCAGCACTCCGCTTCCGCGATGCGCTCACAGAAATCTGTGACGCATCGATGCCGAGGGCGCGTCATCGATGCGGCGCTGCCGCGGTGGCCCGCCTCAGGGCCAAGAAAACAGCTCCTGGGCCCGATGGCGTTTCAGGGAGAGTGGCGCACTTGGCTATAAGCCAGCTAGGCGACAGACTTAGAGATCTGTTCAATGCGAGTCTCCGCGTTGGCAGATTCCCTAAGATCTGGAAGGACGGGGCATTGTGTTTGCTGTTAAAGCCTGGCCGGCCTGCTGACTCACCTGCGGCGTACCGTCCGATTGTCTTGCTGGACGAGGTTGCTAAGGTCTTCGAGAAGATCTTAGCAACCTCGTCGACGCCTTTACGCCGGAATTGTGCGCAGCATGGCACTGTACGGGGCCCCCGTCTGGGCCGACGCTCTCAGCGCCCGCGCAATATCTTCAATGCGACGAGCGCAACGCGCCATGGCGCTGAGAGCCATCAGAGGATACCGTACGGTGTCACATGCGGCGGCCTGCGTTATCGCCGGCACTCCCCCGTGGGAGCTAGTGGTGCACGTACTGGCGGCGGCCTATCGTGTGCGGGTTGACGTGAGGGAGGGGAACCGCAGGATGGCTCCAAGAGAGCAGGTCGCGGCCCTGGAAGGGGCACGAGAGGAAATGTTCCGCCTATGGCAAGAGAGCCTGGGTGAGCCGGTCTCCGGAACTCTTAGGAGAACCGTTGAGGCGTTGCTCCCCGTGCTGAAACCATGGGCGGAAAGGAAGCATGGGTCACTCACGTACCATCTGGTGCAGATTATCAGTGTTCACGGCTGCTTTGGCCTTTATCTTCACCGGATTGGGCGTGAGCCGACCGCTGAGTGTCACCACTGTGGCGCTGCGGAGGACTCAGCACAGCACACTCTCGAGGAGTGCGCTGCCTTTTCCTCGCAGCGCAACAGTCTGGTTTTGAGTGTTGGCCCTGACCTTTCTCTCCCATCTCTGATGTCCAAGATGGTCGAGAGTGAGGAGGCCTGGAATCCAGTAAACTCCTTATGTGTGGAGGTCATCACACAGAAGGAGGTGGCAGAACGGGCCAGAGAAGAGGACCCAGCGGCAGATCCCTGCCGCCGCAGAAGAACGGGGCGGAGGAGGCGGCAATTCGCCCGCCTTCTTCCTCCTGACGGTGACCAGCGGGACCTGGGCCTGGGAAGCCCGAGTCCTGCATTGCACAGGTCACCGCCAGTCGTCGATGCTTTTAATGCTCAGGAGCATCGCCGGCCTCCCCAATCCAGGGAGGTGAGAGGGACTCGCCGTAGGCGAGCAGACGCTGACGAGGCTATGGAAGTGTCCGAAGGGGTTCCCATGGCCTTGTCCGGCGACGGGACGTTCCTCCCCGGCGTGTCCTCATCGTCTGATGACGGGGGGGATGCGGCGGTGATGGGCGTTCTTGTGCCAAGGCGTTTAGGAGGGAGCATCGTTGGGTTTTAGTCGGTAGGCCGCGGTTTCTGGCTGGCACTCTGCCCCCAGTGGCCGCGGAGAGTCCGACATAACCTCGCGTTTTCCCAAGCGCGAGGTATGCGTCATGCATTTCCCAACGTAAAAAAAAAAAAGGTGGTCGGAGTTTGTTTTAGAACGGCAAGAGTGTTGTCTGCTTTGTTTACATAACCAAATATACAAAAATAAGAAAATATATAATTCATCGGCGCCTCCGTTCGCTTTAATGCATGGATTACATTCCTCTGTTTCATCTACGAAAATGCTAAAACTAACAGAATATGAATTCTGTTATATCGCGGCCTAACCTAGCTTTAGCGGAAATGAAGGACAATTTTACAATCGTGTCACTTACGATACCTATAGTCTTTGGAATTTAAAATTAACTTATTGTCGACGTTACGAAGCGCATCCTCGCTCTCCGAGATGCACAAATTGTGTGTGAATATGAAATCTTTGTAATCACAATCACACACAACTTTAAAATCCACAAAATTTCTCGCCAAATCCAATCGAGTGAAATTACACCTTGCTATATTATGCGGGTGAGATTCTACTCGATCGAGTGCACTCCGTAGCATTTTAGGACACGCCACTCCAACACTCTCGAGTGCACCCGAAATGTTTTAGGACATACTTCGAGTGACCGAGTGCACTCGGGTGATGTTTTGGAACGTAGCCCAGGTAAGGTCTGAGCTTGTATAATAATTTTAGCCTGTAAAAACATCCACGTGCTCATTCCGCTATGTGGCTCTCAAAATTAAAATGTCTGTCCAGCGTTAAACCCAAATTCCTTGCCGAGTCAACACAGTGTATTGATTCCCCATTGATACTTACATTAAGTGGAGTGTCATTTAGTCATTTAGCCGATTTGACCCCATAAGTAACAATTTAGATTTTTTGGGGTTAAGGACGAGGCAATTTGATCTGCACCATGATGATATCATTTTTAAATCCTCATTTATTCTTGTTACAGCATCGCCATGATCCTCAGGAGGAAATGAATAATACAGCTGAAGGTCATCAGCGTACAAGTGGAACTTACAGTTAGAGATATTTTTTGTTATATCGGAACTATACAACGCATAGAGGATTGGACCAAGGATTGATCCTTGGGGCGCTCCGCGGGTGACTGGCAGTGGTGAGGAACGTATCCTGGACCCATCTGGCTTAATTAATTCTACGAGCTGCTCCCTACCGTCCAGATAACTGTTAAACCATTTTAGAGCAATTTTGTCGAGTCCGTAGTATGCCAGCTTGGAGATCAAAAGGGTGCTGTTGATGGAGTCAAATGCCCTTGAGAAGTCCAGTAACAGAAGAGCGCTGATCTGTTCCTGGTCCCGGGCAGAAAGCAGATTGTCAACCACATCTGCCAAGGCCGTTGCTGTACTGTGGCCCTTACGGAACCCGGACTGTAGTTGAGGGAGTATGCTGTTCTCTTCCAAATACTCAGTGAGCTGCTCGCAAACAATTTTCTCCAGGACCTTGGACAGACATGGAAGCAGGCTGATTGGTCGTAGGTCACTCACTAACGTAGGATTGGTGTTTTTTGGCAAAGGTTTTACTATGGCCAATTTCCAACTGTGAGGGAATATACCTTTGGTTAGCGACAAGTTGATGATGGCAGTAAGAACACCAAGTGATTGGGGAAGGGTCAGAAGCAGCATGTCAAGGGATAACCCGTCACAGCCTTGGGCATTTGACTTAAGTACCTTGATAGTTTTTAATACCTTATCCTCAGATACCGTGTGTAGTATCCGGCTTAATGCAGGAAACACTGTGCAAGGTAGAGAGATGGTGTGAGGAAACACATAACCATTAATCCCAACAAAACGATGGTTATACCATTCACGAGGAAAATGAAACTCAGTGATATGAGGAATCTTTTTCTGTATGGTAAAGAACTACCATGGTCCACAGAGGTTAAATATCTGGGAGTAGTACTTGATAAAGAACTTACGTGGAGAAAGCATGTAGAAGATACTCTAATAAAGGCACAAAGAGTCTTTAATATGTGTCGATCTACCTTCGCGAGAACCTGGAGTCTTAAACCGAGGATACTTTACTGGATATATAAAATCATGGTACTTCCCATTATAACATATGGAAGTATTGTCTGGTGGCCAAGGACAAACCTAACCACATGCAAAACGGCACTAAATAAGATTCAGAGACTTGCCTGTATGGCAATCACTGGTGCTTTCAAAACCACTCCAACGGCAGCCATGGAAAGATTTTTGGATCTCACACTGCTGCACATTGTCATACGTAGTGAAGCAAAGAAAGCGCTCCACAGACTACAGACTGTACATCTGTGGAATGCAACTAAGCCCCACACGAGACACACAGCACTTGGCAAAGAAGAAGGGGATTGGCTACTGGAAATGGTCGCTGACAGGATGATACCCAGGTACATCTTTAGGAGGTCATTCAGTATACGAATCCCAACAAGGGAGGACTGGAACAAAGGACTAGCGCCTCCTGATAGGAATAGCATGATTTGGTACACAGACGCTTCCAAAATGGACACTGGTACAGGTGCAGGAATTTATTCCAAAGGCTTTGAAGCTAGTATTAGCATGGGCAAGCTTGCTACAGTTTTTCAAGCAGAAATGTATGCAATCCTTGCCTGTGCGCAGCGCAAGAAAACATTGATAAAAGGCGCAATGGACTCAACATATACATCTTAAGCGATAGTTAAGCTGCGCTAAAGGCACTGATGTCATACAAAGTGCATTCTAAACTGGTCCAGAATACCATCAATGTACTAAACAAGCTTGCGAAGAAAAATACAGTACATCTGATATGGATTCCAGGACATGAAGGTTTCTATGGAAACGAGAAGGCCGATGATAGTCTCGCGAGTTAAGGATCGGAAACCAACTTTGTGGGTGCGGAACCTTTTGCGAGTCTGGCACACTGTTCAGTGAACTCTGTCATCAGAGATCAAGCAAAGAGAAGACACCAAAATGAATGGGTGGCTCAGAAAGGAATGGCGCACACCGAGCGGTTCATGGGCCTGAATAACTTCAACAAATTCACAATGAATTCTGGCAGAATGCAAATCCGACTCTTGTTGGGTGCTCTGACTGGCCACTTTGGCACTAATCGTATGCTTGCAAAAATGGGTCTGAGCAACACAGAGACCTATAGGGCCTGCAATGAGGGAGAGGAAAGCACGGAACACATGTTGTGCCACTGCGATTCCCTTTCTCGTAGGAGAATGAGTCTCTTCAGGATCGGATATCCCAAACCCGAAGACTTCAAGGCTATCCCCCCTGGACCGATCCATAAATGGTGATAGCAATCAATGAATGTAGAAATTGGGGAAGTACAAAGGATCCTTAAGGGTCGAAGTGCAGGGCCCCCCCATTATAAGATAAGATAAGAGGTGGGGTGTGGTACCTGCAGCCGCCACAGCACGTGGAAGTCGGAGAGCAGGCCGATGGGCTCCCGCTGGTAGTCGGCGAGCGGGCGGTCCGCGGGCGCCAGCCGCCGCGGCTCCAGCTCCACGTAGGCGCGCGGCAGCGTCGGCGGCGGCCGCGGCCGCGCCCCCGCCGCGCTCCTCGCCGCGCCCGCGCCCGCTCCCACCTCCAGCGTCACCGTGTCGAAGGCGGGCGGGCCCGAGGCGCGCCGCCGCCGCCGCGGCCCCGCCGCGCCCTCCCCCTCCCCCTCCCCGTCCGCCGCGCCGACGTTCCCCTCCTCCTCCTCGCCGTCGCTGCCGGCGCGCGGGCGCATTGAAAAGCCTTCCGCGCGATCGGGACCGCCCGCCGACCGTCGCGTCCTCGGTCGGGTCGACGCAAGAATGGACAGTGTGGAGATCGGTCGACCCGACCGAGGACGCGACGGTCGGCGGTCGGTCGCGATCGTGATCGCGCGGAGGGCTTTCGACGCCGCCGTCCCTCGCTCGCCCCCCGCCCGCGTCGTACGCTCCGGCCCGGCGCACGCCGCCGGAAGCGCGGCGATTTAATATGAGCCGTGACGTCTCGGACGCACGGTCGACGATTGCATTACTCGCACGCGTGCTCTCACGGGCGCTCCGATACCCGCGCGCGTATTCGTGTGATGCAATTATTGACCGTTCGTCCGAGACATTACGGTTTATAGTAAATTGTTGTCTCGAAATGCACTTCCGGCGGTGTGCGCTGGGCCTATGTCTACGCACAAATTACCCCCTCCCACTACATTTTGCATACGTAACGCGCGTAAATGTGCAACGTTATATTTTGTTTACACTAAAACCGTATCACATGTATAATGTTTTGGTTCGCACTGTCTACATACAAAAATAAAGGACTTTTTTTTTCAATTTGTTTAACATCACTGTCCTAGACGATCCGAATCTTATTATGTGTGGTGTGAGAGACACAGAGATGGACTACTCTGTAATAAAAATAAATATAATTTGGAACAAAATAAGAACTTATTTCAAATGTCTCGCGATCGATTTGGTAACTGATTCTGAACAACTACTTTCAGATTTTGTGTATACAAAAAATAACATTGTATAAGAAAAAAGGTGGGGGCGCACCATTTGAGTTTAAACGATTTCTAAAGCAATATTTGACATCGCGAATGTGGCCGACGAATAAAAGCGGCTATATTTGCAGTATTGTAAGCTTATTACTGGACTACGACGCAGGTGGAGCCCGAGTATTAGACGATAGCTTATTCTGTCACAACAATTTGGCTATGCCAAAAATAACCGCAAACTCTTTAGTCAAATTGAAACAAATGTCAAACGTCACTATAACAAAACGTCCGCCCAATTTGTCGCATCACAAATACGGTAATATAGTCGCAGCAATACAAACCGTATTTGCGAAATTTTATATCGATAATTAATCACATACCACTATTCTCAATGACCATAATTTAAGATAGCTTCTAACAAATAAACAAATTTATGGTGATTGTCGATATTGATATTAAAAGTTTCCGTAAAGTGTCCAAGGGATTGCCGCATTACAAATGGAGCTTCGTACACAGCGCTCGACAGCAGGCCCGCCTCGACGATTATTTGTTCCTTCGTCAATTTGTGTTGCAGTAAGCCTTGACGATTAAAATCGTCGGGTATTGGATCGGATAATCGGAGATTTTGATGTCGTAGCGCTGTGTACGAATGGCATAAAAGCCTTACTAGATTAGATCACACAAATCAAAATCAACTCTTCAAATTCGCAATTTGAAGTGATGTAACATTTTATTTAAATAAATAAATTAACCAACCAACAATCTCACCAGCATATCTACCTACATTGCAAAGTTTCTTACTAGCAAGCTAACAACATTGGTCAAAACCGCAATCTGTCATAGTCACATTTCATGATTTTCGAAGCACAGATTTGCACATAGAGACAAACACAGTTCTAGTCAAAATATACCCAGTAATATTATAATAATAATAGTAGTGTTATACTATTATCATTATAATAGTATTATAGTAGTAGTAGTAGTGTTATAATTATAATAGTAATATTATAATTATAACATACTTATGCACAGTATGTTATAATTTGTTTTATTTTATTTAGTGGACCATTAAGACTCCTTAGCTGTGTCAAGCTTTTTTAAGCTCGGATTTGGCGCGATTACAGCAGAGGACTTATGCACAACAAAAAACAATGTATCTGGGGCCTACCGTAAATAAATTTCCGGTTTGTCAATAACGCTTCAATAGCATTACTTTTTAAGGCAGTTATTATTGTTTAAATGATAATTAATTCAGACATTTTTCACTATTGACTAATCAATAAATTGCACCAAGAAAAGTGTATAAATGTGACAAAGGCAGTTTTACTGCAACGCTATCAAGACACGATAACAAAGTTAAGATTAGCCCTGTGTTTGACTACTTGCGTGTTTGACTATGTACATGCGTGTGATCCCACTTTCCAACCCAAGGTCCCTTACCTTTACAAATTATTTGTAATACACTCACCTATTTATAATACAGTTAAAGCCTAGAGGCATTTCTTTTGAGTATACCTTCGCAGTTACGACCACTCACTTGCACGTCACACGACCCACCCAACACCGTACTCCAAATGAGCCTCTAGCACTATGAGCTTTCTACGAAGATAGACTTACATCACAAGATGGAGGTTCTTATATATCCTTACCGTGCTCCTGCTGTTGACCGCCAAAGGCCTCTATTGTGTCATATGAGCTTTAATAAAGAAGCGGGAGCCGAGCCGGCAGATCCTCGAGCATCGCAGGCGAACCGATGCCGGTGGTCTTCTAGCAGATGGGCGAGGTGCCACCGTCTGAACAGTCTCTCAGCCGGAAAGGAGTGGATTGGCTTACACGGTGGAGTTGTGCAACGACTGGCTGACGCTGAGCACGTTGAGGTAGAGCAGGTCGACCTTGCGGCCGTACGCGAACGCCGAGTACTGCACCAGCAGCGCCAGCTCCGCGAAGTTGACGGTCACGTTGGCACCCCCTCTCCCCTCCTCCTCCTCCTCTAACGCGTGCAGCCCCGCCTCGGTCAGGTACTCCTCCAGCAGCTGCACAGACAGACCGACACTAGATCTGAGTTATATCAGACTAGGTCCAACCTATACATCAGGTTTTGCGACGACTATCCGGCGAGACCGCGAGGCATAAATATAATATTGCAGTAGTATCTTATTAAGGAAATGCAGAGCATATGATGTAGTAACAACAAGTAGAAAATACTATTATCTCTTTATACATGTAAGTAGTATTGGCATCGAGATCCGAATCAGGTAGTTCTATCCATAGGGACTGATATATTAATAACAAGCAGAATATTGGACATTTTATTAGTTCCAAAAACAGCTAATGGCAAACTTGTCAGTTGTTACTACTGGCATGCAAGTTTAGCAAAGGAAACAAATAAGGCAGCGAAACTACCCTCTCTTGCAGTACCATAATCAATTCTAAATGAAATTAAGACACAAATTGTATGTTCTAAAAACTTCTAAAAACACTGTGGACTGGGCACTGGCCTTCTCATCGGGAGGTCCAGAGTTTGACCTCCCATGTATCAATGTGTTTTGTCCTCCCATGTAAAAATGTGTTTTTCATCGACTCGACTTTCGACTTTCATATGTACATTTATCCAACGCTCTTACGGTGAAGGAAAACATTGTGAGGCAACCGGCATCGACTCCTGGGCTCGCGCCCCTCAGTGGGGACGTATATGAGCTGTGATAATGATGATTACAGTCAAATAATTTACTGAAAATAGAGGATTAACAAAAACATCTAATAATTTATAATCATCAGGATTGGGTGGGGCGTGTGGAGCGAATGCATCCTGATAGGGTGGGCTCGAATAGTCACACAATGACAGCACCGAGACGGACGTCGATGTCGGGGCAGGCCCAGAAGCGGATTGGGGGAGACCTTTGCCCAGCAGCAAGACAATAAAGGTTATTAAAAAAATATTAATAAAAGAAAAATAGTGAGTTCTGTCTCTCGTCACCAGCAGTTTCACAAAAATGTTCCCAATTTCTTATTGCCAATAATGTAGTTCACAAAAGTATTAATATTGTCCATTAGGCAACACACGAAAACAGATGTGGACTATTGTGCTGTATTGACACAGCAAACATTGTTGAATATACAGCTGAAATTTGTTTGAACTTTGTTAATATACAGTTTTACTCAATTTGAGAGTAATTCAAGAGGTTAATGACTTCATTTCTCTATATTAAACAAAATAGTGTTTGATTTGTACATTACATAGAAGAATTATTATAGTAAAACACTTAAGGGGGTGAATTTCAATAAACCATGAAACACATGTTGAATGAAATTTTTTTAAGAGCATGAATCTCAAGTTTTATCAAAATCGTTGCTGTGCATGCGTCTATAGATGGGAACATCTTTTATATAGTGGCCCCGGATAAGGTGCACAAACGAAAATGGGTGAAACTAGACTACAATTTATGGATAAAAAAAAGAGAAAAAAATTATTAAAATTAAATTGTATTTAATATTTATTTTTTATTTTTTTATTCTTTTTAACCTTTTGTTAAAAAGAATAAACCTTTTGTGTTTGTAAAATTGTAACATTACAAAATGCACATTAAAAAATGCTTCAATGTGTTTAACTAAATTCCAATTTAAGAAGAGCTACCTCAGCGGTTGACACCTTTGTGCAATATACCTAAGCAAAGCAAATGTATTCTTATATTATTTATGCGTTTTTATTTCAATCGTATGTGAGACCACTGTTGGAGTACGCATTTCAAGTGTGGAGTTCATATTTCCAAAAAGATATTGACCTTATAGAAAGAGTGTAACGCATTTCAAGTGTGGAGTTCATATTTCAAAAAAGATATTGACCTTATAGAAAGAGTGCAAAGAGGTTTCACCAAAGTACCAAAGAAATTTAAGAATAAAACATATGACGAGGCTTAAGATTCTAAACCCGAAAACACTGCAAATACATAGAGAGTGTGAAGATTTGATATAGACTTATAAAATCTTAAATGGTCACTATCACATAGAAAACTTTGAGGCATTATACAAATATAATGAAATCACCCATTTAAGAGGACACAGGCATAAACTTGAGCGTCGGTGGCGCAGTGGACTCGGCACTTGCCTTCCAATCGGGGGGGTCGGGGTTCGAGACCCGCCATGTACCAATGTGTTTTTCGTTTCGAATTTCATATGTACATTTGTCTGACGCTCCTACGGTGAAGGAAAACATCGTGAGGCAACCTGCATACATCTGCGAAGAAATTCAATGATGTATGTGAAGTCGACCAATCCGCACTGGGCCAGGGTGGTTGACTAAGGCCTAATCACCCTAATATAGGGTAGGCTCGAGCCCCTCGGTGGGGACGTATATGGGCTGTGATGATGACGCATAAACTCTCTACAAGACAGTTGAATAACATGATCTCTGCTTCTAGTGTTAACTCATTTAAGAACAAACTAGACAACTACCTGAAAACTGTAGAATCATAACTACTGAATTGTTGGATACAGGCAATTATCAGTTGCAAAATTGCCTGCCTGAATAAATAATATAAATAAATAATAATTATAATCTTTTTAGTAAATTTAATTCATGCATTAATTAACCAAATGGCAACTATTCCGCATCAAACAAAAAAGTATTATGTAAATGGACCTTTAAGTAATCAGTGTACATATAAACAAAGTATCATGATAATTACATTGTCCAAGTTAACAACAATGCTCATTTAATATAAACTACTGGGCCAAACAGAATTAAATTTTTATCAGACCAAATGGCAATTACTCCGCATCAAACAAACAAGAATCACATAAATCGGATCAGAAATCTTGCTGTAATCAGTGTACATACTGGAGTCTTCTGTACCTATTTCTGCCGTAAAGCAGCAGTGATTGCATTGCTGTGTTCCGGTTTGAAGGGTAAGATATGGCATTAAACCGTACCGTGACTTTACATCTGATGTCACAAGTTGGCAACATACACTGTGGTTCTTCTGGGGGTTGCAGCTTTGCTGCGAATCTCACAGGAGCCACATGTATTATAGGAGACTGTGTCCACTTACCATCAGGTCAGTTTGCTTGTTTGCCAACTTAGTAACAATAAAAAAAAGTACATAAAAAATATACCAACCGAATTGAGAACCTCCTCCTTTTTGAAGTCTGTTATAAATGGTCAAATCTTTTGATGGCATTGACTTACAAGTTGTATTTTTTCACAGCTGTAAGAGACCATAATCCAAAACGTTTGATTTAAATTTCAGCTTCATATCTCAACGTGTCCCCAACAAGACTCCTTACAGACAAATGGACAACAAAGTGATCCTATAAGGGTTCCATTTTTCCTTTTGAGGTACGGAACCCTAATAGGCAGCAAAACTACCCTCTCTTGAACTGCCATTTTCAATTTGACACAAATTTATGCCCGATGAGCCCATACTGGTCTATAGTCATATTTTAATGTGTTTTCAGTGTTATATCATTTTTTGGGTGTCAAATAATACCTACTATTCATTTTAAATTAGAATAGGATTGAATTTCCACCATATTGTGACATCATAGCTGCACTTTGGGTCAATTAGGTAGGGTGAGCAAAACTAATATTTTATTACCCTATTACAAAATAATTATGAATGATAATAATGTGTCATTGCATTCTCAGTGTTCTCTTTGCATTCTGATGAAACTATACCAGTAATGAAGATAAGAACAAAAAGGGCTTTCAAATCATTTATATAAATAATATAATGTTAATTAAAATTTATGACATCAATAGATTTTACAATACTACGACCAAGGTAAATAAAGTAAAAAATATTGTCATTTTGTCACAAATTAATTTTCTATGCAAACCTTACTTTTCAAGTAACAGTTGACAGATCGAGGTCATTGGCTTTCCTATTCTCATTTGGGACTGATAATATTAAATCTATGTAGATTTCTTCATCTTTATTTGATAATAGCTAAATGCAGATTTCTCTTAAGCTAGTTAACATTCAAAAGAAATAGAATGCACTACTGAAAATTTTTTCATGTCATTTTTATGCAATTTCATTGAAATGCACTCATGATCTATCAATTACTAATGCGGAGTCTTTTTAATGCTATTACAAGGAAGTGCAAGCCGAATATTCGCTAGTTGTTTAATAACTGTAAAGACTATCAAACAATTGGAAATGTATCTAAATATTTATAAATATTGATATGTACTACTCAATGTTTTACTCTTAGTTCACTTCTTGTAGTACTTTAACATTTTTAGTACGTATTTTAAAAGGACGCTTACCGCGCTTTGATCTAAACTGAAGCTGGCGCGGAGGTCTTGGACGGGCTTCATCACCTCCGCCACAATTTGTTCCAATCTCTGAGAGTTCATGCTCCACCTTTTTTCGCGAATAGATTTTGCTCCACTCCTGAAAATAGCGTCCTCTTGAAAACAACATAACTGAAAAGCGACACAGGCACGACTGAAGGTGGACTGAAGCTGAAGAGCTAAATTTTAGTGGCGCGAAACTTAATGTCAGCGACCAATTTTATTATTTTACAAAGTATTGTGCTCATTGAATCATAAATTAATATCTGTTTTATCACATGAGGCACTACCTGCGGCTCTTAGTTAACTTGGCATCCATTTTACGAGTGTAAAATGCTGTGAGAAGGAAAAACGTAATAACAACGGTGCCCATTTATTTATGTTTTCTTGGGAGACATTCTTGTTCGGCTGTCAAGCGACGTGCGCGCGTGCGCGCGTTCGCACACGGCATCGTTCGCTCCCACAGATTATGTTCCTTTTGTCAGATAATTATACGGCTTCAACTGCGTCATAATGCATTAATGAACGCAGTAACTACCACATTAGTGGGTCTAGACAAAAGCCAAACGCTTATTTTTCCGCAGTTGTTTCGTAGAAAAAAGGTATAGAGCTAACATTAGCTGCAGAAACAACAGCGTGAGGTTGTCACAGGCTATTTTTATTCCATAAATTTTTCTGCGGAATGACTGCGGAAAAATAAACACGTGGATTTTGATAAGTATGGGGGCATACATATGAGCTCAACTGTTTAGCGCATGAATTGTTACATAGTATTGTTAGTGGTGTTAGACATTAATAACTTTTGTAGCAAGTTCCGCAGATGAAGGCATTGTTCTAAGGCGTTGTTTATATACGCTTTAAATAACGAGCATTACGAAGCAGGCATAAAGGAGGTTACAGTGTAAGAATGACTCCGAAGGCCCTTACGCGTGTTTCTGTTAAGGAATGGAGAGGGAGGGATAAGGTTAAAGAGCTCCTCAGAGCGAGTTAGGCATTCAAATTCAATATCTTTAATTCAAATAGGATTGTAACAATCACTTTTGCACGTCAAAGCAACTACGCCATTGATTCAAGTCTACGGCGGGAGACCTTGTACTGAAAAGAACCAGCAAGGGCTATTTTTTTCTCCCTTTCTCCCTGTATTGTTACAGAGTCGTCAATTGGAAGCTGACCTCAAAGCAAAAGTTTGAGCTCAACTTCCATTACAAGATTAGATGTGTCAGTTCAAATTGTATAAGATAAAGACTTTATTAACATATCAATCAAAGGAAAGTGTGGAGTTGGCCTCATGTCCAAATAGTTTTATTATCCAAATAATCATAAATAATATAATACCAATGTCTTTAAATCTATCTCTGAGCGAAATGCGTGAACTTATCTTATAAATTGCTATCACGGATCGTTTCTTTGAAACACAGCACAGTACATTGTTAAATATTAGAAATGGGAGTTAAAACCCAAGCTTTTTTGTCTGTCATGTAATCGCACTTGGAAGGAGTCAATTGGAATACGCAAGTCAGGTGTGGAATCCTCAATATGAACTTTACATAAATAAACTAGAAAAAAATCAGAAAAAAATCTTAAATTCCCTACAAACATAAAGTTAAAGCTAGGCTCAAGCTATGAGGGTATCTGTCAACATCATCATTTGCTTCCTCTGAGATTGGAAGAGAAGCATCTGATCTAACGTTCCTTCACAATCTCATCAGGGGGGAAATTGAGAGCAGTGATTTGCTATCCATGAAAAATATGCAGTTGCCCGCCCGCAGAAACACTAGAATGAATTATCTTAAACTCTTTTTTAATGCATTTGCTCCTAAGTACAGACTAAACTTTTACTTTAACAGAGTATTCTTAAAGAACAATGGCAAACTCCACAACAAATTTTTGTTGATATATTTTTTTTTTGTAAACATGCATGAACAATACGCTAAACTATAGAGATTTAATTCCTCAGTAAAATAAAAGTAAGAAGGGGAAGCACAAAAGATCCATGAAGGGTCGAAGTGCGAAGGCTTCTCATGCTGGGCCGCCTCTACGATAAGATAAGATAAAATAAAAGTAGAATGAATATTCTACGAAGTCTGGACAAAAAGTTATAGACGCGACGCATAAACTTTAAGAGGTTATTTCATAAAACCGTAAATAACGCCGTCGAGAATCGAAATCCTTTGGCTAGCAGAAGTCAGCAGTCATGATAGGGGATCTCGGTGCTCCAGTAGCAGTCTAGGGTTACTTAAAAGCACGAAAAATCAACAGCAAATATTTTAGTATGCAAAGCAACGCAGAAACAAAACAAAACAATTCGGACCAATCTCTCATTAGTCTGTGGTTCGGACGGAACCATGGACTTAATAAATTAAGTCCATGGACCTCAGATTGGTATCTATAGTCTAAGCCATGGACGGAACCACAGATTAACTAAACCAATGGATTCGCAATGTTATCCACTGGAACGTCCGTGGGGACTATAGTCCCCAAAATCTCGATCTTCTCGATCGACCTGGGTACTATGGTACCCAGTTCCCTTTGCGTAAAACCGCGCGGTGTGATAAAAAAATCGCGAAAAATAAAATATTTTCTCTATGGCTTTATTCCTTTGTCAATAGTCTCTTTCATAAGTTGACAGGTCATGTCCAATTTATTTTTAGTCTTAGATTGAAATAAATTTGTCATAGTCTGCGGTTTAACTTACTTGGCCGTATCCATACGTTTCTTACTCCATGACCGATGAGATTTATTGCGTACTTACTTAGTCTGTATTAGTATTTTCGTAGAGTGTTCTATATCAAAATAAACTAGAAGAATTGGGCTACATTATTATGTATGGTTTATGATAGTTTATAGTGTTATATTGCCACACTAAACGTTTTTTTCAAAAAGTGAGTATTTTTGAAATTTTAAGCACTTTAGTTACTATTCTCGTCATTATTCATTCAATTATGAATCCTTATCTAATTAACTATTATAAGTTCATTCCTTATTAAATTAGCTTTCCATACGTATTTTTTATTATATTTTAGACACAATAATTTATTTTTTGCATTTTTTTTAAATTTGAGGTCGCGCGTGCGCATCTCGCGTATATAATTACGTAATTAATCGATTTTATTATTTTTTTCTTTTTTCATTAAAAATATTACCCAAAACTATTATATATCAAAATAATCTTCAAGAATAGGGCTATAATAATATATATGGTTATTTAAAGTTTTATAAAATAGTTTTTGTGCAAAAATTTTTTAAAAAAAATCGGGTCTTCCGCGACCTTCCGAACATTTTCGCGCTTCATTCATTTAATTATTAATCCTTATCTAATTAACTGTTATAAGTTCCTTCTATATTAAATTACCTTTCCATACGTATTTTTTGTTCTCTTGTAGACAGTATATGTCACTCTCCGCAATTTTTTGAACACTCCGTACGCGCCGGGTTGAGTCATTCCGCAATGGCGGCACCTTTGATATTTGAGATATACTACTTTTTGCTTTTGAAACCCACCACGCTTCGCGTGGCGAGCGTTCCAGTGGGTATTATATGTCTCAAATAGCGTGCAGTTCAGTCCGCCATTACAAAGCACCGTGTTTGTTGTTGTGCTAAAATATCAGTCGGTGAGCATTATTTGTGAGTGCATTTTACAGTTATACGTTTTTTATTGATTTTTTTAATGAATTCTATAAAGAAAAACATAATAAGTGTGGAATCTTGGATGCGGCGTCCCTAGTTTTTTTCCGCCATCTTAGAGCACCAACCCAAATGCTGGCACGCTTTTTTCGTAGGTATTTCATGTCTATTGGTTTCTATTGTCTAAGGACGGAACGAAAGAGAACGATGTCATGTCAAATGTCAAAGAGACAATGCGGTCTGAATTGATATTTCGCGTCTCGGATTGCGCGAATTGTGAGCGCGCTAACGCTAGCTGTGACTAAGTTATCGCCATCATATAATAATTTTTCACGTACAATGATATTGCTGTAACGCGTAATCGCTGTAATAGTGCTGACATGATAGACCTGTGACAATAATTACTCTGAACGCAATACTAATTCAAACCGGCATTGACAGGGTAATGGGCAATGCGGACCGCGGTGATTATTGAACATAGATATAGAATGAAATAGATGGGCTATAAAAGCCGTCAAACATGAGGAAAAGAGATAAACTTATACACATTGCCAAAGGAAAGAAGAAGATGCCATCATTTTTTTTTGTCCTTGTCACCGTATATAGGTGAAACTGGTAGTGGGGATTGTTTATCACCAGCGTCTGGTGCTAAACAAATACGTGGAAGAATTTTGTTGTGTGAATTATAGCTTACTGTGTAATTATTTAACACTTTAATTAGTGTAATTGTGAACTATTTGAACATTTAAATCATGGTGCACTGCTCCGTTTTAGGTTGTAATAGTGATAGTGCTAGAAAACAGGAAAATATAACCTTTTACAGGTAAGACCTAAATTGTGTCAATAAAAAGCTCCAAAACTATTTTTTAAATTATAAATACAAGTTATATTGCAATATTTTATCATTCTACTATGGTTCTCAATCATATTATGGGATTAAACATGAAATTTCAAACAAAGTAATAAGGTTACTGTTAACCTAACAAGCTAGGAATGTCGCCATACAATATGGCCACGTATACAGCCAACGCGTATAACATTTTGCCGGGTTATAATGATACCAGTTACGCTACGACTATTTTTCCTTGATTCGTAGGTAATTTGTTACGTGAAAGGGAACTCACATATTAGTTTCTGTGTTACATTAATATTGACATATTTAAGTATAAAATTTTGAGCATTTTAGATAACAAAGTTAATTCTTTTGAAGTGAGACTTTCCATTTGCTTGTTTGTCTGTATTTAACAGAATTCCTTCGGAGATAACTACTCGAAACCAGTTGGGTTAAAGCTACTGGTCGATTGAATTGGCAGCCAACCAAGCATACCCGAATGTGTTCTAAGCATTTTGAACAACAGTGGATTCAGAAAAACAAAAAAGGCACTTTTCTTAGGAGTGGTGCTATTCCTAAACTTTTTTTACAGATCAGTAACTTATACATATTATATCTACAAGGTACATACCCTATCAAGCCAAAACCTAAATTTATTTTTCACAAACCCAACTATTTTTATGGGGGATTTCGAATTTTATTTTACAGTTTTGTATTAACATGGGTAGGGTAGGTACCAAATCCTTTTCTACTATTTTGATATCATCATCATCATCACCACAGCTCATATACGTCCCCACCGAGGGGTTCGAGCCTACCCTATGTTAGGGTGATTAGGCCTTAGTCAACCACGCTGGCCCAGTGCGGATTGGTCGACTTCACATACATCATTGAATTTCTTCGCAGATGTATGCAGGTTGCCTCACGATGTTTTCCTTCACCGTAGGAGCGTCGGATAAATGTACATATGAAATTCGAAACGAAAAACACATTGGTACATGGCGGGTCTCGAACCCTGACCACCCGATTGGAAGGCAAGTGCCGAGTCCACAGCGCCACCGACGCTCCGACCAAACAAATTATTAATGGCCAAACATATTATTAATGGTTTGATTTTGGTCATTTTCTATTAATATAACAAGTCTGACCATTAGTACAGATACAGTTTAAAAATTTATTAATTAATATTTTTACTGTTGTAAAATTAGAACCTGCTTTTATTTTTAACCTGTAGACATATTGTTTCAGGACGCATCGGTGTTGGATTTCGGTTCTAATTTGAATACGCCCCGAAAGAGAAAAATGCGGCTTCAAATACTGGGTTTGAAACAATCAGCGAGAAATTAAATAGACAATGTTTATATTATATTATACATTTTCTAAATCTTCACAAATATTTAGTAAATGTGTAAATATTGAATTTTAAATAAACTGCAGAGATAAAGAAAAAACAATGATTATTGCCCGCTGTATTCTTAATCGAGCGACGATCTTCGCAAGGTACCTAGCTGGCAAAAGCTGGAAGCGAGCGGTCGCGGATCGTGCTCAGTGGCGAGCACTTGGAGAGGCCTATGTCCAGCAGTGGACGCGTGTGGATGATGATGATGATTCCTAATATTTTTTCTTATATTTGTAAAAAATGTTTACATAATAGCTTAAATAAATAATAGTAAAATGTTTTAAAACGAAATATACTCGAGTAAATCCGAAAAGTGTAGTTTTATTTAAAAGTGTAAATAACTTTAGACTGCGGCGAAGGTTGAATGAAGAATTCAATAAAAAAAAATCGCAACTTCCTCCCACTTTTATTTTTTGAGACATATTATTGAGCGAGGGGCGCTCATTAAAATGTTAAAAAAAAAATACGTAGATCAATCAACCCTACTTTATGTTTATAGTGGTAAAAGCCACTATAAACATAAAGTAGGGTAAAACTTAAAGCAACACTGGTATACCCATCTACTTTAGGCAGGTATGACGTCATCTATGTCTGTCCCTTACGGGTATACGGTCACGTCCTATCTATTCATTCTTTATCTAAGTTATTGAAGGAACTTTTACCCTGCGTTCCGTAAAACGATAAAAGTGATAATATCGCGAATCCGACCAAAATCACAACATAACCTACTGATTCAATAGCCCATATATTTTGTGACTATTTAATTTGGTCGGATTCGCGATATTATCGCTTTTATCGCAATTCGGAACGCACGGTTAGTTATTTGTCTTACGTTTTTCGTACTAATAATAATAATAATAAAATGGTCGTGCGTTGCTCTATTGGGACCGCTCTATCATCACGGACAGGACTATTGTTTGCAATAAGCCTGATATCGTGGTGATCGACCGGTCCCAACGCCGAGCAGTGCTCGTCGATATCACTATCCCTCATGATGAGAATCTCGTGAAAGCTGAGAAGGACAAAGTCAGCAAGTACCTTGACTTAGCTCACGAGGTAACCGCCATGTGGAATGTTGATTCGACGATCATTGTTCCGATAGTTGTTTCGGCGAATGGCTTGATAGCGAAGAGTCTCGACCGACATCTTAAGAGGCTCTCGCTTGAGGAATGGATCAAGGGTCGGATACAGAAAGCAGTGATTCTCGACACGGCACGTATTGTCCGGAGATTCCTCTCTCTGCAGCCCTAACCACCGGCAGCTTGGGCCTTGCCTCGCTGTTGGCGGCATACTAGGTTTAAGTTTTTTATAGTATTTTGTTTTATATATATATATATATATATATATTGTAAAAAACTTAAATTTAAGGATATTTTTGAATAAATGGATAATAATAAATACTTTATTGCATACAAAGATATTGAGACAGAAAATTTTCAAATACAACACAGATGTACAACACAGGCGGCCTTAATGCTAATAAGCAATCTCTTCCAGGCAACCTTTGACCAGGGAAATACATATAGGAAATTTAAATCGGGGATGGGTGCAGTAGTAGCTAAATATGGACAATGAAGGACTGATTTAGCTAAGGATTTAAGGATAGAAAGTGATTTCGGACTTGGCTCTTAAAGGACTCCAGCGTACGAGCTCTTTTAATACTCTCAGGGAGAGAGTTCCATAGCCGAACGGCATATGGGGGAAAAGAGTATGAAAGAAAATCAGTACTGAAGGGTGGAATATTAAGAATTAAATTAAAATTCGATCGCAAAACACGACTCGAAGAAGCGGACCGAAAAGAGAACTGTGACTTTAGATATGATGGGGAAGTTGGAAGAAACAAAACATTGTAAAGTAGGGATAAAACATGTAAATACAGGTACATAAAAATGTACTACATAAAAATGTTAGTTTTTTTCCATACTCTATCACGTTTGTGTTTTTTGGATAAATCATAAGAAATCATTTTTAGCACATTTGTAATGATGGAGTTTGTGGACGTTAAATGTTTCTTTCGAATATTATTCTGCCATTGTTCTTTCAATCGCAATTACTCCGAAGATGCTGACTTGTTTTATGTTCAAAAAGAAAATCTATACAGCTTTCTTTACCAAGTGTTTAGTATAGTATAGTGCTTTAACAATAATAATAGATATCAATTAATTAAAACAATTGATAAGTTATTGATGTAGCTTGTTACTTACTGTAAATAATATTTATACATATACTTACATCAAAATAAGATAGAAATATCAAATTAAGTTTTGTGTTAAGTAATATGCTTTTCTTTTTTTTTTAGTTTCATAATGTTTTATAATGTTTGATTGGTATGTCGTATGTATAATTTTTTTATCGGCGAAAACTGTCAATGCATTATGTCTAGTTCACTGTTAATATATTATTAATTTAAATGTTGTTTGTTTTCCATGAATAATAAATAAATAAATTACATTGTTCACCCACGTACCGGCGCCCCGTATAATTGATACGGCAGGAGCTACGCCCCTGTTTCTTTATATTCTTTCTGCCTCCAATAATGAGAAACATCACTAGCTCCTTCGTGCTTTGGAAATCACGTTAAGCAGTGGGTCTGATCTCTTCCCGTGGCCCTACCGCCTAACTCATAGCGATTGACGATGGCGATAGCGAGTGACTATAGCCATCGTTAGTTAGCCAGTCGTGTCGGCTAACCATCCTATAAGACGACGCGAGTGAAGGGGCCTTACCATGATCGCTATAGGCTTGTGGCTTTTGTTGTTGCTACATCTTTACCTACCTATGACATACCAAGACCTCACCTGCGCCTGCGTCGTAATGCGCTCATGTTCGCATTAATTATGACATCACACATGTAGCCAACTGCTTAGCGCGTTAACTGGTGTATGGCATTGAGTATATTACGTTATTAACTTTCGTTTGCTACAAACCTACGTCGTAATACACAACATTAAACGCGTTAAAATAAAGCCTAACAACATTGGCAGAAACTGTGGAATTTGCTATAAAACTTAATAACGTCTAACGCCACTAACAATGCCAGACACACATTTGGAATATATCAATTCTGTGGCTGACCGCACACTATAATTAACTAACATGCTAAAGGGGTAGTCCGATCGTAGCAATTTATCTCTAATTCTATGGCTCTACCTGCGTTATTGCCAGTGTCAATACCTGTACCATAATGTTCGTTATTTAACGCGTTAAAACAAAGCTTTCATCTGCGGAACTTGCGAAAAATTAATGTCTAACACCACTAACTGTGTAGTATATGTCATAGTTAGTCTATAAGACAACATGTTTAATCTGTAACATTGGCGACCGCCTTTTTGGACTATAGTAGAGAGTCAGCGTCCTCCTTGTCATTGAGTCTTAATTGATAATGTTCTAATTGAAGTTTTTTTTTCCGGTTGATCGTCAGCTTGCGCGTTCGTGTTTTGTTTTTCGCGAAGGAAAAATATTTGTAAAATTCATTAATTTTAGTTCATTTCATGTGGTTTATTAGTGTTATATAGAAGAAGAAGAAGAAGAAGAAATCATTTTTATTATCACAACACAAACGACGCGCTTACACAAACAATAAGTTAATAAATGAAACAAATGCCAAAAACTTACAGTAAAAATAAATAAAAAAATGAACATAATGTTAATACAAGAATTATTGTGATCGCACGTCGCAGGCTGTGACAACGAGGTACACACTCAGCTATAGGAATTTCATTTAGTGTAAATTAGTAGTGGTATCAGATTTAGATTTTTGTACCTATTAGGTAAGTGTATTCATCTGTCTTATTTTTAGTATGTAGTTGTGTCAATGGCTGCTACCTCAGGAGGCACGGAGCCCTCGGATAGAGGTGCTGTGTGTGCGATGGAGGAGGATGGCATTCCTTCGCCTGGTAGCTTTGTATCGGTGGAGGATGATGCATCCTCGTCCGTTAGTAGCGACAGCAAGGTTATTGTGTCTTACCACGATTTTTCAGTAGCACAACCTAAAAAACGCAAGTCGTCCAGTAAGCGTCATGACGTGAAGAGGTCTCAGTTATCTCAAAGTAGTCATGAGAATACTATGGAAATGAGTTTGATCCAATCATCTGAGCAAATTCCTTTGGGACAGGTTTCAAACACTAACCCTTCGTTAACAGATGCTTTTCCGCTAGGACAGACCTTAAAAACAAAAATGCATGAAGGGATGGGTTTGTCTGGTGTTACAGACTCTCTCGTTTCATCTGAGCGCTCCTTGCCTCAAACAGTGTCGGCGCCGCTCCAGTCTCCTTCAGGCAGACAGGAGTATTTTCATTGTGACAAGGGTCCGTATGTTATTCATGTACAAAAAATTATAATAGGGTAGTTGACTCATATCAAAATTTATTAAAATATTGTTTATTTCTAACAGTATTTGGCATAAGATTCCACAATATACCGATTTTAATAAATAACAATGAATGATTACTGTAAAATTTTAATTTGAAAATGCTAGAAATAATCTTTTTTTATCTCACGCCGTAAACGCTTTGATATCCTGTGGTCAGGGCCGTGACGTCACTCATATAGTAAACAAAGAAATGTCAAATTTGTAATATACACATTCACAGACACGATTGTGACATATTTCTTAAAAAATAAAAGACCTCTTCAATGAAGAAAGAATAAAGTGCATAGAAAACTAAACCACGAATCATCAATACAGAAGTGCTCTTTAGTTCGAGCTTCGTTATAAACAATAACAGCTTCCATGTGCCATAAAGTCAGCCAGTGCATAACACATGATGGTTCTTTTGTTGGGAAGATTTTTGGTGGGAAATCTTGCAGACACCTACGAGTATAATGAAATGTGGATAAAAATTGAAAGATGAAGATTTGGGTTGAAATTTGCAAAATGTGACCTCATTTCTGATTAATACCCTGTAATAGTCTATTCAACAAACGGTATCCATAAAATTAGATTAATACAAAATTGTCATGCTCTTTTACTGAAGAAAATGTTAATTATCAAAGACGGAAAACTGTGAACAGTATGCTTAACTCAAGTATAGATGCAGATGTTTTGTGCTAAAGCAAAACTTATATACTTTTGTGTTGCTAGCAGTATGTAATTTTGAAAACACTCAAAAGGTGACAATATTAGCTATAATAGGTATTTGTTCTAACAATCTGTATGTCAAAAAACTTATTGATCAAATAGTGCCATTTTGGAAACTATACTACATTTTTCCTAAATTATATGAAAGTATTACTTCATAATAAATCACTTTACTATTATTTTGACTTTTATTACCTGCGACCTTAAGGCAATATATACAAATTAATAAATTTGATCTAACTCTATTCAACCTATTTGTACTTTTGTGTTGTTTGGAACATATATATTTGAGTAACAATGATAAATATGAGCAACAAACCTATAAAATATTATAAATCTTTTAAAGTGTAACGGAAAAATAAAACACATGTATTTCAAATTAAAATATTTTGTTTCAACTTAAACCTTTACAAGTCATTATTGTCAAATAAACATAGAACATTTTTTTTGTGAAGAACATAATGACTAATGTAGTACAAAAATTTATTATGACATCTTTAGATGTTAGTTATGTATAAAGTAAAGAAAAAAATTTTCTTTATATTATTTATTTCATAAGAAGGATCTTGTAAATTAGGAAGAGCACAGGCTGACAACACAGCAATCACATTTAATATATTTGTATACGGCTTTAAAATGGATAACTTGCATATTCTTGCGTAAGCTGTTCTGAAATTTACCAGTCATGGTGGCCAGCAGGTTTAACCAGTGAAGATAACATCTTTCAGTTTTACCAAACTGGACCTATTTACTTCTGTGGTGCTTTGGTATATGAATACTTGAGTTATTTTGTTGACATAATGTTGTTCTAGTTGACGGGTCACATTTTGATGTTGTGGCTGAGCATGCACTGCTTTGTATTATGTTGCACAACTTTTACTGCCTTATCAATCTCGTTGTCAAGAGGAGAACAGGTTAGTACACAATAGTTCTCATTTAGTCACCACTGAAAGCAACAAATTTTAATTAGGTACTCAGTAAATTCAAGTAAAAGTTGTTTAGATAAATATATTCATTATGAAACTTTGATATTTTTGTTTGTATTACATACTTTTTAATTAATATTCAATTACATCATTATTCAATTGGACATAAGTACATATTCTTTTCTTTGAAACATCATCTAGTGTCAGTGTATAACTTAGATTAAATCAAAAAGGCGTGAATGGTCAAGTTTTCTCTCAGTTTTCTGGTCAAGTTAAAATTTGGTTGGTCGGCTGCAGTCAGTTTTCATTCTAACTGAAATATAAAAATTTAATTAATGATTTTACATACAACCTAAAAACTTCTATTTTGTTTAAGTAGAAACTGAAGTACCTACACAGATTGAGTTATTGAATTATTACATTAATGTGATTTTCGCAAAAATACATTTGAGTTTCAGTAGATAGTTACAGGATTTCTTTAAGCGAGTGTTAACCAAATATTTCGCATGTCTATATCACTGAGTATGTCTAATCCACAGCTTTCCTGGGGTCTTTGAAGAGCTAATTCTATATTCCTGTTCTATTGTCCCGTTCCATATACAGTTTTACTATATTTTGTGATATTTAAAGAAAGCATTGTTTTTGTGAGGTTATTTCGCCCCCATGCTTTGTTTACTACATAGATATAGAATGGAATAGATGGGCTATAAAAGCCGTCAAACATGAGGAAAAGAGATAAACTTATACACATTGCCAAAGGAAAGAAGAAGACGGCATAATTTTTTTTGTCTTTGTCACCGTATATAGGTGAAACTGGTAGTGGGGATTGTTTATCACCAGCGTCTGGTGCTAAACAAATACGTGGATGAAATTTGTTGTGTGAAGTATAGCTCACTGTGCAATTATTTAACAGTTTAATTAGTGTAATTGTGAACTATTTGAACATTTAAATCATGGTGCACTGCTCCGCTTTAGGTTGTAATAGTGATAGTGCTAGAAAACAGGAAAATATAACCTTTACAGGTAAGACCTAAATTGTGTCAATATTAAGCGCCAAAACTATTTTTTAAATTATAAATACAAGTTATATTGCAATATTTTATCCTTCTACTATGGTTCATATGAGCATTTTAGATAACAAAGGTAATTCTTTTGAAGTGAAACTTTCTATTTGCTTGTTTGTCTGTATTTAACAGATTTCCTTCGGAGATAATTACTCGAAACAGTTGGGTTAAAGCTACTGGTCGATTGAGTTGGCAGCCAACCAAGCATACCCGAATGTGTTCTAAGCATTTTGAACAACAGTGGATTCAGAAAAACAAAAAAGGCACTTTTCTTGGGAGTGGTGCTATTCCTAACTTTTTTTACAGGTCAGTAACTTATACATATTATATCTACAAAGTAAATCCCTATCAAGCCGAAACCTATATTTATTTTTCACAGACCCAACTATTTGTATAAGGGATTTCAAAATTAATTTTACAGTTTTGGATTAATGACACCAAAATTTTTATAAGAGTATGTACCAAATTCTTTTCTACTATTTTGAAATGGCCAAAAATATTATTAATGGTTTGATTTTGGACATTTCCTATTTATATAACAAGTCTGACCATTAGTACAGATACAGTTTACAAATTTCTTAATTATTATTTTTAATGTTGTAAAATTAACACCTGATTTTATTTTTAACCTGTATACATATTGTTTCAGGACGCATCGGTATTGAATTTCGGTTCAAATTTGAATACGCCCCGAAAGAGAAAAATGTGGCTTCAAATGCTGCGTTTGAAACAATCAGCGAGGTCATCAAGTAAAAAACTACGGGCAGTAAAAAGTAGCCAAACTTGAAAATGTGTTAAGTGATTTGAAGTGTAAGTTAATGATGCAAAATAAGCGGTTGGACATTTTAGATACTGTAGGAGAAACCAATAGAGATTTTCTGAAAATATTATTAAGTACATACATAAAATGCAGCGAGAAATAAAATGTCACAAATGTGTGGAATCACTGATTGCCTCTGAACCATATATAATAGTCTGCAGTCAAAGAGGTAGTTACCACGTGCGAAGTTGCTGAAAAAACATATCGTAGAAATAAAATTACTATGCATTCCCTTTTGCACCAATGCTTAGAAAAATTGTTAAATCAATTTTTTTACTGAAGAGTTTACGCATAATCACTACCCGCTTTTGATGAAATGTATTTGTAAAAAATATTTAAATACGCGAATTCATTGCTAATACGCTTTATTCGATGACAATAACGGAGTTATTGAAATCTAATTTTAGAAAATGTTTATTTAAAATTTAATATTTATACATTTTCTAAATCTTCACAAATATTTAGTAAATGTATAAATATTTGATTTTAAATAAATTGCAGAGATAAAGAAAAAACAATGATATTGCCCGCTGTATTCTTAATCGAGCGTCGATCTTTGCAAGGTACCTAGCTGGCAAAAGCTGGAAGTGAGTGGTCGCGGATCGTACTCAGTGGCGAGCACTTGGAGAGGCCTATGTCCAGCAGTGGACGCGTGTGGGCTGATGATGATGATTCCTAATATTTTTTCTTATATTTGTAAAGATATTTACATAATAGCTTAAATAATTAAGTAAAATGTTTTAAAACTAAATATACTCGAGTAAATCCGAAAAGTGTAGTTTTATTTAAAAGTGTAAATAACTTTAGACTGCGAAGGTTGAATGAAGAATACAATAAAAAAATTCGCAACTTCCTCCCACTTTTATTTTTTGAGACATATTGTTGAGCGAAGGGCGCTCATTAAAATGTCTCAATAAAAATACGTAGATCAACCAACCTTTTTACTACTATAAACATAAAGTAGGGTAAAACCTAAAGCAACACTGGTATACCCATCTACTTTAGGCAGGTATGACGTCATCTATGTCTGTCCCTTACGGGTATACGGTCACGTCCTATCTATTCCATCCTTTATCTAAGGTTTACTATAAGACTGACGTCATTGCCACAGATAATGAACAGACTATCATGGCTGACCGTGTTTTCGGTCCAAAATTGAAAATCTTAATTTAAAATAGATTTTTTGCACTTTTTAGCCATCGAAAAAAATAATATTCATGTGCTATTGTCTAATACAACAATTATGAACATTTTAAGCCCTACTTTAAAAAAGAGTCAACTAGCCTATTGGTGACACACCTGCTTCTTACCTCCACCCTGTTACCTTTGGTCGTTTTTTGGAGAAAAATAAGTTTGCTGGCATTGTTAATGGCAGTATTAAGAGTATTGGAAGAAACAGAATAACTTTGACGTTCTCTAGTGCTGCATTGGCAAATGATTTTATTACAAGTAGCTTAATTCAAAATTCTGGTTTCAAAGCTTTTATTCCATCATTTAGTATCCTTCGTCTTGGGATTGTAAAGGGCATCCCTGTTGACTGGAGTGAGGAGGAAATAATAGAAAATGTCAAGGTTCCAGAAGGCTGTGGCCCAGTCATTAAGGTTAGAAGGCTTAACTATAAGGTGTCTGTAGAGGGATCTGTAGTGTGGAAGCCGTCCCAATCATGTGTGCTATCATTTGATGGTCAATTTCTTCCTCCGAGGATCTTCCTTTGTTATAACTCTATGGTAGTTGAGAAGTACTATTACCCATCGGTACAGTGTTTCAGCTGTTGTAGGTTTGGTCATGTCGTTTCCAACTGTAGGTCCAAGCAGCGATGTTATAAGTGTGGTGGTGAGGGCCATGCAGGCAATTCTTGTGATGTTGAGAAAGTTAATGCTGTATGTATTTCATGTTCAGGCTCCCATTTTGCTACAGATAAAGTTTGCCCAGAGTATGCTAGGCAGAGAAACATTAAAATATCAATGGCTGACAAAAATATTTCATATACTGAAGCCTCAAGCCTACATGCCCCTGTAGCCAAGAGTTACAGGGATGTATTAAGCTCTTCCATCGCCCCTGTTCCATTATCATCAAATACTTATTCATATAAAAAAACAAGTTATGTACAACATAAACCATCTCCTGTACCTCGTTTTGGGTATAACAGGGTTGAGCATAACAACCTTGTGAGACCCCCAGTTCTTCCGTCTGCAAAGGTTACTATCCCTTCTCCTGACCCTTCTCTTTTTTCATCATCTCTCTCTGAAATTATTCAGTCCTTAACATCTCTCTTAAAGATCTTTACTTCACCGTCCAACGCTGCCTTTAACTTCTCCCCTGTTCAACTTTTTCAAAATGGCTGTAGCAATCCAGTGGAATTGCCAGAGTGTGCAGGCCAAGAAAATTGATTTTCTTCATATCTTGCAAAAGTATTCACCCCTTGTGGTTGCCATCTCTGAAAGTAGATTAAAGCCAGGTTCTCTCTTTAGGGTTCCTGGCTATCTGTGTTTCAGGGATGACAATCCTGATGGCTATGGTGGTACTGCCGTTCTTATAAATTCCTCATTGTCTTGTATCAGGTTGGACATAGATTCACCTGATAATTTTTCCATTGTTAGTGTCAAAGTCAAAAACATTAACATTTTATCATTGTATATACCTCATCCTTCTACTTCTGTTATAAACCATGTGTGCAAAATTTTATCAGGAATACAAGGTCCTGTTATTATAATGGGTGATTTTAATATTCACCATCCAGCCTGGGGTTGTGAAAAGCGTGACACCCTAGCTGAAAAATTTTTCGAATTGATGGATACATTTAATTTATGTCTTTTAAATGATGGTACTCCAACTCGTCGCACTAGGCCTTATGAGAGGATTAGTGCAGTGGACCTGTCATTTGCATCTGCAAGTTTGATCCCATCTATGACGTGGCAGGTATGTAACAGTACATATGGCAGTGATCATTTCCCCATTTGTATAGATTTGCCTTTTTCTAGACCAGACCACAGAATAGTCAAGCCACTTTTAAAATATAATTTATCCAATGACTCAAATTGGGATAACTTCAAAGGGCTCATGGAATCATTTGCAGAATCTCTTCCTCCTTTGTCTACAACAAATATTGATAATTGCTTTAAATCCTTCATGGATACTATTAGTAGTGCTGCTGACCAGTCTTTTCCTGTTAAGTCATTCTCATATAAAAAACCTTCACCTCCATGGTGGGATGAGGAGTGTACAAAAGCTGTGAGGAATAGGAAATTGGCTGAACGCTCATACAAACATAATATGACAGAAGAAAACTTTTCAGCCTTACAATCTTTAATGACACGTACAAAAAACCTTCTTCATTCCAAAAAGAGAGAAGGCTGGAAGTCATTCTGTGAATCAATATCCCCAGAAGTACGACCCTCTGCAGTTTGGGAAAAATTTAGATTATTCCGTGGGTCATTTAAGAATCCATCCCCTGCCTGTCCTACAGATTCTGCTTGGTCAAATGGTTTTTTAGATAAATTGGCCCCTTCATTTGTTCCAAATTTTTGTGATATGTTTCCAATATCTCCTACGGGTAGTGATACATTTGATCCGTTTACTATGGATGAGTTGCAGTTAATTTTACCTCACTTGAAGGACTCTTCTCCAGGGTTAGATGGTTTCCCATATTCCTTCTTGGTGAGGTCTGGCCAGGTCTGTCTAGAATATTTTTTACAGCTTGTGAATAAATGTGTGGACGTAGGTTTCATCCCTGATTCCCTAAAGTCCCAAATTATTATTCCTATTTTCAAACCAGGAAAGGATACCGCAAGCGTCGATAGTTATCGGCCAATTGCCATGTCTTCTGTCCTCTCTAAAGTAGCTGAACATCTCATAAAGAATAGGCTGGAGTGGTTTATAGAGAGTAATGGAATTCTCCCAGATTGTCAATATGGGTTCCGTAAAGGCAAAAGTACTCTGGACAATCTTGCTATTTTTGTCACAGATACGAGATTGTCCTTTTCTCGTAATGAGTCAAATGTTGCAGCTTTTTTGGATGTGTCTGCTGCATATGACAGTGTCTGTCTGTCTATTTTACAATCGAAGTTGGTTCAGTTAAAGGTACATCCAAAGATTATTAACTTTATTCTAATTTTGTTCTCGGGACGACATATTTATCTGAGGGTAGATGGTGAGCTGACATCATCTAGGATCTTATTCAAAGGATTACCTCAAGGCTCGGTCCTTAGTCCCTTATTGTTTAATTTGTACACTTTTGATCTGTATAATTCTGTTTCCCCTTTTTGTAGGGTTTTGCAATATGCAGATGATATTGTCCTATACTCATCAAACAAAAGTATAGAAGTTGCTTCTGGTGATGTGTCAGAGGGTATTGACTCTCTGGTAAGGTAGTTGAAGGTGAATGGCTTAACTCTGTCTCCCAAAAAAAGTTCAATTGTGGTTTTTACTAGAAAACGTCTTAGACCTCGTATAGATATTTTTGTTGACGGATTTAGGATCCCTGTTGGTAATGAAATAAAGTTCTTAGGGGTAATTTTGGATTCGAAACTTTCTTTTGTCTCTCATTTAGAGTATGTAGTAGTTAAGTGTGAAAAAAATTTAAATTTGTTGAGGTGTCTGGCGGGGGTATGGTGGGGTGCACATCCCTTCTATTTAAAACTGTTGTACAATGCTGTCATTCGCAGTATTCTGGACTACGGGTCTTTTTTGTTTGAACCAGCATCTCGAAAGCTTTTACTCAAATTAGATGGCATCCAGGCACGAGCCTTGAGAATTATCTGTGGTGCAATGCGTTCATCTCCAATTAATGCGCTGCAAACAGAATGTGTTGACCCACCTCTTGAATTCAGGCGGCAATTTTTGGCAGACAAGTTTTTGTACAGGGTTTTTCAATTTAGGTGTCATCCTCTTTTGCCTAAGCTACAGTTACTTGCGCGGTTCACTATCTCTGAATCATTCTGGGCTCATAAAAAGACTTCTTGCTTGGTCAGGAGTTATCAGCGCTTGCAAGATATAAAATATCCAGTGAGCAGGATGAATATGTTAAATAAAGAACAAAATGAAAATTGTTTATTAGATAATGTACTGGAAGACCCATTTGAATATAATAAACATGTAAATTTTATCAACCTGGTGCACCAGAACATGCAAGGAATGATGGGCAAAGATCTGGAAGTTGAGTTATTCATGAACAGTAGTAAAGTAGACATTTTTTGTATAACCGAACATTGGCTTAAAAGCTACCAGTTCATGTTTAATTTTAGCAACCACCAGGTTGGTAGTTCGTTCAGTCGAGAAAATGCAATTCGCGGTGGCTCATTAATCATATTAAATAAAAAGCTTAAATATAAAGATCGTAAAGATATTGTGAACCTCTCAGTTGAACGAACAATAGAAATTGCCTGTGTAGAGTTGGACCAGATTATTGTAGTGAGCGTATACAGGCCTCCTTCGGGATTGTATGACCACTTTGAAAATATAATGGATGAAGTTTTAAATAAAGTCTGTAAGCAAGGCAAACAAATATTAGTCTGTGGAGATTTTAATATTAACTTATTAGAAAACTCTAGTTTATGTATGAGAATTAAAAATTTGTTTCAGTCATATAATCTTAAAAACTTATTTCTGGAGCCAACACGAATTACTGAGTTTTCTGCCACATGCATTGATAATATTTATACTGACATAGAACCATTAGCACAAAATGTTTTTAATAACTTAGAATCTGACCACTCTGGTCAATTTGTTACTATACCTTACAAATGTAAGCTTATGGCGAAAAAGAATATCACTGTTGTACCAAAGACTGCTGGCCGCTTGGAGCGTTTCAATAATAATCTTGGTATTAATTTAAAGTATATTGATTATGACGAAGACCCAAATAAATTGTATGAAAACTTTTTTAACACATTTTGTTGTGAATTTAAAAATATCTTTGTTCCAAAAACCATCTCAGTCAATGGTAGATTAGCTTTTAGTGAATGGGCCACACCAGGTATTCACAAAAGCAGAATAAAACTTTATGAACTTTACAATGAGCGTTCATTAAATACTAGTGATCAATTTAAATTGTATGTAAAAACTTATTCCAAAGTATTTAAAAAAGTTTGTAAATTTGCAAAGTCCAATTATTTAAGCTCTAAAATAAAAAATAGTAGTGACAAAATTAAAACGACATGGAACATTATTAATAATGAAACCGGAAGAGTAAAAACTAATAACAACAATTTTTGTTTAAATATTGAAAATAAGAAAGTTACAGTAGATATTGAGGTAGCTACAGAATTTGAAAAATTCTTTACTGACATTCCAGTTTCAATCACAAAATCTTTGGATTCCTCCCCCACTGTAGCCGAATCTATTCTAAAAGATTATGTTAAAACTTGTGATGATAAATTTAAATTTGCCCATATTTGTGCAAATGATTTAATAAAGTCATTTAAAACGCTGAATAAAAAGAAAACCGTGGATCTGTGGGGCAACTCTGTAGATGTTTCCCAATCTGTAATAGAAACAATAGCTCCAATACTTGCTAGTATTTTTAATGATTGCATTGACTGTGGTGTGTTTCCTGATCTAATGAAACTGAGTAAAATTATTCCATTACATAAATCTGGTAGCACATCAGACCCCAATAATTTTAGACCTATCTCTGTGCTACCTACTTTTAGCAAAATCTTTGAAAAAATAATGTTGGAACAAATGCAAAGCTTTTTTAACAGAAATAATCTTCTACACTGTAAACAATTTGGTTTTAGAAAGGGTCGCTCAACAACTGATGCTGGTGTTGAGTTAATACAAAATATATATGAGGCCTGGGAGGACTCACATGATGCGCTGGGCGTTTTTTGTGACTTGTCCAAGGCGTTTGATTGCGTTCATCATGACACCCTGATCAGGAAATTACACTACTATGGATTTCGCGACACTGTTCTGGATTTACTCATCTCCTATTTGACTGAGAGGATTCAGAAAGTAGACGTCAACGGGGAGAGGTCCCAGGGCGCCTCGGTTAAAATGGGAGTTCCGCAGGGTTCAATTCTTGGTCCTTTTCTATTTTTAATATATATAAATGACTTGCCTGCTTTTGTACAAGACAGGCATGAGATTGTATTATTTGCAGATGATACTTCACTTATGTTTAAAATTAAAAGACGATTGCAAATTTATGACGATGTAAATAGTTCTATCTCAAGAATAGTTTACTGGTTTAATGCGAATAACTTGTGCCTCAATGAAGGGAAAACTAAATGTATAAAATTTGTTTTACCCAATGTTAAAGAGGTTCACACCACTGTTAACATAAAGCATAAAAATGTGGACCTTGTGGATACCGTAGTATTTCTTGGTATTACTTTAGATTCAAAGCTTCAGTGGGGCCCACATATTGATAAATTGTCGAAGAGACTTAGTTCTGCAGCCTACGCTGTATGGAAAATACGTCAGCTGACTGATGTTGATACAGCAAGACTTGTATACTTTGCCTATTTTCATAGTGTGATGTCGTATGGCATTTTGCTGTGGGGAAATGCTGCCGACATTCAGACTGTTTTTGTGCTGCAAAAAAGGGCTATTCGTGCTATTTATAACCTTAAAATAAGAGACTCTTTGAGAGAAAAATTTAAAGAAATTGGTATTATGACCGTCGCGTCGCAATATATTTACGAGAATATAGTATATGTTCATAAAAATATACATTCGTTTTGTAAAAACAGTGATATTCATTCAGTAAATACTAGGCAAAAGAATATGTTAGCGTTACCAAATACTAGGCTTAAAAAAATTAATAATTCTTTCAAAGGCCTTTGTGTACGTTTCTACAATAAAATCCCAAATAATATTAAAGCACTTAACTTGAATAAATTTAAAGTCGCTATCAAGGGCGCACTTATGAAAAAAGCATATTATAAAGTGTCTGATTATATGACAGATAAAACTGCTTGGGATTGACAAAAAATGTGATAATTGACGTTTAAAGGGTGTTAACACTTTGTGATAGTGGGATAAATTTCATTCGAGTAACTGTTCCACTCACACCGACAGGCATTTCTATATTATTTAAAAAAATGTTTGTGAAATATAATATTGTAATGTTGGCATTTTAAAAGAGGAGACAAAAAAAATACAAGACCTTCCGAGTTTCTTGCCTGTTCTTCTTGAGAAGGCTCTCCCAATTTCCGAACAGGTGTAGAGTCAATTTTTTTTTTTTTTTTTTTAATTTTACTTGTATTTGCACACATCTTAATAATGATTGGGGTGTGTGTACATACAAGGATTAAATAATTTAGTTAATTAGATTCTTGGTTGAAGATTTTTATGTTTTTATTTTGACGTCAATAAGTGCCTGTAAAGGTCTATATTGAATAAAGATTTTTGAGTTTGAGTTTGAGTTTGAGAATAAAATTCCTGTGTTTGAATTTCATTTTGATGTCCTTTTGTTTAAGCCGGCTGTTTGTCTAAATCTAGGTCTGGTAAAAGGAGATGTTTTGACTTCTAAGCATTTCCTTCGGCTGAAAGATCAATTCTGGACAGGTTGGAATTATGTGTATTCTGATGCATCAAAAGAATCTTTAATGGGGTGTGTGGGTGTTGGCGTATATCATGAGAATTATGATATTATACAAAAGATTAAATGCCCACCAGTGACCTCTGTGTTCACAGGGGAGTGTAGAGGTCTATTAGAAGCGGTAAAGTATGTATTATTGCTTAGGTTGCGAAGGGTGGTAATTTTTTCAGACTGCTTAAGCGCCTTAAAATTGTTAGGGAGTAATCCATTTAAATCGTGTCACAGGAATGAGCTTATCTTAGAATGTAGGCAGTTACTGATGGAATGTGCTCGAAATGGTTACATTGTGGAGTTAGCTTGGATTCCTGGCCATAGTGGTATATATGGTAATGAGAGAGCTGATGTTGCTGCAAAGCAAGCTATTATTTGTGGGGAAAAAGTTCCATTTAAGATTTATCCTATGGACTTGTTATCCTTACCTGGACAGGCCTTAAAAGTTAAATGGTCTCAAAGATGGCCAAATAGTAGTAAAACCAAGGGCTCATATTATGCTAAACTTCAACCTGAGCTACCAATTAAGCCCTGGTTTTTCAAGTTTCGAGCTAGTCGAAAATTGTCATCAATCATCACTAGATTGCGTCTCAGTCACTGTTGCCTTCCATTTCACCTTAAAAAGCTGCGAATTTTGAACTCGTCGTTGTGCGAGTGCGGGTTGGGAGAAGCAGATGTCAACCATGTGTTCTTTATTTGCTCTAAATATAAACGTGACAACTTTTTTAATACTCTTGTCAAGTGTAAATATCCGTTACCTACTAGTATGGATGTCATTTTATGTAAAGTAGATTCATCTTTAATAAAGGTAATAGCTTCTTTTGTCACTTGTAATGATATAAAAATTTAACATGGTATTGATTTCCCTTTTTGTTTCCATTTCATTAATGTTTGATGTGTATTATAGTGTAAATAATAAGTATTTTTGTGTAGGTTGTGTTCATTTAGATGTAAATTAAGTAGATAGTAATTGTATTTTTCCTTTGTTCCAGATCTTCAAATTCTTCAAATGTTCATCTTTTTAATTTTTCGTTCTTTTTTAACAAACAAAAGCTGACGTGACGCTGGCAAATTGTTTTTGTAATAAAAACCCTTGCCACTAAAGACATTAACATTAACATTCTAATTGAAATAAATACAAATGCTTAAAATAGTCTTTTAATTAAAAATACACATGGTGTCAGGTGCAAAATGGAGTTCAAACCCCCACAAGTGTTGTCGTTATCTGGAGATGTACCAGAAAACTGGGCATTGTTTGAACAACAATTTGATTTGTTCATTGCCGCAAATGAGTATGAGGAGAAGCCAGAGAAGGTTAAAATCGCTATGTTTTTAAATACAATCGGTCAAGAAGCCTTGAAAGTATATAACTCATTCCAATTGAAAAAAGAAGAGGAAGAAAAATTGACACTGGCAGCATTAAAATCCATGTTCTCGGAATACTGTATGCCAAGAAAAAATACAGTTTTTCAACGATTCAAATTTTTTAAACGAGCCCAAATGGACGGTGAACCTCTTGACCACTTTGTTACCGATTTAAAAGTATTAGCTACAAAATGTGAGTTTGGGGAACACAAAGAATCTCTCATCAGGGACATACTAATATTAGGTTTGAGGGATGTTGCCTTACAAGAATCGTTGTTGAGAGAAGCCAACCTTACCTTAGAGAAGACTATAAGTATGTGCAAAGCATATGAAGAAAGTCGGAAGGAGGTAGATGCTGTAAGAAATAGTGAGGAAAAAATGTCAGCTATAAACATAGTGAAGAAAAAAGAAATTACAAGTAGACAGAAAAAGTTCAATTGCCATAATTGTGGGACCTGGCATTCCATAAACCAATGTCCAGCATACGGACAGAAATGTCATAACTGTGGCAGATTAAATCATTTTAAATCTAAATGTAGAGGCGTGAAGAAAATCAAAGAAATCCAAGAAAGCCAGTCTGAGGATGATTTGATGAATAATGATAGCTTAAATATGTTAAGAATTGAGAGCATAAATAATGAAAATACATACCCAAAAGTGTGGACACATCCAGTAGACATCAATGGGACAATTATAAAATTTAAATTAGACTCAGGAGCTGACGTCAATGTATTATCACTGACTTTATTTCAAAAAATCAATAATGGTGAATTTATAACAAAAAATGATAAAAAAATTACTGCATTTGGAGGATTTGATATTGAGACAGTGGGTATAACCCATTTGAAATGTAAAGCACAAGGCAGGGAACCGATGTTGCTTAAATTTATCATAGTTAAAAAGGATTCAACACCAATTCTAGGAAGAGATGCTTGCCAATTTTTAAATCTCATTCATAGAGTAGATGAATTAGAACATGTATCTGAAAAAGGTGAGTTTTTGTCTATGTATAGCCAAGTGTTTAATGGATTAGGTAAATTACCTTTTGAATATAAAATAAGATTAAGAAGTGATGCTGTCCCATGTGTGAAACCTTGTCGAAGAGTTCCTGAAATTCTCAAACCGAGGTTAAAAGAAACATTACATAAATTAGAGGCATTAGATGTTATTTCCAAAGTTACAGTCCCAACCGAGTGGGTAAATGATCTTATCATTGTGGAAAAACCTAATGGTTGTTTGCGATTATGTCTTAGTCCACTAGAGTTAAATAAATACATAATGAGAGAGCATTATAGCATTCCAACACTAGATGACTTAACAGCAAACTTATCAGGCATGAAGTATTTCACGGTATTAGATATGAAAGATGGGTTTTACCAATTATTTTTAGAAAAAAGCTCATCATACCTTTGTACTTTCAATACCCCGTTTGGGCGTTATAAATTTAATAGATTACCGTTTGGTCTTTCTTCTAGCCCAGAAATCTTTCAGAGAGAAAATATGAAAATCTTTGGAGATATAAATGGAGTACAAATATATTACGACGATTTAATTATTGGGACAAAAACTAGGCAAGAACACGATGAAGTATTGAGGTTAGTCATGAAAAGGGCATTAGAGTACAATGTTAAATTCAATCCATCTAAGTTGCAATTTAAAGTCAGTGAAGTTTCTTATTTAGGTTTTGTTTTTTCCGAAGATGGCTTTAAAACCAGATATAAAACAAATAGAGTCCATTTTAAAAATAAAGGAGCCAAAAAACAGGAAAGACATACAAAAGTTTCTGGGCGTAGTCACATTTTTGCATAAATTTATACCAAATATGTCCAAGATAGCATCCCCTTTAAGAAATTTACTTTAAAAAAACACACCTTGGTCATGGGGCCTAGATCATCAATTATCGTTTAATAAATTAAAACAGGCTGTTAGTCAAGCACCAACACTAAATTACTTTGATGCAACTAAAAAAATTACATTGCAAACTAATGCTAGTAAGGATGGTTTAGGTGCTTGTTTGATGCAGCAAGACAGGCCATTAGCTTATGTGTCTAGAAGTTTAACACCAGCTGAAAAAAATTACAGTATGGTAGAAAAGGAATTGTTAGGCATCTGTTTTGCTGTCTCAAAATTTCATCAATTTTTGTATGGTCATCATTTTAAAATTCAAACTGATCATAAGCCCCTTATTAGTATTGTTAAAAAAGAAATTCATAAATCAACAAATAGAATCCAAAGAATGTTGCTTAAATTGTTAAAGTATAGATTTGATGTTGAATACATACCTGGTAGGTTTATGTTTATATCTGACTTTCTGTCTAGAAACTATTTGGTAAATGATGTTAAAGATGACCCTGATATGCAGGATATTGTTCATACAATTAGTTTTTGTGAATATCTTCCCATTAGTAGAGAAAAGTTAGAAATGTTAAAGAAAGAAACTAACAAAGATGAGACTTTGTCTAAAATTGTTAAATACATAATGTCTGGTTGGGAATATTACAAAAAGTGCAATGATGAAGTACATCATTTTTACAAATTAAAAGATGATTTGTTTGTTAAAGAGGGTATATTGTTTTACAAGGATAAAGTTGTGATTCCAAAATGTTTATATGAAAATATGTTATCCCAAATTCATGGAAATGCTCATATTGGTATTGATAAGAGTAAAAAGAGAGCCAGAAAATTATTGTACTGGCCAAAAATGTCTATGATGATTGAAAGTTATATTAAAAAATGTTCAGTGTGTGAAAGACATCAAACCATGAAACGTAAAGAAACACTCATAGAACATGAAATTCCTAATTTGCCGTATATAAAGTTAGGTCTTGATATAGCAGAGTATGGAGGTAAGTATTATTTAATTGTTGTTGATTATTTTTCTAAATGGTTTGATGTCATTCTCTTAGCAAATAAATCTACAGAATTGATAAGTAATAAGTTATTAGAATTATTTTCTGTACATGGGTTCCCTAAGTTAATAGTCTGCGACAACAGTCCATTTAATTGTTTTCAGTTTCATATGTTTTGCTCAAATCATAATATTGAATTACAACACACTTCACCGTACTATCCCAAGTCTAATGGTATGGCAGAGAAAGCTGTAGGAATTGCTAAGAAAATTATTAAAAAATGTGTTTCACCACAACAACTATGGACTGCTTTGCTAGAGTATAGAGTAACTCCTGTTGCTGGTACAGATTACTCACCGTCTCAAATGTTAATGTCAAGGTTATTAAGGTCTCAATTACCTACAGTAAGAACTCATTTGGAGCCAAAAGTAATTATTTCTAAAGCATACCAGCAACAGAAGTCGCGCATGGAAAGTGTTAAAAGGGGATATAATGCTACTGCTTCTCAATGTAAAGAATTTAAAGTTGGTGATTATATAGTTATAAGAAATCCTTTAACAAAATTGTGGGAACCAGGAAAGATAGTAAAGAAATTAGATAGGCCTAGGTCATACAAAATATTAAATAATCAAGGGAGACATGTTGAAAGAAACGCTTTGCATATTAGGCCTTCAAGTATAAGGCAAAATAACACATTTTCATCAAGACCTATGGTTAAGTTCTATAACAATGGTAGTGTAGGATGTGATCAAGAGGGTGAGGGTAATAGTAGCAGTTATATTAGTGAGGAAAGTCAAAACCCTTCTGAAAGTCCCTCACAAGCCCATACACATGTTATGTCAAGTTCCTCAGAAAGAACTAGGTATGGTAGAATTATTAAAAAACCTTGTTGGCAAAGTGATTATGAGATTGAATCAAAATAATTATAGTTTTGGTATTTTAAGAATTGTTTATTAAATAATCTGCATTAGCAACTTTATTGCACTTTGTAGCCTTTATGTTTTGTGAAATTGTACACTTTAATAAACTTAAGTTTTTGCTTATGAGAGAGGATGTGTAGTATATGTCATAGTTAGTCTATAAGACAACATGTTTAATCTGTAACATTGGCGACCGCCTTTTTGGACTATAGTAGAGAGTCAGCGTCCTCCTTGTCATTGAGTCTTAATTGATAATGTTCTAATTGAAATAAATACAAATGCTTAAAATAGTCTTTTAATTAAAATACACACTAACAATACCATGTACCAATTCATGCGTTAAACAGTTGAGCGCATATGATTGCCCCCCCATTTTTTTGGGCGGGGGAATCTCTACGATTCTACAAGGGTCTGAAAAGCAGCTTCACTGATTGCAACGTATTCTGCTTCAGCGGTACTTAGCGCAACACAACGTTGCTTGCGGGTCTGCCAGGAAACTACAGCTCCACCAAGCAGCAGCATGTAGCCTGTAAATAAATGGCCGTCGGCGTTAGCACCCCAGTCTGTGTCCGCATACGCAGCCAAATATTCACCAGTAGATCAGTTTATGATCTATTGTACCTTTTAAGTACCTTAATACCTTCTTTAATGCGGCCATGTGAGTTGAATTCCAACAGGAATTGAATTGACTCATATAGCTCACAATGAAGGTGATAACCGGGCGAGTACCACAGGATAGGTACATGAGTGAACCAACAATCTCTTGATAGCTCATGTCGCCAGTCGTTTCGCCTTTCTCCAGCCTCAGGTTGGTTTCTGTTGGGGTCATAACGCCTTTGCAGTCTTCCATCCCGTACTTTCGTAGGATCTTCTTTACAAAGTTCGTCTGGCTCAGATGCACTTCTCTTTTCGACTGAGTCAGCTCCATGCCTAGGCACTCTCTCGCATTACCCAGATCCTTGATTTTTAATGCAGCTCCAATCTGTCTTTTTACTTTATTTATATCTTCAGCTGTGTGTCCAAAAATGTAGAAATCATCTACGTATAACGTGATTGCAATAAACCTTAGACCATTTAGTACTGGACCCGCCTTCTCATTCATTTCCCCTCTGTCAAAGTATGAGATTCAAAATCTCATGCGTTTATAAAAACTACTTCAGGCGCCATTTCGAATCATAATTACTCGGAATGCGGTTGAGATTAGAGATCCACGAAAATGCCTATTTGTGCTGTATTTTCCTGCAGAAATCAGTCCAATACATCAAATATAAAGAAAGGTGGTATATCTTTTCATTTGTACGTATATTTTTTCTAATATTATTATTGATTTTCATCTAAACTTAAGTTTTACGAAATCGGGATAATTTAAATCGTACCGTCAAACTATTATCATTCATTCAAAGTGCACTCCCCACGAGACTACATTCATTCAAAGCGACTCCTTACGAGACTAGTAACAAACGTCAGTTGTGCACTCCCCACGAGACTAATTATTTAGGGTTGTCAATATTATGTTTCGAGTATAATAATTTGCACGTATTGTTTTGTTTTCTAATTTTGAAATATTATATCCGTATTAAAAATAGTTTTTTTTTCATTCTAGTTATACGAATAACATTTATAATGCAAAGTTTATATATATTTTAATAATCTAATAATTTGAAGTAGGTACCTACATTTGATTCTATACCAAAAGTTGTCTTCGTAAATTAATAAAGTCTATGAAACAAGGAAGTATACTCATGAAGTATAGTAAAATCACAATAACATAACTAATGGTTTTATGGAAAAAATCTTAATCTTCCCAAAACAATGTATTAAAAGCGGCAGTGGTTCACTAGTTTCAAATCACGACAACAGTAAACATACTTAGCAAGGACATTACACTATTTCTTATAGTCATTATTTTTTTTAAAAGTTAAAAATTTTAACTTTAAAATAAACTTAAAAATACAATTCATATAAGAAAAAAATTCTTGTGTCTTTTCATTTTCATTAAAAATGTTACCTTTTAAATAAACTTAAAAATACAATGAATACAAGAAAAAAATTCTTTTGCCTTTTTATTTTCTTTAAAAATGTAAACTTTTAAATAAACTTAAAAATACAATCAAAACAAGAAAAAAATTATTGTGTCGGTCGGAATGGTTTTTTTTGTATTGATCATAATAAGTTTATTTAAAAATAGCTTTTGCCCGCGACTCAAACTATCTGCATATACCATATTTCATCTAAATCGGTAAAGCGGTTATTGATTCCCCATACAAACTTCCACCCCTGAGATATTTTTGTAAATATACCTATTTTTTACATTTATTAAAATAATATGCAGTCTTAGTAGAACTTTAATTGAACAGAAATTTCATGACCCACACCCCTATTTCTATGCCAAGAAAACAGAATAGTGCAGTGCTTATATCGACGCAAGTTATCGAGAACGAACTATTGAATTAAAAAGTTGCTGCTTTTAACACGAGTTGCGGTTAATGTGTCTTTAACAAACATTTCTAGATTTCCAAAGAACCACACGTTTAAAATAAAATGGACCATTGCATGCAATAGGCACCCATCATGGGTGAGTCAACCACTCGAACGAGTACAATGCTTAAATGCTCAAAGCATTTTGAACAGGTGCATTTTTTTGAAATGCTTAATAACAGGAGGAGACTTAAACCTCAAGCCATCCCAACCCTTCATTTATCGGATTCTGAAAGGAGATATTTAATTTTTACGCATATCTAAATTATTTGAGCCCTGATTTTTTTTACGTCTTTGGTGAATGTGGGCCAAATCATACTTGCAAAGTATCTTTTCGTAAAAACTGAACAAACGAAACAACTTTTCACAATAAATTATGAATCGAAATTTGACACTTTTTCATATTTTTGTCTAAAGATACTAATAAAGATACAGGCTGGATTTATACATGCATACAGCTTATATTAATAACCTACTTTAATCGAAGTTATTTGCAAATAATTTCTAACCCGATAAACTGATGGTAATCATCTATTACGTTTTACTTGCGTTTTGTTTGTAAAAATGTACATCAGATGTACATTTTTACAATTTGTCTTTCACAAGGATAGTAATAGTTATGAATCGATATGATTCATGAAAGTGATACGAGTGGCCATTCTGACAATATTTGTCAAGTAACAGGAACCATAATTAATGCAATGCTAGCATTGTAGGTATTGTAATAGACGCTATGTACTATGTTGCAATTACTGGTTTAGATAGTGCTTACAACATTGTGTCTCGTGTCATGAAGCTTGTGAGCTACAATTTCAAAACAAAATGTGACAAATATTTGTCACAGTTTAGTATAGTGAAAAACAAACATTTGTTCTTCACTAAGTTTGCCACATTTTAATTGCAACTTTTTATCAATATTACTCCAATTATCTTTAGTTTTATAAAAGGCTAGCTCCGCCATTAATACTACACGAATGAATGGTGAAGTGAAGGTAAACGAATGACACGTTGCGTGGGTGAGGTAAGCAGGGCGCGGGGCAGTGTTTATGTGTCTAGTTACTGTTCCTTGCTATTCTGTATAAGATACATGCAGAATAGTAAGGGCAAAAATACAATTGTACAGGCAACTGATTACAGGTGGTATTTACCATACAATTCTTGTAGCAATAACAATTTTAAATGATAAAAATATCGCACTGAATGAACAGTTTTAGTCACATAACCGTTCTGTTTCTGTAGATATAAAGAAAAACTTTGTAATAATTAAAATATTATTGTTATGAATATTCATAACTTCGTAGTTGTCGATTACACGATACAACAATAATAGGAACATGCCCATTTTATAACTGTACACATTTGTTTAGTAATTTGTACAAAGGATTTTGTTAAAGTTGCAAATATTATCGTTTATCTCAACAAAATTCTTGTTCTTTTAATTTATTCAAATTCAATATCTTTTACTGAAATTGGATTATTACAATCTCTTTTGAACGTCAAAGCAGCTACGCCATTGGTTCACAAGTCTACGGCGGGAGACCTTGTACTGGAAAGAACCAGCAAGAAAACCAGCAAGGGCTATTTTTTTCTCCCTGTAATGTTACAGAGTCGTCAATTGGAAGCTGACCTCACAGCAGAAGTTTGAGCTCAACTTTCATTACAAGATTAGATGTGTCATGTATTTTATTTCTATGTGTGGTTTATAATTCACATAATACAGTGGAAAATATATTTAGTAGTGAATAAATTAATATCGTAAAGATATAGATAATTAGATAATTTTTGTTTGAATTACAACAAAGTAGTAATTCAAACAAAAATTTTGCAAGATGAATTAACAACACGGTTTTGTAATTCTGGTGGACTCTGATTTCTCTGCGAATACGTAAACACCTCCTCCTTTTTTGAATTCGGTTAAAAGAAATCTGCGGGTCGATCGTATGTTTATTAAATTTTTCCTGTAGATCTTAGCATCGCCTTGCTTTTAGACATTGATATTCTTATTAAATGTATATTATGCTATAAAATGTAGGTATAAAATACCAATGTCAAATATAATAATAGTTCATAATATGTGTTAAAATATATATATGTACGTAGAGTACAAAACCTTAATAATGTCAAAAGGACAAACCATTCATTTAACCATTCAATGAAAAATATCGATATCATTCGATCAATATGGAACCCATCCCTATAATCCCCACTTTCTTCTTTTAGATTATGACAGTAGGACATTAAAAATTTACGTATAATAGAAAAAAATGAAGGTGTGTGCGTGAAATTACATTTGTGTTGTGTTTTTCATTCAGTGTGCGTTCATAGCGACGCAATTTATGTTTGTGAATGTGTGTGTATTTGCAAATGTAGTGCTACCTCGTCCCCCTCAAAAATTGACAGAAAATAATGTTCCGGATTCTGCAACAATGGCGGGTCCAGTACTAAATGGTCTAAGCAATAAACTTATTACTTCTCATCCTCTTTACATAAACACATGGGTCGAAGTTAGACCTGCAGTAACCGTATTGACGACAGCTTAACCACCGGTGCAAAAGTTTCAAAGTAATCTTCCCCCCACTTCTGGGAGTACTCTTTTGCAACCAGTCTAGCTTTATAGCGTTGCTCGTTGCCGGCACCCGTCTTAAGTTTCAACAGCCACTTGCTCTTAACTACATTGATGTCTTTAGGCCGTTCAACCAACTCCCACGTACCATTTTCTATAAGTGAGTTGTACTCCTGCTTCATTGCACCGAACCAAAGACTTTTGTCTCCACGTTCCATTGCTTCTTTTACTGACAACGGATCATTTGAGATTAGGAAATTATACTCAAAATCCTGAAACCTTCTTGGGAACTCTGATTCTGCGTGGATACCGAGAACCCTCGACAGCTGGTTCAGCTTCTGTATCTGCGCTTACGTCTCTTTCAGCGACTCCTTCTCCCTCGCTTACGTCCCTTTCATCGTTAAAGTCTTCCCGACTATCACTTGGGATGGATTCAAATGAATCATGAAACACCTCATGGTCATCATAATTTTCTGGTGCGTTTCTTGGAAGTTCCATTTTCCTATTCGTGGGAACTACAAAATATTCCGACGGAGCAACGCCTACTCCCAGAGGCTCATTTTGTTTACTTTTGTCGGTTTCAAGAAAATCCATACAAGATTGAGATTTACTTGATAACCTTTCGTCGAAAACAGCGTCACGAGCGATTATAATTAATTCAATGGCTACAAAATAATAACTTAAGAATAAATCTCGACAAAACTTTACTAATGAATTTTAGACATAGGCAAACTATTGTACGTTATGACATGGATATCAATTACTTAGGACAAAACATTAAAGAAGTTGACTCAACACGTTTTTTAGGTTTAATAATAGACAATAATTTGATATAGAATACACATACTGACATAATTATTTAAAAAATTCGTAGCTTTGCGTTTGCACTCTCTAAGTTAGGCAATGTGGCTAATATGTCTACTCTATTAATGGCATATCATGGTCATGGGTCATCTACTCTTAGATATGGAGTTATCTTCTGGGGACACTCGACTGGTAAAAAAGACGTATTCATAACGCAAAAAAGTGTATAAGAGCTATGTGTTGAATACAACAAATTGAAACATGCAGACCTCGTTTTAAACAACTACAAATTTTGACTTTCCCATGCATATACATCTACGAGGTAGCAAAATTGGCTAAGGAGAATATTCATCTCTTTGAAATGTATCCAGAAGGACATAGAAGGCAGCAGGGAATGATACGGTGTACTATTATGAGTCAAACGCGTCATCATCGGGCTAGTAGGTATCTTCTGTATGGCACCCACTATTTTTAACAAATTACCGTCGTACATAAGAGACAAAAAATGTTTGATTAAAGGACATGTCCTCTTTTGGGCTAAGAATATAATTATTTATTAACCAACATGTTTCAGGTATTATTGTAAAGAGTACTCAAAAATCTAGGGTTTAGAAGAAAATTTAGGTTTTTTTAGGCCTGCAAATTCAAAAAAACAGTAATTTTCTGATTGACTTTCATAGTATGTAAAACAAAGCGATTTTTGTATGGAAACCAATGACAAGTTACTGAAACGTGTCACAAACGAATAAATAAGTAACAAAAGCGCACAAACGATGTGATAGTGAGTGACTTTCTGACTAAAATTCACATAAATTACATTTTTAATGTTTTATCAAGATTTACGAAAAACATGGCTGTATGAACTTAGCTCCCTTTGCCTTCTCTTGCAGAAGTGACAGCGTCAAAAAAAGCCTCGTTTAATTTTGTGATTTTATGATCGTGATCGCTTATAATTTAGGCAATCACAATACATCACAATACTTTTTATTAAGAAGTGCACAATCTTGTGTTGTTGCCGCAATGACTGTCAAATTAAAGGCAGCAGCCGTTATAGATTTTTCCTTCGACAATAAACCCCTAGGTGACCACATATTGAATTGGATTGCAAATTAATTAGCAGCATTGCAGGTCACTGCTGGTAAAAAACAAGCATCTCTGACTCTGACCAAAAAAATGTTACATGTAATCAATAGGTCCATGCTATTAAAATGAAATCTAGCACAATAAATGCATTGGTTGGTGGCAGATGACTTCTATACTTTACTTTGTAGCAGTGTGTTTGCGCAGCATTTGTTAGGATGAGCCCCTGGCTGTAGTGTCTAGTGTGTGATACCTGTTTTACTCTGCCTACTCTTAGGATAAGCACCTACCTCACAGTAATAAAATATCAACATAAATAAAATATACTGGTCTGTTCTTAAGAATGCTACAGTTTTACTATTTCAATAACAAAATATTTTTTACAAAACAAATGCTAATTAATGAACTAAGTGCAAAATTCTCTAAGATTACTATAATGCTAATTCAAAGTGTAAATATTTACTTCTATATGACTACATACCCTCGATTTTATCATGGGTACTAAATATGTATTAAGAAGTGTTGAATAATTATAATAGTGGAAACTATGTGAAAGAGTTGTAATATAGAAACTGGTTGCAGGTATGAAATAAAACCCAGAAATTATGTAATTTTTATTTATTCAATTTCAACATCTTCCCTCATTAGTACATCATTTCAAAATTGAGCCAGTGGTGTTATATGAGTTTGGTGCGGAGCCCATCCTAAATTCATGGATTTCATTTGATTTTTCCTCTTATCAGCAGTCTCATGTGATGGATCATTTTCTTGATTATGTTCCCCAAAATATGACTTAGCTTGCTTAATTTAATATGTTCCAAGACTGATTAAAATTAAATTGAATATTTTCATTCTGGGGAACATATTCAAGTGTGGAATTTAAGCATCAATATGTACAAAGATGGCTTCTAATGCCCTATTTAAAATAGATTGACCACCAGGTTGGTTGGTCGCTTACTGCAGCTAGCAGTGTAAGTTATAAGATTTCTTTTGAAATAGGTAGGTAATTAGAGGACTTTTGTAAGTAAAATTTTAGAAACCTCTAATAAAACAATGGAATTGTTTGAATCAGACCCAAAGAGTATAACGTATAGTTAGATTTCTACTGGACAGGTTTTCCCTGCTTATATGGGCTATGCCTAAATGTAAAGGTGCATATTGATTTTTGAAGCAATAACACTTTTTTATATAAGTAAACATGAGTTTTTGAAATACATACCCGAGAAGCAATTCTGCAAAGGGATTCCTTAGCCCATAGTCTGACTTAATATATGTAAACCTAAGGCCTTTTTAGGCTTTGAACAAACCTCACCTAATTGAGTTAAGCAAGAGAACAATAAAACCAATTGTGTGACTGTTAAACCTGTCCAGTATTTACATACTATATCAGTGGAATTTACTATATTTTCAAATTCAATTAGATTCTGTTCTTTGATTTTATTGTTAGTAAGTCAAGCATGAATTATTTGGTGTAAACAATACAGTGAACTTATATTACCGTAAAAATGCAAAATCATATTGACTCGTGATTTTCACAGACTCTGGCATTACTTTACGAATATTTTACAATCCCCGAGGCTCTTCTTTCTTAAATATAATGGTACCCTTCGACATTCCAAATTATAGCACTCTGGTACAAAAAAAATGAGAAATTGTATCAGGAGTGCGACTGTAACTTGGAAGTATAACATTTTGTTGTTCAATTCTTGGGTCTGGTTACTTCGTACGTTCAAATTACGAGAAAACTTAGTCCAGTTAGCAAGCCAATATTTAAATCACATGTAAAATCAAAAACCTGAGCATAGCTGTAGAAAATAAAAGATACTATTTTGTGAAAGGAAGGAAGGTTACACACATACACACAAACAATAAACAAAAGTCAAAACGACAGCTACAGTGGCATTGACAATGACATCCTTTTAATTGCCAGTAAAAAAAACTAAATGTGGCCCTGCTAAAGAAACAATAAAAAAAAACATTTTTAATTTTTTTCTCCTAAATGCAGGCCTTAATATTTTTAATATTCATGGATAAACATCCTTCTCATAAAGTTCTATTACCGTCATAAATTTTTAAACTGGTTAAAAAAGGTTCAGAATAAAATTCCACGTTCCATACAAAAAGTGGACATGTCCTTTACGTGTGGCTTTAATTTAAGGGGTCTTTTTTTCATTAATAAAGTACATACATCGTTAATTTTGAATTACGTTTGTTGTTAACACCGAAATAATTTTTGCTTGTGGTCAGCGTCTCCATGACCAAACGGCCCTACCGCCTATCTCAAAGCGATCACTCGCTATCGCTTTCGTGACATTAGAACAATACTTCTAATGTGACCTGTGACATCTCCCTAACTAGTTGTCATTGTATATGAAAAACTGTGGTTAAATGCCTTTGTTGTTCTAGTTAAGTTCTAGCATTTACCTACATCTGATTTTGGTTTGTTTTTTCATATCTTTGTTTTGCCCTTGAATTTGTTAAGTTGTAAACTTATACTTGAATTTAATTTGTTTAAAAAATTTTGTTGCTAAATGACCTTTGCTGTTGTTGTAATACACTATTTTGCTGTGTTAAGTTTTAGCATTTACATTTGATTTTGGTTTGTTTGCCTTTGAATATTTTGTTTGTTAAGTTCTTGACTTAATACTTGAATTTAATTTGTTTGAAAAATTCTGTTGTTAAAGTCCCTTTGTTGTTCCTCACACCTCTCACACCTCGCTGAAGTCGTATTGGTTTCGAGTTCTGGTCCTGAAGGTGGACTGACATAGTGGCGTTTTCATACAATGACTTCAACACTTGGATGTACCGGTAGTCTATTTGGCACCTCTGGAGTGACCTAAGCACGGCCTAGGTCTCGACAGAATCGAAGGCTTTCTCATAGTCTACAAACGCTAAGCATAGTGGCAGATTATACTCCTCGGTCTTCTGTATAACCTGCCGCAGCGTATGAATGTGGTCTATGGTACTATAGCCTTTACGGAATCCGGCTTGTTCGGGAGGCTGGAAGTCATCAAACCAGCGCGCGAGACGATTCGTGATGACTCTCGACAACAGCTTGTATACATGACTCAGGAGCGTGATGGGTCTGTAGTTCTTCAACTGGGCCCTATCGCCCTTTTTGAAGAAAAGTGCCACCACACCCCCGTGCCATGCTTTAGGCGTATTGCCCTCGAGTATGATGGAGTTAAATAGCCTCTGCAGCGCTTTCCGGACTGGTAGTCTAGATTGTCACAAGCTAATGTCTATATATTTTCGGATACGTCTTTGAATTTGTTTATATTTCTATGTCTGTATTTCTTTTTTGTAATTTTCATATGTCTACAAGGCGAATCATGGCTGTACACTACCCATTATTTAGAACACCAATGTATATACCCATGTATTATGAAATAAATGAATATGAATATGAATATGAATTTTTTCTAAGGGGTCTGTGTTTGTTTTGCGGTCAAATGTCGGCGTTTATTACGTCTTGTTCATTTAAATTTTATTATATTGTTGATTTTGTGAATATATGTATTGGATTTGTAAAGGAAGTACCTATAAGCACCCTACAATACACAGTGCATCACAAAATATTAGAAATTAAATGAGAGTGCTGTCGTGGTTTATGGTTTTGAATTTGAAAAGGAAATCATTGACATAATACGAACTCTTGTCACAACTGATATATGTCTTATATAAATATTATGTTCAATTTATTAGTTAAATAAAGCCTATACATTCGGGTTTATTCTATGCATTTATTTATCAATTTATTTAACTAATATAAATACATGATCAAGTAATAAATACCACAACTGAGATGGAGAAGTATTTAAAGCCGGAGAGATTCGAATCGGATCCGCTTGACAACAAAAACGCTGCGCTATGGCTGCATTGGAAAAAAACTTTTATACATTTTTTGGAAGCAGCAAATGCAACGGAAGACAAGGTAAAACACAAATTGCTCATTAACCTTATATCGCCAAACATCTACGAACACATAGCCCAAGCAGAAACCTATTCGTCAGCTCTATCCACATTAGACGGTTTATTTATCAAGCCGAAAAGTGAGATATTCGCCCGTCACAACTTGGCTATTCGGAAACAACAAACAAACGAGACAATCGATCAATACCTTCAATCCCTGAAACTACTATCCAAGCCCCCCTAGACAAGATGCATTTCGATAATCGCTAACGCAATCGCTAGAAGGAAAATGTATGCGATTTGACATAAGCCCTCGCTTAGCTTTCGAGCGCAATTGTCAAATCTCATACATTGTCCATTTAGCGATTGCGTTAGCGATTATCGAAACACATCTTGTCTAAGGGGGAAGGAATGCAGTTTTACGACGGTTACTGCAAGTCAATATGAAAATGAATACATTCGTGATTCTTTTATCTCCGGCCTGGCTTCTCCTGCTATTCGACAAAGACTACTTGAAAATATGACACTCACTCTTGACGAAGCCCACAATCAGACTCGCGCTCTCGAGTCTGCTCAGATCCAATCCCAAAGCTACAACTATTCACAAGTCACTGCTGCAACACAGCCTTCGCCTATAGCTGCTTCTTCAAATCAAAGCCGTAGGATTACTGAACCTGCTAGACCACAATCTAATGAGAGATGCTATTTTTTTGGTAACTCACGTCATCCCCGTCGATTATGTCCAGCCTCTCAGGCAACCTGCCTCAAATGCGGCAAACAAGGCCATTTTGCGAAAGTATGCAGAAGTAGCAATGTCAACGCCGCCGTCACTACAACTGAAGAAGGTGAAGAAATTACTTCGTGTTTAGTGTTAGCAGCAACTGGTATCAAGAAATGCACAACTCATGTTATCCTCAATGGAATATTGTTGCAAGCTTTAATCGACACTGGAAGTACTGGTAGTTTTGTTGATGAAGAAGTCGTAAAACAGTACAATCTGGAAACTAAACCATGGAGACAAGAAGTGTCAACGGCATTTTCATCGCATACATCTCAAATAACTAAGGTATGTTCAGCAGCACTACAGTTAGATAATCAAGTAATTTCTACGGTAAATTTTCGTGTCATGAAAAATCTTTGTTGTCATGTCATACTGGGACACGATGTACTTGAACAGTACTCCGCTCTAGAAATAAAATTTAATGGACATAATCCGCCACTCAGATTATCCGCCCTAGAAGAAGCTAATATTGAGCCTGTCAATCTATTTCCAAATATGTCGAATGTAAACCGATAGCTAAAAAATCACGTAGATTTGCAAGTGACGACAGCAGATTCATTCAAGCAGAAGTCAAGAAATTGCTGCAAGATGGAATCATAGAAGAGAGCACTTCACCCTGGCGAGCTCAAGTACTAGTCACATCCAAGACGAATCATAAGAAGAGACTGTGCATTGATTACTCTCAGACGGTGAACAGATTTACTTACCTTGATGCATACCCATTGCCTAATATCGAAGAAATTATAGTAAAAGTATCTAAATATAAAGTATTCAGCAAAATTGGCTTGAAATCTGCAGATCATCAAATTCCAATCATATCAGAGAATAAATCATTCACTGCTTTCGAAGCTGCCGGCAATTTATACCAATTTCGACGTATTCCTTTTGGCGTAACCAACTGGGTAGCTTGTTTTCAACGAGCCCTAGATTCTATCATTCGTAAGTCATCCATTGAAGGTATATATCCATATTTGGATGATATTACTGTGTGCGGAATTGATCAGAAGGATCACGATGAAAAGCTAAAAAAATTAATGGAGATTGCGGATAGATTCCGCCTTACAATAAATAAAGACAAAAGTGAATTCTCCATAACAGACTTAAGTATTCTAGGCTATAATATCAACAATGGAATTATTAAGCCAGATCCCGAACTCCTACGCCCACTGCGTGATTTACCGTTACCTACTGATTCTGCATCTTTAAGACGCGTAATAGGATTATTCTCTCACTACTCTAAATGGGTACCAGAATTTTCTTCAAAATTACACCCATTAACGCAAGTAGAGATATATCCCTTAAACGCTAATCAAGTAAGAGTTTTTGAAGAGTTAAAAAGGATTATTTCTAAATCGTCTTTAGCAGCAGTTGATCCCAAAGAACCATTCACTGTAGAAACGGACGCTTCGAATTATTCGATCGCTGCTTCTCTGACACAAAACGGTCGACCGGTGGCATTCTTTTCTAAAGCTTTGAACGAAAGTGAGAGAAAGTATCCAATAATAGAAAAGGAAGCATACGCCATTATAGAAAGTCTTAAAAAATGGAGATATTACTTAATTGGGCGGCCGTGTAATCTTATGACGGATCAAAAATTTGTGGCATATATGCTAAGAGGGCATGCAAGCAAAATAAAAAATGACAAGATCCAGAGATGGCGACTAGAATTATCAAATTACAAATTTGATATAAAATATCGACCTGGACATCTCAATATTGTAGCCGATGCATTATCCAGACAAGTTTGTGGAGCCACAACAGACAATCGCCTTATAGAATTACACAAATCTCTTTGTCATCCTGGTATATCACGACTCATGCACTGGATAAGATCAAAAAACCTACCATTTACAAGTGACGACGTCAGGAAAATTGTGGCCTCTTGTCCTACTTGTGCAGAGATAAAGCCAAAATTCAATAAAAATACTGGATCATTAATCAAACCTACTATGCCCTTCGAGAGATTGTCCCTGGATTTCAAGGGACCACTACCATCATCAACCAACAATAAGTTTATTTTGACAGTAATTGACGAATATTCGAGATTCCCGTTTGCTTACGCATGCCCAGACACGAGCACGGAGACAGTCATTAAATATCTTACTGATATTTTTTCAATTTTCGGAATGCCAGCGACTATTCATACAGATCAAGGAGCGTCTTTCATGTCGGCTGGCATTAAAGAGTTTTTACATACTAAGGGCATATCTACTAGTCGATCTTCCCCGTATAATCCACAAGGTAACGGACAGGTTGAGCGCCTAAACGGGACCCTTTGGCAAACGATACGTCTTGCACTCAAAGATAAAAATCTCCCAATAGATAAATGGGAGGCAGTTATTACTCATGCACTCCACTGCATTCGGTCACTTCTATGCACATCGACTAATACGACACCTCACGAAAGAATGTTTAATCACCCACGGCGATCGTCTTGGGGACAATCCATGCCGTCGTGGTTGCAACCCGGTAAAATCCTCTTGAAGAAAAAGGGTTTTCCTCGATTTTCATGGTATCCCATCATCAGATCCTGACTTTGGTGACCCTGGGACGACCCTTGGAGTATACTCTATCCAATACAAAAAAAAATGAAAATCGGTCCACAACTGGCGGCGTAATCGCGTAACATACACACACAAAAAAAAACATACGCATCGAATTGAGAACCTCCTCCTTTTTTGAAGTCGGTTAAAAATAGAATTTTTCAGTTTTTCTTGTTAGTGTTTATATTTTTGTTTATTTCAGATACTACTAATGCTAACAGCTAATGCCAGACGGTACTAATTTCATTCATCGTTCGAATGGTTCGAATGATTTATACAGTCGATAGAATGTTTCACACGGTTCACACCAATGACTTAACAAATACATGGACTGGCCCTACCTACAGAATCAGCGTGAATACCTACAAAACTTTGGCACATAAAATGGCTACCTTTACTAGTTATGTACTCAGTATTAATTGTGCAATATCGATTTTAAGTTTAAACAAATTCATCAATCCACTTATCTACGACATATCTCTTATTGGGGAAATATTTTCGTATTTTTTGTCTGACACCTCAAAAGAACTATTCCACCCTTTTAATTTTTAAAATTCGACACCTTTATTTTTAACCTACCTAAATTACAAACATAGACAAAATTCCAGTCTCTAACATCCCCTCTGAATTTTGCATATAGTTTTTTTTGTAAAAAAATATTTAAAGTAGGCGATGAGTACTTACTTTCATCTAGGTATGATAATTTGGGTGTAATTTAAATATTTTTTTTAGTTTTGTAAGGTAAGTTACTAATCAAAGTTCATGACAAACTTTGTCGTAGGAACCTTATATGTTCAATTATTATGAAAAATGGAGGATTTAAAAAAAAAACTAAAATTAATTGACAATGATAATAATTCATTATTAAGCTTTCCAATGGTATTACTTTAGTCACTGTATGTGAGCTAGGCTTAGGCACGTAAGTCTGTCCGTTTATTATATCGATAGACTAATTAAATTTTCTCTTTAGGTATCTTCACTATCGCGTGCTATCGCCCAATAATAATGTATGCAAATTATTAATCAAAAATATAAAAATTCTTACACAATTAAAGAAAAATATTACTGCTGAACGCTTCTTCAAGTAAATTGGCAAATGAAATCAGAATATGAAACCTTTACTACATATTCCCAATTATATTTTTAACAATTTTGTTTACTTAAGTATTTGTGAAGAGTTAATTGCGGTGTATTTTTGTTTTTTCTCGCACCGCATTGTATAATATTGCAAGAAGGCATCCTGTAGTCTTTTATTGTGACACATTGTTAAAATATTACTGTAAATTACTTCAAGATTATGGAAAATAGTCAAAATCCGAAGCAAAATAAATTCTTAACACTAGAGTTACGACGTAAGCAACTAGAGGCAATGTTACTGTATGATGTGTGCCATAACAGATATGACTGTACCCCATTAGTAAATAAACTATGTTATAGAGTGCCCACCAGAACGCACTGCCGTAATATGTGTCAAATATTTGCAACTCAATTCTGCCGCACTAATGCTGGAAAACGTTCTCCGTTACATCGCTTAGTCCACTCGTACAATACACATTTTAACACAATTGATATTGCTGCAACGCGTCCTGGTGTATTTAAAAAAAGTGTTTTGAGTATCTTAACTTGTTAGAAAGTACTACAAACTTTTTCCGCTTTCTTTTCGCATAAATATAATTAGTAAATTGTGGTAAAAGGTGCTGGTGATATAATTAAGACACTGTGTAATAGAATTTGTTGTGAAGCCGTATTATGTCACTGTTTTTTTACCCAAATAAATGGAAAAAAAAAATTCACACGTTCGTTCGGCACTTAATGGTAGTTTTCCAATTACAGAGCATAATGCGATTCAGGGGCGCACAATGCCGAATTATGCTGATGCTTAATTGGAACGTGAATTAGTTTTCAAATGCACCAGCAGAGTGCGCTAAGTTCAGTTTTGAAAAAAAGAAATATTCATAGAGTTAGCAATAACCTCATTAATGTGTAAATAATGTGGTATACATAATAATTGGTTGAAAACTATTTACGGTTATTTTAAGTAATTTGGATTTTGATTATTTCATTACCATTTTTTTGTTTTGAGTAATTTTTGTACCTTCATCCATACTTATATTTATTTTTTAACACAGTTTGAATTAACTTTGATTATTTCAAAAAAACTACAATGAAACGAAAGCTTTAAAAATTGTTCAACAATAAATAATATTACTAACGATTATATATAAATAAAACATTTCGATCAATGCCAACTTAAAGAAAAAACACTTGTTAATTTTCTGTCACTGAGTTGGTATCGATTGCACGCATCACACGAAAACATTGCTTTTGAGAGTGCTCGATTGTGCGAAGTGTTGCTGTAGTTGGAACATTCAACGTTAAGCATTATGCCGCCTAATGCGCTCTAGTGCTGTAATTGGAAAACTACCAATATGGCGGACTGGTCACGGTAGGCAATTTTTGTGACGTCACGGAAAATACATGCCACAGACGAAACAGTATGCATCTCTTTCTACAAATGTCATTTCACTTATGTTAGAAAGAAACAAAACGATATTTGATAGATACGTGGCAAGATATCAAAGAACAGTTTAACGGGGCATCTCCAATTATGTCTATCTCAATGGTTGTCACATACATATGCTCTCTAATCTGTGCACCACACCGCTAGTCTATCTATCTATATCATGGAATTATGAATTATATAGAGATACGTAGTATCTCTATTTAGTTTGTGATTATTACTCAAACTGTTTGAGTAATAATTCCTTTAGTTATTCTTCTGAGAATAATTCCATGATCTATATATCTTGTGTTCTGTGCACTAGTCTGAGAGTGATGGCGTGCCCTAGGGATGGGCGATTGTTTCAAAAACCAACAATCGAATTATTCGAACAATTACCTAATCAGCAATGGAATGATCATTCATCATTCGAAAGAAAATTTTCATTCGAATGAATTTTCGGTATTCGAATGAATTTTTCTCTCGAATTGCATTCACTATCTGAACGACGAGAGAATTAACGAGAAGACGAGTTTATTTTAATTAGTTTTGTTATGTGTATAACTGTATAAGTACAAATGGAAATAAAACGTGGAAAAAGTTAATTGTTTTGATTTGTTCTATATGGTACGCGTCGTTTATTAAAATAAATAGAAGAGTGAAATGTTTAATATGTATCTGTTGATTTTTTTTCATTTGAATAAATACATTTGTATCCCATTGTCATACAATTTTTGTACAATAAAGAGTTTATTATTATTATTATTATTATTATTAAATATATTTGATTAATAATTAATACGTGTGGTTTCATATCATACCTACGTAAATTTGTTAGTTAAAACTTTTTTCTCCGAAAGCTTAATTTAATTCGCATGATATTATTTATTCGAATGGTTTTATTCATTCGATATTTTCGAAAAGTCCAATTTCACAATCGAATAATTCGAATAGCTAGTTGTTCGAATGATCATTCGAATGAATCATTCACATTCGCCTATCTCTAGCGTGCCCCACTGTCATGTCAGTCAATAATTGTAAATAAATAAATAAATTAAAACATAAATGAACCTAATTACGATAAATTTGAATTTTATTGAATTTTAATAAGCAAGTTTTAAAATAATATAATAAGTCTGCAACATTCACAACAATGGGCATGTCTCGTTGTTACACGTTGATGAAATGCTTACTGATACTTTTTAACATCATATTTTTGGTAAGATTTTATGTAGGTAATGTAACTTTATATTAAATATATATATATATATATATATATATATATATATATATATATATATATATATCTTGAATTATGCGACTTGACAGCGTAAATAACAATTTTGCAATTGCCACTTCACTATGGTCCTTGTAGGAAAGTTTTGCGAATTTTGAAAGACTCCAAGTGTTTGGGTACAATCGAACAAATTGAAATAAGACTCATTTGATTTTTTTCTTGTAAATATTCTATTACGATTAGGTTGAATTTCGCATATATGTGTATATTTGTGTTTGACTGGAAAAACCTTGTTGTACAAATAGGTACTTTTCATAAATAAAATAGGATAATATTATATGATAATATTATTAGTAAAGAGAATGAAATAAGTATAAGCAGTATTGCCGGACAATCGTGAGTATGCAGGCTGAAGCAGAGCTGATGCCCTGAGTGACATCACAGAGTTCAGTGATGCTCGTTGTGGCTAAGACTTGTGTAGTGCTTTTCTCAAACATGTGGGTAAATAAAAAGTATAATATATATATAAATAAATAAAATAATGTTGATGTCCCTCTGATACAGTAGTAGAATTTGTAATAGCCTGACTTGATTTAAACCTCTATTGACATCTTATTAGAAAGCAAAATATTCAGTTCTTATGCATGTATGAAAGATCAGAAAAAACAAACATTCTGAACTACAACATGGGTACTTATTTCCTACACAGCTAAAATACATTCATCACTTGATGAACTTATAAGAAGGCATCCCATGGCGATGCCACATGGAGGAAAGAACCTTTTTTCAAACATGCTATGATATACAGCCATATCCTCCACAACCTTCTTTGGGACAAATTATAATTGCAGTACTGGGCGAGGCAGCGGCCAGGAATTTTTATCTGGCATGCTTAAGCCACTGGAAATGTAATTTGAAAATGGAACGAACCTTAAAGCTTGATTGCTAAAGAGATTACTCACTAACTTTTATTTAAATTTCGAACTGGCATAAAAAAAGTGCTCTGTTACATGAATAAAAAAGAAAAGTAAAAAGAAAATAGTTTTTGCATGTGGTTTCATTATTTTTATGACTATTATTGTTCACATAATATTTAATTGTTTAATATGAGTTCATGTAGTGATGAAGATTATTTTGACACTGCAAGAAATTCCACAAAAGATATTATTGAAAACAATTTACCACCAAAATCAAGGGACATAAAACATTAAAAATAATATTTAATTAAAGAAATCTATATTTGAAAATGTTTTTAGCTTATTTTGGTGAAATGGCTACAAAAGTAAAACTAAATACTCTTTGGGTAAGGTGTCCAATTTTAAAATGACTATGAATTGTTTCACATCAAGAAGTGTGTAAAAGTCTGTATTGAATAAAGATTGCAGGCTACTAGGCAGTAATGTATTATAAATACTGTAGATAGAAAATTTTACTGAAAAAAACTTCATGTTGATTTTAAAATATTTAAACTGCATTCACAGATTTTTTTAAAAATTGTCTGTCGGTAACTGTCTGAATTGGGAATTGAACTTGGTAAAATAAAAAAAAAATCTGTATTTTTATCATACCAATCGATAGTCGATCACAGGGAAGTAATTTCTCTAATATTACCTTAAAAACTTGAGGATGCTGGATGACCACAAAATCTAACATGATGGTACTTAATGGTTAATGGGATGAGACGAAGTACTAACAAAGTTTTCTCTATCGTCACCGACGGCAATCTACTCCTAGATGGCAGCGGATCGCCGTCATAGTCATCTAGCTAGCGCGAACGTTTGCGTGAAAGCATTCGTATCATCAACGATGTCATCGTGCAATATTTGTATCGGAATCGTATCCGGCGCCTCCGCAGGGCGCACTCGGAAGTAGGAATAAAAATTCTCATACGAATATTTCACGATGACGTCGTCGACGACACGAATACTTTAACGGGCGAAACTTCTCCACTCCCCGGCGTCCACACCGGAAGCGCGGAGGAGCCCACAGGGGCCGCCGGCGTTCCGACGGATCCGAGGACCCGGGATGGAGTACGACGGGGGCCGACGCGAGGTCGGGACGCACGACGGTCCAATCGCGAGGCTGAGTGCGAAGGAGCCCAGCCAAACTAACCGACGAATACTTCGACGCAAACGTTCGCGCTAGCCCTCCTGGCGACCGTCGGCGGGCGATACAGGTCGCGGCGTGTGGGTTTCAGTGCGTGGGCAGCGCGGCGTGCGGGTTCGCGGCGTGGGCGCTGTGGGAGGGCGGCGCGGCGCGGGCGGGGCGGGCGGCGGAGGCGGGGGAGGCGCGCGCGGGGCTGGGCGCGGTGGCCGCGTGGGGGCTGGCGCTGAGCGTGGCGTCGCTGGCGGCGCTGGGGGGCGCGGCGGGGCGGCGCGCGGGCGCGCTGGCGGCGGGCGGCGCGCTGCTGGCCGGGTGCGCGGCGGCGGCGGGCGCGGCGGCGCTGTGGGGCCGCGCGCACGCGCCGCGCCTGCGGCACCAGCTGCTGCGCCGCCTCGAGGCCACCGTGCGGCACGACTACGGGGCGCTGCCCTCGCACACGCACCTGCTCGACGCCATCCAGCAGGGGGTGCGTTCTCGCTCGACGCTCGTCGCTCGTCGCTCGTCGCGGCCCGCTTCCGATTCGTTCGCTCGACGACCGACGTTCGCGATCAGTGATCTGTCGATTTGCGTAGTTCTCTGGCCCCTCACCGCCGGTGGCCGCATATAATACGAGTGAAGGTCGATTCCATCGTGGATTTTATTGTCACTTTTACATTGATAGTCGGTCGTGTGCGTTCCTTCATTTCGCTACTATTCTTTTTTTTATGGGATAGGGGGCGAACGAGCAGACGTATCACCCGATGGTGAGTGATCGATTAACGTCGCCCGTGGACCCCCGCAACTCCAGCCCCCCTAGCGTGACCACCGAAACACGATATGATAAAACGATAAAGCGATATAAACTGCTAAAAAAGTTATCTTCAAGTTTTGAGTATGTTTTGGATATTGGTATTATTATTGTGGACATTGTTAATATATTAATATCGATAAAATTTCAAGTTAGCCATTATATCCAATATATTTTGACAGTTCACAACAATTTATAATTTTATCATATCGTGTTACGGTATTCATGCTATGGGGGCAGAGGAGTTACAAGTGCGTTGCCGGCCTTTGTAGGGTAGGTATACGCTCTTTTTTTGAAAATTTGTATTCATTCATTCATATCTAACTAGACTCATTACTTATTGAGATTAAAAGAAAATAATGTATAAATAGCTAATTTATTCACCAACGAGAGCTTTGGGTTAATGTGGCATGGTTTTAGGGAGATCACAGATAGTGATGATTTGTAATAGATTTTAAATAAAACAAACTAATATTTTCGATATTTATATTCAAATTGCAATCATAACGGTCAAATACATGGCAATAATTCGTGCCTATCATCGCATGTCACAAGATCTATGACTATAACAGCAGTGACAATTTTGTGCATATTTTGATGACATACTTATTATATCATTTGATATCACTGATCATAAAGATAAAAGTACTCTGTAACTACTTACATGTAAACTGCAGTAATTATTTAACACTTTATAAAATTACATATCTTCAAATCATTCACATATCTCCACTTACGACATAACTGCCAACAAAAATAAATTGCTGTTATAGGACCTTACTTATAGTTATAATTTATTGGTCGCAAAAAAATAATCAAGTCTATACAAATTTACACAAACTTCTAGCTCTAATTGAAAGATTATCGAAACCGATTACATAATTAAAAATAACGTTTTTAATTATTTTGTATCGTTTAAAATAGTGATGATTTTGTAAAGCTTACTGTAGCATGAACAAACTAGATCTTAACCCGGAAAAATGTTCAGTAATGACATTTACTAGGAAAAATACCCCTGTAACGTATGCCTACAATCTTCAGCAGTTAACGCTACAGCGAGTATGCTCTTTGCGGGATCTGGGTGTGATAAATGACTCCAAGTTGCTTTTTAACGACCATATCAACAGTATAGTCTCTAAAGCAACCAGAGCCCTTGGTTTTCTTATGCGGAACTCTCAAGATTTTAATAATGCCAAAACTCTGAAGGTTTTATACTGTACGCTTGTACGAAGCAACTTGGAATACGCTTCACAAGTTTGGAATCCCAGATACGCAACCTATATTAATAGGATAGAGAATGTCCAAAAGAAATTCCTTCGTTACTTGTGTTACAGAACCTTTACTGTATATAATAGTGACCATTACGAAAATATTTGTAGAAAACACCATTTCAATAGCCTAGAGAACCGACGCGCTATTGCGGATTTCATATATTATATGAAAATTGTCAATGGCACTTTAGATAGTCCCGAGCTATTGCAGCTGGTCAACTTTAACGTCCCTAACAGAGTGTTTCGCAATTATAAACCAATTTCACTACCGCGGTGCAGAACCAATTTTAGACAAAATTCGTTTTTTATACGCGCAGGCAAGTGTGTTAACAATTTCTACGAGAAACTTGACATAGATCTCTTCAACTCAAATGTTGACTCGGTGAGGCGGCAGCTTAATAATTTATTCTTTTACTGCTAAATCATTGTCACAATAAAAGCAAAGTCACTGTTATGTTTCATAAGTCCTAACTTGAAATGAGTGTGGTTAACTCATCGCTGTTATATTTAGTAATTTTGTTGCATATCAGTGTGAATCTGTAATTGGTTTTACGGTGTATATTGTTGTTGTTTATTATTGTTTTTGTAACTGTTGATTCACCAATAAAAAAAAAAAAAAGTTTTGGCTGAACGAGTCTAATAATATTCCAAAGCTGGAGTGCTGCGGCGCCAACGACATCAGCGACTGGCAGGGCAGCGCCTGGGAACGCGCCGCCACCGCCGCCGGCGCCGCCGCCGGGGGACCCCCGCCCGCGCTCGACCTGTCGCTCACCGCGCCGCCGCAGCGCTACTGGGTGCCGCCCTCCTGCTGCAAGGTGAGTGGCCGCCCGCGCTCGACCTGTCGCTCACCGCGCCGCCGCGGCGCTACTGGGTGCCGCCCTCCTGCTGCAAGGTGAGTGGCCGCCCGCGCTCGACCTGTCGCTCACCGCGCCGCCGCAGCGCTACTGGGTGCCGCCCTCCTGCTGCAAGGTGAGTGGCCGCCCGCGCTCGACCTGTCGCTCACCGCGCCGCCGCGGCGCTACTGGGTGCCGCCCTCCTGCTGCAAGGTGAGTGGCCGCCCGCGCTCGACCTGTCGCTCACCGCGCCGCCGCGGCGCTACTGGGTGCCGCCCTCCTGCTGCAAGGTGAGTGGCCGCCCGCGCTCGACCTGTCGCTCACCGCGCCGCCGCGGCGCTACTGGGTGCCGCCCTCCTGCTGCAAGGTGAGTGGCCGCCCGCGCTCGACCTGTCGCTCACCGCGCCGCCGCGGCGCTACTGGGTGCCGCCCTCCTGCTGCAAGGTGAGTGGCCGCCCGCGCTCGACCTGTCGCTCACCGCGCCGCCGCGGCGCTACTGGGTGCCGCCCTCCTGCTGCAAGGTGAGTGGCCGCCCGCGCTCGACCTGTCGCTCACCGCGCCGCCGCGGCGCTACTGGGTGCCGCCCTCCCGCTGTAAGGTCACCGCTCCATTCAGTACAACTGTATGTGCTACGTGTCTAGAGCAGTTGTGTATATTATACATTGTACATGTTACGTGGTAACGTACGGCGCAGGTGGCGGCGGAGTGCGCGAAGGGCGCGCGCGTGGTGTGGGGCGCGGGGGGTGCGGCGGGGGGTGCGGCGGCGGATGAGGAGGGCGGGTCGGGTCCCGGGTCCGGCGTGTTCGGCGCGGCGTGCGGGCCGCGCGTGGTGGCGGCGCTGGAGCGGGGCGCGCGGGCGCCGCTGGCCGCGGGCGGCGCGCTGCTGGCCGCGCTGGCCGCCGCCGCGCTGCTGGCGCTGGCCATGGCCGCCACCTCGGACCGCGACCGCAAGGCGTGAGGCCGCACCCGGCACCCCCGCCCCCGCCCCCGCCCCCGCCCCCGCCCCCATCGCACACCTCCCACGCGTCTCCCCCGTCACGTCTTCTACCCGACACCGAAGGAAACGCGCGCTCCCGGAACGTTGAATCTCGATATGCTGGCGACGATCGGAGAAGTGACTTTCGAGAAGTGAGCGGATTTCCACCGAATCCTCGCGTACGTACGTCGCAGCTCGTGTGTGCGTCGAAGGCGATTCAAATAAACAGTAGGTAAATTGTTGACCGAAATATGTAAACGGTCAATTGCACCATCGTATGCTTCCGAGATGAATACTCTTGCTTTTCATCACTCATGCGAGGAAATTACACGAGTTTGTTGTGAAATTAATGTCTAATAATAATAATAACAATATATTTTTCAACACAGTTGCTCTCAAAGTAGATCTAATTTCAACAGGTTTAGATACATAAAGTAGCTCATAAAACACGCTTGTGTTATAACCGAGGCACTCATCACAGAGTCCGGCAATTACTGCACTTGCCGGCCGCGGCAGTAATGTACTATATTTTTTTAAGCTAGAGGTAATATAAAATACATCAACGAACTACATTGATTTTTACAAACATACCATTATTTAGTTTTGTCTACAAATTAACAATGATTTGTGTTATTTAATCCAAGTGTATTGAAAAACTTCGTAATTTAATGAAAATGAATGTTGATGTTAGTACAACTGAAATAATGTTTCAGCCTTTGTGAACTTTTATTTTAAAATTTAGTACCTATTTTAAAAAAAAAATAACCATAAAAATTAAGAGTAGTAATATACTGTACAAGAACTATACCTATGCCTATCAGAAAAATGTACCAATAACAATAAAAATAAAAGATTACGTATTACAAGATTACGTATTCAAATTCCAAATTGAATTACATCCTGTGAGTTCAATTTACATTATATATGTTCACCTAGTTCGGACACACTTTCAGAGCATGAGTGATGAAAAATCTATATAAATACTGTTCTAGTGGAAAGTAATTTGTCTATGCATTGATTATTTATATCCTGTATATGCATGCAACCAAATATTTTAACAAATAAATATTACTAACAAATCACTGAATTCTTAGTAACTAATATATAAAGCATATTAAAATATAACAGTATTAAACAAAACTTACAAGATATTGATTTCCAATTGATGTACGTAAATTAGGATTAGTTGAGACCCAGTGAGCATTTATTTATAATGTATTGATTGCACAAATGCTATACACAAAATGACTGCCATATTAATATTAATTTTATTTAATTTATTTAACAATATGTTAACATTCCTCCATTCCACTGCAGCATTTATTTTATTGTTTATAAACTATTTATGATCCCAATGACGCTATTTTTGGACTCTTAATCTCTTGAAGACTGATAAATTAATGAAAATGAAAATTGTAATTCCCATTTTATTGTTTGTACTACGCAGTTGACAAACCACTATTTTATATCTTGTCGAATGTTACTGTTCAAATATTTATGCGACTGTAAAGGTCGAAATGTGTCTCTCTATGTGTGTTTTATTTAATAAAATTAAAAAGTAAGTTTAAGCTAATATAGAAACCTAACCAAATGTGTGCTAGATGTAAGAATAACATTGATATTATATGTAATATATTTATACGAGCAAGTCGAATCTGCTGAAAGAAAATTAAAAGAAAAAAATCTGTGCTAATGTGTAGCTGTGTATAACTGTCTTGTTGTTTTCTCAGTATGTGAATGAGATTGAACGCGATAAATGCACACCTGGAGGGCTTCTGCAAATCTATTTAAAAAAAGGAATTTATTTTGGTACGGTTTGCTTCGGTACGGCGAAGCGTTGTCAAAAGTGGTGTATCCACTTTTGACAAAGCTTCGCGTACAAAACAAAATATCTTTAAGGCTACGTTAGTAGCTGATGATATGACACTGAATTACAACCTTAGCGTGGTAAACCACTTTTTTGGCCGACTGTACTTGCCTTTACTTTTTCATTTCAACACATTGACGTGTACGTAACCTAGACGCGCTGTCTAGTGAAGAGAAATTATTCACTTAACTGGTGCTAATTGGCACCAGTACGCTTAGTCGATCGCGGGCGATCGTGATAGGTAGCCGAGCTGCCGTGAAGATTGTGTCGCAAATTTAGGATAAAATATGTCTTAAAACTTTAGTGTGACAATTGAAAACACTGTTGTTAGAACGTGTGAATATTGATTTTGTATAACCAGTATTCACACGTACTGACTGCGTATTACTGAGTAATTATCTTGATTAAAATCTTGATCAAAACAAATGTAAATGGTTTCCGAACTGTCATCACGCTCGACCGCCATCTTATGTCCTTACTTTTACTGTCTCTTTTACTCTTATACGAGCGAGCGAGTATGCTACTGTCTACTTATATACACCTCGACCAGCCCTGCCCCGCGTCGTCGTGACACAATTTTTCTTCGAAACAGCTTGTCTAGGTTACACATACGTCAATGTTTTATGCGCATACGATAAGTGAGTGGCCCTCCCACTTCTATCTAAGCAATAAATTGATCCATAGTCTAGCTAGATTATGATGCTGTCAGTCCGTTTTGTGGGGCAAATGAATGCACAGCACAAGATTGATACCCACCAAGTTTGTTCATTTTGTATTTTTATACGACAAGTGAAGAGTTACTCTTGCCTTACATTATAAAACACCATGACAGGTCCACTTTACACCTTACGTAGTGCAGGGGACAGCCATAGTCACTTGATTCAGTATTTTAATGTTCATTTTTTAAACATACATTGTATTCTTTGACCTTGATTTTAAGGTTCAATTTTGCCAATTTGTCAAAGCATTAAATTCCTTGCGTTTGCTTTTTAAAATACTAAGGTGGATCTGCTTTCAGAGGTGATGGTTACGCCCCAGGACTTGCTTGTTAAGTGTATGTTTAGATGATAGGTTTGTTCTGTAAAATTAACATTTTTTTATCTTTGTAAGAGCGTGTAGTTTGACGTTGTGTTGTGTGAGTGATCTAACCAAAGAACTGCGATTTCCAGACTGATAAACTAACCCAGTTTAATTTTATATACCCTGATCTGATCCCCCAAAGTTAAATATTTTATTATGTTTTGTCACATACCTTGAAACTTTTTTTTTGTGTAAAGTAACAAGTCCAAGATGATTGCAAATAAAAAAATAGCGCGGGGATCAGATGGGACACCCCAAGACTGCTACGTACTTAAACTTAGCTTGCCTAGAATACTCATAGCTGGGCCATGAAACCACAGTTAGGCTTTAATTTGAGACTGATTTACTTTTACACTTTGTTTCTTGTTACTTACATTATTAAATGACACGTTTATTATATGATCGAGTACAAATTTTACTGCGTTATTATAAGTTTAGACTTGTTTTATTTCCTTGTTTCTTTCGTTTCTTCTAGTTTTGTAAGGTGTGAGTGGCGCCGGCGCCGGCCGCCCGTAACATATCCACTCAGTGTTGTAATGAGTTCTTTTTGTTTTTACAATTTTACTTATTTATGTATTTTTGGCACCAAAGTGGAAATTGTCTTAGATACCTACATGTATTTATATTGTTTTTTGAATTTATGTTTTTTTATGTGAAATATTATAAATCAATTTATAAAGAAATATGATTACTTATTGGTAAATAAGAAATGTATAAGAATATAGAGAACAGAATTAATTGAGCTAGGAGAAACCAATATAGCGTTCTTTATTATGTTAAGGGCCACTCAGTGGAGTAGGGTTGTCCTGCTAACCTTGCCTATATAATGGTGCACCAACATCTTAATCGGAACAGGTGGCTTACTATGATCGCCTATAGCAATGTAACTCTTGCTGCGTATAGCGCCATCCCACTCTCAGCGCGGTTTTAATATTGTTTTGGGCGATCATCGTTAGGGGGCAGTTTGGCGGCGTGGTGGTCGGCGCGAGGCGATAAGTGTGCTTGTATTAGTTACAACCTGCCCCGGTAGCATGACTTCCAAAACACGATATGATAAAGCGGCTTATCGCGGTGAACTGTACAAAATACGATAAAAACCTCAGATCAAAGAAACCAAAGCACATGAAATACCTACAAAAAAAACGTGCCAATAATTTGTGGTTGCGCTCTAAGATGGCGGAAAAAACTAGGGACGCCGCATCCAATAATACACTTGATGTTTTTTTTTAAAGTCAATGATAAACATAGAACTGTAAAATGCACTCTGACAACGCTCACTGACAGATTATTTACCACAACAACACGGTGCTTTGTAATGGCGGACTGGCCGCAAATTTATTTGTACCATAGTCAATTTTTTGCGAGTCCATTGGCGTCTTTGGTCTGGGATAAAAACGTATTGTATTTTGACAGTTCACCCCGATAAACCACTTTATCCATATCGTGTTTGGTGCTCATGCTACGGGGGCAGAGGGCCGATTCCACAAATAAACTGACGACATACCAAAATTGGAACGTTGCATTTGAATTGGAGAGATAACTTTTCCTTGTCTGGCAGTATTGTTGACGATACCAACATATTTCCACTGCTTTATTGGCCTAGATACAAGTCCTTTAGCCTTTTCATTGTGTGACTCAAAATCTATCACGATCGTCTTCAATTTGGACACGCGAAGTGCATCTATCGCTGTTTTATAAAGGACCATCGGTGCAGTTTTGTACCGATGCTGCAATGACTGCCAAATTAAGAGCAGTTGTAATTTTTTGCTTATACCTACAATAACATTGGACAGCTGTCTGACGAGAACAGGTAAGAAACTGCAATTCATGCGGAGAAATCTATTGCGTTCCGATTTGCTGAACGTTACGACTGTGTTATAATAATGTGGTTTTGGTTTATTTGTGGAATCGGCCTAGTACCGTGAGTAGTGCGACAGCGGCGCCCGCGCAGCCGCGTCTCAACGCCGTGTCAGTTGCTTCAGCTAGTCACTGTGTGCCTGTTACGAATTTTGGAAATTTATACTTGCACGTTACCTCCATACGCACCGCAGCGTCCCTGCGACAACTACGGCTTTGCTGTTAAAAATAAAGTGTATAGGCGTGTTTGATTTTTTGAACTCGTTTTATCATCTCTCTTTGAATATTATAATAAAAAACAACAATAACTAACTATGTTTCTCACCTTCTTACGTGAGCAAGCAAGCAAGCGGCAAGGCGGCGCGGCGGCGGGCGCCCCGCGCGGTGCCATGACGTAGAGTAAGACACGTATATTTATCATGTTTTGATGCTAATAAATTTAATAAATGTACCTTATTGTGTAAACGCGTATTTCATTTCCTAATCCATAAAGACACCAAAGATTTCTCGTGCTGTGTGTGCTCAGCCTATTTTATATAATATACCACATCACGCCAAATAGCATAGGAAACAACAATGTTCTTACTAACCTTTTTGCCCAAATGGTCCAATAATGGCCAGTATGTAATAGTAGATTAGTAGCTAAGGGCTGTAAGGCATCAATTGCAGCCCGAGATAATTATATTTCGAGGGTGCAATTGGTGCTCACATCCGAGCTAACTACTCTGCTTTACATCTCGATTATGAGGTAAGTAGGTCCTTATTACCCCCAAATAGGGCTTGTAGGTGACCAATAAGCGCTCTAGGGTAATAATGTAGCTTGAAAAGCCCTAGGGCGGTAAGTATTTAAAAAAACACTTCACTATTTCCAAAAGTTCGCGTACATCTAACAATCATACTGGCAATAAATTACTTACAGCCCTAGGGCTTTTCTAGCTACATTATTACCCTAGAGCGCTAATTGGTCACCTACAAGCCCCATTCGGGGGTAATAGGGACCTACTTACCGAACATGAGAGATGTAATAGTAGATTAGTAGCTAAGGGCTGTAAGGCATCAATTGCAGCCCGAGATAATTCGAGGGTGCAATTGGTGCTTACACCCGAGCTAACTACTCTGCTTTACATCTCGATTGTGAAGTTTTTTTTTGAAAATTAAAAATTTAAAACTGATTTTTTTTTGAAAATTGCACTCATGAGTTTAACGAATAAATTTTATACCAACCGAAAGTATGAAGCCTATAGAATATAGTAGTCTATTTTTTTCCTGGCATTACTACTGGGTTGCCAGGTATAAACAGGTAACTGAAAATAGTTATTTTCACCTATTTGTTAAATAAATAAGTCTTATATCAAAATGAGCGCTATTGAATTGCGAATACGATGATATAGGGTTGTCTGTAAAAAACCTGGCCTGAATGACGGTTGTCGAGTTTTGAAAGGTAGGTAACATTTTATGCGTGTGGAAACTTGTGAGAAAGAGGTCCGAGCGATAGAAGAGGGTTGTGGCTGAGCGAGACGTGACAGCCCAAGTAGCATTTATCCTTTATGATAGTTATTTAAAATACCTTTTTGTCATAAAAAAGTTATAATAAGGAATTTGTATATCTTGTAAGTTCTATGTCAGTTAATTTTAGAGCTCCTTGGTCTTAGAACTATATGGTTTTTGCTTTAACCTAAAAGCCTTTTTCAAGAGGTTAATATAACGCAATCATAGATTGTTTTCCAGAGCTATAAGTCCTAAGTCTTCTAAGTTCCGAAAAGGTTATAATTGGGTTGTTTTTAGGATAATCGAATGCCTAAATATGGCGTGAAACGCATTGTTATATCTCAAATGTGACTCTTTCATAACCTACTTTACTAATACCTTATTAGCTATCTCAAAAACTGTTTAATAACTTAATAGCATTTTGTGGCTACATATAGTTAGGAAAATCACTTTAAGGCGTAAAAGATAGCTTTATAGCATAATTTATAAGCTTTTATTAATTATTATAACCTTTAAATAAATAAAGAAACTACTCAATCATCACCGTAACTTCAAAGTTATATGGAATGCCCACTTACAAATATACAGGATGTCTTTACAAAAAATTGCGAAAAGTGAACATTATATAAGAAATTCGAAAAACATAGTACAGCGAATCATCACAAAAAAGGTAGTTTTACGTTGGTTAAGTACGTATACGAATATACCTATATAGGTCCTGTTATTTATGTTCCATCCTTTCCTTATGAGTTTTTACCAATTGTATCACAAAATAGTTCATTATTTTTAGCCGATACAAATAATGAAGAAATAGAAAGTACAATCACAAGCCTCAAGGCAAGCCCATCCATGGGCTATGATGGTATCCCAGCCCAGGTTTTAAAGCATTTGAGTACTTTAATTACTCCGACCTTAACAAATCTATTTAACTTGCTTTAACTTGCTTAAGACTTGCAAAATTTCCTGATGTACTGAAAAAGTCTGTTCTCATACCGATTCATAAGGCTGAGAGGAGTGATTGTGTCGATAACTAAAGGGGAGTATTTAACGAGTGACTGTAAATTAAAATTAAGAGACAAATGATTAATTTGGGTTATTGTACTAAGCGAGTGACTGACTGCGAGTGACGATAAATCAACAGAACAGTAACTTATATTATAAACATTCATTCGAGTTAGGTCAAATACAATGAGAAGCTTCATAAAATTAATATTAGGTAATATTAATTTGTTTGAGTGTCAACGTTACGTCCTGTATTTTTTCAATATTTTCCAAATGATTTATTTATGGTGGTGTTGTGTGTGTCTGTCTGTGGCATCATAACTCCCGAACCGATGAACTGATTTTGTTTTTTTTTGTTTGAAAGGTAAATTAGTCGGAAGTGTTCTTAGCTATGTTTAATGACCATCGGTCCAAGATGGCCGCCGCCACAAAATGGCAGAATACATATTTGTACACAACTCCCTCAATATATATTTATATATCTATATTTATGTATATAACATTTATATATTTGTGTACTTAGTATTTATCTTTATTTAGTATATTGTTACTTAGTTGTATCAAGGTTTGTTTAGTTCTTATTTTTTTCCAATTCGAACACCGTTAACAAAGATTTTCTCACATTTTACGGGTTGACTGGTAGAGAATGCCTCAGGCATTAAGTTCGCCCCTGTACACTTTATTTATGCTCTACGAAAGTTTAAATAAATAAATAAATATGGGTATCAAATGAAAGGGCTTGACTAGTAAAATACATGATTAATTTAAAATCCAAGATGGCCGCCACCACAGAATGGCGAACTACCTATTTTTTACAACTCCCTCAATATGGGTATCAAATGAAAGGGCTCGACTAGTAGAATACTATACACTATGATGACAATCTCAAATCCAAGATGGCCGCCACCACAAAATGGTGAATTACATTTTTAAGTTAGGGTGTTCAGGCTTAGGGTTTAAAAAGTTTTAAATAAAAATTAAACTAAAAATTTAAATAACCCCCGACAAAAAAAAACCTCCAAAAAGTAAAAATAAAATGCGTTGGTTGGCCCATTAACTTAGATATATCTAGTAGGTCAGGGGGTGCGAAGATTCCCCGGGTAAGATCCGGCTACCATCTACGATGACTTGACCTGGCAACCTACAACACGCGTACACTGAGGACGGACGCGAAGTTAACGGAGTTGGAAGAAGCTATCAGTAAGCTACGCTGGGATATCATTGGTTTATCTGAAGTCCGAAGAGAGGGGGAGGATTCGATAATCCTCAATTCCGGCTACTTGCTGTACTACCGGGATGGCCATCAACAGTCCCAAGGTGATGTCGGGTTCCCTCGTCAACAACGTAATAACCATCGGGAGTGTGTCGACCAGGGTAGCATATCTGATACTCAGAATATCGAAACGATATTCGTTGAATGTCATACAGGTTTTGCGCTCCGACCTCGATACACCCAGATGGCGAAGTGGAGGCTATGTATGAGGAGATCTCTGAAGCCATCATCATCATCATCATCATCACAGCCCATATACGTCCCCACCGAGGGGCTCGAGCCTACCCTATGTTAGGGTGATTAGGCCTTAGTCAACCACGCTGGCCCAGTGCGGATTGGTCGACTTCACATACATCATTGAATTTCTTCGCAGATGTATGCAGGTTGCCTCACGATGTTTTCCTTCACCGTAGGAGCGTCAGACAAATGTACATATGAAATTCGAAACGAAAAACACATTGGTACATGGCGGGTCTCGAACCCCGACCCCCCGATTGGAAGGCAAGTGCCGAGTCCACTGCGCCACCGACGCTCAAGCCATACGTAGCCACAATACCCACTACACGGTTGTGATGGGGAACTTGGATTTGGGCACCGAAACACCAGAGGCTAGATGCTAGCGGACTTCATGGAGAAGGAGAACCTCTATATGATGAACTCCTTTTTCAGGAAGTCCGGACGGTAATGTCAAAAACGAGATAGATTTTATCATGTCGACGAAAAGGCACATATTCAATGATATCTCCGTGATCAATGCCGCCAAAACGGGGAGTGATCACAGACTGGTACGAGGCACATTGAATATCAATATTAAGCTGGAAAGATCTCGACTGATAAAGTCTACGCTCCGACCAATACCTGCGCAAATCCAAAACCCCGAAAGGTTTCAACTCGAGCTCCAGAACCGCTTCGAAGCCCTTGAGAACAGCTTAAATGTGGACGATCTAAACAACATGGTGGTGGATACTGTCCGTACGGTAGGGTCTAAGTTCTTTAAAACTCGCCGTCCCAAAACAAAGAAACTCTCCGACAAAACGCTCCAACTTATGGATCGGAGACACGAAATGAGGCTGCAGAACTCAACGGATGCTAGTCGTTACCGGGAGCTTAATAGGCAGATATCAAAGTCATTGGCATGCGACCTTCGCCGATTCAATACGGCTCGTGTTGAAGAGGCAATCGAGCGAAATAAAGGCTCCTAAGTATTTGCGAGATATCTGTCTATTGGGCAAAGTCAACTGACGCAGCTGAAGATTGACGACGGTAGCCTCATTTTGTCGAAGCCTGAGATCCTAAGTTATACTCCACGCAAGCACCTGTTGAAAGCGAGGCTAGAGACCCCAGAGCAAAGCTTATCCGACACTATACTGAAGTTATCCTGGACGTCAGCCTGTACGAGATTAGTATGGCTCTCAAACAACTAAAAAACAATAAGGCGGCGGGTGATGACGGAATCACTACAGAGCTTCTGAGAGCGGGCGGTAAGCCGATACTTAAAGTCCTCCAGAGGCTCTTTAATTCCGTTATTCTCGAGGGCAGAACGCCTAAAGCATGGAGTGAGAGTGAGGTCATCCTGTTCTTCAAAAAGGGTGATAAAACATTCTTAGGCCGATCACACTCCTGAGTCATGTTTACAAGTTGTTTTCAAGAGTCATTACGAATCGTCTCGCTCGCCGGTTTGATGACTTCTAACCTCCCGAACAAGCCGGTTTCCGAAAAGGACCATAGACCAGATCCATACGCTGCGGCAGGTTATAGAGAAGACCGAGGAGTATAATCTGCCACTTTGCTTGGCGTTTGTGGACTATGAGAAAGCCTTCGATTCGATCGAGACATGGGCGGTGCTGCAGTCTCTCCAAAGGTGCCAAGTGGACTACAGGTACATAGAGGTGCTAAGCTACCTATACGGAAATGCCACTATGTCGGTTCGACTCCAGAACCAGAGCTCTAATCCCATGCAATTGCAGCGAGGTGTAAGACAGGGAGACGTTATCTCTCCAAAACTCTTTACCGCTGCATTGGAGGATATTTTCAAGCTTCTGGATTGGAAAGGATACGGCATTTACATTAATGGCGAGTACCTAACACACCTCCGTTTTGCCGATAATGTGGTTCTAATGGCTGAGACCTTGGAAGACCTGAACACTATGCTCGGAGATCTCAGTAGTGCTTCCCAAAGAGTGGGTCTTAAAATGAACATGGATAAGACAAAAATCATGTCGAATGCCCATGTTGTACCCACTCCAGTTAATATTGGGAACACTACACTTGAAGTTGTAGACAGCTATGTATACCTGGGACAGATAGTCCAGCTAGGTAAGTCCAACTTCGAGAAAGAGATCTCTCGTCGAATCCAGCTCGGATGGGCAGCTTTCGGGAAGTTACGAAAAATCTTCGCGTCCAAATTACCTCAGTGTCTCAAGACCAAAGTCTTTGACCAGTGTGTGTTGCCAGTGATAACCTACGGAAGCGAAACGTGGCCATTCACTATGGGTCTCGTCCGAAGGCTCAAGGTCGCTCAGCGGGCAATGGGGAGAGCAATGCTTGGGGTCTCCCTGCGTGATCGGAATGAGGAGGATCCCGAAATGAGGAGATCCGCAGGCGAACTAAAGTAATCGACATTGCTCGAAGGATTGCTCAGCTGAAGTGGCAGTGGGCGAGACATAGGCCGTTGTATGTAATAGCTAGAAGAACCGATGGCCGTTGGGGCCGAACGGATCTTGAGTGGCGACCACGATCCGGGCGACGACGCTCAGTGGGTAGGCCCCCGACCAGGTGGACCGACGATCTAGAGAAGGTCGTGGGAAGCCGCTGGATGCGGGCAGCACAGGATCGATCGTTGTGGAGATCCATGGGGGAGGCCTATGCCCAGCAGTGGGCGTCGTGCGGCTGAGATGATGATCTAGTAATATTTTGATTTCCGCATCGTCAAGTCGGGGGACCGCAATTAATATCTATAATGTAAATAATTAAATAAATCGATATATTAATTGCATTGCAAAAATTGAATATAAAACTTAAGTAGGTAGGTGCCTATTTAACTAGCAGTAGGTGCAAATAGAATCTGAAAAATAATAGAAGAATAATAATAAACATATCCTTTGGTTTTGTAAACACTCTGTAGGTACACCACGCGAAATGTGGTTTTTTAATAAATCGTAATCTAAGCTCTCTTGGCATCTGAAATTACTACTTAGTCCGTCCGCGGTGATATAGAAGTACTATCAAATCTTACGAGAAAATTTAATGCGTAAAAGGTTGCAAAAATAACTAACAGTTTGTGATAAGGTTATTAAAATTACCTAGAGGTTATTTTTAAGTAAATTTCGTGCGTTAATAGTAATTCAGGCTATTTAAGAGTTATTTGTAAAGCTAGTAAGCCTTTCATTGAAGGCAGCCATTTTTAAGAGGTTATTGTGGCAAGAATTTTCGACAATATCAATTTATTTATTTTATTTGTTAGTGATAATAAATTTAAAAGACATTTTTACGTTTATAAATAGTTGTGTGCCAGATTGGAGGTTAAAAATGTATTTAATGTATTTTTTTTACACTACGTATGACCATTAAATATTTTAAATATGCCTGATAATTAGGGCGCGTGTATTTTATAAGCATATTATCCCATAATTTAACAGGAAACTGGTATTCGCAATAGAATTTATAAGCACGTGTGAATTTTACAGACATTTTGCTTCGTATATGAATACCTAAGTCATAATAAAAAAATAGTATTACAAATGGAAGCCATTTGTCTGATATGAAATAAGTTTTAACTAATATATAACCAGTCTCTTATAAAATATTTTGAAAACTTACTAATAAGCTTTTGCTGGTACTTGACAATAACCTAATTCTGGAAAAAGACTGCTGCGATAAAACCTGTTTTTGACTAGTCCATGACTAAGCTGAGACTTCATATAGGTTATAATTAGGTAGTACTGAATTTAACCAGGTTATAAAATGGTTAATTTATAGTTACATCTAGGTTATCAAGCATGCCTTTAGGTAATTTGTCTAGTCAGTAAAGAGTAAAAATAAGGTCGGCACTAGGTTGTTATGGAGGGCCTTTTTGGTTATTAAGAGTTTATGCGGAGTTTATTATGAACATATTAGGACCTATCGTATTTCTTTGAGGAAATCCATAAAAAGGTTATATAACCTATTTGTGACCTTTCTGTAACTTAAATTGTTACTTGGGAGAGGTGACATCAATAACTGTTGAACGGGAAGGGACATTAGAATCTAAACATTTTGTTCCTTCATCAGAGCCAGAAGTTTTGATGTGCTCCTAGAAGTAATTTTTTATTATGAAATGATCATGTTTGAGACATAATTTTTAGGGATGTTTCATTTACATCGTTAAATGAAAATATTGCCTTTAATACTGTTTCAGAAAGTCGCAAAAATTGCAATTTCTTTGGCTTATTTGCTAAACGAAGATTCTTGAAAGAAATTTAAAAAAAGAATGTGGTAAATTAAAATACCGTAGGTGCAAAAAAATATTTTGGTAATAATTACTTTCATCATCATCATCATAACAGCTCATAGGTATACGTCCCCCACCGAGGGGTTCGAGCCTACCCTATGTTAGGGCGATTAGACCTTAGTCAACCACGCTGGCCCAGTGCGGATTGGTCGACTTCACATACATCATTGAATTTCTTCGCAGATGTATGCAGGTTGCCTCACGGTGTTTTCCTTCACCGTAGGAGCGTCAGACAAATGTACATATGACATTCGAAACGAAAAACACATTGGTACATGGCGGGTCTTGAACCCCGACCCCCCGATTGGAAGGCAAGTGCCTAGTCCATAGCGCCACCGACGCTCCATTATAATTACTTTAACTGAAACTAATTTAATAAAAGTAAGAATATCACATTTTCCATTGTTATATTCGTGCATTGTAAAGTAAATATTGAAGAAATATTTAATAGGTATTAAAATTAATAATTTTGAAGAATCATACATTACATTACTGTTGACTATGCTAGAGTGGTTTTATATGTATTGTACCTTTTTATATGAATGTGTACTCTTTTGATACTATTTTCTTTTTATTACTTCTGATTTGTGTTTTGTTTATTTTGATATGTCATTATACTTTTATTGGTCTTGAAGAAAACGTGTTTTCATTTTGCTTCCTGCTTCCTTTCGTATTTCCAACATTATTTGGTGTCAGAAGTATTTAAAGAATCTTTTAGGTATTTTTAAAAAAATGTTAACACGCTCGCAAATGCACAAAAATAAGGAATTGCAATTAGAAAAGCAATCTAAGCGCGGATCTTTGGGTAAGTCCTTCATGTCTTCTTCTTCGGCTCGCCTTCAAATTGAAGCAGCGCATGCGGAGCGTGCCGCCGCTGCTGAGCGTGAGCTGGCTGAGGTGGAGGTGCGTGCCGCCCGCGCTGAGGCTGAGGCCGAGCGTGCTGCCGCCGCCAGCGTAGCGGCAGCGGAGCATGCGGCCGCCACACGCGTGGCCGCAGCTGAACGCGCAGCCGCCGAGGTGGAGCGCCTCGCTCAACTCGCAACTTTATCTACGTCCAGTAGACGGACGGATAGCTCATCCAACGCCAGTCGCACACAAGCCTGGGTGGAAACACACAACAGCTTACAGTCGGTACTCTCTGCGCATAAGGCGCCTTTCGAGGGTCTGACTGCGGAACCCTCTGCGCCACAGGCGCCTTACGAGGGCTCGACTGCAGTACTCATAGAGCACACTGCGCCTTTCGAGGGTACCGTAGTCTCCGCACCCACTGTTGTGCTTCCCACGCCATCGGCAGCTTGTGGCCATGCTACTGGTCAACCTCTACTACCCCAGCGAGTCACCAAAGATCACTCCACTGTGTCACTAGATTGTAATAATTATCATCAGCACTCTCGCCATAATATGGCCTCTCACATTAACTGTACATTAGGCACACAGACAGAAAATTGTAACATTAATAAAAATATTCAGTTTTCAAACTCATCACAAAATAATTTATTGACGTTGGCTTCTACCATAGCCGATGTCGCCGTGACAGCTGCATCAAAAAAGGTAGGTGCACCAACGTTTTCTCTGCCTGTTTTCAGTGGCCATCCGACAGAATGGCTTGTATTTAAAAAATTGTACGATGCCACTAGCTCATCTTTTACGACTTCTGAAAATTTGTCAAGAATTAGTTCCGCATTGCGCGGGGCTGCGCGTGAATGTGTGAGCGTGCTCATAGCAGTCGCCCGCGACCCCGCTGACGTCATTCAAGCTCTCGAGGATGCATTCGCCCGTCCAGAAAAAATAATTTTGTCGGAACTTTCGGCGATTCGTGCTTTGCCTAAGTTATCCAGCCACGAGAGCTCGAAAGACCTCGGTATTTTTTCATGTAGAGTTCGGAATTGTGTAGAAATAGTGCGATTGTTGGAGCGGCCAGAATACCTAGCGTCTCCGGAGTTGTGCAATGAGATAGTTGGTAAGCTGACTCCACTACTCCGAACGCGCTGGGCCGACTTTGCAGCGAAAAACGAACATCATATTTTTAGGCTTGAACTTTTGTCAAAATTTTTAGTGTCGGAAACAAATCTTCGCGTGAAATTTGAATACATCGAACCAACAAAATTGGCATCTCATTTTATTTACGGCTCTAGTGACAGTAGACGTCAAAACGTCAATACATTTTCATGTCAACCCGGAACTTCTTATTTCGTGACATCTGAAGCAAAAATTTGTCCAAAATTGTCTAAAGAGGTTTGTTTATTTTGTGAAAATTCAAGTCATACGATTTTAGATTGTAAAAAGTTTTTGTCTAATGCTGTCGATGACAGATGGAAATGGGTCACGTCGAAAAAAGTTTGCTACAGATGTCTACGAAAAGGTGGTCACTCATATAATCGATGCAAAAAATTTTCATGCACATAATTCATGTCATAAAAGGCATACACATCATTCCATTCTGCATAGAATTGACTTCGAAAGCGCTACGATTTCGTGTGTACAGTCAGCATCTGAAGCTTTGACTGTTTCTGAGGACACCGCTTCTGAAGTCGTAGCTCACAGCAGTACTCAGTCATCACTTCGTTCGCTTCTCAAGATGATTGCGGTGACTGTCTCTGGGCCTAAGGGCTCAGTTGATACATTCGCTCTTTTAGACGACGGGTCTACCGCGACTTTGATGGAAGCATCTCTTGCCGTTGCTATCGGCGCTGAGGGGCGGAGCGGTCTTATGACAGTTGATGGTATAGGCGAAATGTCTAAAACTATGCCCGTTAGTTACGTCGACATTAAAATTAAAGGTCGTCAGTGCTCGGAGTTATTTGAACTCAAAAATGTTCGTGCAATTCCGAATCTGGCTATCGCTAGTCAGACGATTAAGTTGTCCGATATCAACTCGTTAGTTTGTTTCTGATATTTCTGAGTTTCTGAGCTATGACGATGCTAAACCGTCGATTCTAATAGGCATAGATAACTGGCATCTTTTATTAACACGTGATGTACGTCGTGGTACTCGCACACAACCGGTTGCCGCTTTAACCCCCCTTGGCTGGGTTTTATTTGGTAAAATAAGGCCATATTTTCCTAACGCTTGTCATGTTTATCACTGCTTGGCTGATAGTATTATCTCCGAGACTGATTCGCTAGATACTCAGTTAAGACAATATTTTCACATAGATTCTATCGGTATAGTAAAAAAGCAGTACCTTTCTGAGAATGATAAGCGGGCTGTGCAAATTTTAGATGAAACAACTCAACGTCTGCCATCTGGTACGTTTGAAACCGGTTTGCTATGGCGGGCTGACATTAAAAAGGTTCCTGATAGTCGAATATTAGTTCTATCTAGGTTTCGTAATTTAGAAACTAAATTCAATCCAGACTATGCAGCGAATTACAAAGGCAAAATTCAGGCCATGCTGAGCAAGGGTTATGCCGAGTTATGCACTGCCCCTCCTCAGGGTCTCGTGACGTGGTATTTGCCACATTTTGGTGTAGTGCACCCTCAAAAGTTAAAGTTAAGGGTAGTGCATGACGCGGTTGCCCAGGTTCAGGGTGTTAGTCTGAATTCGTTACTGCTTTCCGGGCCGGACCTTTTGCAACCGTTAGTTGCTTTATTGATGCGTTTTCGCAAAGCGAATGCGTATTTGTGACATAATTTGATTTTCAAAAATATTTACAGTTTAGGAATAATCACGTAATGAAGGAAATTCGAAAAAAAATTCTAGCGCATAAATGAGAAAGCATAGAAGCTCACTGAAAACGACTTTTGAATGGTCTTATTATTACTAACAAACATAAAAAGTTTCAAGAATCTACATGTACGCGTTTTTGAATAATTAAACTTTAACTTTAATCGGTGATAACGTCACTGTAAAGTCACAATGCAAGAAAGTGACTAAACCCAAATTACATAGGTATAGACCAAAAATTAGAGCGTATTCAGAACTATTTATCATGAAAATTTCAGCATCATATATTTTGTATTAAAGGAGATATAAACAAAAACCAAAAAATCGGCTAATTCTTTGGTTATCCGACTAAATTCGAAAGGCCACCAAAAAGCGACGGTTTCATACTTGTTGATGACATTCTTAATTTTACCCACTAACAAGTTTTAATACGTCACGTCTGTGTACACTCGGCTATAAAACTGTTTTGGAAAAATGAATTTATTTACTTTTTTTGAGTTTATTGTCTATATTATTAAAAATAAACACTTCCACTTACATACCTACTTATTTAATGTGCGTCTATTGATAATTAATAATGTAATATTATATATTATGTAAATATATTATATATTATGTAATCCATACTAATATTATAAATGGGAAAGTGTATGTGTGTGTTTGTTTGTCCGTCTTTCACGGCAAAACGGAGCGACGAATTGACCTGATTTTTTAAGTGGAGATAGTTGAAGGGATGGAGAGTGACATAGGCTACTTTTTGTCTCTTTCTAACCCCCCACATCCCTAAAATGGGGGTGGAAGTTTGCATGGAGTATTCCGCAATTTTCAAGGTAGAAAGCTAAAAATTGATATGCGGACTCCGACTTTATTTTTTTATTTTTTTTAATTGCAGAAAGTTGGCAAACAAGCAAACTGCCCACCTGATGGTAAGTAGTAACAGTCGCCTATAATACATGTAGCTCCTGTGAGATTCGCAGCAAAACTGCAACCCCCACAAGAACCACAGTGTACGTTGCCAACTTGTGACACCAGATGTAAAGTCACAGTACCCAGTAATTTTACTACCATATCTTACCCTTCAAACCGGAACACAGCAATGCAAGCACTGCTGCTTTGCGGCAGAAATATATAAGACGGAGGTACCTAAGCAGACGACCCTAGTACAGAGTCTCCCTCCAGTAAAGTCTATGTCTAGTGTGCCGAAAAGCTCTTTACTTGGTCCGTTGGATAACTTATCTAACAATAGCACGGCAGTTTATTGTGAACGTCAGGATGGCACATGTAGTGCCTTAAATCTCGATGAAATATATTTTGAACAATGGTACCTAAACTGTACTAAATAGTACCTATACACAGATAAACTGTACCTTAATCCTTTGAATGTAAATTAAAAATTCTCCTACACCTGCCATTCTGACGTCAGGCTGGCCGATGCATTGTCATAACACGTTTATAGCTACAACTATCATTCTGGAACCTATGCCAATTAACTGTACCTAAATAGTACCTAGTGAAATATACAACACATAATAAAAATATCATTGGGATTCGTAGGCAAATAAATTTTAAAATTTTGCTTCTATGAGTAATGGTAAGTAATACGTCTGTTTGCTTCTAAGAACACCGGGATAACAACTTCACTGACAAATAATTCATTGTTAATAATGTTAGCGGACGGAATCTGTTCCTTATATTAAACATTTATTATTTTTGTTTAATTAAAAACCCAAATACAGTGAAACCAGCTTAATACGATTTCCCGCATAATACGCCATATTACACTATGACTTAACGCAATTTCGCTCGCTTCGCTTAAGCTCAAGCTACGTCCGTATGATATTATTATCGTCTTAATCGGGTTTTACTGAATAAAAAAAATCAGTTTCATGTCATTTTAATTTCTGATAAACATATAAGTATGTAAATAATTACAGAAACTTAGCAAATATGCCTAAGCAAAGAAATCATAGTTTTGCTTTGCTTTTTGTTGCCTCAATAACACAATATTACTGCCTTTTAGGGCCAGGAAACAAAATTCTGTATATTCATTTTTTTGTGAATTTTAATGATATTGAATTATGTGTAGTATATATTTCACTAGGTACTATTTAGGTACAGTTAATTGGCATAGGTTCCAGAATGATAGTTGTAGCTATAAACGTGTTATGACAATGCATCGGCCAGCCTGACGTCAGAATGGCAGGTGTAGAAGAATTTTTAATTTACATTCAAAGGATAAAGGTACAGTTTATCTGTGTATAGGTACTATTTAGTACAGTTTAGGTACCATTGTTCAAAATATATTTCATCGAGATTTAAGGCACTACATGTGCCATCCTGACGTTCACGCCTTTTAGGGCCAGGAAACAAAATTCTGTATTTTTTTTTTGTGAATTCTAATGATATTGCATTATGTGTGGTATATATTTCACTAGGTACTATTTAGGTACAGTTAATTGGCATAGGTTCCAGAATGATAGTTGTAGCTATAAACGTGTTATGACAATGCATCGGCCAGCCTGACGTCAGAATGGCAGGTGTAGGAGAATTTTTAATTTACATTCAAAGGATTAAGGTACAGTTTATCTGTGTATAGGTACTATTTAGTACAGTTTAGGTACCATTGTTCAAAATATATTTCATCGAGATTTAAGGCACTACATGTGCCATCCTGACGTTCACAGTTTATTTTGTACTAAAATTGCTATGAATGATACATTAATGACAATAAACTCAAAAACTCAATTGCCGTTATGAACGCGACTGTATCGACAACAACTGTTGTTTAATACTGTCAAGAATAGAATGTCATCAACAAGTATGAAATCGTCGCTTTTTGGTGGTCATTCGGATTTAGTCGGATAACCATAAACTTAGCCCATATTTTGGTTTTTTGTTTATATCTACTTTATTAATAAATGTATGAAGCTGAAATTTTCATGACATATATTTTGGAACATGCACTAATTTTTTATTCATACCCATTTAACTTGGCTTTAATCAGTTTCGTGCATTTTGAGTGTAAAGTGACGTTATAACCAATTAAAGTTAAAGTTATATTATTTAAAAACGCGTATTTCCAGATTCATGAAACTTTTTATTTTTGATCGAAACAATAAGACCAATCAAATAACGTTTTCAGAGAGCTTCTATGTTTTCTCATTTAAGCGCTATAATTTTTTTTCGAGTTTTCTTCAATACGCGATTACTCCTAAACTGTAAATATTTTTGAAAAACAAATTATGTCACAAATAGGCACAAATTAAAAGCTACTCATGTATCTTTATTCAATGGGTGCACATTCGATGGTTTTGGAGAAACAAGTTTCAGCAAAACGTTACCCCAGCAGGAAACGAAATATCTGTAAAACCCGATGGCCCACAAATTTCATTTTTGACGCACATTTATGCACAAATATAAGCTATCCGCTCATATAAATTATTTATCTCTCAGATTATTCGTTTAAAATCTTCCTGCTGGAAAAACGTTACCCCAGCAGGATTCGTTTTTCTCATTTTTTTCCAAAACGGAAACGCGCACAATTTTTTTATTTCGCGCACATTTATAGCAAATTACGCTCTAATTATTCATGAAACTTAATTTGGCCTAGGACACAATTTCCTGCTGGGGGAACGCACACGAAGAATTTGGCGCTGTACATCGACAAGGATGGGATGCTACGTCTGTCTGGGAGGATTTCGGCAGTCGAGAATGTATCTACTGTCATTGACCCGATCGTACTAGATGGAAAGAATAGGACCGTACGATTACTTATTGCTTCCATCCACCAGCTTATGGCTCACTCCAACAACGAGATCGTCGTAAACGAGTTACGTCAAAAGTTTCACATCGTTGGTCTTCGCCCCGCTGTTAAGAGAGTCTCCAGTGTTTGTGTCCAGTGCAAGGTACGAAAAGCTATCCCGAGCGTACCTGCGATTGGCAACTTACCTCCGGAACGCTTGGCTCACCACGAAAAGCCATTTACTCACGTTGGGCTTGATTATTTTGGACCTTTGCAGGTCTCCATCGGGCGTCGTATAGAGAAACGATATGTCGCGCTCTTCACTTGCCTCACTGTGCGTGCCGTTCATTTAGAAATTGTAGCAAGTCTCAGCACAGATTCTGCTATAATGGCTTTACGTCGCTTTATCGCTCGTCGTGGAACGCCAAAGACAATTTATTCCGACAACGGAACAGCATTTATCGGAACCGCTCGCGAGCTACAGAAACTTTGTGGAGAGCCTGTTGAAGAGTTTGCTTGCAACCGCCGGATCACGTGGAAGTTTATCCCACCCTCAGCTCCATTTATGGGTGGGTGTTGGGAACGGCTTGTGCGCAGCATTAAAACTGCACTGTATGCCACCTTGAAGCAGCGTAGTCCATGCGAGGAGATCCTCTATACATTGCTTTTGGAAGCTGAAGCCTTAGTAAACTCCAGACCGCTCACCCATGTGTCGGTCGAGCCACATAGCGAAGAAGCCATCACACCTACGCACTTTACACTGGGCACGTCATCACCTTATACCGTCTTCGCGAAAACAGACGACTGCGACCTTGTCCGTCGAATTAAGTGGAGAAAAGGCCTAAGATTGGCAGAGCATTTCTGGGCGCGCTGGGTGAGGGAGTACTTACCGATATTAAGACCTCGACCCACAAAGCCAACCGCCGACCCGTATTCTTTTAAAATTGGGGATACCGTACTTATTGCGGACGGAAATCTTCCTCGAGGAGTCTGGCCTCGTGGCCGTGTGACCAATATTTACCCTGGTCGTGACGGTATAGTCCGTGTGGCTGATGTCGCCACTAAGTCTGGCACTTTGCGAAGACCAATCCGCAAACTCGCTTTGTTAGCCTAGCATAGTCACTCCTAAGACTCGTGTGTTGCCACACCGGGGCGACCATGTTGACTATGCTAGAGTGGTTTTATATGTATTGTACCTTTTTATATGAATGTGTACTCTTTTGATACTATTTTCTTTTTATTACTTCTGATTTGTGTTTTGTTTATTTTGATATGTCATTATACTTTTATTGGTCTTGAAGAAAACGTGTTTTCATTTTGCTTCCTGCTTCCTTTCGTATTTCCAACAATTACATTTACGTTGTCGTATGAAGATTTATTGCAAAAATTTAAGCTGATTAGTCTGCATTTGCGCAGGCTTCACGCAGACCTCTTCTATCTTTATAAAATATTGAATTCGCATATCAATTCACCTACTCTATTGTCAGCTATAAGTATCAACACTAGATATGTAAGTCGCGCGCCTAAATTCTTTACTCTGAGTGTATACAAGAATAATACGTCATTCTCCAACCCCATTGTGCGTATGTGCAGAGGAGTTTATAACCAGGCCCCTCTTACTCATTGGGCACAATGGGCACGTGCCCAGGGCCCCGCTATGGACTGGGGCCCCCTAGTCTCTACTTGATTACCAAGCGATAACCGATAGCTACTCTATTTTCGCATTATACATACTATATAATTATACGCCTACTACTCAAAACAAAATAAGAGCCACCTGTAAAAATGTATGTTATACAAACTAGCATTCATACTCATTATTTGCTGATAATAATCAGTGTTTGTTTATTGGTTTTAAGACTTTTAAGGTCCCGAACGTTTTTGAAGACAAATAAATTAAGTGTGTACCTAATATAAATAACCAATAAGATTCTATTGAAAATCAATAAAAATAATAGGTGGCTCTTATTTTCTTTTGAATAGTACTCGTATATATATTGTTACCTTGCGGTAGAAACCCTAGTCTATTTGTCACTACGCGCTTTTTCAAAAACGAAAAAATAGACAGCTAAAGAAAACATCAGAAAGTGAAGATTCTAGCATTATCACCGCGAAACGGAATCCCTCTCGAAAACAAATACATTTTTTTCAGTTCAATTGCCGTAATAATTGACTATAAAAAACTATAAAAAAGTAAAAAAAATATAGAAGTAGAATTCCGAATATTTAACACAGAACACATATACCCAAGGGATATTTAAATTAATGTTTCGTTTATCAAGAGACAATAAAACATTATAGATTTACGGAAATATCCGGAGTATTTGGCAGCACTGTCCTGTTCGACTCGACGATCGGGAATTCCCCCTGTATTTTTCTGTGGTGTTCTGACTTTTCATTTGTTTGTTATTGTTTCTGACTGTGCTCTGTGAAATACTCCCTCTATTAAATCGTCGTTTGCCTGTTTTGTTATAGTGATTATTATTTTCGATCTAAATATAAACACTAAATTATTATATAAAATGTCGAAACGGTCGTATCCTAGTGGATCTAACAAAAGGAAAAAAGCTGCACACCAGAAAAAAGAAATTGAAAAGTTACCAAAATTAACATCTTTTTTTACTACTGGAGAAAGTTCGTTTACATTAGGGATAGCGGGATTTTCCAAATCGTCATGCTCTACACCAGTTTCTACCAATTTTGGAGAAGAGATTGAATTAGAAAGCGACCGTGCCTATGACAGAAGTGCAACAACTTCAGTGATTTTACCAACACTGCCAACTGTGTCAGTTGACTAACAACAGTTTTCCAACCCTGAAGACATATCACACGACCCCGCCGATTATATTCAAGAAAATTTTACAGAAAACGATTGCGAAATTTTGATTCGTAAGGGACCTGTATATTTTCAAAATAAAGATTCTGATTTCTCTGTGGCATCCAGAACCTACAAAGATGGCAATAGATCAGTAACTAGATATTTCAACAATGAATTTTTTATTCGCAAATTAAAAAACAATGAACACGTTGAAAGAAAATGGTTGCTATATTCGCCGTCTAAAAAATCAGTATTTTGTTTTTCATGCTGCTTATTTAATCCTTCTGATTTAAATCTATGCTCTCAGAATGGATGTAGTGACTGGAAGCACATTCATCAAATAATTTTATCACATGAAAATAGCCCAGCACATAGGCAATCTATGATGACATACCTGGCACGAAGTAAAGCGGTTGGTAGAGTAGATAGAGATTTATTATCTCAGTATCAAAAAGAATTGGATTACTGGAGAAATGTTCTTAAAAGAATTGTATCTGTTGTAAAATTTTTGGCTTCGAGAGGGCTTCCGTTTCGCGGAGACAACGAAATCCTAGGATCTCCCAACAATGGAAATTATTTGGGATGTGTGGAGTTATTGAGTGAATTAGATCCATTTCTTGCAGATCATTTAAAAAAATTTGGGAAACCTGGAAAAGGCAACATTTCATATTTATCAACGTATATTTGTAACGAGTTCATTGATGTCATGGGAAAACAGGTCCTAGAAAAATTATAAAAGAAGTTCAGTTAGCAAAATATTTTTCCATTAGCGTTGATAGTACACCCGATTTGTCACATGTTGACCAGCTAACTTTTATAATTAGATACGTAAAAGGCCCTGATCCTGTTGAAAGGTTTCTGAAATTTAGGTATAAATTTAGGTTTTTAAAGAGCATAAATCTGAGTATTTAGCTGAAATAGTTTTGAATTTTTTAGAGAGTCATGACATTCCCGATAAAGATTGTAGAGGACAAAGCTACGACAATGCTTCAAATATGTCGGGAAAATATAGTGGTCTACAAGCAAGAATCAAGGAGAAATGCGAATTTGCCACCTTTGTACCATGTGCGGGACATTCACTAAACTTGGTAGGTGTTCATGCCGCTGGGTGTGTATCAGAAGTGGCACAGTTCTTTGAAATGATTCAGAAAGTGTATAACTTTTTTTCGGGCTCTACCTACCGTTGGAATATACTGACAGAACATTTAGGTTTTAAAAAAGTTGTTAAAAGCCTTTCACAAACAAGATGAGCAGCCCGAGCTGATGCAGTGAACGCCTTGCATGAAGGTCATAAAGAAATTATAGGAGCTTTGATATCCATCGCAACAGATACAGAACAGGCACAAGAAACTAGAGAAGAAGCCCTTAGTCTGTCCAGAAAAATGGAAAAACCAGAATTTCTTATACTAACAAATTTGGAGCTCTATATTGGAAAGAATAGACAAAACAAGCAATTATCTTCAGAAAGAAACAATAACACTGGACGTTGCAATTAATTTGTTTACTGCACTCAATGATTATATTATTAGCCTCAGGGATAAATTTGATTACTTCGAATCGTCCGCCAAAGAAAAAGACCCAGAATCTGACTATAAGGACTTATCTCAAAGAACCAGACGACGAAGCTCACGCCAGACTTTTTTTGGTGGCTCTGCGCCATCAGCTCAACTGAATGGAAAAGAAAGATTCAAAGTCGAAACCTTTATCCCCATAATTGATACCTCGGCTGTTCACCTAAAACAGCGATTAAGTGCGTACAAGAACGTTAGTCAACATTTTGGTTTATTTTTTCGCTTGAAAACTCTGAATTCCGAAAATTTGAAACAAAGTTGCAAGGAATTTGCTGAAATCTATTATGAAGACGTAAACAAGAAAGAGTTAGAACTGGAATGTCTGCATTTAACAGAATACTTGAAAATTGATCAAAGTAAAAATCAAGAAACTAATAGTATACTGGAAATATAATCTTTTGAAAGAGAACAAAATTGAAGATACCTTTCCAAATGTAGAAATCGCACTGAGAATCTTTTTAAGCATGATGATAACTAACTGCAGTGGGGAACGCTCCTTCTCCAAATTAAAACGAATAAAAAATGAATTAAGGAGTACAATGCTTCAAGAGAGACTGTTCACGCTCGAGGAAGAGCGAGTGGCGGCACTGCATTCTAGTCTGTGCAGTGACAGCTTTTTTGGCGGCCGGCCGCATGTGATATGTCAGTTGAGTCGAGTCGAAATGTCATGACATGCTTAGAGGTTATGTGCGGGCCGGAATAAAATATAATACACAATATTCAAGCAAATAGTGATTTGCGCGGCGCACCTAATATCGGGGTGCGAAAGCCCGCTTTGTGTTGTGCAAGGTGTCAAAATCGCGTGTGTGAGTCGTGGTGGCCTAATAGGCATTTGTAGTGCTCCGGTCTCCACCGGTGGATCCACTGCAGAACTTCAGGAGCCGCGACTTCCTTCGAGCTAGCTCAGGAAGTCCACCGGCTACGGAGTACGGAGGAGACGGACGGAGACAACGGGAATCGGGGTAAGCCACAATGCTTTCTATGAGCGGGTAGTAGGGCATCAGCAATCAACCCAAAATTCCTTACTCGGTGAAACGCCGACGTGGTGGAGTCTACTTGGGGCACCACCATCTCTTGGTAGCAGAGCGTGGTTTTTAGATTTGAGTGGTTCTTAGATTTGAGTATTTCATTAGTATTGTACAATTAATATTGTAATCTTGTTGGTTGTCCAAACGGGCAATACATATTAATTGGTTTTGATTGCTGATTTTAAACCGACTACAATCTCATTTGTGGACCGATCTCCTTAACTAATTGTCATTGTATATGAAAAATTGAGGTTAAATGTCTTTTGTTGTTCTAGTTAAGTTCTAGCATTTACCTATATTTGATTTTGGTTTGTTTTTTCATATCTTTGTTTTGCCCTTGAATATTTTGTTTGTTAAGTTGTAAACTTATACTTGAATTTAATTTGTTTAACAGATTTTGCTGCTAAATGACTTTGCTGTTGTTGTAATACACTATATTGCTGTGTTAAGTTTTAGCATTTACATTTGATTTTGTTTTGTTTGCCTTTGAATATTATGTTTGTTAAGTTATTGACTTAATGCTTGAATTTAATTTGTTTGAAAAATTCTGTTGTTAAATGCCTTGTTGTTCTAGTTAAGTTCTAGCATTTATACTTGATTTTGGTTTGTTTATATATTTTGTTCTGCCTTTGAAGTTCCTCCCGATCTGTTTTATTGTCTGCGGTTGTCGGTCTGTTTGTCCGTGTATTATTATAGTGTTTATTAATTTTGGTGCAAAATGGTCCCGCCAGTCAGCCCGCTTAGTGGTGCCCGCGCGGGTGCACAAAAGATTTTGAGATGGTTTGCTAGTGCCGTCGCTTTGGTAGACCGACCAGACCGAGAACAGGCTTTGTTAATTCGGCATGAGGGAGTACCTGCTCGCTTGAAGGAATTGGAGCAGCTTTTCGTTCTTCATCAACAATATTTGCTCGACCACCCAGCCGAGGGTGCCGCTGAGTTGCGGGCAGTCGACCAATTTAATGCCGATTATGATCAGTGTTTTGAACAGGCGGATGTGATTATAAACAAGGCTCAGGCAATCCTATCCGTCCGGAGGGGTGAGTCGTGCACGCCCGGGGAGGTCAAGCCTACCCCGGCCGGCTTGCTGGGCAGACTGCCCACTTTGGACATCCCAACCTTTGATGGGAACCTGGCTTCTTGGATTGGGGTTCATTAACCTCTTTGATAGCCTGGTTCACTCGAGGGACGACCTGTTCCCTAGCCAGAAATTGGCCTATTTGCTCTCTGCCTTACGGGGAGAGGCTGGTGTACTTGTCCAGCATCTACCTGTCAATGATGACAGTTATGATATTGCAAGGGCGTTGTTTACCGCCCGGTATCAGAATGTTCGCTTGCTAGCGGACACACATGTGGCTGCCATTTTAGGGCTGCCACGAGTATCGCGGGTCTCCTCATTGAGGAAGGAGATTTTGAACCCGCTGCTGAGCGCTATTAACGCGCTCAAACGACTTGATCTACCGGTGGACCAGTGGTCCTTTATTTTGCTCCACCTCATCCTCGATAAGCTTCCCATGGAGATGAAGGGACGCTTCGAACAAAGGTACGGGGGCAATAGTGCCTCGTACCTCCCCCCCTTCTCGGATCTCCTCAGATTTTTGGAGGATGAGTGTCGGATGACCGACCACTTGGATCTGGCTCCTATACCGGGACCGAGTACAGGTCGCTATGAGGCGACCCGGGCAGCGCCACGGAGAGAGCGCCGCCCGTACAAGCAGTATACTGCAGTGCGGCAGAACTCTCCACAAGGGGAGAGGCCGCTGCCTTGTAAGTGTTGCAAGCGCGATGGCCATCGTTTGCCGGCCTGTCCCAAATTTGTTGGCCTACGCACCGAGGGGCGTAGAAATATGGCCAAGCAGCGGAATTGGTGCTACCGCTGCCTGGGGGCCCATATGGCATCGGCTTGCCCCCACCCACGAGATTGCCACTGTTGTGGAGGGGCCCATCACCCCCTTTTGTGCTTCAACAATAGAGACACTCGTGGGGTGGTGAGAGAGAGGGACTCGCACACGGGCGGGGCCCTCGTAGGTCACCCACATCTCCGAGGAGATCGGAGGGGCGTGCCACCCCTCCGCGGAGATTGGACAGGCGCCCCCCCTCCAGTGAGAGGATTGGGCGCCCCACCCCCCCTACGGGCGGGGGGGATCGACGCGCCGCTTATGAGGCGCCACCGCGGGATTGGGCCGCGGTCATTAGGGAGCCACGCCGGGAGCCGATACGCTTCTCTCCCCCTCTGATGGAGAGACCCCGTTTGTCACGGGCTCCCCCAACTTTCGCCCATCATGGGCACCGCCCGGCCCCCCGATGCCGCTTTGATCAGGGCCAGTACGTGCCGGATTGGGACCCGCTCGAGCGCCTTGAGCGCCCTATTCCTCCGCCGCGCACGCATTTTCCCTTGAACCCCCCTTCCCCTCCGTTGCGGGGAATGCGGGGGGATTTTCATTAAGCCAACTGTCGGCTGCAACCCCCCCACAGGAGCAGGTGCTGTTACCAACAGCCTCCGTACAGGTGTGGGGCCCGAGGGGCACCTTTGTTTTAGTTCGCGCCCTTTTGGATACGGGAGCTCAGGGTTGCATTGCCTCCAGCTGGCTGGTCCGGCAGTTGAGTTTGAACACATCTCCATACCTTGAATCGGTACGAGGAATCGGAGACCTGCGGATCCCGGATCCGATCGGTCAGGTTTTGTTCTCCTTCTCCCCCCACTTCTCTTCAGCGCCCAAAATTGGCGCTACCGCGATTGTTTATGAGAAGGTTGTTGGTCAGCTTCCGCAACAGCACGTTTCGCGCGCTGTCGTTGATGCGACATCAGGATTGACCTTGGCTGACCCTTCCTTCCACCGAACCGGTCCGATTCACTTATTGCTCGGTGCCGATGTTCTAGGCCGCGTGTATTGTGGGAAGAGGAGAGAGTTACAGAAGGGTGGGCTGGTAGCCTTATCTACATCGCTTGGGTTTGTAGTGATGGGACCAGTTAGGCATAACCCACCATCTCCATCGGTGGACAGTTACATAACTGTTAGCTCCACCTTATCGGATGTCCTTCAACGGTTTTGGGAGGTGGAAGAGCCACCTACCGTGAAGCGAGTGAACCCCTTGGACGAGGAGTGTGAGTTGTTCTACCAGAACAATACAGGTCGCCTTCACTCGGGACGGCTGATCACTCGTTTGCCCTTTTTGTCAGTTCGCCCCTCACTTGGCAGCTCCCGGCCGTTGGCCGAGAAGCGACTGCTGTCCATGGAGCGTCGTATGAGTAGGAACTCCGACCTCAAACAGAAGTATGTCGACTTCATGCGAGAATATGAGCAACTGGGGCACATGTCGGTCTCGCGACTGGACTGGCGAAACGAGGAACATAATTTTCTTCCTCACCACGCGGTTTTGAAACCTTCCACTGGGAAGATACGCGTTGTTTTTGATGGGTCAGCTCCTACGTCTACCGAAGTTTCGCTGAATCAATGTCTGCATGCTCGACCGAAGTTGCACCACGAGGTGGGTGATGTATTGACCAACTTCCGTCGCCATGCCGTCGTCTTTGTGACCGATATCCGGATGATGTTTCGGCAGACTGTGATTCACCCGGACGATAGACGATATCAGCTCATATTATGGAGGGAGGATCCCAGAGATCCCATGCTGGTCTACGAGCTGAACACCAATACATACGGTTTGCGTTCGAGCCCCTTTGTGGCAATTCGCTCACTTGTGGAACTCGCTGAACGTGAGCGGTTACGATACCCTCGCGCATCCTTGGTTCTCAAGGAGGATGCATTTGTAGATGATATTTGTACGGGCTCCTCTAGTGTCGAGGAAGCCTTGATTTTGCGAGATGAACTAATTGCTCTTCTCGGGGCTGGTGGTTATGAACTGAGGAAGTGGATGTCCAACTCACCTCAGCTTTTGTGTGACTTGCCAGACGACCACCAGCAGGAGCCTCATATTTTTGAGAATGCCAACACTCCAGATTTACTGTCTGTTTTGGGAGTGCAATACAGACCTGTCCAGGACACGTTCACCTATCGATTGGAGCTGCCAAGCCCCAAGGTCTGGACGAAACGGTTGGTTTTGTCTACAGTAGCTCGTACCTTTGACCCAAATGGCTGGATTAGTCCCATAGTGTTTTGGATGAAATGCTTCCTACAGGAACTTTGGTCAGCCGAAGTGTCGTGGGATGAGCCCCTCTCGGGCCGTTTGCTGCGAGATTGGGAGTCCTTCATGTTGTCTCTCCCCGACATTAACCGTGTTAGTATCCCTAGACATATACTGCCTAAGGGACGGTTTACGGCCAGCCTTCATGGCTTTTGTGACGCGTCTGAGAGTGGATACGCAGCCGTCGTATATATCCGGACGGTTGATGATAGAGGAGCTGTTAAGCTCCACTTGCTAATTGCTAAGAGTAAGGTTGCTCCACTTCGGACTCGATTAACGATTCCGAAGTTAGAATTGTCTGGAGCTACTCTTCTGGTTCGGTTGATGAACCACGTTGTTGACACCCTGGGACGTAGTGTGGACTTTGAGTCGCTCTTTGCTTGGTCCGACAGTCAGGTTGTCCTGTGTTGGATTAAGAACTCCGTCCACTCCCTGGAAGTATTTGTGGCCAATCGGGTATCCCAAATACAGGCCTCGAAGGCCACGTTGATTTGGCGCCACGTGCCAGGTGAAATAAACCCTGCTGACTGTGCATCACGTGGCAGCGAAGCCCCTCAGCTTATTGACCACACTCTGTGGTGGGGTCCCGACTGGTTGTTACAACCGTCTTGGCCTTCCACACCAGCTGTGGTGAAGGTACCAAATCCGGGCTTGCGTGTTCACGCTGTCGAGACTATGGCGGCTCCAGAGCGGGAATTTTTATTAGACCGCTACAGTTCTCTGGACAAGTTGCTCGGCGTGACCGCTTGGATAAGAAGATTTATACGAAATTGTCGCCGGCCTCAGGACAAAGATTTGTGTCCGGTCCTCTCACCGCAGGAGCGCCAAGATGCTCTTCTGCATTGGGTGCGTATGACCCAGTCTAGAGCGTTTGAACCGGAACTTAAGATTTTCCGTACCTGGACGTCCAAATTGAAGGGACCCTTGGTGCGTTTGACTCCCTTTCTGGATGATAAAGGATTGTTGCGTGTAGGAGGCCGATTGAGGCACGCTAACTTGCCTTATAGATCACGTCATCCCCTGTTGCTCCCCAAGGACGGACCATTGGTGCGATTGTTGATCATTGATCGCCATGTGAAGAATGCTCATGCCGGATGTAATGCATTGACCGCGCTCCTCCAACGGGAGTTTTGGATTTTGTCAGCGCGAAGAATAATCCGATCTGTTATCTTTCGATGTCTGCCCTGCTATCGTTTACGCCCCGAGACGATGCAGCCCCAAATGGGTGATTTGCCTGCTGATCGTGTGAATGAATCGATGACCTTCTTAGGAGTTGGAACTGATTTCGCGGGACCGTTCACTATAAAAACGTCGCGACTCCGTAATGCTAAGACTGAAAAGGCTTATTTGTGTGTGTTTGTTTGTTTGGCCACTAAAGCCGTTCATTTGGAGGTGGTGAGTGCACTCACCATGGACGCTTTCTTAGCAGCGTTAGGCAGATTTGTCTCCCGCCGGGGACTGCCTTCTCTAATTCGGTCCGATTGTGGGACGAACTTCAAGGGCACTGATAGACATATAAGAGAAGTTTGTGAATTTTTAGATAAAAATAATATTGAGATCGGATCCACACTCTCCCGTAGGGGAGTAACATGGCGATACTCCCCGCCGTCTTGCCCTCACTGGGGAGGGATTTTTGAATCTGTTGTAAAGGCCGCCAAGACTCACCTTCGCCGCGTTATTGGGGAGACTATTCTCACGTTTGAGGAACTCGCGACGGTGTTTCATAAGATTGAGGCGGTTCTCAACTCGCGTCCGTTATGTCCGTTGTCTACCGACGCGAACGATTTGCAGGCCCTCACGCCGGGCCATTTCTTGATAGGCAGACCACTTAACGCCCTGCCCGAGTATCCTTATAGAGATATCAATCCCGGACGCCTTTCGCGGTTTGAGTTGCTCCAGCAGCTTACCCAGAGTTTCTGGCGCCGCTGGCACCTTGAATATTTACACATTTTGCAACAGCGCGTTAAGTGGTCAGATAAGACAAACCCACCGAGGGTTGGAGACCTCGTGTTAGTGAAGGACCCAAACCTGCTACCCTTACGTTGGCGTCGCGGACGCATTGTCCAACTTACTCTAGGGTCTGATGGTGTGCCCAGGTTTGCCGAGGTCCTAGTTGGGGATTCTGTTTTGAAGCGCGCGGTCGCTACTCTTTCTCGCCTCCCCTTAGACTGATTTGGCGGACAGTCCGGGACTGTCCGGAGCGGGGGGATGTTCACGCTCGAGGAAGAGCGAGTGGCGGCACTGCATTCTAGTCTGTGCAGTGACAGCTTTTTTGGCGGCCGGCCGCATGTGATATGTCAGTTGCGTCGAGTCGAAATGTCATGACATGCTTAGAGGTTATGTGCGGGCCGGAATATAATATAATACACAATATTCAAGCAAATAGTGATTTGCGCGGCGCACCTAATATCGGGGTGCGAAAGCCCGCTTTGTGTTGTGCAAGGTGTCAAAATCGCGTGTGTGAGTCGTGGTGGCCTAATAGGCATTTGTAGTGCTCCGGCCTCCACCGGTGGATCCACTGCAGAACTTCAGGAGCCGCGACTTCCTTCGAGCTAGCTCAGGAAGTCCACCGGCTACGGAGGAGACGGACGGAGACAACGGGAATCGGGGTAAGCCACAATGCTTTCTATGAGCGGGTAGTAGGGCATCAGCAATCAACCCAAAATTCCTTACTCGGTGAAACGCCGACGTGGTGGAGTCTACTTGGGGCACCACCAGAGACTAAACAGTTTGTCGCTAATGTCGATCGAATGTGATATGCTCGAAAACACAGATTTGGAAGATGTAATTAACGATTTTGCTCAATTTAAATCTAGAAAGGTGCCTCTTTAATCAGCTTAGATACCTATATAAGGACTAATCGTGGATGCTGGTTACTTAGTGTGGATTCAAATTCAAATTCTTTATTTACTGTAAATAGGGTTACATTTCACAATTTTGTGGGTGTTAATTAAAGTCAGCGAGCTTACTGCCTATTTAGCTATTAGTTTATAGCATGCAAATGTCAATATTTTTAGATTACATCATATTATATTCATCATATCAAATGTAACTGAAAAGAAATAAAAATTAAGCTAGAACTTTGCATGTCGAAACAAAGAACGTATCTTTGTCTATTCTAACAAAATGTTGCTTTATTATGGTCATAGGGGGCCCATTTTCCTAATGTGCCCAGGGCCTCTTATAGGTAAAAGACGGCCCTGTTTATAACCAAATGGTGGCTAGGCACCCGGAGTTGGATATATTTGTGCGTGGGTATCCAGCATTTAAGCGATGTGTCAAAAGGACAATTAACTCGGTCTAAAAACACAGGAAACTTTTGTGCTATCTTCATTTAGTTTAGTTTTTTCTTTTTAAGTTTTATATTTAGGATGTTTTTTTTTCCCCTATTTTCTCCCCAATATGTAACGTTATTGCTATTTGTATATTTTAAGTAGGTTTCATTTTATCTTAAGAATTTATAGGTAGTTTTATTTTGTTACTTTCAAGATTTGTTGTTGCGAGTGTATATGTTTGGGTTGCATGCATCCCAGTTCAATACCACTTAAGTTATATTTAAGCCTATGTTATGGATGTGAGCTGTTTATGTACCAAATCATAAATAAATATATAAATAAATTACATACTTACTGTATTCTGCGTACAAAATTCTAAATTCTTTATTAGGTACATTACGATATTAGTGCTCGGCTCAATTACGCCCTCGCCTTCGGTTCGGGCTGAAATTCCGCCTCGCATGTTATAACCAATACGCACGTATATCGTACGACGTTTTTTAACACATTTGCGAGGAAACAGAAAAAAAAACATTTTAAATAAACTCAATCTGTGAATGCACACTGTTGCTTTCCCGCCATTTTAACAGCGCGCTAGCGCTGCCTACTGACTGGCGCCGCGCGGCGATCAGTTCCATACTTGAAATGGCAAATAATACTGTTATGGAATTTGTATGGACTATAACTTAACTATTTGCTTTGGTAACAAACGCGTCTTTTATGACCCGCTTTACATATTTAAAACCGGTGGAATTACATCAGCTTTACGAGCAAGGGTGTTAAAAATTTATTTCCTAAAACAATCACCTTCTTATAACACGTGGTATGGCAACCAACAAAATCGAGTGACGCCTCAGTTAGCTCAACTTCGTTGTATTTAAAATTCTTTTTTTTACGAAAAGCTAACTTTAATGAGCAATTTTAAAAGTTTCATTATAAAAGTCAATCAACGAATCGTCCGAGTCACAAAAAACACTTTTTAGCCATTTTTCAATACAATACCTTTATTGTCAATAAATAACGATACGCAGTAACAAGTGTTCTTAATATTTTAGGTTACTAATTATAAAATAATGTTCAGTACATATAGTCTATTCAAAATTAGAAGATCCCCGTGACAGGTCGAAGTTTTCCATTTCATGAATACTAGTTTTCGTGATTAAAAATATTATGTTTTAGAAATATAACTAGGTAATTTCTTTAAGTTGTTTTTATCATAAATGCAATAATTCCACAATTAATAGAAAAAAGAATATCAGTCCAGTTAAATAAAATTATAATTCTGAAAAAATAATTGTTATAAATTTTGTAAAAAGTGTAAGTGGATGTACTTGAATCATTCCGATTTACGATTCTTAATTAAACAAATAGTTTTTCAGAATTATTTGGTAGATTTTACAACAAGTGCACAAAACGAACCATTTTTATCCGTATGGCTCGGGCTGATAGTAATGTCGAGGATAAAATGGTTTTGTGGACGAGTTATAAACTCTGCTTTTCACTTCGACTGCGAGGAAATAAAACAGTAGTATAACATAACATTTCTCTATGTCTTAAAAACACATAAGGCAAATAAATTAAAGTAAATATAATAATAAAAAATTCAATCTATGAACTTTTTAGTGTTCATTTGACTGTATGGCTCATTTTCTTTGCCTTAATATACGAGAGATACATTTATGTATGAGTATATATAATATGTTAATGCACTTTTGCACAAAATTCGATTTTGTGCAGCCCACAGATTTAGAAAATCTGTGGTGCAGCCTATATCCTGCACAAATGAGCACTTTCAGAGCATGGGAAGTTAAAAAATAATTATATTTAATTGGAGTGATATTCTTGTTTCTATTTAATGTGCAGTTAATTATTGCATTTTTGATAAAAAATAACCTAAAGAAGATTGTAATGATGCAGGCGTTTTCAAATGGTGGGCGGTGACTTGGAGTATACAATAAGTACGCGACAACACCGTGAAAATTGTATACTTATTTTACACACTGATACAATTTTGTGAATAAATAGTTACTTTGCGAATAGATGCGTATACAGACAGACAATATTAGACGAACTGACGCCGCGATAACAATTTAGCGGCTTTTTATGCAATTCACACAATAGATAAACAATTAACCCTCTTTTATTATAATAAAAATATCAGACCCTACAGTGACGCTAAATTAATGACAAAAATACCTTCAGTTTACCACAACCCTCTTCTATCACACGGGATGCTCGGACCTCTTTCTCACAAGTTTCCACACGCATAAAATGTTTACCTTTCAAAACTTGACAACCGTCATTCAGGCCAGGTTTTTTACAGACAACCCTATATCATCGTATTCGCAATCAAATAGCGCTCATTTTGATATAAGATTTATTTATTTAACAAATAGGTGAAAATAACTATATCGAGATACCTGTTTATACCTGACAACCCAGTAGTAATGCCAGGAAAAAAATAGACAACCCGACGTTTCTATATTCTATAGGCTTCATACTTTCGGTTGGTATTAAATTTATTCGTTAAACTTATGAGTGCAATTTAAAAAAAAAATCATTTTTAAATTTTTAATTAATCATAGTCTTGCCAGGAATTTTTTAGACAACCCACTAGATATATATTTTCTTATATATTAAATTTGATATTAAATACTTTTTATTCAATTAACAGATGGGCGAAGGTCGTTTCTAGTTCGGATCTTAGACTATAATAGGCCCTCTGAACGCGCTCCAGCTTTTAAATGGCAGTAGTATCAACCGAACTACGACCACTAAAATTGCATTAGTTCGGTTTACCGGACTAACAACCGAACTACTGCCACTAGAGGCTATTTTTGAATAATTCCTTTGGTATCGAGCGCTCGTCAAGCGTATTCTTCGCTCGATTTTACTTATTTTCTTTTCGTTTTTGATGAACATCAAAATAATAATATTGACATTCTTTGTAATTTTTTCCTTTAACGTCGAGTGCTTGTTGAACGTCTTTTGCGCTAGATTTCTACTGATTTTTCGTTACATTAATTTTATTTAACGTCGCCCCACACTAGGATTTTCTCCTGTGTCGTGGGTGCAGTTACAATTTTACAAACATAGAATATCACATGCTCCTACGCCCACACCGGAACAAATTTCTGTGGGCCATACAAAATATTTGTCCCGTATGGGAATCGAACCCGCGACCCGTTTCACAGTAGGCGATCACTCGACCTCTGCGCTAACCGTGTCGTCAATTGTAGGTACATAATATAGTGTGATTATACTGCCTTATTTGAAATCATGACAAATATCCTATATTTTTTTGAGACCAACTCTCGGCATTATTGAGACTTAACGCGTGACGACACTGGTGACGTTACGGCGTTTTCTCCACGAGCTATTGACGTATTACTACTAATTGATGCCATTAATCATTACTTATGTGGGCGACGGTCACCGCGGCTGGTCGGCATCCCAAGACTTCCCAATTGTGTAAATGAGGTCATCCAGTGCAACTGGGCACCGATAGTGACACATTCCTGGCGCGCCATCGGAGGCGCCGTCACCGACGGGACCTGCCGCAGAATAGCTTGAATAATTTCTTTCTGTATTAATAAAGGAGCATCGGTGGCGCTGTGGACTCGGCACTTGCTTTCCAATCGGGAGGTCGGGGGTTCGAGACCGCCATGTACCAATGCATTTTTTCGTTTTTCGAATTTCATATGTACCAAATGTACATATGAAATTCGAAAAACGAAAAAACGCTCTGACGCTCCTAGAGTGAAGGAAAACAAAGTGAGGCAACCTGCATACATCTCCGAGGAAATTCAAAGGTGTTTGTGAAGTCGACCAATCCGCGCTGGGCCAGCGTGGAGGGTTGCCATCCGTCCGGGTTTCCCCGGATTTGTCCTAGTTTAGAGGGCATCCGGGGAGCGTCCGGGCGGGGTTTCATTTGAAGTCCGGGTTTAAAAATTGTTTGGTCTTGGGCTGCCCACATGCACTGTGCCCGCACGCCGCGGTCAACCGACGAACCGATTCGCTAAATTCACCATCTCCCCGCCCCTCCCGTCGTTGTTGCCACGGTGCGCACTTCGACTTCGCTGCCCGCACTCCGCAGTGACACTGACATTAAAACAATTTTTAATGAAATGGTGGCTAGGCACCCTGATCTCGATATTTTTGGGCGCGGGTACATATCGTTCAAGCATTTTGTCAAAAAGCATATCAATTAAGCCTCGCTATTATTATTAGAATTATATGTTGTGTCTAATATTGCTATTATTATTATTTTTTTAAAGTCTCCATTTGTGTATACATTTTTTTTTTTTATTTGTTGGCTTAATAGTTTTTTTTTTTTTTTTTTTTTTTTAGTTTTTTTTTATTGTGTATGTTTCAACCGGGTATGTCATTTAATTGTTTAGTTTAGTTTTATTTCCATTGCAATATCTTTTTTTTTTTTGTGTGTAATTTAAAAGTCGTTTCTAAGGAACATTATGTGTACATTGTTTGGGTTGCATCCTAGACCAGCACCCTTTCAATAATATTTAGTTTTATTTCGGATGTAAGCTGTGTATGTACCTAAATAGATAAATAAATAAACAATGTTATGCATTATTTCTTTCATTAAATTTAAATTATTTGTTTCTAATAAATTAATTTGTAACAAGCTGTAATAAGATTCTGGTTTGTTAAGTACAACAGTGAAAACCACGCTGTTGGACCGACACATGCACATTAACCGCTAGGGTGACTAGGGGGTGTCCCCAGGTTTTATCACTACTGTGGTGTCTGGTCGTTGACTGCCTTATCCTTGAACAATGCGTACCTTCCCACTCTAGGATACGCAGATGACCTGGTGGTCCATATAGTTGGAAAATATCCTTCAACTATATCAGGTCTCATGCAACTCGCTCATAATAAGATCGAACAATGGTGCTGTCAGGTGAGGCTGTCTGTGAACGCCAGCAAAACTATAATAGTTCCTTTCACTAGGAGGAGGAATTTAGACGGCCTCAAGCCTCCAAAACTTTTTGGAAGAACTATTGAATTCTCTCAGAATGCCAAATACCTTGGGATCCACCTGGATCAAAGACTAAACTGGGGTATACAGATAGGCAACATTATCAAGAAGGCCAAAGCAGCGCTCGGTATCTGCCGTAGGCTAACCAGCTCCAGGTGGGGAGTGAAACCAAGTCACCTACTCTCGCTTTGGTTAGCTAGGGGTGTATAGCTTGGTTTAAGCAGACTGCAGTAGGGACCACCATAAAGGCCCTAGAAAGCCTGCAAAGATGTGCCTGCTTGATGATTACGGGGGCTATTTCATCTTCTCCCATCCTTGCGATGGAGGCTATCCTGAACCTCCCACCACTCCACCTGTGCATACATGGGGAGGCTAGGATGGCAATGCTCCGAGCTGTAGAGGGAGGCAGATCGAGATGGAAATCCCAAACCATGAGGAAGCTACAGGGCAGCCTAATGGTTAATCCTGCCATGGCAATGCCAGCCGATGCCATGACTGAAACTTTGGAGTTCAAGAAGAACTACAAAGTCATGATTCCTAATAGGGATGAATGGAACAAGCAAGTCCCTGAGCCCTTTTTTGAAAGCTAACCAGGTGCAGGTGTTTTCGGAGGTAGTACGAAATCCAGGAGAACCACGTGTCTGGGTGCATATTCCACCGTATTCCAGGCAGAAATGTATGACATTATCGACTGTGTTCATGCAAACAGGTCGAATGAGGGTGCGAACATTCTCATCCTGTCGGACAGTCAAGCTGCCCGAAAAGCGCTATATGCTGTAAAAATCAAATCAAAAATCACCTTAGAGTGCACGAAGGCCTTGAATGAATTGGGGACCAGGAACTCGGTAACGACTGGCTGGGTTCCAGGCGACCCCAATATCCGAGGCAATGAAATTGCCGACGAACTGGCAAGGGCTGCTTCCGAGAGTGCTCTCATAGGACCAGAACCAGCTTGTGGCATTTCGAGGGGGATTAAAAAGAGAGTCCTCAGAGATTGGGTACAAACACAGGCCTGACTCCAGTAGGCCCAGTCCCCTGGACTACTGCACTCGATGTTGCTCATTAGGGAATTTTCACCCGGGGTCGCAAATAGTCGCAATGCGAAACCTCCAACTAGGCAGGGGCAATTAAGGGCGCTCACTAGAGCCCTAACTCACTGCAAACTCAACAAACATCTGCACAGAATGGGCCTGACTAATGTTCCCACGTGCAGATTCTGTGGTGAGGATGATGAGACACCATTACACATCCTTTGTGAATGTCATGCTCTCATCCACACAAGGAGCCGAGCTCTGCGACGCCGCCAAGGTGGCGCGCCCGACTAAGACCGCGGACATCCGAGTCCCGGACTGGATGACTCGGTGAGGTGGGCGAGGCCTTGGCGGCGTTGGCGGAGTGCCCCCGTGTTGTGATCAGGGTGGGCACGGTCCACCCTGGACTCAGGGGCATGGGAGCCGCCAACGTGCCAGGGAGGAGATTCCCATGGACACCGCCAATGGCCAGTAGTTCCACAGGGAATCTCCTCTAAGTCAACATCAACCGCTGCGCCGCGGCACAGGATCTCCTGTGCCAGTTGATGGCGCAGTGGCAGTTAGACCTGGCGATAGGTGGGCTGAGTCCACCGACGGCTCGGTGGCCGTTGTGGTGCCACCCACGAGCTCGGCCCCCCCATCTCGGTTAGAGAGAGGGGGCCCGGGTATGTGGCCGTCAAGTGGGGAGAAGTGGTGGTGGTGTCCACCTACTTCTCCCCGAACCGCAGTCGGGCAGACTTTGAGGCCTACCTGACTGCGGTCGAGGGGGTGGTGAGGAGGGCGGCGCCCCTGCAAGTTTTTGGTGGCGGGCGACCTCAACGCGAAATCGCGCGTGTGGGGCTCGCCCATGGTGCCATGGACGACGATGGTCGTCCGGCGCATCCGCCTCCTCGGGCTGGATGTGGCCGTCGAGAAGACGACGGCCATGACGTTCAGGCCGCCGCGTCGCCGCAGACCCCAGGCGGGGCTCCGTGTCCGAGTGGAGGGGGTCCAAGTCCAGATCGAGAGCTCCATGAAGTATCTCGGTCTGGTGCTGGACCCCCGATGGGATTTCGAGGAGCACTTTAAGCTCCTCGCCCCAAGGCTGTCTGCCGCCGCGGCAGCCCTCGGACGGGTCCTCCCCAACGTGGGGGGACCGGGCGCAGCGAGCCGTCGACTTTATCAGATAAGGTGATAAGGTCGATGGCGCTGTACGGAGCCCCGATTTGGGCGGAGCGTCTCGCCCCCCGAACGGTGGCCCTCCTGCGCAGACCGCAGAGGGTCATTGCCACCCGGGCCGTGCGGGCCTACCGCACGGTCTCTCACTGGGCGGCCTGCGTTCTAGCGGGCTCGCTTCCGTGGGATGTCGAGGCACGCGTCCTTGCGGCCGTGCACCGACATCGGGTGGCAGCGAGGAGTCGGGGGGAGCGGCCCCTCCCGCAGGAGGTGGCGCGCACAAGGCATCTGGCGCAGAGGGAGGCTCTCCGCCAGTGGGCCGAGGTGCCCGGCCTGGCGACCCCAGCGTGATGCATTAGCCCTCGCGCTGGGCCTAGGCAGGGGTGCGCCCGTCGCGCTGGCCAGCGTCGCACGTGAGATGTTGACCAGCGCGGCGGCGCGGGAGGCTGTCGCCTCCTTCTGTGAGGATGTTATCTCGCAGAAGGAGGCTGCGGAGCGGGCGCGTTAGGATGACCCTCTCGCCGCCCCGCTCCGCCGCAGGCGGTTGGGGAGGAGGAGGCGAGCGTTCCTGAACGCGAGCCACCAACTTCCCTAGCAAGCTGGGGATTGAAACGGCCCGGCCGGCTGACTACCGGTCGGGAGACACTTTTCACCCCTCGCTTGGCCGCCTGGGGGGTCGAATTTGGAGATACTTGTCGACCCCCCCGTAGAGGAAGTCCTGGCGCCTGAAGATTACAATTGTATGGAGGAATTCTCAACACTTCATGACCGTGCTCCCGTAAAATTTCGTCTTCCTCATACCTAATATACCAATTAAAGTATGTACTCATATTCACTATTTGTTAATTTAATTTTTTTTTGTAATTTATGTCGTTTTAATTATTTATTTATCTTTTTATTGTAAGTAATTTGATGTTTTGTACACTGTGTTTACCACATAAATTTAATTTAAATCACCTGTCACAGGTCTGCTGGCAGAAATTTCTTTAGAAATAAGCAGCACCTTTGCACTCGTCTTTCTTTATGTGTTATTCCTGTCCTGTCATTTTTGTGTACATAAACAATAAATAAATAAATAAATAATATATTGGCTCAGGTTTGTGCTTCTGTACCAAATCTGAAAGTTAATTTACAAAGTTACAGGTTTATAAAGTATCAAATCAAAGGGACATTGTATCAGTGTTGCAACTTGAAAAAATGTCAGATTCAGCTTCCATTAGGCAGGTAAATAAAATCTGATTAAATTGGTTGTTGTGACTGATGGTTAGACAAACGGGAATCAAACTGACGCGTGTGATCTTTTAAAGGTTTGCTTTTTTATTCGGACATATGGAAAAAAATAAAAGATACTGATGTGTTCGTGTAAAGCCTATCATTAAGTCTTCAGTCGTTTTTTTTTGTGTTGTGAATTACGAAAGTAAGTAAGTACTTCAGTAAAAACCACGTGCAAATCGAGGGTTTACTGCAAAAAGCTGCTAAATGCTGCAATCTTAGTCTTGAGATATCGAGTCTTAAAAGTTTACATTAAATTAAATCTCTATAAATTCGGTATATAATAGATGTTTCAGTAGCCATAGTTAGAATACATCTATAAGACTATAGTTTTATTTAAATAATGAAATATGAGTTAAAGAAATCTTAGGAATAACGAAATTAATCAAGGTGGTATGGTTAGCTGGTTTTACCTGTAAATTCATAAAATGCTGTTTTATTAAGATTATTAATGTTTTAAATTAATTTACATTTAAATTTAATTAGTTTTTGCAAAATAACTAAGTTTTATGTGAAAATATAGAAATAAAAGCGTCTTATCAAGGTGTAGGCCATTAAAGAAAAATAGTTAGTTGGTTTTGCCTGTATATTTTTATTACAGTAGAAAATGCTAAATACAATATCATTTTAAAAACCTATAATTTTAACTTAAACTTATTAATAATCATCCTTCATTTATTTTGTATTCAAAACTTATCTATATAGTTGCGTTTCTTCTTCGTTTCCACTCTAGATTCTTCTGCCTCTTAATAAACTTCTTTATTTATTTCTCTTAATACTTAGGTTTTACCACTTTGGCTCTTAATCATCTTTACTATCTTCTGCTTATTAAAAATCTTCCTCTTCACTTTCAGGTTCATTTATTGCCGGTTCAGGTAGTCTAACAACCTGCTTGTCAGTTTTTAAATTTTTGAACCAGCCATGCTTATAGTGTAAACATTTCTGTCACGAAAAGATTTGCTATACATCTTCTCCTTTTGTGTTTGATGGCGGTGAAAATTAGCATCAATTACCCAGGCTTTTAGATGGGTCCTCTAATACCTACTACTTTTTGACAGCCTCGAAATTCGTAACGTTTTCATAATTCTTTTTCATAAAAATAAGTGATTGTTCAAAACATAACGTCATAATATAACTTACCAATAATAACACCAAACTGGAGTGAAATATTTGGGCATTATCAACACAAGTGAAATATCTGGGCATTATCTTCGACAACAAATTAAACTGGGCGACTCACATGGAAACAAAAACAAAGAAGGCATGCTTAGTGTTTAACTAATGTAGGAGACTTTTTGGTAAGAAATGAGGTCTCAATCCAAAAATCACACTATGGTTATTCACTGCAGTTATCAGACCCTCTCTAACCTACGGATCAGTGGTTTGGTGGTCTAGAACCAGCACAGCAAAAGCTAAGCTCCAGTAGCTGCAACGCTTAGCAACTACATCGACCAGTAGATGTATGAGAACCACTCCATCAGCCTCCTTAGAATACCTCTTACAACTGAGATCTCTAGATCTAGCCATACAAGAGGAGGTGTAAGCAGCAGCCCTAAGTCTTAGATCGCAGGGACTATGGAAATGCAACATAGGAAAAATACACACGATAATCCTAGATTGAAGTACGAAAGAAATACCTCTTCTCGATGCACCAAACGATAGAATACCATGCCATGTCTTTAGCAGAAAATACGATATCCAACTTACAGCAGAATCTAAAGATTGCTCTGACATCAAAGAAGTTAGGATATACACAGACGGCTCCAAAACTACTTGTGGCACTGGGGCCGGCGTCTACTCAAACGACCTTAATATCAAATTATCTATAACCGGGACAGATAGGCGGAACACCATCTTCCAAGCAGAATGCATTGGCATCACCAGAGCGGCACAAGCGATTGCAGTTATAGGTGTTACTAATCTTAACATAAAGATTATCTCAGACAGCGCATCTGTCCCTCAGGCCCTCCAAAACAATAATATCAACTCTGTCCTTATACTGGAATGCTATAACATGCTCCAAGTCAAGGACACAACGACTCACTTGGCAACGACGCAGCAGATGAATTGGCTAGGACTAGGAGGGGTTCAAACACAAAAGTGTATGGACCAGAGCCCTTACTGCCCATTCCACAGGCCCAGATAAAAACCTAGTTGCGTGAGAAAATCGAGCCAATGAGGGACGCAAACAAACAAAATATGCAATCCCGGTACCGTCCAAGAAGTTTGCCCGACTAAAGAGACTAAAGAGAGACAAAATCCGAAAAGTTATAGCTACTATAACAGCACATTGTCTTCTAAACAAACACCTATTCACAATAGGGGTGACAGATAGCCCTCTATGCAGAGGATGCATGGAGGCGGAGGAAATGCCACAACACGTCCTTTTGCAATGCATAAGCGTGGCCGATCAATGGGCGAAACTTCTCCACTCCTAGCCGCATCTATGCCAGAAGCATTTAATAGCCCTCAGAGGCTGCTGGCGTTCTGGGAGGACTAGGGATGGATGGAGTGGGACGTAAGATTAGGACGCACAATGGCCCAATCATGAGGCTAAATACGAAAGAGCCCAGCCAAACTAACTAACTAACTTACCGATAACAAAATCATTATTTTCAATCACCAATGACACTAGTTTTTTCCTCTTGACGTCATTATCACTATCAGATCTTACACTAATATACTTATAACAATAAAAAAAAATCGTAAAAAGACTAAACTTGATACAATTTAGACATGGTAAAAACATATTGAAGAGTCGATGGCGTAGTGCGTAAGGCTGTCGCCTTCCAATCGGGAGGTAGCGGTTCGAACCCCGCCACGTACCAATGTGTTTTCAAATTTTGAATTCATATGTACGTTTATTCGACGCTTTTACGGTGAAGGAAAATATCGTGAGGAAACCTGCACATACCTGTGAAGAAAGAATTTCTTTACAGGTTGTGTGTGAAGTCGACCAACCCGCACTTGGCCAGCGTTGTTGACTAAGGCCTAATCGCCCTAGTTTAGGGTAGGCTCGAGCCCCTCGGTGGGGACGTATGAGCTGTTGATGATCATGATGAAAAACATATTGACGGCGCGTATTATTTTTTTACATGGTAACTTCATCAATTTGATCAGTCAAAGTATTGTACATAACCAGCTAAATAAAGCTGGTTAGTTGGTTTTGCCTGTTAGCGATTTCTAAACATTTCAAGATTGTTGTACAAGCAATTGCAACTATAGACATTTAAATTATTTCGCAGTAAAGTTTTAACAGCTATGTTATGAAAACTATTCTAGTAAATACAATAAAGTGATTTCAAATTATATTAACAGAATGTATTTCCGAAAAAATATTTTTCATCCCCCCATCTCGGAAAGAGTATTTTTGCTATTCGATATCTGACTGCCAAAGCCGTTTTTATCCGCTTGAGGTTAAAGTAAATTTGAATTTACAACATCGCGTGCACTAGGTATGTGATTTCAAAATATCATTAAACCTATTTACCTCCATCTCCATGGTGCCGGCATACACCTTTTTTTAAATTTGTTAAAAACTCAGACTCTGAACCTCCTTGGTGTACTCGCTGAGGGGGGATGAAAAGTTACGTGTTGCACTCGAGTGCAAAGATTTTTCACCTTGTGCTCTTTTGATTCCCTCGCTAACGCTCAGGATTCTAATTTTTTAGAATCCTTCGCTTGCTCGGTCATCAAAGTTGAGCACGCGGTTAAAAAGCAACTTTGCACTCATGTATAACAAATAACTAATGTTTATTATTAAGAAAAAAATTACATGTACGCTTAATATTTTTTTTTCAGAGTAGATTTGTAATCTAAATATAAATAAAGGTGTTTGAGATATTTTACCAACCGGTATTTAACTGTTTTTGCCACAGAGTAACTGTGGATCGGCTTAAGGTATCGCTTAGCCGGTTTTACCAGAAGAAAGCGCTCAAAAAAATAAGTAACATTGTGCATTTAACTCATTTTTGGAAAAAATTCCAGTTTTCGCAGTAAACCCTCGAAATATGTCTTTACTCCGGTTTTCAAAATTCACGACTTTTTAGTGTAAATTCTGTACAAACATATGCACTTCATAAACATTTGTTGATTGTAAACAAACATTGGGCAGAATGGCACCGCCCGGTGCCCGGCGAGGAATCCCCGAGTAGTCGTAATTTGATTAGGACTTATGTCCCTCGGGTCGACTATACCTTTAGTTGATTATACCTATACTTTTATTGTGATGTATGTAATTGTCTTAGGAGCTGTGTAGTCGTTTAAAAATATCTGACTCTACATTTCTATCTCTACTTTCTCAAAAGATATTTCAAAAATCTTGTTAACACTAACACTAATTTCACTAGTTCCACTTGAATCTTTATTATATTTATGTTATTGCGACCGGTTGCGATACATTATCGTCAGGCAATAAACAAATTTCATGGGAAGGGTATATTTACATAAATATACCCTCATGATCTTTATAAAAGCGTCAAAAGTTATTTTGAATGTACCTTTGTTTTGTTGGACAATATTAATAGCAGATGAATCAAACTATGTCACAGTGCAGTCAAAGTCACGTAATATCAATAATAATCACGTAACTTTGACTGCACTGTGACACAGTATGATGATGTGAAATCGACCTTTTTGGATACATAAATTCTTCGGTATCGAAGCTCAATGCCATCACTGTGGCGCTGCGGAGGACTCAGCACAGCACACTCTCGAGGAGTGTGCTGCCTTTTCCTCGCAGCGCAACGGTCTGGTTTCATGTGTTGGCCCCGACCTCTCTCTCCCAACTCCGATCTCGAAGATGGTCGAGAGTAAGGAGGCCTGGAATGCAGCAAACTCCTGTGTGGATCATCACGCAGAAGGAGGCAGTAGACAACATCACACTTTTATATTGAAGTCGGTGCCAAACGATGATCTCCTAGTGTTCGGAAATCTGTGACACGAGCTAGATTCGCTCCCGATCCCGTGAAGTTAGCGATCACGCGTATAGATAGGTCGGTTTGCGCTGCGCAAGTGTGAATTGCGCCCGCCTCGCGAATTGTGTTGGTTATCGAAGTACTCAGGGAAGTTTGGCCGTCTGTTTTTGTGTGGGATGTGTGGTGTGGTGAGCGTGTGAAGTGTTTAAGAGAAGCAGTCCATGAGTGGGCTTTCACCAAAGAGGGGCGTCCCTCTCTCCGCTGCTCGTCAGGTGTGGTACGGACACTAGCTACCGTCAGTTATTCTTTGTTGTCTATTTGTTAGAAATAAAATTGTACTTAAAAGGCATTTCGACCGGGCGAAATTAGCTCTTTGTATCACGGACGAAAGTACACCCCGAAGTTTTGGTTAAGTACTGTTCAGGGCGAGGGTTTTCTGCCCCCCAAAAGATCCGGCCGTGTATACTAAGCACATAGAAAGTCTTAAAATTTGGCACCGACTTCAATATAGATGTGAATGAATGAATGAATATTTTTTGTAAAATATTTTTTATTTTAATCTTTTTAGTGAATTTAATACCTCCTCACCTTCCTGACCTGACCTTGGACTTGAATTTAATACCAGCTCACCAGAGATGAGGTTAAGGATCCTTCCACTTTTAGCTCGTTTCATGACTACCAGACGCAAATATACGAGTACGCATACGCGATACGCGTACGAAATAACTTACGAAAAATCAAGAAACACGTTGGACGCACCTATAATTTTTTCAAGGGTTTCCCCCAATTTTCATGGGATCTCGTCATTAGATCCTGATTTTGTTGACCTTGGGACCACCCCTGGAGTATACTCTAGGGGATACAAAAAGAATTTTGTTAATCGGTCCACAATTGGCGGAGTAATCGCGTTACATACACACACAAAAAAAACCATACGGATCGAATTGAGAACCTCCTCCTTTTTTGAAGTCGGTTAATAAGGAGGGTTTCTACAATTACAGTACCTACTCGACCGGTTAGAGTATTCGACGAAGTTGGAATGTCTTCCGCTCGTGGTTGCCGGATCTAAAGAATAGCAAATTATGCCAAGAGCAAGATTTGTTAATAATTTGTTACACTCCTATTTATATGCATAATGAACAGTTGAATTAATGAATGAAAATTTTATTTACATGCAGAAACAAGACACACAATACATACAAAAAAATAACCAGTAAAATTATTATTTAGCAAAATGGAGTGGAGAGTCCTACAACTGCATGGAAAAGGGAGACCAGTTCGGTGTGAAGCCAGAAGAAAATCTGGCACCGTTTTTCAACTGGCACCAAATACTTTAAAAAAAACTGACAAACGATGCCAAAGAGTAGAGATCGACAAGCTTTTTTGAATGAGATCGAAATTGGAACTATAACTATAGATAGTAATTGATTGTGCACGTAATCACATACTACGTATATAATCTTGATAGACTGTTAATAGTACATTATGATACGAGCGCGCTATGTCGGTTATTGCGTACGAGGCGAGCCGCAGGCGAGCGCGACAAGAAAGCAGAGTACGTAATGACCAATGCGCGCGTGTATCATACGACGTTTTTCAACACACTTGTGAGGAAAATAAAAGATCTTGTGGTATTAATATTTTTCTGAAAATTACTGCGCTTTTTTATCAATCTTTCACTGCATGAAAGTATCGTATGCCGACAAGTATTTATCCTTTGTCTTTGGCGGCAACAAACTATTACTCGCGCTTTGCTCCTCAAAATTCAAAATTCAAAATTCAAAATTCAAAAATCTTTATTCAACATAGGCCTTTACAGGAACTTATTGACGTCAAAACAAAGCAAAACAATCTAATTTAAAGAAATCATATTAACCTTGTATGTGCATACATCCTGAATATATTCAAGATGTCTGCAAATACAAGTAGGAATGAAAAAAAAAGTTGACTCTACACCTGTTCGGAAATTGGGAGAGCCTTCTCGAGAAGAACAGGCAAGAAAATCGAAAGGTCAATTTTTTTATCTCCTCTTTTAAATCGCCATTTACAATTTTGGTTTTGTTACAGAGTCGTCAATTGGAAGCTGACCTCAAAGCAAAAGTTTGAGCTCAACTTCCATTACAAGAAGAGATGTGTTAATTCACATTATATAACTATCTCTGAGAGAAGTGCGTGAACTTAGCTTATAAATTGCTCTCACTGAATGTTTCTTTAAAACAAAACGCAGCACATTGTTAAATATTAGAAATGAGAGTTTAAACCCAAACTTTTTTGTCCGTCATGTAATCAGAAACTTTATAATATGCTTTTTTAATAAGTACATCTTTGATTGCAACTTTAAATTTGTTTAAGCTAAGTTCTTGTATACAACTTGGTATTTTATTGGAGAAACGTATACACAGGCCTCTAAAAGAATTATTGATTTTTTGGAGCCTGGTATTTGGTAAAGCTAACATGTTCCTCCATAATTATTTCCGGCGGAGTTAATAATATGGATTCTTCTTCACTTGGACTCGACATATTTGTAAATAATCAATTATCAATTACAACAAAAAGGCAAAAAATTTCAATAGCGGGAAAATGCCGCGCGCCTTTCTTTTTCGCGCGCTGCCCGGGCATGGCTAAACTCTTCCAGCCTTATTAATAAAAATCGCCTATTCCCTCCTTAATCCGAACGTACTCTCGGAGTAGTTACTACCAGTTTAAGCTAGGAGTAGCTTTGTGTTTATAACATTATTAATAAACACGGAGTAAGCTTAGACTAACAAAGCCTTCCTTACTCTCAGATTAACGCGTATGTTATGGCAACCCTTGCAATTTAAAAGTAAAAAGAATGAGTCGGTGAACGATTTGAGCATCGTGTGACAGACAGAAATACATGGGATGACAGTTTTTTCTGTTTTTTTCACCTTTTTCAGTTTGAGATTGTTTTTCAAGGTTATTTTGTGGTTATTTTGTTCGCAATTTGTGATCGCAATATTGCAAAAACATGACAAAACTTCTTATTAGTGGAGCGCTATTTTCAATTTCTTCGATTTCGTCGATCAACATCAAATCATCCTAAATAATAGTCACTTTCCATTTTAATACAATACAAAATTAACCACACCAACAATAAACACAAATTCGCTCAATTCGACTGTGACAAGATACGTGTCAAAGTTGACAAATTATATAGATTTACGCAAAGACAACGCTACTCCAACCTTAATCTGTCGCTAAACTAGGTAGCTAGCAGGTATAACATTTACTCAGAGAGTAGAGTTGGATTAGCTTACTCCTTCCCTACTCCGTGTTTATTAATATAAAAAATGTTTACTACTGACTTAATACTCGGAGTAAAGTTACTCCTGCCTTAGTCTACGTTTATTAATAAGACGGTTCATGCAGCCAACAAAAAAGGGCCAAACAGCCAAAATTCAAAACTAAATAAATCGAATATTTTAGTTTTTAAAAAACAAGTTTGTGTGAATTTTTAATAATTTATTTGAGTTATAGTTATTCATTATTGTTTTTTAAATGTATGTGTTTAAATGTCGTTGTTAATTTAATATTTAAGTAACCAGTATAAAGTATAAAGGCAGCCGCATAAAGTCGTGTTAAAAAAAAAATATTAAGCGACTAATTTAAGAATGCGTACTGGACATACATTTACTTTGAAATCTTGAACAAATTAGAATTTGTCGTGTTAAATAATTTTATGGTTACAAGCGGTTTTGGGATATTTGAGATATAGTATTTGTAAAGATTTTTTCGTCCATATAATAGTCTGATCCTTGTGAAAAGGGCTGTGAAAGTTTCAATCCACACCTCTTTCATGAGTGGATCAGAATAATAATAATAAAGTTTATTTTCCTCAAGTACACATAAAGGTTGATTTTTAAAAAGCAAAGCGATGAGTAATTGCTGAGGCTGGTGCCTTAACGGCACTTTGATTGTATACTTGTCCAGTATACAGTGTGGCCCTGGATAAAATCCCGAAAGGGGGTGAAATTAGACCAAAAATTATCGACAAACATATTACTGAACATTTATTTAATATTTTTTTATGTTTTATTGACGAAATAAAGTTAAATTTTTCTTTATGAACTCTATGTACAAAAATAACGATTTCTCTCAATGTAGTGGGTCAATCGCAGTGAAATAAAAAATAAATATGCTAAATACCTGACAATCAGGATTAAATAAATAAAAACCGACTTCAAAAACACCGAAAAGTTAAAAATAATATAGGAATCGGTACAGGCAACATCACACTTTTATATTAAAGTCGGTACCAAACGATGATCTCCTAGACTAGAAAGTCTTAAAATTTGGCACCGACTTTAATATAGGAGTGTAATGCTGTCTGCACGAGCTGTCTGTCTGTCTCGTACCTATTCTTTTACTTTTTAGTTAATGAAATCTATTTAGTAAATTTAGTCCAAAAGTTAAGGAGTTTTCCATCATCAGCTCACGACTACCAGACGCAAATATTACGTGAATAACTCCGGAAAAAACATGAAACACGTTGGACGTACCTATAAATTTCAAGGGTTTCCCTCGATTTTCATGGGATCCCATTATCAGATCCTGACTTTGTCGACCTTGGGACCACCTCTGAAGTATACTCTATCGAAAAAGAAAATAATTTTTAAGTCGGTCCACAATTGGCGGAGTAGGTAATCGCGTAACATATACACAAAACACGTTGAACGTACCTATAAAATTAAAGGGTTTCCCTCGATTTTCATGGGATCCCATTATCAGATCCTGACTTTAGTGACCTTGGAAACTCACCAGAAGTCTACTCTATCGAATACATTTTTTTTTTAAAAATCGGTCCACAATTGGCCGAGTAATAACGAAACATACACACAAAACACGTTGCACATACTCGTACCTATAAAATTTAAGACTTTCCCTCAATTTTCGTGCGCTTCTATTATCAGATCCTGTCTTTGGTGACCTTAGAACCATTACAAGAGTATAATTCTATCGGATACAAAAATAGTTTTGAAAATTGGTCTACAATTGGCGGAGTAATCGTAACATACACACAAAACACGTTGGACATACCTATAAAATTTAAGGGTTTCTCTCGATTTTCATAGGATCTCATTATTAAATCCTGACTTTGATGACCTTGGGACCATCCCAGGATACATACTCTATCGAATACGAAAACAATTTTGAAAATCGGTCCACAATTGGTGGAGTTATCGCGTAACAAAACATAGTGGACATACCTATAAGATTTAAGGGTATCCCTTGATTTTCATGGGATCCCATTATCATTTCCTGCTTTGGTGACCTTGGAACTATTCCAAGAGTATATTCTATCGAATACAAAAAGAATTTTGAAAATTGGTCTACAATTGGCGGAGTAATTGCGTAACATACACACAAAACACGTTGGACACACCTACAAATTTAAGGGTTTTCCTCAATTTTTATGGGAGACCATCATCAGATCCTCATTTTGGTGACCTTGAGACCACCCATGGAGTATAATCTATCGAATAAAAAACGAATTTTGAAAATCGGTTTACACTTACCTCATACTCACCTGGAACATACACATTAATAATGTGGTTCAAAAAGCAAAAATCGCACTTGGTGTGTGTAATCGCATGGTAGGGACGAAATGGGGACTCAACCCGAAGATCGCCCTCTGGATATACACCGCCATAGTAAGGCCCATAGTAACAACAAAAAGGTTTGGCACAAAAAGGCTAAACAGAGGACAATCATTGACACTCTAAATAGCCTTCAAAGAACCGCATGTCGAATGGCAACGGGCGCCATGTCCACAACACCGGCAGCTGCATTAAACGCCCTTCTAAACCTGCCGCCCCTTAATCTAGTAATAGAAAAGGAGGCGAAGGCTTGCCTACATAGGGTCGGCATAGGCTGTCGCATTAACTGGCTCTCTCAAATACTGAGGACCCTTCAGGACTCTGTGCTGAAACATCTAATGTTAGCTATGAACAGCGATGTCATGCTTCCACGAGTAAACTTCGTTAGAAATTTTAAAGTGGAAACCCCTCACAGAGATGAATGGGAAGAGAATCTCAACTCCGGTGAGGATGGAAGCCTCGTATGGTATACGGATGGCTCCAAAAAATCATTTGATGTAGGGTGCGGAGTGTACGGTCTAAGGCCCAGGGTGAGCAAAAGTACCAACTTGGGCCGGTACGCATCCGTTTTCCAGGCGGAGATATATGCCATCATTGAATGTGCAGATATCATAAACCAAAGGAACTACTCAAACCAACATATCTATAATTTATTCAGATAGTCAAGCAGCTCTAAAAGCCATTAGCTCGAGCCAAATAAACTCGAAGCTGGTAGAGGACTGCCTCACCCGCCTGAATGCTATAGGACAAAAAAATAAAATTGTTTTAAGATGGGTTCCTGGGCATTCTGGTGTCATTGGCAACGAGAAGGCCGATGAACTCGCTAAAACTGGAACTACAAAACCACAAATAGGACCGGAACCTTTTTGTGGGATTTCAAAGAACCAGGTACACAACTTTCTAAATGAACAACTTCTTAGAAACTCATTCGAACTCTGGAAATCTACTCCAGCGCAAGAACACGCGAAGGCACTAATACAAGGCTACTCGCGTAAACTAACTGACGAGCTTCTGCAGCTTAACAGGAAAAACATCAATGCAGTCGTAAGAACCTTAACTGGACATTGTGGCCTGAATAGACACATGTTCAACCTCAAGATTAGGGACAACGACATCTGCAGATTCTGCAATCAGGAGCGTGAAACTCCTAAACACCTTCTGTGTGACTGCAGTCCACTGATTCATCGGCGTAGCCTTCATCTGGGAAGACACATCATGAGACCAGATGAAATACAAACTCTCCCAACCCAAAAAATCCTCAATTTCATAGAGGGTTTGGGCTTGAAGGAGATACTCTAACGGTGCTATAATTCACAATAGATCTTTTAGGTCGAGGTGAAAAGGCCTACAAGGCGAAAGCCCGTACAATAACAACAATAATAATAATAATACACTTGGCGGAGTAATCGCGTAACATACACAAAAAAAAACACGCATCGAATTTTGAACCTCCTCCTTTTTTGAAGTCGGTTAAAAAAAACATACGCATCCAATTGATAACCTCCTCCTCTTTTGGAGTCGGTTAAAAATATCTATAAAATAATGGCGACAATGACCAAAACCTGGCCTTTTTAATAAAGCATATTTTGCTCTATTTTTATGAAAAGTTTAATTTTTTTTTCAAAAATACGCCTACATTACAATACGATTTTATGATTTATTATTATTCTTTATCATACTAGCTTCAAAATAAAAGAAACCCACGCACTAACTCAAGAACTGTGTGCTCGTTTCGAGCTTTTTTTGTTAACCCATAATTTCGTCATCATCCAGAATATTGCTTGTTAGGAGCTATTAAGAGTCATTTCTTTTGTTTAAGAAAGGCAAGATTTTGGTCATGATAGTCATTATTTTATAGTTATTTTTTATTTAATCCTGAATGCCTAGTATTGAGCATAATTATTTTTTGTTACACTGCGATTGACCCACTACATTGAGAGAAATCGATATTTCCAATCGACTTCAAAAAAGGAGGAGGTTCTCAATGCGATGCATATTTTTTTTGTGTGTGTATGTTATTACTCCGCCAAGTGTGGACGGATTTTAAAAATTCTTTTTGTATCCGATAGGGTATACTCCTGGGGTGGTTCCAAAGTTACCAAAGTCAGGTTCTGATGATGAAATTTCATGAAAATCGAGGAAAACCCCTTAATTTTATAGGTAGAGTAAGCTCCCATTCAAGCTTTACATTTACACTACGAAAACCGCCACTATTACGAGCGACACAAGAACTGTCCAAAGGTCAAACAGTATAGCTTGACAAGGAGCTTACTGTATGGTGGTGCCCCAAGTAGACTCCACCACGTCGGCGTTTCACCGACTTGTATTGCTGAATTTTATTTGACTACCAACTCATAGAAAGCTGGTATTACTTACCTTGGCTCCAATTGTCTCCTTCCGTCTCCTCCGTAGCCGGTGGACTTCCTGAGCTAGCTCGAAGGAAGTCGCGGCTCCTGAAGATCTGCAGTGGATCCACCGGTGGAGACCGGAGCACTACAAATGCCTAATAGGCCACCACGACTCACACACGCGATTTCGCACAACACAAAGCGGGCTTTCGCACCCCGATATTAGGTGCGCCGCGCAAACCACTATTTGCTTGAATATTGTATATTATATTTTATTCCGGCCTGAACTTATAACCTCTAAGCATGTCATGACATTTCGACTCGACTCAACTGACATATCACATGCGGCCGGCCGCCAAAAAAGCTGTCACTGCACAGACTAGAATGCAGTGCCGCCACTCGCTCTTCCTCGAGCGTGAACATCCCCCCGCTCCGGACAGTCCCGGACTGTCCGCCAAATCAGTCTAAGGGGAGGCGAGAAAGAGTAGCGACCGCGCGCTTCAAAACAGAATCCCCAACTAGGACCTCGGCAAACCTGGGCACACCATCAGACCCTAGAGTAAGTTGGACAATGCGTCCGCGACGCCAACGTAAGGGTGGCAGGTTTGGGTCCTTCACTAACACGAGGTCTCCAACCCTCGGTGGGTTTGTCTTATCTGACCACTTAACGCGCTGTTGCAAAATGTGTAAATATTCAAGGTGCCAGCGGCGCCAGAAGCTCTGGGTAAGCTGCTGGAGCAACTCAAACCGCGAAAGGCGTCCGGGATTGATATCTCTATAAGGATACTCGGGCAGGGCGTTAAGTGGTCTGCCTATCAAGAAATGGCCCGGCGTGAGGGCCTGCAAATCGTTCGCGTCGGTAGACAACGGACATAACGGACGCGAGTTGAGAACCGCCTCAATCTTATGAAACACCGTCGCGAGTTCCTCAAACGTGAGAATAGTCTCCCCAATAACGCGGCGAAGGTGAGTCTTGGCGGCCTTTACAACAGATTCAAAAATCCCTCCCCAGTGAGGGCAAGACGGCGGGGAGTATCGCCATGTTACCCCCCTACGGGAGAGTGTGGATCCGATCTCAATATTATTTTTATCTAAAAATTCACAAACTTCTCTTATATGTCTATCAGTGCCCTTGAAGTTCGTCCCACAATCGGACCGAATTAGAGAAGGCAGTCCCCGGCGGGAGACAAATCTGCCTAACGCTGCTAAGAAAGCGTCCATGGTGAGTGCACTCACCACCTCCAAATGAACGGCTTTAGTGGCCAAACAAACAAACACACACAAATAAGCCTTTTCAGTCTTAGCATTACGGAGTCGCGACGTTTTTATAGTGAACGTTCCCGCGAAATCAGTTCCAACTCCTAAGAAGGTCATCGATTCATTCACACGATCAGCAGGCAAATCACCCATTTGGGGCTGCATCGTCTCGGGGCGTAAACGATAGCAGGGCAGACATCGAAAGATAACAGATCGGATTATTCTTCGCGCTGACAAAATCCAAAACTCCCGTTGGAGGAGCGCGGTCAATGCATTACATCCGGCATGAGCATTCTTCACATGGCGATCAATGATCAACAATCGCACCAATGGTCCGTCCTTGGGGAGCAACAGGGGATGACGTGATCTATAAGGCAAGTTAGCGTGCCTCAATCGGCCTCCTACACGCAACAATCCTTTATCATCCAGAAAGGGAGTCAAACGCACCAAGGGTCCCTTCAATTTGGACGTCCCGGTACGGAAAATCTTAAGTTCCGGTTCAAACGCTCTAGACTGGGTCATACGCACCCAATGCAGAAGAGCATCTTGGCGCTCCTGCGGTGAGAGGACCGGACACAAATCTTTGTCCTGAGGCCGGCGACAATTTCGTATAAATCTTCTTATCCAAGCGGTCACGCCGAGCAACTTCTCCAGAGAACTGTAGCGGTCTAATAAAAATTCCCGCTCTGGAGCCGCCATAGTCTCGACAGCGTGAACACGCAAGCCCGGATTTGGTACCTTCACCACAGCTGGTGTGGAAGGCCAAGACGGTTGTAACAACCAGTCGGGACCCCACCACAGAGTGTGGTCAATAAGCTGAGGGGCTTCGCTGCCACGTGATGCACAGTCAGCAGGGTTTATTTCACCTGGCACGTGGCGCCAAATCAACGTGGCCTTCGAGGCCTGTATTTGGGATACCCGATTGGCCACAAATACTTCCAGGGAGTGGACGGAGTTCTTAATCCAACACAGGACAACCTGACTGTCGGACCAAGCAAAGAGCGACTCAAAGTCCACACTACGTCCCAGGGTGTCAACAACGTGGTTCATCAACCGAACCAGAAGAGTAGCTCCAGACAATTCTAACTTCGGAATCGTTAATCGAGTCCGAAGTGGAGCAACCTTACTCTTAGCAATTAGCAAGTGGAGCTTAACAGCTCCTCTATCATCAACCGTCCGGATATATACGACGGCTGTGTATCCACTCTCAGACGTGTCACAAAAGCCATGAAGGCTGGCCGTAAACCGTCCCTTAGGCAGTATATGTCTAGGGATACTAACACGGTTAATGTCGGGGAGAGACAACATGAAGGACTCCCAATCTCGCAGCAAACGGCCCGAGAGGGGCTCATCCCACGACACTTCGGCTGACCAAAGTTCCTGTAGGAAGCACTTCATCCAAAACACTACGGGACTAATCCAGCCATTTGGGTCAAAGGTACGAGCTACTGTAGACAAAACCAACCGTTTCGTCCAGACCTTGGGGCTTGGCAGCTCCAATCGATAGGTGAACGTGTCCTGGACAGGTCTGTATTGCACTCCCAAAACAGACAGTAAATCTAGAGTGTTGGCATTCTCAAAAATATGAGGCTCCTGCTGGTGGTCGTCTGGCAAGTCACACAAAAGCTGAGGTGAGTTGGACATCCACTTCCTCAGTTCATAACCACCAGCCCCGAGAAGAGCAATTAGTTCATCTCGCAAAATCAAGGCTTCCTCGACACTAGAGGAGCCCGTACAAATATCATCAACAAATGCATCCTCCTTGAGAACCAAGGATGCGCGAGGGTATCGTAATCGTTCACGTTCAGCGAGTTCCACAAGTGAGCGAATTGCCACAAAGGGGCTCGAACGCAAACCGTATGTATTGGTGTTCAGCTCGTAGACTAGCATGGGATCTCTGGGATCCTCCCTCCATAATATGAGCTGATATCGCCTATCGTCCGGGTGAATCACAGTCTGCCGAAACATCATCCGGATATCGGTCACAAAGACGACGGCATGGCGACGGAAGTTGGTCAATACATCGCCCACCTCGTGGTGCAACTTCGGTCCAGCATGCAGACATTGATTCAGCGAAACTCCGGTAGACGTAGGAGCTGACCCATCAAAAACAACGCGTATCTTCCCAGTGGAAGGTTTCAAAACCGCGTGGTGAGGAAGAAAATTATGTTCCTCGTTTCGCCAGTCCAGTCGCGAGACCGACATGTGCCCCAGTTGCTCATATTCTCGCATGAAGTCGACATACTTCTGTTTGAGGTCGGAGTTCCTACTCATACGACGCTCCATGGACAGCAGTCGCTTCTCGGCCAACGGCCGGGAGCTGCCAAGTGAGGGGCGAACTGACAAAAAAGGCAAACGAGTGATCAGCCGTCCCGAGTGAAGGCGACCTGTATTGTTCTGGTAGAACAACTCACACTCCTCGTCCAAGGGGTTCACTCGCTTCACGGTAGGTGGTTCTTCCACCTCCCAAAACCGTTGAAGGACATCCGATAAGGTGGAGCTAACAGTTATGTAACTGTCCACCGATGGAGATGGTGGGTTATGCCTAATTGGTCCCATCACTACAAACCCAAGCGATGTAGATAAGGCTACCAGCCCACCCTTCTGTAACTCTCTCCTCTTCCCACAATACACGCGGCCTAGAACATCGGCACCGAGCAATAAGTGAATCGGACCGGTTCGGTGGAAGGAAGGGTCAGCCAAGGTCAATCCTGATGTCGCATCTACGACAGCGCGCGAAACGTGCTGTTGCGGAAGCTGACCAACAACCTTCTCATAAACAATCGCGGTAGCGCCAATTTTGGGCGCTGAAGAGAAGTGGGGGGAGAAGGAGAACAAAACCTGACCGATCGGGTCCGGGATCCGCAGGTCTCCGATTCCTCGTACCGATTCAAGGTATGGAGATGTGTTCAAACTCAACTGCCGGACCAGCCAGCTGGAGGCAATGCAACCCTGAGCTCCCGTATCCAAAAGGGCGCGAACTAAAACAAAGGTGCCCCTCGGGCCCCACACCTGTACGGAGGCTGTTGGTAACAGCACCTGCTCCTGTGGGGGGGTTGCAGCCGACAGTTGGTTTAGTGAAAATCCTCCCGCATTCCCCGCAACGGGGGGGAAGGGGGGTCCGAAGAAAAATGCGTGCGCGGCGGAGGAATAGGGCGCTCAAGGCGCTCGAGCGGGTCCCAATCCGGCACGTACTGGCCCCGATCAAAGCGGCATCGGGGGGCCGGGCGGTGCCCATGATGGGCGAAAGTTGGGGGAGCCCGTGACAACCGGGGTCTCTCCATCAGAGGGGGAGAGAAGCGTATCGGCTCCCGACGTGGCTCCCTAATGACCGCGGCCCAATCCCGCGGTGGCGCCTCATAAGCGGCGCGTCGATCCCCCCCGCCCGTAGGGGGGGTGGGGCGCCCAATCCTCTCACTGGAGGGGGGGCGCCTGTCCAATCTCTGCGGAGGGGTGGCACGCCCCTCCGATCTCCTCGGAGAGGTGGGTGACCTAGGAGGGCCCCCGCCCGTGTGCGAGTCCCTCTCTCTCACCACCTCACGAGTGTCTCTATTGTTGAAGCACAAAAGGGGGTGATGGGCCCCTCCACAACAGTGGCAATCTCGTGGGTGGGGGCAAGCCGATGCCATATGGGCCCCCAGGCAGCGGTAGCACCAATTCCGCTGCTTGGCCATATTCCTACGCCCCTCGGTGCGTAGGCCAACAAATTTGGGACAGGCCGGCAAACGATGGCCATCGCGCTTGCAACACTTACAAGGCAGCGGCCTCTCCCCTTGTGGAGAGTTGTGCCGCACGGCAGTATATTGCTTGTACGGGCGGCGCTCTCTCCGTGGCGCTGCCCGGGTCGCCTCATAGCGACCTGTACTCGGTCCCGGTATAGGAACCAGATCCAAGTGGTCGGTCATCCGACACTCATCCTCCAAAAATCTGAGGAGATCCGAGAAGGGGGGGAGGTACGAGGCACTATTGCCCCCGTACCTTTGTTCGAAGCGTCCCTTCATCTCCATGGGAAGCTTATCGAGGATGAGGTGGAGCAAAATAAAGGACCACTGGTCCACCGGTAGATCAAGTCGTTTGAGCGCGTTAATAGCGCTCAGCAGCGGGTTCAAAATCTCCTTCCTCAATGAGGAGACCCGCGATACTCGTGGCAGCCCTAAAATGGCAGCCACATGTGTGTCCGCTAGCAAGCGAACATTCTGATACCGGGCGGTCAACAACGCCCTTGCAATATCATAACTGTCATCATTGACAGGTAGATGCTGGACAAGTACACCAGCCTCTCCACGTAAGGCAGAGAGCAAATAGGCCAATTTCTGGCTAGGGAACAGGTCGTCCCTCGAGTGAACCAGGCTATCAAAGAGGTTAATGAACCCCATCCAAGAAGCCAAGTTCCCATCAAAGGTTGGGATGTCTAAAGTGGGCAGTCTGCCCAGCAAGCCGGCCGGGGTAGGCTTGACCTCCCCGGGCGTGCACGACTCACCCCTCCGGACGGATAGGATTGCCTGAGCCTTGTTTATAATCACATCCGCCTGTTCAAAACACTGATCATAATCGGCATTAAATTGGTCGACTGCCCGCAACTCAGCGGCACCCTCGGCTGGGTGGTCGAGCAGATATTGTTGATGAGCAACGAAAAGCTGCTCCAATTCCTTCAAGCGAGCCGGTACTCCCTCATGCCGAATTAACAAGGCCTGTTCTCGGTCTGGTCGGTCTACCAAAGCGACGGCACTAGCAAACCATCTCAAAATCTTTTGTGCACCCGCGCGGGCACCACTAAGCGGGCTGACTGGCGGGACCATTTTGCACCAAAATTAAGATACTCTATAATAATACACAGACAAACAGACCGACAACCGCAGACAATAAAACAGATCTTCAAAGGCAGAACAAAATATATAAACAAACCAAAATCAAGTGTAAATGCTAGAACTTAACTAGAACAACAAAGGCATTTAACAACAGAATTTTTCAAACAAATTAAATTCAAGCATTAAGTCAATAACTTGACAAACATAATATTCAAAGGCAAACAAAACAAAATCAAATGTAAATGCTAAAACTTAACACAGCAATATAGTGTATTACAACAACAGCAAAGTCATTTAGCAGCAAAATCTGTTAAACAAATTAAATTCAAGTATAAGTTTACAACTTAACAAACAAAATATTCAAGGGCAAAACAAAGATATGAAAAAACAAACCAAAATCAAATATAGGTAAATGCTAGAACTTAACTAGAACAACAAAAGACATTTAACCCCAATTTTTCATATACAATGACAATTAGTTAAGGAGATCGGTCCACAAATGAGCTGGTAGTCGGTTTAAAATCAGCAATCAAAACCAATTAATATGTATTGCCCGTTTGGACAACCAACAAGATTACAATATTAATTGTACAATACTAATCAAATGCTCAAATCTAAGAACCACGCTCTGCTACCAAGAGATGGTGGTGCCCCAAGTAGACTCCACCACGTCGGCGTTTCACCGACTTGTATTGCTGAATTTTATTTGACTACCAACTCATAGAAAGCTGGTATTACTTACCTTGGCTCCAATTGTCTCCTTCCGTCTCCTCCGTAGCCGGTGGACTTCCTGAGCTAGCTCGAAGGAAGTCGCGGCTCCTGAAGATCTGCAGTGGATCCACCGGTGGAGACCGGAGCACTACAAATGCCTAATAGGCCACCACGACTCACACACGCGATTTCGCACAACACAAAGCGGGCTTTCGCACCCCGATATTAGGTGCGCCGCGCAAACCACTATTTGCTTGAATATTGTATATTATATTTTATTCCGGCCTGAACTTATAACCTCTAAGCATGTCATGACATTTCGACTCGACTCAACTGACATATCACATGCGGCCGGCCGCCAAAAAAGCTGTCACTGCACAGACTAGAATGCAGTGCCGCCACTCGCTCTTCCTCGAGCGTGAACACTGTACGTCCAACGTGTTTCATGTTTTTTCCGATGCTATTCACGTATTTGCGTCTGGTAGTCATAACCAGGCTGAGTTTGGCAGAATCGTTAACTTTTAGGAGTTAGAGGTTAGTTTTTTAAATACAATAGGCGCGTACTATCATTTCATTTAATTAGATTTCATTCACTAAAAAGATAAAAATAAAAAATATTTTACAAAAAATAAAAACCGACTTCAAAAACACTGAAATGATAAAAAAATATAAAAATAGGTACAGACAACATCACGCTTTTATATTGAAGTCGGGGCCAAACGATGATCTCCTAGATAATAAGTCTTAAAATTTGGCACCGACTTCAATATAGAAGTGTGGTGTTGTCTTGTATATTCTTGTTATTTTTATAGAAATAGAAGAAATAGAAATAGTGAGTTCATACTGAAAAATGAAAACTTTAATTAGTCAATAAAAACTTTACAAAAGATTCAATAATTATTTGAATAATTTTTTTGTCCATAATTTTTGGTCTCATTTCACCCTCTTTCGGGATTACACTTTATTAAGGGCCAGGCTACACTGTATCATCAAATCAAATGCTGGTCTCTTTAAAAAACTATTCGTTTCAAATCCATATCCTTCTACAACTATACTTCTTTAAAGACCGTACGATTGGATAGAAGTGGCATACTTTAACTCACATTTGCAGATAATAAAGGGAAGCTGTGAGGTTAATATTTTTTCAACACACTTCCTCATAAAGTGGCTCTAATCCCATGGCAATTAGGCACATAATGACACCTATAATCAAACTGTGACTTTTTCATTACTATTATTCACGAGTGAGTAATAGTTTTTTTTAATATTATTGGTTGAGTTACGCTTACACTTGCGCTAAAATGCTATCCGCGAAAAGCCCAAAAAAAAGAAACCTCATTTTTTAGTCTATGGCCGATGCGCGCGCATAGGAAAACTGATAAATTTTTCCCGCCATTACGAAATTTATTAGTCTATGGCCGATGCGCGCGCATAGGAAAACTGATTAACTTTTCCCGCCATTACGAAACATTTTTCACAACTCGTCTCGTTTTCTCTTTTGAAGTTATTTAGTTAGTTATTAATTAAGATGTCTGCAAATACAATTTATGAAGAAAATGATTTATGTTGTACACCGCCCGATATAAGATGTGAAGCCCAGAACCTTATGGAAAGTTTACTACCAGAAAACTCAAAGGAAAAATATCTATTAGCGTACCAAAATTTCATACAATGGCAGAACAACAAGAATACGGTCTTTTTCAGAAAATGTGTTCATGGCGTACTTTAAAGAATTATCTTCTAAGTACAAACCTAGCTCTTTGTGGTGTATTTACTCAATGTTAAAAAGTACAGTCCGAACAAAGAATGGAGTGGACTTAAAAACATACTCGAATTTGTCAGCTTATCTAAAGAGACTATCTGATGGATTTAGAAGCGAAAAATAAAAGGTTTTATCATCTGATGATATTGAAAAATTTATTAAAGATGCTCCAGATAACCAATATTTGGCTACAAAGGTTAGTTAAATTAATTTTAATTAAATATTTAATAGCAGCTTGTGTTGTGTGTTGACCTTAATTATTGTTTCTTTTGTTTCAGGTTGCTTTAATATTTGGTGTAACTGGTACCTGTAGGATACAAGAATTAACAAATATAACTGTAAAAGATATAGAGAACCTATGCTTTTAGTGAAGATACCTATCACGAAAAATAAAATACCTAGGTCATTCACCATACACGGTCCATTCTATGATATTGTTAAGAAGTATGAAAGTTTGCGTTCGCCAAAAACAAAAAAATGACCGTTTCTTTCTAAATTACCAGAATGGTAAATGTACCTGTCAGCCTATAGGTATAAACAAATTTGGTTCTATGCCTAAAGAAATCGCTAAGTTTTTGGGTTTAGTAGATGCTGAGAGCTACACTGGACATAGTTTCAGAAGAACTTCAGCTACATTGCTGGCAAATTCGGGAGCTGATATAATGACTTTGAAGCGACATGGCGGGTGGCGATCTAGCAATGTATCATACGTAGAAGATTCCATACAAAACAAGAAGGAAATTTGTGCAAAAATCACAAAAAGAATTAAACTTGATTCTGATTGGATTTCACCTACCTACACGAATAAGGAACCATCACAAATAACAATAGAACATGAAAGTATTTCAATAAATAATCTATCTGATGAGACCGCTATGTCATCAAAAATAGTTAATTATAATTTTACTAACTGCACATTTACTAATTGTTTCTCTAAGTAAACTTTTTATCTACTATGTAAAATGGTTTTTTATTTAAGTATTGTTTTATTCAGAAGTGTGTTGAAAAACGTTGTATGATACACGTGTGTATTGATGGTTACCGTCCTCGGCTTCTTAAGACCCTCGCCTGACGGCTCGGGCCTCAATGCGCCTCAGCGGTAATCACCAACATTACACACTTGTACCATAATGTACTATTAGTTGTATACTTGCCAGTTACAGTGTCAAATAAATAATGGATAGAAAGATAATAACATAGTAGTTAATAGAATAGGTATAAGCAAACTCTATTTTTGAGCATGTACTTTGCCTACAAACTGTTTTTACAGTTTGGCAAGTAATTAATATAATAAAATGTATTGTACCTTTATGGAATGAAAAAATAATAAAAAAAATATATTTTTTACTTATATAGGTGTTCACACAGATACAACACAAACTAGTAGGTATATGTACCTCATTCATACACACCCTCACCCACACACATTCAGACACACACATGCATACGCACGCACACACACACGCACACATACACGCACACACACACACACCTGCACACACACACACACGCACACACATACACGCACACACACACACACACATACGCGCTACACAGACACAACCACTCAGTTATACATTTTTACTGACTTCCTTTTCATATAAGTAGGTAAATCTATATTGTTATAATTATGTAGGAAGAGCGAGGCTTACCCAACACAAGTATCTTCTGATTACTTTCTGGGAAGCCCCGGCAACTTATTTGTAAAAGATTTACTGAAATAAAACACATTTTATTTTTTAATTTTATTATACACGGTTATTTTTTTATCACCCTGGAAAATTTTAGGGACGCTTCAGGACACATCCAATATTATATATAAAAAAAAAATGAAATAAAAAAATATAAAAAAATATAAAAAAAAATAAAAAAATCTCTAAAAATGCTGCTCTCAACTAGTGCAGCATTTTTTGTATTTTTAAAAAAATTAATATAAAATTAAGGAGGGGGGTTATTTTTTTTATTTATATTTAAATCATTCTAATACCATGTCGTGAAGCGTCCCTTAAATTTTCCAGGGTGATAAAAAAATAACCGTGTATATAATAATATATTTTAATTCCCAAAGTAATGTTCTCACAGTAATGCATTTTTCGATAAAAACTGTGGAATACTTACCTCAAACATAACGTTTTTTTTTCCTTCACTATTTTTGTATTTAGATTAAGATAGAGTTCCTACCATAATTGGTAAGAACTCCGCAATTGTAAAAACTTCACATTTGTAGGAACTCTACCTGAACGAAAATATTGTGATACATAAAGTTACTGTCGGTAATAGGAGCATTTTGATTTGTACTTTCAGGTATAATAAAAATGCGAAAAATATGTGTATTTACTTTTACCTAAAAATCAAAAAAGATAGAGTTTCTACGAAAAGGATGAAAAATACGTGATAGGACGAAAGAAAAGGATTTCAAAATCAATATAATCTCGTACGTATCCGAGAGAAGTTGCATCGAAAAAGTTTGAGTGGCGCGCATCGGGCACCAGGTGCGATGCGAGGAGCTGGCAGGAGGTGGCGGCGGGTGGCGGGACCCGGCTGGAGTGGAGCGTAGCTCGCGGGGCGCGGCCGCCGGCCTCACTGCCAGGCTCAGCTGTCAGTGCCTTACTCGGCGCGCTCGCGGACGCCCGTGCCGCCGACGACATGCGCCGCGACCGCCGACACTGACCCGCACACGACGCGACATGGCCTGCGCCCGGGACCTCTGCACCCTCGACAAAATATTCATCTTCATCAACGTAGCCTTCGCCGTGAGTCAACTCTTTCAATTTAACTCGAACAGCTTCATCATAACGTCGATATAAATACAGTGCTCTTTTTCTCACTAAAATATTTGTAAACATTGCAGAAAGATTAAAATTAAAAAGCTCCTAGTTAAAATTACCACAAGACTCGGTGATTCCTTTCCAAAAACTTGGCGCTCTAGTAGAGTTGTAGTTTGTTTACCTTCAGATGATAATGAAAACAATAACAGGCGTGATAGTAGAGCTGATAGCGCGGTGACATAACGCGGCGAGCGATGAACCAAGAAACAAAACAAAAGACTAGTTGTACTCCAGTGGTTAAAGAGTCGAGACCGCCTCAGCTCGAGGGCTTTTAAAAGCTCGACGGCGGATGCCTCCGATCCCTTTTTAAAAATACAAGGGTGCACCGACTACCTGCTTTAGTTAACGGTTGTTTTTTGTTCCAAAATTCAGTGCCTATGCTATGATGTTTGTGTGAAGATAAATGGTATTATCGTGGCAATTATGCGACCCATAAAATCTTTTAAGTGAATTATTATGTTCCGAACAACGTTTATCGTCGCAGCAAATCGTATTTAGTGAAACATGTAGGTTTAATATTTATTTATTTGAACAAATACTCCGTTACTCATTGCACATTCGCGACGGTCAGTAAAATTCCTGGAATCCGTGTGTGAACGTGCTTGCAACTTCGTCATTCGTCACTTTTTATCGCATGATGGAAACATAGAAAAGCAAGTCCAACCCCAAGTCTCAAAATGTCTCAAATTAGTTAATAAAATATTATTAATTTCTTCACTTCAGTAATGTTTAAAACACAGATTATTTGGGCCTTATTTAAAGGGTCTTAATTAATAGTACTTAAACCCTAAATATTAGGAAAGCACTTCGATAACCTCATTAGCATTAAATTTGTAAAATGACAATGATGTGATGCAAGAGTACGTACGTACGTACGTACAAATGTGTATAAGTAACTTACCACAGATTTTTTGTTGGATTGATTTGTGTGACCGAAAGCTGAACGTAAGTGCTCTCGAAGTCTCGAAAGACCAGTTTGAGTCAGTCGATGTTATTGTAATGTTGACCCGGTAGGTGCCCGCAGCCGGCTTATTGAGAATCACTTTTTGTTGTTCACACTTCACCGAACACACTCAAGGCTCTCGATTTGAAGGTTCATCTTTCAAACTCAAAATAAAGAGATGTTTTTATAACGCCATCTATTAGTAGATTATATTTATTGATATAAATTATCTCTCCGTCCGCGGATTTACCTGCGTAGAGAAATGTTGAAATTCCACACAAACTATTGCGCCCTTTAGTTAAGAGTTTATTAAATTCCTTTTTAGTTATGCATTTTATATTCAACCTCCGTGTCCAAACAGATATTAGCATAGGTCAAGTAGCTATTGGAAATTTGGTGAAAAAGTGATTCATTTTTTGTATCGTAATTTCGTACTCGCATTGGATTCGCATCGGATTGGACCCTATTGATGGACACACGAATGAAAAAGACTATAAAATCCCAGAGGATCTTTGCCTTTCATCATCCAGACCGGACCTATTACTATTATGAAAAGAACTAAAAGTATAATACTTGTAGAACTCAATACTGGTATCGTATTAGTATATTAAATCGATCCAGACTGAGACATACCGAGAGAGCTAGCTTAATCCCCGAAATAGCTGTCCCGCGCCGGGTCACCTAGATGTGCGCTAAATCCAGAGCTGCAAACAGTTTGCAACCCCAATGTGGTCGATGTTGAATATTACTACAGGCTTTGGAATTGGGTCATTTATCAATATGGAGTATTTAGTACGTTTCTATTGAGAACTGAGATTATCGCGATCCCAAGAAACGACACATAGAGAGAATGAGGACCAAATATCCTAATCATTCAATTATCAACACCCTAAAGCTGTTAATAAGCTGTTAATGTAATCCCTGTTTAAATCATTCAAGGTTCTTGAAATCTAGACTCTTGAACTTTTGATGTCCATCTGGATTTAGTGATGGATTAGAGATTTTTATAACTTAAATTAAAAAATATTTATTCAGTATAGACCCCAACAAATACTACTCGAAATTGACGTCAAACATAACGCATAAATCTAATTAACCAAAAACAGTCTAAGATATTTAAGAGATAATTATTAATTCTTGTACAGCTAGTCCAAACATAATTAAGATGTATACAAATACAAGTAAATGAAACAATTGACCACCTGTTCCAAAATTAGGAGAGCTTTCTCGCCAGGCAAGAAACTCGAAGACCTACGTTTAAAATTATATGCAGGCTGTTAGCGACCCATCTTTCGTTGCATCTTAGATTTTATCTTGTTATTGTGATCGTAGTATCTGACACTGGGGTGCCGTCTCATTTAAGGATTGGATATTCGTGAAATATAATGAATATCGTTCCTTGCGTAACATACTGTTTACTGGTACGTAACATGTTTACTGGAGGGAGACTCTGTACCAGGGTCGTCTGCTTAGGTACCTCTGTCTTACCTATTTCTGCCGAAAAGCAGCAGTGCTTGCAGTGCTGTGTTCCGGTTCGAAGGGTAAGATATGGCAGTGAAATTACTGGGTACTGTGACTTCACATCTCGTGTCACAAGTTGGCAACGTACACTGTGCTTCTTGTGGGGGTTGCAGTTTTGCTGCGATTCTCACAGGAGCCACGTGTATTATAGGTGACTGTTACCACTTACCATCAGGTGGGCAGTTTGCTTGTTTGCCAACTTTCTGCAAGAAAAAAAAATATCCTGCGTTGTTCACCGAGCTCCTATAATCACAAATATTACGAAATAATAATATTGATCGGTGACGTTGTCTCGGCGTGAGTCGTTACCGGTTGGCCGGCCTTCAGTCAGTATTTACCGTCCGATAAGCCGCGGGTCAAAGTCAGCCCGCGGACGATCATCCTTTTTGTCAACATTTTTCGCGGTGATTGATCTCAGCTCCGGCACACTTGATCAAAATGTATTAAGCAACACATCATCTAAACTGTATTACTTATAGGAACATATCTGCTCTATTGCTAGATAACATTTAATTGTGTTAAAGCATATATTCTGCGCGATTGCCGAAATATTATACAAAATCTATGTTGACCTTTTAAAGCTTAATATTCAATGAAAGAGGACTCAACATTTTTTTACATCTAACATTGTTAGGTTTTTCTTGCTGCATTTGTAAAGCCACTCGGTAATACGACGCATGATGAAGGAATGCAGTCTCAGTCAAGTCATTGCAACAAACGTTTTGTATTGTTGTTTTCTGTTGCTAAAGCAGTCGTTACGACTAAGACTGCATACTTAGAAAAATATTCTGAACGAATATTTTAACATCCTTATTTCTAATGATCAATAACATATACGAGTACATACGCTGTAGTGAGAATAACACAACGTATTTCATTTGAAGCAAACGAAATTTATAGTGCATTCAACTCATCAAAAAGCAAGCGAGAAAAAAATGGGACTTAATTTTCATTTGTTATCGAAGATAAGAATATCATTCATGAAAGGAATTGTTTTTGGTGTAGAATATTATTTATAATTCACATCATTAATAACCACAGCTTGAAAAACTAGAAGGTAATTAAACTGTGGTATTACAATATGATCGTAATGTGATAAATAATGGAGAAATAATAATTTTAAATCAACATAAAACTGTTGACCTTAACCCAGTTCTGGATAATTATTCTTTTCTTGTTATCCCATTAACTAAGTACAATTCAACAAATACATTAGATGAGTCAGACTTTCATTCAACAACGAGGCGTTTAACATGTCTTTGTAGCGGTCACGTTCAAGCATTCTATTGTTTCTTAATCTGCTACTTTATTTTTGTGTCTGGCGAATTAGTTTTATAGTATGGGCCTCGGAGCGGCGCCGACGGTTGTAATACTGTCGCATTGTTTTGCGAAAGGTCCATAAATTGACGATCCTTCCCGTCGCGTGCCACGGCCTCGGCGCGGCGGCCGACGTCTTTCAGCTTTCGACAAATATTGACAGCGTATCCCGATATTATCTCCAATACTGCAAATAATTCAGGCCAATTCAACGAATATGGCGCTCCAGTGAAGGGATTTTCAAATCAGTTTTGTTTTGATATATCTAAATGAAACTACTGAATGGATAAGAATTATAATGGATAGCACTAAATCGTAGATGAGTTTGCCTGTTAAAAGTTACGAGCTTTGAATTTTAAAAAAGTAAAGTTAGTTAACACGAATACTTCGACGGCTCTTAATGTACATAAACTTATCGTCTTCCGATGAGTTTGCTTAATATTCTGTTTTTTCGTCGTGAACTTGTCGAGGTAACTATTTGTTGCCTCGACAAGTATTAGTATGATGATTTAAAACAAAGATACAAATTCATTAACTGTATGTAATTTTTTTAAATATCATTTTGAGAATTACCTATGGGCGAGGCAACGAGTACATCCTAAATAAAAGGTCTCTATGCCGTTAATAAGTCTCAGTCTCATGAAAGATCCATTAGTCCGTGGTATGGTAACTGCCTGCTATGTTTGTTACCACATGAGGCAATAAATTATAATTAGATAATGATTAATTAGAAGCAATTTCTTCTCCAACAGTTTCTTACGAATTTTCCTTTTGTAAGAACTAATCTGATCTGCATATTTATCGAACAAGGGAACATGCGCTGCCGGATTCATTATTCATGAAATTATAGAGGGACTTAATCAAGATGGAGAACCTACACCCGCGCTATCAAACTACAGATGAGTCCCTTTGTCTCTGGGCTTATTGTACGAGGCCTCTTCAGATCCAGGATCGCGCACGCTCATGTTCAGCGTTTTATTAATTAGGTCAAATGAGAGATAATTATGTCGTCCGCGTTCCGCGAAATTTATTCAATTTTTTTCCTTGATGTAAAGCTAAATATTGTTGTTTCATAAAAATCCCAAGTAAAAGATGGTGCAGTGCATGTGATGAGCAGCTATGGGCAACTGAGCACCTCCACCTCTCGGAAAACCAGCCACATGACGTCTTGTTGCGTTTCTGTGGGAGTGAGGTTCTAAAGCCCGGGGTCCCTATTCTGCTAACCTCAACCTCATTGTCGAATTTCTGTAGACCTTCAAAAAAAGTTGGTTTTGACGTTATTCGGACGGAAAGTGTTGGAATACTCTTTGGCATACCTACTGTATTAATACTTCTTAGTATCTATTTGTAATCTAAATGCTATATGACTTTGACAAATCTTTTTAAACCTAAATCAATTGTAATTCTTTTGTACTTATGTCAATATTATATCTTCCTTATACGCATATATTTTAAACTTTTTATTTTCACACCATTAATTTTACAATAGAAAGCATAAGCTTTCCAAGGTCTGGTCAGGTCCCAGGTATTTATACATATACAACGTCGCCTTGACGTGTCAATAGTATCTTATTTTTAACCGACTTCAAAAAAGGCCGCCAGTTGTATACCGATTTTCAAAATTCTTTTTGTATTCGATAGAGTATACTCTAAGGGTGGTCCCATGGTCACCAAAGTTAGGATCTGATGATGGGATCCCATGAAAATCGAGGAAAACCCTTAAATTTTAAGGTGTTTCCAACGTGTTTTGTGTGTATGTTATGCGATTACTCCGCTAATTGTGGACCGATTTTCAAAATTCTTTTTGTATTCGATAGAGTATACTCCTGGGGTGGTCTCGAGGTCACCAAAGTCACGATCTGATGATGGCGTCCCATGAAAATCGAGGGAAACCCTAATTTATTATATTAGGGTTTCTTTCACTAAAAAGACTTCATTCACTAATAAAAAGTTAAATATAAACTTAAATATGACAAATTTAAGACTTTCTAGGAGATCATCGTTTGGTACCGACTTCAATAGAAGTGTGATGTTGTCTGTACCTATTCTTATATTATTTTTAACTTTACAGTGTTTTTGAAGTCGGTTTTTATTTTTTGTTAAATATTTTTTAAGGTTAATTTTCACTTCACTTTGTATTCACGTCTCACTCTCAAACACGTTAGACTTTGAATGATGTACCATTTCAAGATACAAGACCAAGGATAGTTCAATTCCACAGGTCGCTAGTAACAGCCGCGTCTTTTGCAGTTGAAAAGGTTGACGCGATGTCAACTGTACACAGAGAATCAGGGACGTATTTTCTGTCACATATTTTGACTTGACTCAGGTATAGAGTTTGTGATTAGGGCTTGTAGAGTGAGAAGCTTGGCTCTACTTGAAATCTGATAATTTTTGACAGTGCGATAAAGTCCCGTCTTGGCAACATTTTGCATAAAAATGTTGTTGGTGGGTGTATTATTCATTCACAGGTACACCAACAGCACATACATTACACGGTTAATATACACGGTTATTTTTTTATCACCCTGGAAAATTTAAGGGACGCTTCACGACATGATATTAGAATGTTTATATGAATAAAAAAATATCTCGCTTACTTAATTTTATATAATTTTTTTTAAAATCCAAAAAATGCTGCTCTAGTTGAAAGCAGGATTTTAGGAGATTTTTAAAATAAAAAAAAAAAAAAATTTTTTATTTCATTTTTTATTTTTTTTATATAATAATGGATGTGTCCTGAAGCATCCCTGAAATTTTCCAAGGATATAAAAAAATAACCGTGTATATTTTACTTAATATACTCAATATCCATACTACGAGTAATACGATAAACTCGAAAGTAATTGTCTGTCTGTTCGTTACGCTTCTAGGCCTAAGCTACTTGATTATAATGAAATTTGGTCTAGAAATAGCTTGAGCTATGAGGATGGACACAGGCAATTTTTTGTCCCGATATTTTACGAGTTCCCCCGGGATCGAGAGACAACCGAACTCGGCGATGAATGGTATGAATACAGAAGAGACTATTCTGAAGAAAATAGGGCCAAATTCATTGATTGCTTATCGAGTCTTTCTTTTAGTACAGTATACGAACCAACAAACACACCCGAACAAGCATTCAATGAATTCTATGAATTATACACTATGTTCTACTACCTGTGCTTTCCAGTTGTAAGGGTATTTATTTATTTTATTTATTTATTTATATATTGCATTACAAGTGTGAGATGAAGTTACACATTGTACCTTGTTAAGGCGTTGCAATTAAATATGAATAGAGAAGGGCAGACATTTAATTTTACTAGCTAGATTTCCTTGTTCTTGTATTTATTGAAAAATAATTATGAATTGAGATCCTATCAAATAAATTATTTAGTTACATTATTATGAAGACGCGAGTCAATAAATAATAGTAATGTGAATGAATTAACGAAATGTCAATATATTAATTGGAATGTCATGGAATAAAATGAAATGTCAATGTATTAAAATCAAATTAAATTAAATAAAACTAGATTAAATTTAATTAAATCGTTCATAAAGTCAATCGAATTACTAGATTTATTTCGAAAACGTGATACTACGAGTATTAAACGCCTAATTAGGTAAGTAAATGGAAGTAAACAGGAGTAAAATTTTTATGAAGTAGATTGATTGGTAAAGATGTTGGAAAGAAAACTTAAATCAAAGTGGCTCACCAAAGGACTATTAAAATGTACCACAACAAAACGGAGGCTATATTTAGATTGTCGTACAAATAAGTGTAGCAAACAATTATATAAGGCATATACTGGTATACTAAGGCGATGCATAATCTCATCTAGAAAAAAATGTAATTCCAATTACATTTATAAAGCCACTAACAAATGTAAAGCAGTATGGAATATTGTAAGGAAACACACAGTATCAAGTAGTACTCAATCTAAGACAATTACAAAAATTAATTACAACAATTCTAATATAGATGATCCACAAAAGATATCCGAGTTATTTAATAATTATTTTTTAAATACTGCAACTCAAAATTGTTCTAATGGGTCAGGCATACCAGGTATCAACAAAAGTGTTCAATCTCAGAAGTCAAGTGTGTTTCTTTATCCTTTAGATGAACATGAACTATTTAAGGTTGTAAGATCTTTAAGTAATGCTCGATGTACTGGCTTTGACGAAATATCTACACATGTTATCAAAATGAGTATTGGGTTAATCCTACATCCATTACAACACATTATTAATATATCTTTACAACATGGAAGTTTTCCCGAAATTCTTAAGCGAAATTATAGTCAAACCACTTTTTAAAAAGGGGGATAAATGTGAAATGAACAATTATAGACCAATCACCCTGATACCCACCTTATCTAAGATATTTGAAAAAGTCATGTATAATAGGTTAATAGTCTTTCTAGAAAAAAATAATATCTTGGTTGAAGAACAAAATGGTTTTCGTAAACAAAAAGTACATTGGTGGTGCACCAAGTAGACTCCACCACGTCGGCGTTTCACCGAATAAGGAATTTTGGGTTGATTGCTGATTACTAACAGCTCATAGAAAGGATTGTGGCTTACCCCGAGTCCTATTGTCTCCGTCCGTCTCCTCCGTAGCCGGTGGACTTCCTGAGCTAGCTCGAAGGAAGTCGCGGCTCCTGAAGATCTGCAGTGGATCCACCGGTGGAGACCGGAGCACTACAAATGCCTAATAGGCCACCACGACTCACACACGCGATTTCGCACAACACAAAGCGGGCTTTCGCACCCCGATATTAGGTGCGCCGCGCAAATCACTATTTGCTTGAATATTGTATATTATATTTTATTCCGGCCTGCCATAACCTCTAAGCATGTCATAACATTTCGACTCGACTCAACTGACATATCACATGCGGCCGGCCGCCAAAAAAGCTGTCACTGCACAGACTAGAATGCAGTGCCGCCACTCGCTCTTCCTCGAGCGTGAACATCCCCCCGCTCCGGACAGTCCCGGACTGTCCGCCAAATCAGTCTAAGGGGAGGCGAGAAAGAGTAGCGACCGCGCGCTTCAAAACAGAATCCCCAACTAGGACCTCGGCAAACCTGGGCACACCATCAGACCCTAGAGTAAGTTGGACAATGCGTCCGCGACGCCAACGTAAGGGTGGCAGGTTTGGGTCCTTCACTAACACGAGGTCTCCAACCCTCGGTGGGTTTGTCTTATCTGACCACTTAACGCGCTGTTGCAAAATGTGTAAATATTCAAGGTGCCAGCGGCGCCAGAAGCTCTGGGTAAGCTGCTGGAGCAACTCAAACCGCGAAAGGCGTCCGGGATTGATATCTCTATAAGGATACTCGGGCAGGGCGTTAAGTGGTCTGCCTATCAAGAAATGGCCCGGCGTGAGGGCCTGCAAATCGTTCGCGTCGGTAGACAACGGACATAACGGACGCGAGTTGAGAACCGCCTCAATCTTATGAAACACCGTCGCGAGTTCCTCAAACGTGAGAATAGTCTCCCCAATAACGCGGCGAAGGTGAGTCTTGGCGGCCTTTACAACAGATTCAAAAATCCCTCCCCAGTGAGGGCAAGACGGCGGGGAGTATCGCCATGTTACCCCCCTACGGGAGAGTGTGGATCCGATCTCAATATTATTTTTATCTAAAAATTCACAAACTTCTCTTATATGTCTATCAGTGCCCTTGAAGTTCGTCCCACAATCGGACCGAATTAGAGAAGGCAGTCCCCGGCGGGAGACAAATCTGCCTAACGCTGCTAAGAAAGCGTCCATGGTGAGCGCACTCACCACCTCCAAATGAACGGCTTTAGTGGCCAAACAAACAAACACACACAAGTAAGCCTTTTCAGTCTTAGCATTACGGAGTCGCGACGTTTTTATAGTGAATGGTCCCGCAAAATCAGTTCCAACTCCTAAGAAGGTCATCGATTCATTCACACGATCAGCAGGCAAATCACCCATTTGGGGCTGCATCGTCTCGGGGCGTAAACGATAGCAGGGCAGACATCGAAAGATAACAGATCGGATTATTCTTCGCGCTGACAAAATCCAAAACTCCCGTTGGAGGAGCGCGGTCAATGCATTACATCCGGCATGAGCATTCTTCACATGGCGATCAATGATCAACAATCGCACCAATGGTCCGTCCTTGGGGAGCAACGGGGGATGACGTGATCTATAAGGCAAGTTAGCGTGCCTCAATCGGCCTCCTACACGCAACAATCCTTTATCATCCAGAAAGGGAGTCAAACGCACCAAGGGTCCCTTCAGTTTGGACGTCCCGGTACGGAAAATCTTAAGTTCCGGTTCAAACGCTCTAGACTGGGTCATACGCACCCAATGCACAAGAGCATCTTGGCGCTCCTGCGGTGAGAGGACCGGACACAAATCTTTGTCCTGAGGCCGGCGACAATTTCGTATAAATCTTCTTATCCAAGCGGTCACGCCGAGCAACTTGTCCAGAGAACTGTAGCGGTCTAATAAAAATTCCCGCTCTGGAGCCGCCATAGTCTCGACAGCGTGAACACGCAAGCCCGGATTTGGTACCTTCACCACAGCTGGTGTGGAAGGCCAAGACGGTTGTAACAACCAGTCGGGACCCCACCACAGAGTGTGGTCAATAAGCTGAGGGGCTTCGCTGCCACGTGATGCACAGTCAGCAGGGTTTATTTCACCTGGCACGTGGCGCCAAATCAACGTGGCCTTCGAGGCCTGTATTTGGGATACCCGATTGGCCACAAATACTTCCAGGGAGTGGACGGAGTTCTTAATCCAACACAGGACAACCTGACTGTCGGACCACGCAAAGAGCGACTCAAAGTCCACACTACGTCCCAGGGTGTCAACAACGTGGTTCATCAACCGAACCAGAAGAGTAGCTCCAGACAATTCTAACTTCGGAATCGTTAATCGAGTCCGAAGTGGAGCAACCTTACTCTTAGCAATTAGCAAGTGGAGCTTAACAGCTCCTCTATCATCGACCGTCCGGATATATACGACGGCTGCGTATCCACTCTCAGACGCGTCACAAAAGCCATGAAGGCTGGCCGTAAACCGTCCCTTAGGCAGTATATGTCTAGGGATACTAACACGGTTAATGTCGGGGAGAGACGACATGAAGGACTCCCAATCTCGCAGCAAACGGCCCGAGAGGGGCTCATCCCACGACACTTCAGCTGACCAAAGTTCCTGTAGGAAGCACTTCATCCAAAACACTACGGGACTAATCCAGCCATTTGGGTCAAAGGTACGAGCTACTGTAGACAAAACCAACCGTTTCGTCCAGACCTTGGGGCTTGGCAGCTCCAATCGATAGGTGAACGTGTCCTGGACAGGTCTGTATTGCACTCCCAAAACAGACAGTAAATCTGGAGTGTTGGCATTCTCAAAAATATGAGGCTCCTGCTGGTGGTCGTCTGGCAAGTCACACAAAAGCTGAGGTGAGTTGGACATCCACTTCCTCAGTTCATAACCACCAGCCCCGAGAAGAGCAATTAGTTCATCTCGCAAAATCAAGGCTTCCTCGACACTAGAGGAGCCCGTACAAATATCATCAACAAATGCATCCTCCTTGAGAACCAAGGATGCGCGAGGGTATCGTAATCGTTCACGTTCAGCGAGTTCCACAAGTGAGCGAATTGCCACAAAGGGGCTCGAACGCAAACCGTATGTATTGGTGTTCAGCTCGTAGACCAGCATGGGATCCCTGGGATCCTCCCTCCATAATATGAGCTGATATCGTCTATCGTCCGGGTGAATCACAGTCTGCCGAAACATCATCCGGATATCGGTCACAAAGACGACGGCATGGCGACGGAAGTTGGTCAATACATCGCCCACCTCGTGGTGCAACTTCGGTCCAGCATGCAGACATTGATTCAGCGAAACTCCGGTAGACGTAGGAGCTGACCCATCAAAAACAACGCGTATCTTCCTGGTGGAAGGTTTCAAAACCGCGTGGTGAGGAAGAAAATTATGTTCCTCGTTTCGCCAGTCCAGTCGCGAGACCGACATGTGCCCCAGTTGCTCATATTCTCGCATGAAGTCGACATACTTCTGTTTGAGGTCGGAGTTCCTACTCATCCGACGCTCCATGGACAGCAGCCGCTTCTCGGCCAACGGCCGGGAGCTGCCAAGTGAGGGGCGAACTGACAAAAAGGGCAAACGAGTGATCAGCCGTCCCGAGTGAAGGCGACCTGTATTGTTCTGGTAGAACAACTCACACTCCTCGTCCAAGGGGTTCACTCGCTTCACGGTAGGTGGCTCTTCCACCTCCCAAAACCGTTGAAGGACATCCGATAAGGTGGAGCTAACAGTTATGTAACTGTCCACCGATGGAGATGGTGGGTTATGCCTAACTGGTCCCATCACTACAAACCCAAGCGATGTAGATAAGGCTACCAGCCCACCCTTCTGTAACTCTCTCCTCTTCCCACAATACACGCGGCCTAGAACATCGGCACCGAGCAATAAGTGAATCGGACCGGTTCGGTGGAAGGAAGGGTCAGCCAAGGTCAATCCTGATGTCGCATCAACGACAGCGCGCGAAACGTGCTGTTGCGGAAGCTGACCAACAACCTTCTCATAAACAATCGCGGTAGCGCCAATTTTGGGCGCTGAAGAGAAGTGGGGGGAGAAGGAGAACAAAACCTGACCGATCGGATCCGGGATCCGCAGGTCTCCGATTCCTCGTACCGATTCAAGGTATGGAGATGTGTTCAAACTCAACTGCCGGACCAGCCAGCTGGAGGCAATGCAACCCTGAGCTCCCGTATCCAAAAGGGCGCGAACTAAAACAAAGGTGCCCCTCGGGCCCCACACCTGTACGGAGGCTGTTGGTAACAGCACCTGCTCCTGTGGGGGGGTTGCAGACGACAGTTGGTTTAGTGAAAATCCTCCCGCATTCCCCGCAACGGGGGGGAAGGGGGGTCCGAAGAAAAATGCGTGCGCGGCGGAGGAATAGGGCGCTCAAGGCGCTCGAGCGGGTCCCAATCCGGCACGTACACACCCCGACCAAAGCTGCATCGGGGGGCCGGGCGGTGCCCATGATGGGCGAAAGTTGGGGGAGCCCGTGACAAACGAGGTCTCTCCATCATAGGGGGAGAGAAGCGTATCGGCTCCCGGCGTGGCTCCCTAATAACCGCGGCCCAATCTCGCGGTGGCGCCTCAGAAGCGTCGCGTCGATCCCCCCCGCCCGTAGGGGGGTTGGGGCGCCCAATCCTCTCACGGGAGGGGGGGCGCCTCTCCACTCTCCGCGGAGGGGTGGCACGCCCCTCCGATCTCCTCGGAGATGTGGGTGACCTGCGAGGGCCCCCGCCCGTGTGCGAGTCCCTCTCTCTCACCACCTCACGAGTGTCTCTATTGTTGAAGCACAAGAGGGGGTGATGGGCCCCTCCACAACAGTGACAATCTCGTGGGTGGGGGCAAGCCGATGCCATATGAGCCCCCAGGCAGCGGTAGCACCAATTCCGCTGCTTGGCCATATTCCTACGCCCCTCGGTGCGTAGGCCAACAAATTTGGGACAGGCCGGCAAACGATGGCCATCCCGCTTGCAACACTTGCAAGGCCTCGGCCTCTCCCCGTGTGGAGAGTTCTGCCGCACTGCAGTATACTGCTTGTGCGGGCGGCGCTCTCTCCGTGGCGCTGCCCGGGTCGCCTCAAAGCGGCCTGTACTCGGTCCCGGTATAGGAACCAGATCCAAGTGGTCCGTCATCCGACACTCATCCTCCAAAAATCTGAGGAGATCCGAGAAGGGGGGGAGGTACGAGGCACTATTGCCCCCGTATCTTTGTTCAAAGCGCCCCTTCATCTCCATGGGAAGCTTATCGAGGATGAGGTGGAGCAAAATAAAGGACCACTGGTCCACCGGTAGATCAAGGCGTTTGAGCGCGTTAATAGCGCTTAGCAGCGGGTTCAAAATCTCCTTCCTCAATGAGGAGACCCGCGATACTCGTGGCAGCCCTAAAATGGCAGCCACATGTGTGTCCGCTAGCAAGCGAACATTCTGATACCGGGCGGTCAACAACGCCCTTGCAATATCATAACTGTCATCATTGACAGGTAGATGCTGGACAAGTACACCAGCCTCTCCCCGTAAGGCAGAGAGCAAATAGGCCAATTTCTGGCTAGGGAACAGGTCGTCCCTCGAGTGAACCAGGCTATCAAAGAGGTTAATGAACCCCATCCAAGAAGCCAAGTTCCCATCAAAGGTTGGGATGTCTAAAGTGGGCAGTCTGCCCAGCAAGCCGGCCGGGGTAGGCTTGACCTCCCCGGGCGTGCAGGACTCACCCCTCCGGACGGATAGGATTGCCTGAGCCTTGTTTATAATCACATCCGCCTGTTCAAAACACTGATCATAATCGGCATTAAATTGGTCGACTGCCCGCAACTCAGCGGCACCCTCGGCTGGGTGGTCGAGCAGATATTGTTGATGAGCAACGAAAAGCTGCTCCAATTCCTTCAAGCGAGCCGGTACTCCCTCATGCCGAATTAACAAGGCCTGTTCTCGGTCTGGTCGGTCTACCAAAGCGACGGCACTAGCAAACCATCTCAAAATCTTTTGTGCACCCGCGCGGGCACCACTAAGCGGGCTGACTGGCGGGACCATTTTGCACCAAAATTAATAAACACTATAATAATACACGGACAAACAGACCGACAACCGCAGACAATAAAACAGATCGGGAGGAACTTCAAAGGCAGAACAAAATATATAAACAAACCAAAATCAAGTGTAAATGCTAGAACTTAACTAGAACAACAAAGGCATTTAACAACAGAATTTTTCAAACAAATTAAATTCAAGCATTAAGTCAATAACTTAACAAACACAATATTCAAAGGCAAACAAAACAAAATCAAATGTAAATGCTAAAACTTAACACAGCAAAATAGTGTATTACAACAACAGCAAAGTCATTTAGCAGCAAAATCTTTTACACAAATTAAATTCAAGTATAAGTTTACAACTTAACAAACAAAATAGTCAAGGGCAAAACAAAGATATGAAAAAACAAACCAAAATTTCAATATAGGTAAATGCTAGAACTTAACTAGAACAACAAAAGACATTTAACCCCAATTTTTCATATACAATGACAATTAGTTAAGGAGATCGGTCCACAAATGAGCTGGTAGTCGGTTTAAAATCAGCAATCAAAACCAATTAATATGTATTGCCCGTTTGGACAACCAACAAGATTACAATATTAATTGTACAATACTAATCAAATACTCAAATCTAACAACAACCACGCTCTGCTACCAAGAGATGGTGGTGCCCCAAGTAGACTCCACCACGTCGGCGTTTCACCGAATAAGGAATTTTGGGTTGATTGCTGATTACTAACAGCTCATAGAAAGGATTGTGGCTTACCCCGAGTCCTATTGTCTCCGTCCGTCTCCTCCGTAGCCGGTGGACTTCCTGAGCTAGCTCGAAGGAAGTCGCGGCTCCTGAAGTTCTGCAGTGGATCCACCGGTGGAGACCGGAGCACTACAAATGCCTAATAGGCCACCACGACTCACACACGCGATTTCGCACAACACAAAGCGGGCTTTCGCACCCCGATATTAGGTGCGCCGCGCAAATCACTATTTGCTTGAATATTGTATATTATATTTTATTCCGGCCTGCCATAACCTCTAAGCATGTCATAACATTTCGACTCGACTCAACTGACATATCACATGCGGCCGGCCGCCAAAAAAGCTGTCACTGCACAGACTAGAATGCAGTGCCGCCACTCGCTCTTCCTCGAGCGTGAACATCCATCGTTGGCTTCCTTTAAATTAATAAAATATATAACCGACTGTATCGACGATAAGATTCCTGTGACTGCTATATTTATGGATATGAGCAAGGCGTTCGATTTAGTTTGTCACAAACGACTAATGGCAAAATTATATAGATATGGAATCAGGGGTCCAGCATACGACTGGATCAAATCATATTTATATCATAGGAAACAAAGTGTTGAAATATTAAGATATTGTAAAAAAAGTAAAAATGTAGAAAAGTACCGATCAACCTTTGCTATAAATAAGTATGGTGTACCACAAGCTTAGATCATTTAACCTATGAATTTTTATTTTTATTTGAATTTGAATTTTTTGATTTTTTTTTTAACCTATGAATTTATTTATTGTATGAATGCTCTAAGACCACAAGGGAGTATACTAGGACCTTTGCTGTTTCTATTATACATTAATGACTTGCCAAAGGCCCTATCTCAGAAATGTATATTGTTTGCAGATGACACAACTTTTATCGTTAGAGGAACAGACATACGCAATTACGAGACAGAAATTAACAAGACCCTTCTTACTGCTATTGATTGGTTAAAACTTAATAATTTAAAAATTAATATTGAAAAGACAAAATGTATTCAATTTCATACAAGACAAGGCAAGCCGCAAAATATTAAAATTAATTTTGATGGACAGTTAGTTGAACAGGTTTCTAGTCTAAAATTTCTGGGAATAACCATGGATCGCTTTTGTAATTGGAAAGAGCATATTTATAATATCTCTAATAAAGTTAATAGTTTTGTTTATGCCTTAAGACGAATAAGCCAAACAACGAGTAAGGAGGCTGCAGTCACAGCCTACAACGGTTATGTAAACAGTATCCTTTTTTTTTTTTTACGAGGGGAATGCGTTTGCGCACCGTCCAAGCCCCCGCAGGGGCAAGGGTGTGTGGGACTCCGCAGCGAGCGACTACCCACTAAACCCCTCGATATGCCCTCTTTGGCGCCTAGCGCAGCCACGTCCAAAGGACGCGCCGCTGCCGAACGAGGTCGTGGGAACCCTTACAGACCGACCATAACCCTGTCCGCGGCACCTGCCCACCAATGGCGGGCCCCTCACGCCCTCTCCAAGATGGAGATGGAGAGGAGTTCCCGGGGCATACTCCGGGTGGTAATTTTTTACTGTGGTTTTCTTCCACGCGGCCCGACGCTCAGTGCGCCAGGCCCCCGGCCCCGCTCAGTGCGGGGTAACGGGCTTGCCCGACGGCAGACCCCACTGGATCCACCGCCGCGCACACGAGCCGAAGCTCAGCGGCGCCAAAGCGCCGACCCACCGCAAAAAGCGGCCACGGTGGCCACACGAGGTGGCCCGCCGAGTAGCACTCGGCCATCCCACGCCCCCCTCATGGGAGCCGCACAAGTGTGCCGAAGCCACACGTTGATCGGGTCAGCCTCAGTCCTTGGAACAACGACACGCCGAAGCTCAACGAGCTTGCACCGACTCGGAACAACGACATGCCGAAGCTCAACAAGGACCCGCACCAACCCGATCAAAGGGGCAACGGCACAAGGCGCAACGCGCCATGACCCGCGAGCGGGTCCCCAGGCGACACACAACCCCATCTTCAAAAAGAAGGGGAGGTGACGCCCCACATGGCCACGTGAAGTGGCCCGCCGGGTTAAACCCGGCCACACCACGCCCCCTCCACGGGGCAGCTGTCAGACTCTTAGCCCGCGGCAGAAAATCTGCCGGGTTGCCCAGGGTGCACCACGAGGAGGTGTTCTGACATCGCACCCCATGTAAACAGTATCCTACGATATGGTAATGTGTTATGGGGCAATAGCACTGAATTGGACAGGGCTTTTATCATGCAAAAAAGATGTATCCGTGCAATTTTTGGATTAAGACAAATTGATTCTTGCAGACCATTTTTTCGAAAATATAAACTCTTAACATTGCCCTGTTTATATATAATGGATATGTGTTTGTTTGTACACAAACATCGAAGCCTCTTTCAACAAAACCAGGAAATTAGTAATCGTCAGTTAAGATCGAAATACAAAAACAAGCTTTATAGACCAAAAACAAATCTTAGCGTTGTTAGTAACAATGGTTTTATAATGTGCATAAAAATATATAACAATTTGCCAGATTCGTTCAAAAATCACAAATATCACAAATTTAGAAAATTACTAAAATATTGGCTTGCTGAAAGATGTTTCTATAGTACTCCGGAATATTTTAATTATAAATAGATTAATTCACCTATGATAATTTAAGACTTACTATTTGTAATTATTTTGTGAAATCATTAACATATATTACGTCAATGGGTGAAATAGAAATAGTTCTGTATTGTTCTATATCTAACTATTATCTTGTGTATACGTCTGTGAAGATAGATTTTCGGTGTCCTTTCTTTGTATGCAATGTGATCTGCATTATGTACCTGAATTTCATGCACAATAAAGAATAAAGAAATAAAAAGATGAAACTAAATTGTACGCAGACAAAATCGCGGGCAACAGGTAGCAACTGAACACAATTGCGTCGTAAAAGTTATTAAATCTCTATATATAATAAAATCGTAGGGGTACAAAAATCTGTAATTGCAAAATATTAAGAAAAAAAATACACAGGTCGCCTTAAAATCATTAGCAGAACACGATAGAATAGTTTTAAAAAAAATTGTTTGTTTGTTGGTTTGTTTGTTTGTTTGTTTGTTTGTCTGTTTGTTCGGAAAGATCTCCGAAACTACTGGACAGAATTTGAACTGGCTTAAACCACAATGCTTAGAATTTTCCGGAAGAACATTTAGGCATAATTTCGTTTGTTTAAATTCACTTTTTATTTTTAGTGAAAAAATACCATATAAAATTTTCGAATTGGCTTTAGGTAGAAAAACAACATGGCGCACGTGAAATTATTTTGACAAGTCAGTCACATAGTACAGAGCACAAACTATATAGAGATACTACGGTACAGAGCTCAGAACAATAGTTATTCTTCTGAGGTACAGAGAGTAGGTATTTTCTTCCACGAAGGAAAGGCAATGGAACTACGCCATACAGCCTGATCTTAAGTAATTGGATTTCGAAAATTGAAAGGCAGAAATGAAGTGTTTCACATAGTAGAAATAAAATTTAATATTTTCTGTTAATGGCTGTACCCAACTGGATTTCGCCAACAAAATTTTCTTTTTCTTATGTCGTACCGTGGTGGTAAGGCAAAAAGATCAAGCCATACAACCAATGTATAAAGCATTTTTTATGATAATACTTATCGAGTGACCATAAAATTTGTAACTCTTGATCCTAATGTCTAAAATGACGGATCACATTTTTTTGGATCCACCCAAGGATATCAAACGAAGAACCTAAAGAGTAGAACACATTGAACCTAGCCACGTTGACTTAATTTGACATGACTGCCGATAAAGTTTTTTTCCAAACCCAGCGATATGCATATCAAATGAAAGGCCTTGATGAGTAGAGCACAATGAACATAGGAAAATCGCCCTAAATTCAACATGGCCGCCGCTCAAATAAAACGGATAAAAGTTCGTTTCCAAACCCAGCAATATGGGTATCAAATGAAAGGCATTGATGAGTAGAGCACTATGAACCTAGCAACATTGACACAAATTCAACATGGCCGCCGCTCAAAAAAGGTGGATAAAAGTTAGTTTCCAAACCTAGCAATATGGGTATCAAATGAAAGGCCTTGAAGTGTAGAGCATTAGGTACCTAGGAAAATCGACCTAAATTCAACATGGCCGCCGCCCAAAAAAAAAGAATAAAAGTTCATTTTCAAACCCAACAATATGGGTATCAAATGAAAGGCCCTGATGAGTAGAGCACTATGAACCTAGCAACATTGATATAAATTCAACATAGCCGCCGCTCTAAAAAGAAGAATAATAGTTCGTTTCCAAACCTAGCAATATGGGTATCAACTGAAAGGCCTAAAAGAGTAGAGCATTATAAACTAAGGAAAATTGCCCTAAATTAAACATGGCCGCCGCTCAAAAAATGGATACAAGTTCGTTTTCAAACCCAGCAATATGGGTATCAAATAAAAGGCTTTGATAAGTAGAGCACTATGAACCTAGCAACATTGACATAAATTCAACATGGCCGCCGCTCAAAAAAGATAGATAAAAGTTCGTTTCCAAACCTAGCAATATGGGTATCAAATGAAAGGCCTTGAAGAGTAGAGCATTAGGAACCTAGCAAAATGGACTTAAATTCAACATGGCCGCCGCTCAAAAAAAAGGATAGAAGTTCGTTTCCAAACCTAGCAATATGGGTATCAAATGAAAGGCCTTGATAAGTAGAGCACTATGAACCTAGCAACATTTACATAAATTCAACATGGCCGCCACTCAAAAAAGGTGGATAAAAGTTAGTTTCCAAACCTAGCAATATGGGTATCAAATGAAGGGCCTTGAAGAGTAGAGCATTAGGTACCTACGAAAATCTACCTAAATTCAACATGGCCGCCGCTCAAAAAAGGATAAATGTTCGTTTTCAAACCGAGCAATGTGGATACCAAATGAAAGGCCTTGATGAGTAGAGCACTATGAACCTAGCAACACATAAATAAATTCAACATGGCCGCCGCTCAATAAAGGTGGATAAAAGTTCGTTTTCTAATCTAGCAATATATGTATCAAATGAAAGGTTTTCAAGAGTAGAGCACTATGGATCTAGCAATATTGACGTAAATTCGACATGGCCACCGCTCAAAAAAGGTGGATAAAAGTTCGTTTCCAAACCTAGCAGTATAGGTATCAAATGAAAGGCCTTGAAGAGTAGAGCACTATGAACCTAGGAAAATAGCACAACATTCAATATGGCCACTGCTCAAAAAAAAAACTGATAAAAGTTCATTTCTAAGCCCAGCAATATGGGTATCAAATGAAAGGCCTTGATCAGTAGAGCACTATGAACGTAGCAACATTGACGTAAATTCAACATGGCCGCCGCTCAAAAAAGACGGATAACAGTTGCTTTTCAAACCCAGCAATAGGGGTATTAAATGAAAGTAGGCCCTGAAGGGTACCTAGAGCAGCCATGCTCTAAGTGTGTTCCGCGGAACCCTAGGGCTCCACAATACCCCTATAAGGGTTCCGCAATAATTTAGAAAAATCAAAACACCCTCTCTGGTCGTACTTTTATTATGCTTATTAATAAAGAATACACTTTTAAACTATTGTTTTATTTTAGGGTTCCGTCAAGAATTTCGCTTTCCAAAAGGGTTCCGTCACCAAAAAATTTTGAGAACCGCTTCGGGGCCTATTGGATGTTCGATGTTAGATGTTACCTGTGTTTAGTGTCCTTCGAGACCGTGATAATGCAACGATCGTGAACTAACTAACGATAACTCCAAGGTTGTGTGTTGGATGTTAATTATCACGGCGAGTTTGCTAACCGAACTATGCCAGCAACACTATATCGCACAGTACACGTTACAAAAACGGAAGTCTCAATACATTTTAAGGCTAACCGCATAAATACGTTTTTTCGCATTCGTTTTCTGAATGCGGGCATCCGAATGCATCAAATCTATACAAAATACTCATTGACTGCCGCACACGTTCGTTTTTATTACGAACGGAACACGTTCTGTACGTACGTTTAGGTAGAATGGTAGAAATCCCGAATGAGAAGAAACGAACGTCTGCGCTACGTTCACGAAACTCCGTGTCTGTATTCCGTGATCGGATATCGAATACGGAAAACGTATTTGTACAGTCACCCCCCCATTCATGCTATACATTAACTCTACGAAAACCGCCAGTATTACGAGCGACATAAGAATGGTTCAAAGGTCAAACAGTATAGCTTGACAAGGAGCTTACTGTACGACCAGTCAAAATTGGCCAAGTTGTCATATACAAAAAATATATTTTGTTGGTGTTACCAACACCCATTATAAAATCTAAACTTTATTCGTATACAGTTCTAATTTATTAACAATTGTTTATTTTAATTTGAAACATGAATACGATAAAGATTATTCTTGCAACTGTGTAGTTCTTTCTACTGAAGAAGAATTTATTAATATCAATAATGTCTCTAAAACAATAATAATACTTAGTGTTTATAGTAATATGTAATGTATTTAATTTTGTGGACTGTTAGAAAAAAAACATTACGAACCTACGAAAATTGTGCTAATTTCGAAATGGCCGATGCTCAAGAAAGGCAGAATAAAGTTGAATCATTATGGAATAAAATGGAGGAAAAAAACTAAACACTGTGTTAAGTATTTTGATGGCGAAACATAGTTCGCGGGCACAGCTAGTTACTAATAAAACTTGCAAATGCGAGTTGGCTGGTTCATTCATCAAAGTGCGAGTCGGACTTGCGCACCGATGTTCCCGTACAAGTTTATCTAAGTACTAGCTGTGCCCGCGACTTCGTTCGCGTGGATGTCGGAAAATATCAACATCGCGATGTGGGTTATTGGTTATATTTATACAGGGTGTAACTAAACACCCCAATAACATTTAAGGGTATGTTTCCATCAGAAGTAGAGATTCTGTAGGAAAAATATTAGCGCTAACAAACCTTCTTTTTTTCCCATACAAACTAAATAAATTATTTTTTGGTATTAAGTGCCGACAACCCTACGTAAGCGTACGAGGAATACTACGCTCACGACCATTAAAACTAAATTAATTATTTTTTGGTATTAAGTGCCGACAGCCCTACGTATACGTAGGAGGAATACTACGCTCACGTCTGTCACGTGGCATTTTGTGTTTAAATTTCTTTTGTGTTAAGAGCTGATTATGGTTGTCACTTGAAAGTTTTTGCTTTCAGTTTAAAATCAAATAACTCTGAAAGTATTGGGGTTCCAGGTCTCAGACAAGCACCGAAGGTCCATTTAGTATCTAACTTATGTGTCCCTTAAATGTTATTGGAGTGTTCAGTTACACCCGGTATACATATAGCCTTCCTCGATAAATGGATTATCCAACACAAACATAATTTTTCAACTTGAATCAGTAGTTCCTGGGATTAGCGCGTTCAACCAAACGAACAAACTCTTCAGCTTTATAATGAAAAAAAAAACTAGCTGTGCCCGCGAACTACGTTTCGACATATATTTTTTTCCCGTTTCTGCAACATTTTTCATTGATGCTCAGCTTCTATTAGTCGTAGCGTGATGCTATATAGCCTTAAGCCTTCCTCGATAAATGGACTATCCAATACAAAAAGGTTTTTTTCAATTTGAATCAGTAATTCCTGAGATTAGCGCGTTCAACCAAACAACCAATCAAACTTCGGCTTTATAATATTGGTATAGATAAAAGTATAGATTTAAGTTTTCAATCTGTTCCTTAACATAATGCTATGTTGCTTCTCGCCAAATTTCAAGTTTCTAGGCCAACAGGAAGCACCTGTAGGTTTGATTCTCTTGTGAAAACGCAAAATATGCGTAAAATATGCGTAAAATATGCGTAAAATATGCGACATAAACAGTCATATCTTAGCTCGCGTTGACTTACAAGTTTGATATTTTTGCAGCTGTAAGAGATCGTAAATGCGGGTGTTTGATATAAATTTCAGTTTGATATCTTTACGAATTCCCGAGAAAAGCGTCTTTTCGACAGACAGACGGACGTTCCGTTTTTCCTGTCGACATATGGAACCCTAAAAACGGTAATAAATTGCAATATATCGTTTTTTGAGTATTGCTCATTGAAATGATTGCCGTTAATGGTTCCATACTTTTTCAGGAGTACACAGTCACGCCATTTGATTAATGACACTCCCCGAATGGAGATGAATTGGTGTTAATATATACCCGCGTCGTAATTTTACAAAACGTCGTTCATTCCTATCTGGCGTGGGCACGCGAAATGTACCATGTCACGTAAAATGTAATGTAAAAGCATTAATAATGTTATATGGGTTTGCTGAATTAAATAAGTAATCCGTTATGTGACATTGTGTCAGAACGACGTGTCCTCGAGTTTCCGACGTAGGCTCTTCACTTCGCTCTTTTCTGCACTGACCATCACATCGGCCCACTACTGGGTCTTATTTGTTTACCCGGTAAGAAAGGATTTTATATGTACTCAAGTAACTCAAAATATTAGGGGTTATCCCTTATGTGGTAGTGCTGGACCTCCTCGTCAGGGGTACCTACTAAAAATTCATCCGGGGTGTTCCGTCGCTCCCGTCATGAGGTGACCCAATGTTACCCCCCGGCCCACTACTAGGCCTACTCCAAAGATTCTGAAAAAAAAAGGTAACACTCAAGAGTTTGCTCCCCCACGATATCTTATTTATGACTGTACGAGCGAACTTTGTACCAAAAACATAATATGCGCAGTTATTAGCTGGTTATCACACAAGGGTCATTTTGGGGTATATATGTCAGATTGCATAGATAACTATTCTTTATAAGATACTAGCTGACCCGGCGTACTTTGTATCGCCATGTTTTTTAACAAAATTACTATAATATTTGTTTAAATTATTGTAATTTTTATATTACACAAACCTTGTCCTAACAATATCGAATACATAAAATCAAGAATCATCCAATTTGGTGCAATCATTTCAAAGATCCATACTTATTTATATAGATTATATGGATTAGTATGTAAGGAAATCTTTAAAGAACTCAATGTCACTCATTGACCTACAAAAAATGGTTTATCTTTTTTTCAGGTCCGAGACTTTCACTAATAGGATGTTGTCAAAAATTTAATAGATAATTAGTTTTACATTATATTAACTAGAAGCCATAAGCTTTTGCTTCGAGATTTAATGAGGGTTGACCTCCAACTGTGACCCAGAACCTGGCCTTTGTCCCCAGTGATGCAATCTGCGCGAGCTATCAGCTAGCTTGTAGATGTGGTTTATAACTACACTAGCAGCGCTCCACGGTTTTGCCATTTAGTTGTTTCTTATACAATAATAATCCTCCTAACCGATATGCAGTTATCTGCGCGGGAGATATAGCGCACAAATTTCTGTACCAGGGTCGTCTGCTTAGGTACCTCCCTCTTACCTATTTCTGCCGCAAAGCAGCAGTGCTTGCATTGCTGTGTTCCGGTTTGAAGGGTAAGATATGGCAGTGAAATTACTGGGTACTGTGACTTTACATCTTGTGTCACAAGTTGGCAACGTACACTGTGGTTCTTGTGGGGGTTGCAGTTTTGCTGCGAATCTCACAAGAGCCACATGTATTATAGGTAACTGTTACCACTTACCATCAGGTGGGCAGTTTGCTTGTTTGCCAACTTTCTGCAATAAAAAAAAAATTGCTTTCTGCGGGTTTAGCCGACGAACAATGCCAATAACATTGTTATTATGGTGTCGAACTTAGGTAAGATGGTGGTAGCTAGTCGGACGGGTTCAGAAGTCCTACCAATAACAAAAAGTTCTGTCTCAATGGGGAATCGAATCCCGGGCTTCCCTACCAACACCCGGTAGTATCAACCACTAGACCAGGGATGTTGCGGATGCCGATTTTTTCACATCCGCGGATGTGAATGCGAATGCGGATTTTTGAAGGCTCACATCCGCGGATGCGAATGCGGATGCGGATGTTTAAGTTGCTATAGAAAAAAAGTATATGAATTAAGAATTAAAATAATAAAAGAGTAATTATTAACATTTTTATTAATTACTTCTCGCTGCTGCGAGCTTTCCGCTCGCAGCTATGCCCGCGATATTTTTGTTTTCCCGTAGGAATTTTATATTTTCCCGTAGGAAAAATAATTTTATAGCCTATGTTCATCAGGGATAACGTAGGATTTTCAATGTGATTTTTTTTTTAAATCGGTCCAGTAGATTCGGAGCCTATTCAATACAAACAGACAAACAATCAAATTTTTCCTCTTTATAATATTAGTAAGTATAGACAATTAGTAAATGAAGTTAAAAAAATAGGAGCATTATACTTAATAAAAAGTTACATTGTCTACTTCTTTGATTCAAGCCGGTTACGCAGAAGTTCATAAATTAAACTCACGCTACTTAATAATTTTTCGCTAGGAACACGTGGAGTGGATAAACGATAAGTCTTAGTATTCCACAGCGCAAACAAACACGTAATAATTTATTTACAAGAAAAAAAATGATGCACCACAACAAACGCGTCGGATCTTGTCACCAATTTTTTCGTTCCCATTGTTTAAAGTTAAGTGCGAACGGCACGCGCCATTCGCCGGCCTCACCCAATTTCTTTCTTGTCACAACCTATCTTACACCCGCATCCGCATGATCATCCGCATTGATTATTGCGGATGCGGATGCGGATGCAGATGTCCATGCGGAAGCTCCGCATTTGCGGATGCGGATGCGAATATTCGCGACATCCCTGCACTAGACCACGGTGGGGATAAAAACAACAACTACAACTAAACAAATTATAATGATTAGGATTTTCTTGACTCCGATGCATATTATATTAAGAGAATTTTCTAGAGAATCGATTGAGATATTTACCTAAATGAAAGCCATATTGATCCACCAAAAAGGAAAAAATTTATTTTTCAAATATAATACATTTAATAAAACATTTGTGGAATGGCATAAAGAACTTCGTTCCTATCGGGTGTCACACCACACCACAAGGCTTAAGTTATAGTAACTACGTGAGTAGACATTCTAGTTTTGGTTGTTTGATGCGGAATCAAAGACTACGGAATTCTACATCGCTCACGTGTGTTAATCATTGACATTATCGTAACGTATATGTCAATATTGTTAATCGATAATCTCTATGCGTTTGGAGCAACAATGGAGTCTTCTCTATAATGCCAGTCTTTGATAACATTCAGGAAATATTGTTTTACTAGTTTCAATATTTTAAAGATATTAACGAATACCTACAAACATGCCAACGTGTTAATAAAAAAATTAAATCAACAAACACGAACTTAATTCTTGTCATATCTCTCCATGGGGTCAGAAATTCTGCTTCATTTAATTTGGTACTTGTTCAGAAATGTTATTCTAAATATTTAGATAAATATTGTTGATTATATTTTTTATTATTTATGTTAACTTTATTTTTTTCATTTTTTTATAAAACTAAACGCAGATTGTTCATTGATACTTAAACAAACGTAATTGTTAGAATGCTTAAGTGTCGCTTCGATATTTGTGATAAATTGTACCGTTAGATTCACATTTCAAATTCAAACGAATTACGGAACAGACTCAAATTCGTTTTTACATTAATCGAATTATTAATAATATAAATTTTATTGTAAATTATAAATTTGATTTAAAAAAATATATTGCTTTATCTACTTTAAGACAATTGTACTTTGTTGTTTCTTATTTTAACTAGAGTAACTAATCTTATAAAGTTTGATTGCGAATCTTGAATAGACCGGCTACTCAATACAGTCTACTGTCCTTTACGAGAATTTCCATAAGAACACCTATTAGGGATCGCATCGAGTTTTAAACAATAGTATAATATAGGACATCTGAGTCCGCCTACCATTGTCTTCTTTAAATCTGATCTCACAACAGCTAGGAGTAAGATAGCCATGTAGTCATAGTGTTTATTGTGAAAGTAAAACCTATATGACGATAGCTTTTCATCATCTTTTACAAAGCAATCATGCCAAATTGGAAGAATTTGTGATAGACTTCAACTTACACAACAAATGAGAAGAGCCCGTGTTGTCGAGGAATCCAAGCAATCAGGAGACAGGAGCTCGCTTTTATCTCCTGAATGCTCAACTGCTGTGAATGAAATCAAAATAGCTGTACAATGGAATCATTGCTTTAGACAGTTTATCTAGTCTGTTTACATATCGCTACGCCTCAAGCGAAGTCAGTGGGTGTTTGAGGAGTCGGCTGAGGGCTTAGATCCGGTACCGTAAGCTCGTGGGAAGCTTTTTCTCCGCCACACTGGGAAAACTCCTTATACAAAGTAATTTTAGATCGCGTTCCTGTGTGAGTAAGGTCATTTCATTGAATTCAATTGAAGATTCTAACGTTTTTGCTTTGAAAGTGATTTGTATCTAAAAGTTTAAGGTGGGGACATCTTATGCTTTTGCACATAATTTATTTAAATTTCTTTGATGCAGAATATGATACTTTGTAAATTACCTATTATTATCCTCTTAATAATCTCCACATGCTTCAAGTTTTCCGCGTAAAATGAAATAAATGGATGGGAGTGACCTAGGTGACCTAGTTGCATCGTGCTGACTAGTATACCTCAGCTGACCAACGGACGAAGCTCTGGCGCCTGCACAGGATATCTGGAACCCAGAAGTGGATAAATTATGACTGAAACAATAACGATGTTGATGAGCCCTGCTGCAAAGGACCAGTCATGTAAGCGATCTCGTACACTTGTAGTGAAAACAAAAAAATATGATAATATTGTGTTACGTTTTATACTCTTCAACAATAGCTTCTCCAGGCAGGAACGCACGCCTACTCAGTTGGTCACCGAAACTACGCGCTTTAACAATTTAATGGTAATGGTAACTTAATCCGTGCTCAGTGAACTTGAGGCCGGAACTTGGCTATCATGTCGCGATGTTGTATTTACCTGCGGATGCCTTCTGACTTGGTCTAAGGAATGTAATAAGTTTAAAGTCACTCCGAGTAGAGCCGTGAGCGGCATTACTTTCTGTTCTCAATTACATTGGACGCCACGCTTCGCTGGAATCATAGAAATTGAATCAACCATGAATAAAAAATATCGAGCGCGATTTAGCCTCGCCCACGAAGTTTTCAACATTTAATAAAAGTTTTTTAGCTTTAAAGTAATTGGAAAATTGGATTAGTCAATAGTCTGAAAAAGTAGTAGGACTTTTTCAAAATCTCACTCTTACACTCATTTCTCACAGTTTTCAGATCAGCTTAGGTCACAGAACCTTGAGACGTGGCAGGCAGAATAGTAGATAGATACCGTGCCGTAATCTTTATTTTGCGAAATTACTTTCGGAAGCATTGTATTGTGTATTATTAATTACTTATAAATTAAAATGTCCCAGGAAAAAGTGTAAACTGGGATATTATTTTAATCATAGGTTATGAGAGTTGTCATGATTTGACTAAGTATTGTAGGAGTACGCGAACTAAGAGCTGAGATTACTTCTCTTCCTGGTCTTTTTCTTCACTTCATGGATTAGCACTTTTTGATCTGAGCGGTTTTCAATTACATCAGTGGCTAGGTGAATGGCTGCGGATTCTATTACCTTCCTGCTTGTCCAAAATAACTTTTAAGTGATCCAGTGGCCGGTGATCAATGTAACCAAAATAATCAGAAATTCTTTCGTTGCAGATCGAGTCTTGATCATGAATTGCTCTAGGATAGGCTTGCTACAGATTATTTGATAGAAACTAGAAAAGTGGTGAACTCGAAAAAAATTCCGCTTCAACTATGTCACTCGGTCAGACCGGCGACCTTGAGACGACACTACTAGTTCTAGGCCGGCACCTGCCGAATATGGAGGTTGTCTGCTTCGCCGACGACACCCTTGTCGCGGCGAAGGGGCGCACGTACGAGGAGGCGGTCCACCTGGCGTCGGTCGGCACGACGATGGTCGTCCGGCGCATCCGCCTCCTCGGGCTGGACGTGGCCGTCGAGAAGACGACGGCCATGACGTTCAGGCCGCCGCGTCGACGCAGACCCCAGGCGGGGCTCCGTGTCCGAGTGGAGGGGGTCCAAGTCCAGGTCGAGAGCTCCATGAAGTATCTCGGTCTGGTGCTGGACCCCCGATGGGATTTCGAGGAGCATTTCAAGCTCCTCGCCCCAAGGCTGTCTGCCGCCGCGGCAGCCCTCGGACGGGTCCTCCCCAACGTGGGGGGACCGGGCGCAGCGTGCCGTCGACTTTATCAGACGGTGATAAAGTCGATGGCGCTGTACGGAGCCCCGATTTGGGCGGAGCGTCTCGCCCCCCGAACGATGGCCCTCCTGCGCAGGCCGCAGAGGGTCATTGCCACCCGGGCCGTGCGGGCCTACCGCACGGTCTCTCACGGGGCGGCCTGCGTTCTAGCGGGCTCGCCTCCGTGGGATGTCGAGGCACGCGTCCTTGCGGCCGTGCACCGACATCGGGTGGCAGCGAGGAGTCGGGGGGAGCGGCCCCTCCCGCAGGAGGTGGCGCGCGCGAGGCACCTGGCGCAGAGGGAGGCTCTCCGCCAGTGGGCCGAGACGCTCGCCCACCCAGCTGCCGGCCACTGGACGATCGAGGCCGTTCGTCCAGTGTTGGAGGAGTGGGTTGGGCGCCGGCGAGGCAGCCTCACCTACCGGATGGTGCAGATTATGACCGGGCACGGGTGCTTCGGACATTATCTGCACCATGTCGCACGGAGGGAGCAGACGCCGCAGTGTCACCATTGCGGCGCTCCCGACGACACGGCCGGGCACACCCTCTCGGAGTGCCCGGCCTGGCGACCCCAGCGCGATGCATTAGCCCTCGCGCTGGGCCTAGGTAGGGGTACGCCCGTCGCGCTGGCCAGCATCGCACGGGAGATGCTGACCAGCGCGGCGGCGTGGGAGGCTGTCGCCTCCTTCTGCGAGGACGTTATCTCGCAGAAGGAGGCTGCGGAGCGGGCGCGAGAGGATGACCCTCTCGCCGCACCGCTCCGGCGCAGGCGGTTGGGGAGGAGGAGGCGTGCGTTTCTCAACGCGCGCCAGCTCCCCTAGCAAGCTGACGGTTGAAATGGCTCGGCCGGATGACCACCGGCCGAGAGATACTTTTCACCCCTAGCTTGGCCGTCTGGGGGGGTCGAATTTCTCAAGATACTTGTCGACCCCCTCCGTAGAGATAAGCCCTGGCACCAGGCAACCCTCCAGGGGGCACAATCGGGGAATGGCCAACGCCGATCCCGATTGTGTCCCCACGGAGGTCTAAGTATCTAGAGAGTTTTTAGCCGGTAGTGGGTCTTCTACCCGAGTCCTGCATATCCAAGGGGTGGCCTAGTCAGCTGAATGCCCTTGTCGAATACCGTAAAGACTGTATTTTCTCTCTTGTAAAAAAAAAAAAAAAAAAAAAGGCCGGCACACGCGGAGTGCCTTCAGTTCGACAATTACACAAATAACTGAAAGCGTCCGTAGCATCATGCATGCATGTCTGAACTGAACGTTGGTAATTATTCGAACCAAGCTTTGTATTTCGTGTAAAATATTTACATTTCTAAAGTCCATGTGCGAGTCAGTATTATGAGCGTGTAATATTATGTCATATCGGTTGATTCATTGTAATATAGTGTTCGTGCAAACAAAGGATTAGGATATTATACTACAGAATATGATCAATATTTTTCCATTACTGTAATTGGTGTACATGAATAGAGTTTACTGTTTGAAAGGACGATCACTTCATACCAAACTATACTGTCATTTTTATTATTTATCGATAAAATAGAATCAGAAGAGAAGGTTACACCAAAAGGCAATTTGCGTTAGTTGATAAAAGAAACGAAAGGACATGGGGAACTATAATAGAAGTTTGTACGATTTCGGCATCATATGACAAACTTTCATCAGTCGATTTCGAAAAATCTATAATGTTAAATAATAGATGCGATATAGTAAAATTAGGTAATAAATAATGTACCTTTATGTAGTACTCAAATATATGCAAGTTCCAAAGTGAATTAATAATAATTTCCAAGTCGAAATCGAAATATGATGCGTAGAGTCAGTTGAAGATTTAGATAATATATTTATGAATTATGTTATTAGGTAAACCTTTGGTAATATTTTTAACGTTTCCGTACAAGAAATACCCGTTTGCACATGATCGCTACCCAGTGGTTTCGTAGTCTTTTCGTAGTACATCACAAAATTAATTTACTCATAGAATCCTCACCACATGGCTACTCACAAAATCCTCGACGAATGTGGATGGTTGTTTTTACCACATGTATGTTAATAATACTCGTAGCTACATTAGCCTAAAGCAAAAAGAACTTTTAAAATATGATGAGCGCTACTTTTTTCAGTGAGAATCTTTCGATCCATCTATCTATACTAATATTATACAGAGGAAATATTTGATTGTTTGTTTGCACTGGATAGATTCCGAAACTACTGCACCGTTTCAAAAAAAAATTTTCACATTTAGAATCCTACATTATTCCTGATGAACATAGGCTATAGCATTTTTTCCTACAGAAAAATGTAGAATTCCCATAGGAAAAAAGGAAAATACCCGGGCGAAGCTGCGAGCGGAAAGCTAGTAGTATAATAATCAAATTATTAGTTATTGTAAACGTGTATATTCATTGTTTTCCGATAACTAATCTTTGTTACATAACCGCGGACAGCAATATTTATATCAACTTAGATTGAACGTTCATTAAATTTTCCGGTTCCAATATTTCCGTAATAATATTAATTGGTGTAATCAAAGGATTGTGTTTCTTGAAAAGATTGCACGTAGACCGCAGATTGATTCTGTGACGCCGCTGTAATTATAACTAAATCAGATACACAGAAGTACTGAGATAATTCCATTTGTAAGAACGATGGTGTGAAACTTTCAACGTTTCGACCATATATTTCATGAGAATTGGTGAATTATTTCCAGATGTTGTCCAAAGCGGTAAAGAATCAAATTTTTTGTTGCTTCATTGGAAGGTATTGTCACAACGACAGATCGAATGCCACAAACTGGTCCGAAAACGATTCTGGACCAAAGGTCTTAACTACAGGAATCGTAAACAACGTAAAGTGATAAACATTAAATTTTTAATACTGCATGCTATTGTAAACAACAATTTGTAATAACCAACGGTTTTAAAAAGTCAGAGCAAAGGCCAGGTAAAATAGAACTTCAAATTAAAACTGAGGCTCACCACGGTGCTTAGATTGATACTTGCACCAAGCGAGTACAGACTATTTTAGACATCATTTTGTAAAAACGCGGAATTTCTTCCGCCGCCTGTTTGTAACTTAAATATGTGCTCTAGTTCTGACGCAGCAGAAGCGCTTTACGCGCAGTACCTACAATGCAGTACACCACTTATATTACTCTATTTTAAAACGACTTTTAGAAATGAGGACAGATATTGCTTCATGTTTTGGCGAAATTGGATTTTGATACCTTTTCTAAGCGAATTCTTTTCCTAACCCAAAATAGAGAAACAGACCGCATAAATTGAAATTAAGTCAATTTCATAAGTTCAGTATTTAATGCAGTGTGTATACCGGGTGATCAATCCAAATGGGTCAGTAGGGAGAAGGATACATAAGTGGGAATCGAACCTGGTCAAAATTCTGTGAGTATTTGTTTGTATAGTTCTCTAACTCGTAGGAGAATGAGTCTCTGCGGGGTTGGATACCCAAAACTCGAAGACTTCAAGGCTAACCCACCCAGACCAATAGTGAGACTTATGACCGAACTTAATTGGTCCATAACCGGTGATAGCAACTAATAAACAAAGAAACTGGAGCAGCACAAAAGATCCTCAGGGGTCGAAGTGCAGGGCCCTCAAGGGCGCCCTCTACTATATAAGATAAGATAAGATTGTATAGTTGGTCCGGTTGGTGTGAGTATAATGAACAAATTTTGCTATGAAATTTTGTGGAAACATTGCATTGAAATTACAACAATTTAAATAGTTTGCAAAATGTCGTCATTAGTTCATCAATATGAATCATTTATCTGAAGAGGTCCCTTATGCATATCTTATCTATATCAATATTATGCATTACACATTGCGTTTATATAAAATTAAAACACATACGTACAGCGGGCGAGTTATTTTATAAAAATAAAAATGCAGTAACAATTTTTTGTTTTCTTGGGCTGAATACAAACCATGTTGTTGTGCTTTAAATAAAGCGAGGGTTAATTTTTAAAACCGTTTTGTGTTAATTTTAGATGCTTTCACATTATTATTATTATTGTTATGTGCTGTGTACTGTTTGTAAAATGCATTTAACAAATCAAGGACAGTAAGATCTATTTGATGCCTTTTTTAAAAATGATAAAAATTGCACACTACCACTTTTAATTATTTCAACGATTCCATTAAACATGTGTGACTGATGATTGACACCATCAACAATACAGAGATTTTCACCAGGTTCGATTTCTGGTTATGTATGAGAGGTAAAAAAATTGAATGCCATTATTATTAAATCTAAATTCTATGGTAAGGTAATAAAAACAGGTAAATCGGTCCAGTGGTTATTGATTCCCTACACAAATTTCCACCCACTTTTTCACCCCCTTGAAGGATGACTTCTGCGTTAACAACTATCTTAAATGTCTTTTCCCGGGACTCAAACCATCACTATATACAATTTCATCTAAATCGGTTCATGCGGTTAGGCATGAAGAGGTAACAGACAGACATACACACTTTGGCATTTATAATATTAAGTACTAGATGCGCCCGCGGCTTCGCTCACATCCGTATTTGGCTTTACCATCACTAACCATCAAGTGAGATTAACAACAAGTGCTTTCAATTGACGTCACTGCAACAATACAGTGAACGAAGAAAATAGCCCTTGCTGGTTCTCTCCAATACAAAGGTCTTCCGCCGTAGACTTGTGAACCCGCCATGGTTCACAAGTCTACGGCGGAAGACCTTTGTGTAAAAAAAATACAAAAAATGAAATCGATCTAAGACGATGTAAGCAGTTTCAGTTGACAAGGGCGCGGCGGCCGCACCGCAGCCGGTTTGTCAACGCTCTCCTTTCTAGGAGGTTTACTTCCAGCGAAATGTGGACACGGTTGCTTTCCATTGACGAATTCGTCAGAAGGGCTATTTGGTCTCTATGTAAGCTGTAAGGAAACTAATAGCTCAAGTCTTCTCTAATTCGAAAATTCTAATTTGCGGAAAATCATGATCAAGGGCTTAAAAAGCGGAATCCAACCTTTTTTGTACAGTATACAAAAACGTCAGGTTATGCTTTGCAAATTGCGATGAGAAGTGAATTGAAATACTATGTTACATTAATAATTCCTAGAAAGCGGTCTTTTTGGTGTCTCTCTTGCACTCTAAGTGGAAGATTTCGTTAACGTGCACAGAATCGGGACGTCCCGCACATAAATAGATAGATAGACCAAATCCGTCACAAAGCTCTGGGGGACTGATTATCTTCAATTGCTAACTAAAACTGTCATTTTTAAAAGATACTTTAATATCCATTACTAGTTTAGTTTGTAGTTTTGTTATAGCGGCATTCATTATAGCGGTAATAGATAAAGTTTCATTCAAAAATGACTATTTATTTAGCAATCATAGTTACATAATCAGTCCCCAGAGGATTTGGTCTATCTAGATAGACCAACGTATAGACGTTCGTCTATCCATCTGTCTATGTGCGGGAAGTCCCGATTCTGAGCACATTAACTGAGTTTATTGAGTGATTTTTGAAAATAATTATCATTTTGATGAAGTTATGTAAGAGTAAGAACTCTTGTTCCAGTGGTAGAGTACACTGCAGTAAAGGTAATCACTCTGTTTAGCGCCAAAGTAATCTGTTTAACAAAAACCTTTTATATTTAATGAAAGATTTGTCATGTCTGTAACATACTTTCCTCAACCTCAAGATGGTTGCAGTACCTATTTTATTGGGGTAATTTCATGCTTGTAAAATATTAACAAATGTGAAAATGTGTAAGATAGGAATTGTTGGAAATATTTTTAAATTATTTAATTCATACTTAGAGAATCGTAAATTTTATGTTGTAGTTAATGGTTTTAGTTCAGATGTTTTAGATATTAGCTCAGGAGTGCCACAGGGCCCGAATTTTGGACCTGTACAATTTAACATTTTCATAAATGATGTAGTGGAATATATGGCAAATACAAATACTACTCAAGTCGGACATTAAGCTACTTCAAACCGACATAGATAGCCTAGTAAAATGGTGCGAGGACAATAGGATGGTTTTTTTTTTTTTTTTTTTTTTTTATGGATGGCCCGGCAAATGACCTCCTCCCGCCTGATGTTAAGCGGTGAAAGAGGCCCAAATGAGTTGACAGATAGAGTAGGGACGACATCCACTCTCCTACCTGCCCGCCCCTTGCCGGCCCAAAAGATGCTTTTTCACGCCTCTTTTGAAGGAACCCATGTTGTAGGATGGAGGAAACACGTACGCAGGTAGAGAATTCCAAGTGTGGGATGAACGACAGAAGAAGGAATCTTGGAATTTCTTGGTACGGTGTGAAAAGGAGGACACAGTGTACGGATGACTCCGAAGGCCCTTACGCGTGTTTCTGTTAAGGAATGGAGAGGGAGGGATAAGGTTAAAGAGCTCCTCAGAGCATTCCCCATGGAACATTCGGTAAAAGGCGCTAAGAGAGGCGATGTCACGACGAAGTTGTAGAGGCTCGAGGGTGTTAGTTGCCTCTACATCGCCAATTATGCGAATAGCGCGACGCTGCAATCTGTCCAGAGCATCGAGGAGGTACTGAGCGGAGCCGTCCCAAAGGTGCGAGCAATATTCCACGCAAGACCTAACCTGAGTTTTATACAACAAGCATAGTTGGTCCGGCGCAAAATACCTACGCACCTTGTTCAGGACACCGAGTTTCCGTGAGGCAGTAGTTATGACGGATTCGATGTAGTCTCTGGGGTTCAGATCGCAGCGAATGTTCATTCCGAGCAAGGTGATGTTGCTCTGTGTGTGAAGGGTTGTGCCCTGAAGAGAAGGAAGGGGGAGGAAAGGTGACCTTTTCGCCGAGAACACGCACACCTGTGTTTTCTTAGCATTGAACTCAACAAGATTGTTGGAGCCCCATTCGGAGACGAGGTCCAGCGTCCTGTTGAGCTCAATGATAAGATTCTGCCTTTCCCTACCAATATCACCACGAGCAGCCCCCGAGGCTCCGTGATATCCCCCATACACTGTACTGTCGTCTGCATAGCAATGTATAGCTCCCAAGGAAAGCATATCATTGATATGCAGAAGAAACAATGTGGGGGATAGAACGGAGCCTTGCGGAACACCAGCGTTCACTGCCACGAACCGCGAAGCGCAGCCGTCAACGACAACGCGAATTCTACGCTCGTGGAGGAAGCTGGCAATCCACGTACAGAACTGCGCGGGTAATCCGTATGCCGGAAGCTTGGAAAGAAGAGCCTTGTGCCAGACTCTATCAAAAGCTTTGGCGATGTCGAGACTAATAGCCACCGATTCGCCGCGCTTATCGATAGATTCACCCCATTTGTGCAAAAGGAACGCTAGAAGGTCACCTGTTGACCGTTTAGGACGAAACCCATACTGTCGGTCATTAAGTAACGAGTGACCTTCCAGGTAACGGATCAGCTGTGTATTAAGGATCCTCTCCATGATTTTACACAAAATGGAAGTGACGGCTATAGGGCGATAGTTAGCCGGATCAGAACGATCTCCCTTTTTGGGAACCGGCTGGACATTGGCCTCTTTCCAAGATTTCGGCACACAACCAGCAGAGAACGACAGACGGTATAGACGCGTAAGGACCGGAGTCAACTCCGCTGCACACTTCTTAAGAACAATCGCAGGAATGCCGTCTGGTCCACTTGCTTTACGAGTATCGATCGACTGGAGCTCCGCCCGCACATCACGCTGTCTGATACGGATATCGGGCATGGTGCTGCCACAATGGGACAGTTTCGGAGGTTGTGTACCACAGTCATCGACACGGGAATGAGCCGCAAAGAGTTTTGCCAGGAGGTCGGCTTTCTCCTGCGGCTGATGAGCAAGTGAGCCGAAGTTTGAATGTGAAAAAATGTTTCCATGTTAAGTTTTCTAGAAAACGAAGATCTTTACACTCCAGATATTTAGTTGATGGGACTGAAGTTAAAGTGGTTGACAGTATAAAAGACCTCGGTGTAATATTCGACAAAAAGCTAACTTTTGAGGAACATATTGAAGCCGCAACTAAAAAAGCATCCAGAATGCTTGGACTAATTATAAGAACCGGTAAAGAATTTCGGAAATTACAAACAAAGAGGAATATAGTATTCTGGAATATTGTAGTGTCGTATGGAGACCCCACTATGCGTGCCATAGCTTAAGAAATTAGAAAGGCTTCAAAAAAGATATCTAAGTCATTTAACTTATTCGGTGGGAAAACGTAGGAAAGGATTCTCATATCAGTCCAGGCTAAAACACTTCAAATACACCTCTTTGGAAAAACGTCGAATTATGAACGATCTCCTGTTTTTGTACAAACTTTTTAATAATAAAATTGACTGTCCTCAGCTACTGCAAACGTTTAACTTTAGAATTCCGTTTAGAGTACCAAGATCACAAACAGTTCCTCTGATTCCCCCAAGGCGTACAAAGGTTTTTGGTGCAAATTCTCCAGTTCCGAGATTGAGTAAACTGTTGAATACTTTTGGTAAATCCAGCGATATTCACTGGCAAAATATGAACACTTTCCGAATACACTAACAAGACTCCATAGGTGACATATAGCACACATAAGGTTGTAAATGGATATAGTTACTTTGTTTTTGTTAGTGGTGTTTACCTATAATTAATTGTGCACTAGAATTATTACCTATTCCTAAGTTTATTTTATTTGAATGAGTGTAGCAATTGTTGGTGAACCAATAAATAAAAAAAAATTATTAACACAATATGTATGTACTAAATATGATGGTTATTGGCCAAGTGTACTCAGAAGTCCTACTATTGCATAAACAAAATGGTAAAACTTCAGTTTCCAAGGGACCCCGAGTCCCGCACGTCTCTGATCTGAACCAAGTCTTCTTAACTACGAGACCATAAATTCAGTACCTATAATAATCAGGGGTCATTGATACAGAGAACGAGTGTTGGGTGTTCTTAGTGAGTCACTGCTGCGTCTGCGCAGCACTGAGCACGAATTCAGTAATGTTGTACGAGTAATGTAGGTATCAATCAAAGTGACGCGTGGAGCCGCTGCGCCCACACATCTTATAATTTGATTTAACTTTGCTGATTTGGTTAACCACTATATGATTTAATGGGTTGTGAAACTTATGAACACTAGATGCGGTGGTATCATCTGATATACACACGTCTACGAACTGATAGTGTTTTGTATAAATTAACGTTTCAAATTAACTCCTATATGCCATGAGATGGATGTCTCAAAATTGAGTTTATGAAGACTTTACGTGTCGATCTCAAATATTGATCTACAAAATTTATTAAATACATATTTAATTACTTCCATATAATAATGAATGTAATGATATATTACATAATAGCCTTGAGTAGAGTACATTGTTTGCACCGGCTCCTACGCTACATTAGTGTCAATACTTTAGACCACGAACAGCTGGTCTCTAAACATTGTCTTACCGGTTTGGCGACCTTGTTTTGACATGTGCTGTACGGGAGTTGTAATCATCAACCTGGGACTAACCGCCGCGCCGTCGTCTTGGTGCGTAAGGATAGGCAGTAATTGGGTGACGGCGGAGTCAGGGTCGCGGGTCAACGGCCGCGCGTCTTGCGCCCGCGCATCTCTCGCGCGTCCGCCACTCCGTGCTCCGCAGTCCAGATTGCCAGCCAGTGATGTGCACGTGGTCACCGCACCGGTCAGGCGAGTTCTGACGATCGTACCCTACATGCGAAGAATTTCGATGGAAATTTAAATAGTAAGAGTCATAGGCGCTCGTAGGAGCCGATGCAATGAGACGGAGGCAGGCAGCGAACGAATACTCCTGTCTGTTGTTTGTTATGTGTTGGTTACCCGGAATCTGAACTGCATATTGACGATTGAAGAAATTTTCTTAGGGTTTTAACTAAATCATCGAAAGTAAAATATTGAACATTCGGTGTGACGTACACATATGACGATTTGCTTCTCATGCTAAAGTGTAACATCAATAAATGTTACATTTTACGTGCAAAACACGTGCAAAAGTTTGCATTGGCGCTAATAATAAACATTATATGATTATGATATGGATGCCGTTCCTTGTTTTGCATATCTCCTCGTCGTTGGGTCTGGCTGGCATATACACACACGTGCGTGTTGCGTGACTCGGCAGCATCGATCGGATGACACAGGCCCTGGAGACGCATTTTTGAGTCATTAGAAGTGAATCTTTATATCGAACACTGATACAAAATAAAATGTACAAAATTATTTTCTACTGTGCCCAATTTTAATGATTTTTGAAAAACACGAATTCAGTGTTGTCTTAAAAAGAAATATTAGATACCGTTTCACACAGAAAAAAATAAAATCGGTACGCAATAACAATAATTGATAATTTAAATAACTAGCGATGAATCGTACGTTAAACGGAAGGAATCATCATCATCATCATCACCCCTCCGAGGGACACGAGCCTACATTAACTAATTATGTTCGCGTGATTAGGACTTAGTCAAACCACGCTGGCCCAGTGCAGATTGGTTGACTTCACATACACTTTTGAATTATTTCGCAAGTGTATGCAGGTTTCCTCACGATGTTTTCTTTCACCGTAGGAGCGTCAGATAAATGTACATATGAAATTCGTGAAACGAAAAACTCATTGGTACAATGCAGGATCGATCGCGGGCCTCCTGATTCTACTCGCGGCACAGTCCAGTGTCGAGACCACAGTGCCACCGACGACGCTCGGAACGGAACGTATGCGTTGTGTATATTATACTATAAGAAATCCAAGTGGGTGGGACCACTCGTTGCAAAATTCGCGGATTGAATATTCAAAAATAGTGAATTTGGAAATTCATATTTGATTCTTACAATTTCGAATGCGAATTTTAATTCTATTGTTTCAAAAATGCGCCCCCTGAGCGCGGCGGCTCAGTCCCCAAGTGGCGTCGCTAACTCGATCACAGAATCTTTGAAGTCGCTCATCCCGTTATCGCTTCACTGCTGCGATACTGTTGTGCGATCTCCGCCGGGAAAATCATACCCACTATCCCAACATATTTAAAATACAACTAAATTGTGCCCGCGACTTTGTCTAGGAGGAATTAATTCATCGCGAGTTGAGTTATATCACACGTTCCCGAGGAAACTCATTAAAATTCGAGATAATAATAAAAAGTCTATGTCTTTCCTCAAGCTAGGCTCTATACTAACTTCATTAAAATTGGTCCAGGCGAGAAAGCGTTACAGACAGATAGAGTTACTTCCGCATTTAAAATATTAGTAGAGTAGGTACTAGTATTATGTAATCTGTGGTAGAGATACCAAATTTAGCTAAAGCATAATCAGAGACCTAAACATAGGCAAAATGAGGATTAGTAATTTGTAAATCATCAAAATTTGTTGGGGATTTTCCTACAAGTCCAAGAAAAATCCCACAAAGATTTACCTTTTTCTAAGTTTCGGAGTAGACGACTGGCCGGTCAAACAAGAGTGACTGTAATCCATTTAGGACTCAAACGTGAGTCACTCGTTTTGGTAAATTGTTTACATGAACAATTTATGGTAGAACTCTAAACGATAGCATCTTTAGTTCCAATTACGCGCAATCGATGACTTCGATTAAATAAGCCGGGAAAATACTCTCATGTACTGTCGCTACTCTGAGTGATTAATTCAAGTGCGAGTGTGTAGCCTCCCTCCGGTGACTCTCCGTATCAGATGAATTGCTATTTGATAAGATTTGTCCCGCTTAAACCTCTCTCGTGCCTTCCGCTTCATTGGGAGTAACCAAGGTTCGCGATTATCCCAATCCACAGGACAGTTCGAATTTCACATAATCTCCGAATCATTGGTTCGAAAAAATATACTTCTTTTTCTTTGAAGTTACGCGTACGTCTTCATTAGGCGATGGCAATGGCAGTTTCGACAGTCGGCGATCAGCTGTGCGACCCGGCCGCGCTATCGATCCCACAACGACCTAATTACTTACTTCTTTAATTAACTCCATGCAAAAATAACGCTCGCACAGCACAGTAGTGAGCGGCCACGAATATTTATTGACCAGTTTCATATTTAGGTCGGTGTAACTGACGCTGGCCGATAATTTACTGGAGCCGATAAAACAGAGGTTATTAATGATGACCCGTCACATTGCAGTGTCATTCGCTAAAACGAAGAATTTGTAAATTAAACAAGTAAATACTTTATCAAAACCCCATTGTGATATTTTATCAATGCTTTGCGTCAGTACGTACGGACAGCGAGTACAGCTCTCGCACTGTGACGTTCAGCATCTGATAAGATACCGCAGACGGATTGTCGAAGACTGCAAGGCAATTATGATTAATGGCGTTCCGATGTTGAGCGAAGGCGTTTGTTCGCGGAACGACGACCTTTGGCGGCGATTATCTTACTCGTTTGTTTTAATTACTTACTGAGCGACAAGGACTGAGACATGCATTTAACAAACCCCATTTAGTGTATTCATTGATATTATCGATAGAGCCAGATATGTGGACGTCCACTTAGCACTTTCCGTTTATAGCGTGTTTTTGGATATTGTCCTAGACAGGATGACGCTATTAAGCTCGAGGCCACTGCTCAAAGTAGGCAGACAATTATTTTCCTTTTAAATTATGAATAAGTAGTATCGTTAGAACAAAAGCGAATTGAAAGGTAAATAGGGAAGACGTATTCTAAGTATAAATAACTGTTCATTGGTGACGTGGCTGTGGCTAAGGGGATTTTTGGAAGTATGTAGAGTTAATAACGTGTATATAATCGTGTAGGTACGCTATGCATGTTTTTTTTTCAATTGCCAAATTTCATTTATTAAAAAAAGAATAACTACAGCCATATCTTAGATCTAGTTAAAGATAAATTGAGTTGACTAATACTTACATGTTTGAAACATTCTTCAATTTAACGCTCATAAACTTAAATAATGAAGCAACGATCATAAAATAACGATAAATTGGATTGAAGAACAATGATTTTTGTAGTTGTCATAATTCCCAGCTGTAAACATGTAACAAAAATGAAACAAAAAATTTAACTACAAATCAATATATTTTGTAGATCAACTAAATGTTTTATCTGGTGGTGAAACATTTAGTTAGGTGCATTATTAGTTTTGATTTAACCAAAACACAGTCTGCGACTTTTATTACCGTCCAATAGTTATTAATCGTGGTAGGTACTTTGATTGCCTATGTTTGACACTGCTGATCACACGAGTATTCCACGGAGATTGGATACAAGTTTACTTTAGCCGGATCAAAGACTTGTATCCCTGGAATACAAGTCTTTGGTGTCTCATATATATTATTTCAAGTTGATACCTCCGTATAACTACACGTTATCATGCGATATCGCATTATCAGCGATATTAGTAAATATAGTTTGCTCTTTATTGATAAACGATTTTAATTAATCTCTAGTTTGTCCCGTTCCAACTTATAAAATTAGACTTATGTTAAAAAAGACAAACATAGATTATCTTAATCATGCTAGAGATTATTAATATAGAAGATTGCTTAATCGTTAATTGCCCGTAATGGCTTTAAATATACTACATAAAGAATTAACGCGTCAGGAACTCAACTCATTCATTATACCAAATTATGCGTGTTGAGAGTTCCATACCCAAAAAGAACTGGAGGGTTCCTTCCTTGACTGGCTGTCTGTTCATCGGAACTCACTTATATAGTTTCCTTGACTTTCAAAAGTTAAATAAAATATTTTGAATTTGAATAGGATTAATGTGTACCAGAATCTGATGGCAAATGTAGAGCTGAAATTTCTTTAACAATAATCATGAGGGTAGTTATTTCAAAGAATCTTTTAACTTCTACAAATTATGCTGATGTTGCCTTGGTGGATCTGTCTGAAGAGCTCCTAGATAAGCTTGAGCGCCTACAGAATGTAGCCATCAGGTTTATTTTTAATTTACGAAAATATGACCATGTTTCTTCCTATCGCTCTCAACTCAAATGGCTCCCAATTCGACAGCGTAGGGACATGCATGTTTTATGCCTTCTTTACAATATTTTGTTCCATCCAACGTCTCCACCGTATCTTAAATTTTATTATTATTTCTCGTTTCGGCCCACTTAATCAAATCGCACGTTGCGATCTTATTTGAACTTAATTCTTGATATCCCACCCCACAGGACTCAGTTCTTGTCATGCTCATTTCCGCCTACGCTGTCCGCTTATATAGAACTCTCTCCCTGAGAGTATTCGAAGTGCACGCACGCTAGAGTCTTTTAAAAACCAGGTTCGTAGTCACTTCCTATCCTTGAATCCTTAGTTGCTTTGGTGACACTGAGTTCCTTTCCCTATCATACATATATTCCTCATTTCTGTTTCTGCACCCTTCCCCTGTTTGAATCTCCTCTGTGTAAATATATCCGACTCCCGTGGTTGCCTGGAAGAGATTGCTCTTTTGCAATAAGGCCGTCCATTGTCACATTTCTGTTCTTCTTTCATTTGTTATTTCTGTTGTATTTTGTCTTTGTGTGCAATAAAGAGTTGTTATTATTAATTATTTGTGATCTGAAGTAGTTATACAGAGTGACACATTTAGATCGGTCAGTATTGGTAAGCCTGTAACTATAAGACATACAAAGATCTGTTCAAAGGAACCATGTCACCGATTTTAGTGACAGGAAAAACTGCATACATAATTTTTTAAAAAACTTGTACTCAGTTCGGGAATCGAACCCAGTCGTATTAAAAAATAAAACTTACATTATTTCTACTGGGATATCAGTTGTGTAGGTCATACGCAGTAAATTGTCGAGATAGCCCGCTTAGTTTTTCGCCGTTGGTCTCCGTTTTTTTTTATTGCAGAAAGTTGGCAAACAAGCAAACTGCCCACCTGATGGTAAGTGGTAACAGTCACCTATAATAGATGTGGCTCCTGTGAGATTCGCAGCAAAACTGCAACCCCCACAAGAACCACAGTGAACGTTGCCAACTTGTGACACATGATGTAAACTCACAGTACCCAGTAATTTCACTGCCATATCTTACCCTTCAAACCGGAACACAGCAATGCAAGCACTGCTGCTTTGCGGCAGAAATAGGTAAGACGGAGGTACTGTGGTGACCTCCTTGCGTCTATGACATCGCATTCCACCTCATTGCGTAAATATGCTCAGTGGCAAGGAATGTCACCCTTTTAAATATAGAATAAGAATATTCTAGAATTATAGACGTATAAAAGACGATCACCAAGAGTATCTGACACATTGTAACATTGTAACTTGAGAGATCATAAAGAGAGTTGAGAAATAGAACAGATTGAAATATATCTAAATGGTTTAAATAAACGTCCCAAGTTCCCAACGATCCCGGAGCGTAGGGCGCTACAGTACCTAAGCAGACGACCCTGGTACAGAGTCTCCCTCCAGTAGTTGTCTCGACTGGTTTCGTCTATCCAGAATCTTTCCCTGGAAAGTCTCTGCCCCCCAGGATCAACTAATTAACCAAAAAGCAATCTGTTATAGCAAGGGGCTATCCATAAGTCCCCCATCCGGGGAAGAGGGGATCGACGAAGTGTGACATTGTGTGACAAGGGGTGAAAATGGAATATAGTGGACGCGGGTGTATTAACGAAAAGAAAACTTTACGACACTGAAAAAAATGATCAACCTAACTTGTTGTGTTATTTGTAAGTTTTGTTAAAAGGAAATAAACTTTAGTTAAATTTAAACAGACTTTTCAGTAATCAGTCCACAACTAGTTTTGTAGATTTATATTTGGTATGTAGTAACTTAATTTTTTGTTACTGTTTACTGATTTTACATAGACTAACTAGCGCAGTTGCAGCAACAAAACCAGTTTCTGCACATATCTAAACTTTGTGCTTAATATCAATCAACGTGTCTGATTATTTTTAACAAATTCGTAAATTTAATAGTAATTAATCAACACGTATCAACCAAGTACAAAACTTATGTTAAATATTCAATAACCAGTTTTGTTCACAACAACTAATTGATTTTATCTATTAATAACAATAGTTATGTTCCTAATTGCTCTCAAGTTTAGCGAAAAAGAACTATGCGAACAGTTTTGCTAAATTAACTAAATTTTCTTTATACGTAACGTAATGATTTTTACAATAGTAACATTTTTTTGCTGTCACCAACAAAAACAGATTGTTTATATTATGTAACCAAACGTCAGGCGGTGCGGGGGAAGGGGAAAGCAAAGCAAACAAGTTCATTTCTGCGCCGGTGTTATTCGTGTGACAGATGGATATTCACTATAATATAAACGGTGTCCTTTTTATTTATTTGTTAAATGGATCGTGTTCGTTAAAAAAAATTACTTCGCCAAGGTGGTCAAATGTGTGGAAATGAGGTATGAAATCGGGATTTTTATCAGTTGATAGAAGAGCCCTTCCAAGTATACAGGGGTATGAGGCAGGCAGGTATTGTTCGTCGGATCAACCATCTAGACGGGAATTGGCAACCATAACGGGTTGTACTCCTGAAAGGCTTGTATGTCAAAGAATAAAAGTCCCTATAACATACCTTGTGAGAGACTAAAAAATAGTGTTCTCCCAAGCTACGCAAAGGCACCCCCAGATAAGAACATGCGGTTCTAAGAATTTAAGCTGAGTCCACTAAATATTGTTACACCGATGGTATAAGAAACTTCCGGCGTGGGGGCTGACAGAGATAGAACACGCTGACAGAGACAGAACATAATCGGGAATACGATGGAAGTTTCGAGAAGGAAAGACAAACAATCGATGGGGTACGGAATGTTCTAGAATAGAACATTCTCGAATGCCTCGAATGTTCACCAGTGCCACTATATAAGCGCGAGGGCGAATGCGGATGGATAGTAATTCTTTTCAAAAGAGCAAACCGAGCGGAGCAAGCGATACAAAGCGACTTGGAAGCGTTTTATAGTGAAGAATTCTGTATGCATATTGTTCAGTGATTAGTAAAGCGGTTTACAGTGTTAAGTAAAGTGACTTAATTAGTGCTTAATTAAATCTTATCTCATAATTGTCGGTGTTTCGCGATTTCCTATACAACACCCACCCCCGCAAACGTAACAATATTAAACTTTTTGGAAGTCTTTATTAATCCGTAATAAAACCGTAATCCACATTTCTCCACGTTCTTTATTATTTCACCTTTTCGTTACACCCTGTATAAGCAGTATAATACAGAGTGTAAGAAATGGCTTGGCAAAAACTTAACAGACGTGATTAGGCCATGAAACTGAACTACTTTCGAAAGCTGTTCAGTTTTATGGCCTAATCGCGTCTGTTAAGTTTTTTCCAATCCATTTCATACATCCTGTATTTTTGTTACTAATTACTTAACTGAGATTGGCTACTAATAACAAAACGGTTTTGTTATACATCGACAAACGGAACCTGTAACATGTAAGCAAACGTAAAGTAAAATTGAATTAACAGTTTGGTTGCCAGCAAGCAAATAGTACAGATATCGATAACCAAACACTTTGATTAGTTACAGCAAAATCCTTTATTTACTTTTTTACAAATAGCATTGTAATTTTTAGATTAATAGTTAGATTAAAAATGTCAAATTGATGGATTAATTTAAACGAAAAATGTTAGGCTACTGGTTACATAACCCAGTTAAACAAACCTAATTTTGTTACTGTTAACAAGTAGTTCGCAAGTCCGTAGATTAGGGCCTACTAGTAACCAAATTTTAGTTACTGTTAACCAATCATTTTTTTCAGTGGATGTAGGTTCAACGCCATTGTGTCAATAATAAATTAGCTCACACCGCCATCGTGAGAAACTTAGGGAACTTACAAATAATTGCAAACCATTCGCAATAATAAATATTGAGGTCAATAATCGAGATAAAAACTACCCTATCTTTTAAGTTCGACCCCGAGTTAGGGTGTTTAGGCCTTAGTCAACCACGCTGGCCCGGTGAGGATTGGTCGACTTCACATACAATACACCACTGAATTTCTTCGCATATGTACTCGTATGTAGGTTGCCTCACGATGTTGTCATTCACCGTAGGAGCGTCAGACAAAGGTACATATGAAATTCGTAAAACACATTGGTACATGGCCGCCAGGTCTCGAACCCCGGACCTCCCGATTGGAAGGCAAGTGCCGAGTCCACAGCAAAATTTCATCAAAATCGGTTAATTAGTTCGGAATTTATCCCGGACAAACGCTGTGACACGACATTTTTATAGATCTAGTATACATTATTTAATTAAAAACTTATGTGGAACTCTCGCTATGAAGACGCACTTGAACTGTATCTTTATTTTGCTGTCATCTTTTCTACGGCTTGTAGGTTGATCATACCACTTAAGAGCAGTTCTTTGATCAATTGCTCGGCCATTGAAGTTCAATTGCCGACTGAGGCAGCTGACGACGCGTCGTCGTGGGCAGCTCGCGGGATCTTTGATGCATACTTTTAACTGGCGTTGTTGGGCAGGCTGACGAGACGCCGACGCGGGACGACGTTCCATTGTTAAATTTATGTTTGCTTTTCTTAGCGGGTGTATATTTATTCTTAAGGAGTTTACTACAAATGTTATAAAAATAAATAAATAAAAAATAAAATCGTTTTATTGTAGCCAAAAAAGCCACAGTGTAAAAATATCGTAAACATTAAATAAACAAAGCACAAATTCACAATTAAATTAGCACAAAATAATAAAAATAAAATAAAACGTTTTAACGTATTAAATTAAAAAGTTATTAACGATTAAAGCTATATAAGTACCTACGTGTGATGTTAAAATAATTGCGTTAATTAACGCGTTACGATGCATAATAATGAGATATTGACAAGTCTTCAATAGAATCTATTCAACAGACATCAAAAAAATTAACTAACCAAAAATAAACAGCTTAGTAAGAGGCGTTTCGAATTAGGTAATTGAAATTTATTTACATCGATTTTAAATGACACCAGCTTAAGCAACTACATATTTTATGATTTGTGCTAGTTAATTCGCTTCTGCATGAACATACTTCTGCTAAAGTTATATCGTTGTATCGTTCTGCTAAAGTTAACAAGTGTTTGAAATGTTCGATTCTTTATTACAAGATAATTACGTCTATTTGAAAGCTGCAAGCTGCTTGTTTAATATAGTTACATCTAGTAAAATCATGATAAATCAGACTACTTTTGACTTTAATGAAAACAATCTTTTAGTATTTTACTTGCCATTATAACTAAAAACAAGCTTTTATTTAAATGCGCTATAAAAATAATTAATAAACTTTTACACTAAAACTTTTACTTATAACGTCATTTCACATTTGACACAATTTATATGACATAAAAGCTTGTCGCGAGATTTACTTGTGTGTAGTAACTTAAAAGTACTTAAAAGAGTACTTTTAAGTACCTACTCGTATTTACTTTGAAAATTGTAATGTATAAAATTATTCACATTAAATTATTTAATTTACTTGTTTATCTACAAAAGTAAATCTCGCGACAAGCTTTTATGTAATATAAATTGTGTCAAATGTGAAATGACGTTAGAAGTAAAAGTTTTAGTGTAAAAGTTTATTAATTATTTTTAGCGCATTTAAATAAAAGCTTGTTTTTAAAAAAGGTTTTTTTACATTTAATTTATTTTTTACTTTTTAGTTATCACTGGACACGTTTCTCAGTCTGTTCATCTCATTCAACGCATCATTGTTGCAAGGTCGTTTGCCGGAACGTCTATACAGAATTTCAGCTCAATCGGTTTAAGATATCTACTTCAAAATTGATTTTTAGCTTTAGAAGTACGACATATTGGATTAATAGTGACATCACTTAATTTTTCAAGTTATTCTTAGCAAGACCTTTTATTTGATACCCATATTGTAGGAGTGCATTAAAAATAATTGATCTGCCATTGGTGGTGCCCCAAGTAGACTCCACCACGTCGGCGTTTCACCGACTTGTATTGCTGAATTTTATTTGACTACCAACTCATAGAAAGCTGGTATTACTTACCTTGGCTCCAATTGTCTCCTTCCGTCTCCTCCGTAGCCGGTGGACTTCCTGAGCTAGCTCGAAGGAAGTCGCGGCTCCTGAAGATCTGCAGTGGATCCACCGGTGGAGACCGGAGCACTACAAATGCCTAATAGGCCACCACGACTCACACACGCGATTTCGCACAACACAAAGCGGGCTTTCGCACCCCGATATTAGGTGCGCCGCGCAAATCACTATTTGCTTGAATATTGTATATTATATTTTATTCCGGCCTGCCATAACCTCTAAGCATGTCATGACATTTTGACTCGACTCAACTGACATGTCACATGCGGCCGGCCGCCAAAAAAGCTGTCACTGCACAGACTAGAATGCAGTGCCGCCACTCGCTCTTCCTCGAGCGTGAACATCCCCCCGCTCCGGACAGTCCCGGACTGTCCGCCAAATCAGTCTAAGGGGAGGCGAGAAAGAGTAGCGACCGCGCGCTTCAAAACAGAATCCCCAACTAGGACCTCGGCAAACCTGGGCACACCATCAGACCCTAGAGTAAGTTGGACAATGCGTCCGCGACGCCAACGTAAGGGTGGCAGGTTTGGGTCCTTCACTAACACGAGGTCTCCAACCCTCGGTGGGTTTGTCTTATCTGACCACTTAACGCGCTGTTGCAAAATGTGTAAATATTCAAGGTGCCAGCGGCGCCAGAAGCTCTGGGTAAGCTGCTGGAGCAACTCAAACCGCGAAAGGCGTCCGGGATTGATATCTCTATAAGGATACTCGGGCAGGGCGTTAAGTGGTCTGCCTATCAAGAAATGGCCCGGCGTGAGGGCCTGCAAATCGTTCGCGTCGGTAGACAACGGACATAACGGACGCGAGTTGAGAACCGCCTCAATCTTATGAAACACCGTCGCGAGTTCCTCAAACGTGAGAATAGTCTCCCCAATAACGCGGCGAAGGTGAGTCTTGGCGGCCTTTACAACAGATTCAAAAATCCCTCCCCAGTGAGGGCAAGACGGCGGGGAGTATCGCCATGTTACCCCCCTACGGGAGAGTGTGGATCCGATCTCAATATTATTTTTATCTAAAAATTCACAAACTTCTCTTATATGTCTATCAGTGCCCTTGAAGTTCGTCCCACAATCGGACCGAATTAGAGAAGGCAGTCCCCGGCGGGAGACAAATCTGCCTAACGCTGCTAAGAAAGCGTCCATGGTGAGCGCACTCACCACCTCCAAATGAACGGCTTTAGTGGCCAAACAAACAAACACACACAAGTAAGCCTTTTCAGTCTTAGCATTACGGAGTCGCGACGTTTTTATAGTGAACGGTCCCGCGAAATCAGTTCCAACTCCTAAGAAGGTCATCGATTCATTCACACGATCAGCAGGCAAATCACCCATTTGGGGCTGCATCGTCTCGGGGCGTAAACGATAGCAGGGCAGACATCGAAAGATAACAGATCGGATTATTCTTCGCGCTGACAAAATCCAAAACTCCCGTTGGAGGAGCGCGGTCAATGCATTACATCCGGCATGAGCATTCTTCACATGGCGATCAATGATCAACAATCGCACCAATGGTCCGTCCTTGGGGAGCAACAGGGGATGACGTGATCTATAAGGCAAGTTACCGTGCCTCAATCGGCCTCCTACACGCAACAATCCTTTATCATCCAGAAAGGGAGTCAAACGCACCAAGGGTCCCTTCAATTTGGACGTCCCGGTACGGAAAACCTTAAGTTCCGGTTCAAACGCTCTAGACTGGGTCATACGCACCCAATGCAGAAGAGCATCTTGGCGCTCCTGCGGTGAGAGGACCGGACACAAATCCTTGTCCTGAGGCCGGCGACAATTTCGTATAAATCTTCTTATCCAAGCGGTCACGCCGAGCAACTTGTCCAGAGAACTGTAGCGGTCTAATAAAAATTCCCGCTCTGGAGCCGCCATAGTCTCGACAGCGTGAACACGCAAGCCCGGATTTGGTACCTTCACCACAGCTGGTGTGGAAGGCCAAGATGGTTGTAACAACCAGTCGGGACCCCACCACAGAGTGTGGTCAATAAGCTGAGGGGCTTCGCTGCCACGTGATGCACAGTCAGCAGGGTTTATTTCACCTGGCACGTGGCGCCAAATCAACGTGGCCTTCGAGGCCTGTATTTGGGATACCCGATTGGCCACAAATACTTCCAGGGAGTGGACGGAGTTCTTAATCCAACACAGGACAACCTGACTGTCGGACCAAGCAAAGAGCGACTCAAAGTCCACACTACGTCCCAGGGTGTCAACAACGTGGTTCATCAACCGAACCAGAAGAGTAGCTCCAGACAATTCTAACTTCGGAATCGTTAATCGAGTCCGAAGTGGAGCAACCTTACTCTTAGCAATTAGCAAGTGGAGCTTAACAGCTCCTCTATCATCGACCGTCCGGATATATACGACGGCTGCGTATCCACTCTCAGACGCGTCACAAAAGCCATGAAGGCTGGCCGTAAACCGTCCCTTAGGCAGTATATGTCTAGGGATACTAACACGGTTAATGTCGGGGAGAGACAACATGAAGGACTCCCAATCTCGCAGCAAACGGCCCGAGAGGGGCTCATCCCACGACACTTCGGCTGACCAAAGTTCCTGTAGGAAGCACTTCATCCAAAACACTACGGGACTAATCCAGCCATTTGGGTCAAAGGTACGAGCTACTGTAGACAAAACCAACCGTTTCGTCCAGACCTTGGGGCTTGGCAGCTCCAATCGATAGGTGAACGTGTCCTGGACAGGTCTGTATTGCACTCCCAAAACAGACAGTAAATCTGGAGTGTTGGCATTCTCAAAAATATGAGGCTCCTGCTGGTGGTCGTCTGGCAAGTCACACAAAAGCTGAGGTGAGTTGGACATCCACTTCCTCAGTTCATAACCACCAGCCCCGAGAAGAGCAATTAGTTCATCTCGCAAAATCAAGGCTTCCTCGACACTAGAGGAGCCCGTACAAATATCATCCACAAATGCATCCTCCTTGAGAACCAAGGATGCGCGAGGGTATCGTAACCGTTCACGTTCAGCGAGTTCCACAAGTGAGCGAATTGCCACAAAGGGGCTCGAACGCAAACCGTATGTATTGGTGTTCAGCTCGTAGACTAGCATGGGATCTCTGGGATCCTCCCTCCATAATATGAGCTGATATCGCCTATCGTCCGGGTGAATCACAGTCTGCCGAAACATCATCCGGATATCGGTCACAAAGACGACGGCATGGCGACGGAAGTTGGTCAATACATCGCCCACCTCGTGGTGCAACTTCGGTCCAGCATGCAGACATTGATTCAGCGAAACTCCGGTAGACGTAGGAGCTGACCCATCAAAAACAACGCGTATCTTCCCGGTGGAAGGTTTCAAAACCGCGTGGTGAGGAAGAAAATTATGTTCCTCGTTTCGCCAGTCCAGTCGCGAGACCGACATGTGCCCCAGTTGCTCATATTCTCGCATGAAGTCGACATACTTCTGTTTGAGGTCGGAGTTCCTACTCATACGACGCTCCATGGACAGCAGCCGCTTCTCGGCCAACGGCCGGGAGCTGCCAAGTGAGGGGCGAACTGACAAAAAGGGCAAACGAGTGATCAGCCGTCCCGAGTGAAGGCGACCTGTATTGTTCTGGTAGAACAACTCACACTCCTCGTCCAAGGGGTTCACTCGCTTCACGGTAGGTGGCTCTTCCACCTCCCAAAACCGTTGAAGGACATCCGATAAGGTGGAGCTAACAGTTATGTAACTGTCCACCGATGGAGATGGTGGGTTATGCCTAACTGGTCCCATCACTACAAACCCAAGCGATGTAGATAAGGCTACCAGCCCACCCTTCTGTAACTCTCTCCTCTTCCCACAATACACGCGGCCTAGAACATCGGCACCGAGCAATAAGTGAATCGGACCGGTTCGGTGGAAGGAAGGGTCAGCCAAGGTCAATCCTGATGTCGCATCAACGACAGCGCGCGAAACGTGCTGTTGCGGAAGCTGACCAACAACCTTCTCATAAACAATCGCGGTAGCGCCAATTTTGGGCGCTGAAGAGAAGTGGGGGGAGAAGGAGAACAAAACCTGACCGATCGGATCCGGGATCCGCAGGTCTCCGATTCCTCGTACCGATTCAAGGTATGGAGATGTGTTCAAACTCAACTGCCGGACCAGCCAGCTGGAGGCAATGCAACCCTGAGCTCCCGTATCCAAAAGGGCGCGAACTAAAACAAAGGTGCCCCTCGGGCCCCACACCTGTACGGAGGCTGTTGGTAACAGCACCTGCTCCTGTGGGGGGGTTGCAGCCGACAGTTGGTTTAGTGAAAATCCTCCCGCATTCCCCGCAACGGGGGGGAAGGGGGGTCCGAAGAAAAATGCGTGCGCGGCGGAGGAATAGGGCGCTCAAGGCGCTCGAGCGGGTCCCAATCCCGCACGTACACACCCCGACCAAAGCTGCATCGGGGGGCCGGGCGGTGCCCATGATGGGCGAAAGTTGGGGGAGCCCGTGACAACCGGGGTCTCTCCATCAGAGGGGGAGAGAAGCGTATCGGCTCCCGGCGTGGCTCCCTAATTACCGCGGCCCAATCCCGCGGTGGCGCCTCATAAGCGGCGCGTCGATCCCCCCCGCCCGTAGGGGGGGTGGGGCGCCCAATCCTCTCACTGGAGGGGGGGCGCCTGTCCAATCTCCGCGGAGGGGTGGCACGCCCCTCCGATCTCCTCGGAGATGTGGGTGACCTACGAGGGCCCCCGCCCGTGTGCGAGTCCCTCTTTCTCACCACCCCACGAGTGTCTCTATTGTTGAAGCACAAAAGGGGGTGATGGGCCCCTCCACAACAGTGGCAATCTCGTGGGTGGGGGCAAGCCGATGCCATATGGGCCCCCAGGCAGCGGTAGCACCAATTCCGCTGTTTGGCCATATTTCTACGCCCCTCGGTGCGTAGGTCAACAAATTTGGGACAGGCCGGCAAACGATGGCCATCGCGCTTGCAACACTTACAAGGCAGCGGCCTCTCCCCTTGTGGAGAGTTGTGCCGCACGGCAGTATATTGCTTGTACGGGCGGCGCTCTCTCCGTGGCGCTGCCCGGGTCGCCTCATAGCGGCCTGTACTCGGTCCCGGTATAGGAGCCAGATCCAAGTGGTCGGTCATCCGACACTCATCCTCCAAAAATCTGAGGAGATCCGAAAAGGGGGGTAGGTAGGAGGCACTATTGCCCCCATACCTCTGTTCAAAGCGCCCCTTCATCTCCATGGGAAGCTTATCGAGGATGAGGTGGAGCAAAATAAAGGACCACTGGTCCACCGGTAGATCAAGTCGTTTGAGCGCATTAATAGCGCTTAGCAGCGGGTTCAAAATCTCCTTCCTCAATGAGGAGACCCGCGATACTCGTGGCAGCCCTAAAATGGCAGCCACATGTGTGTCCGCTAGCAAGCGAACATTCTGATACCGGGCGGTCAACAACGCCCTTGCAATATCATAACTGTCATCATTGACAGGTAGATGCTGGACAAGTACACCAGCCTCTCCCCGTAAGGCAGAGAGCAAATAGGCCAATTTCTGGCTAGGGAACAGGTCGTCCCTCGAGTGAACCAGGCTATCAAAGAGGTTAATGAACCCCATCCAAGAAGCCAAGTTCCCATCAAAGGTTGGGATGTCTAAAGTGGGCAGTCTGCCCAGCAAGCCGGCCGGGGTAGGCTTGACCTCCCCGGGCGTGCAGGACTCACCCCTCCGGACGGATAGGATTGCCTGAGCCTTGTTTATAATCACATCCGCCTGTTCAAAACACTGATCATAATCGGCATTAAATTGGTCGACTGCCCGCAACTCAGCGGCACCCTCGGCTGGGTGGTCGAGCAGATATTGTTGATGAGCAACGAAAAGCTGCTCCAATTCCTTCAAGCGAGCCGGTACTCCCTCATGCCGAATTAACAAGGCCTGTTCTCGGTCTGGTCGGTCTACCAAAGCGACGGCTCTAGCAAACCATCTCAAAATCTTTTGTGCACCCGCGCGGGCACCACTAAGCGGGCTGACTGGCGGGACCATTTTGCACCAAAATTAATAAACACTAAAATAATACACGGACAAACAGACCGACAACCGCAGACAATAAAACAGATCGGGAGGAACTTCAAAGGCAGAACAAAATATATAAACAAACCAAAATCAAGTATAAATGCTAGAACTTAACTAGAACAACAAGGCATTTAACAACAGAATTTTTCAAACAAATTAAATTCAAGCATTAAGTCAATAACTTAACAAACGTAATATTCAAAGGCAAACAAAACAAAATCAAATGTAAATGCTAAAACTTAACACAGCAAAATAGTGTATTACAACAACAGCAAAGTTATTTAGCAGCAAAATTTTTTAAACAAAATAAATTCAAATATAAGTTTACAACTTAACAACAAAATATTCAAGGGCAAAACAAAGATATGAAAAAACAAACCAAAATCAAATATAGGTAAATGCTAGAACTTAACTAGAACAACAAAGACATTTAACCCCAATTTTTCATATAATAGGTTGGGGAAAAAGTTTCTTCGCATTTTTTAAGAAAATTCAAAACATTTTTTAATATAGTTTATTTACATTTAACTAAAGTATGTAGGTACCATTTTGTTCGATAACTTTTTGCCATCTTGTAGGTAGGGACATGATCCCATTGCTATAGAAATTTTGGGACTTCTGGTCAAAATACCGCGACAAGTGGTTTTGGCAGTCCTCTCGTGATGTTAATCTGACACTGCCTAAAGAATTCTGAAGAGACCGAAACAGGTGGAAATCTGAAGGTGCAAGGTCAGGACTATACGGCGGATGCATTAACACCTCCCAGCCAAACTCTCTTAATTTTTGCTGAGTGGCTAAAGATGTGTGAGGTCTAGCGTTATCATGATGAAAAACCACACCCCTTCTGTTGATTAATTCCGGCCGCTTTCTCTCAACTTCTTGCTTTAATCTCATCAGTTGTTCGCAGTAGAGTTCAGAATCGATGGTCCTGCCTGGTGGTAACAGCTCATAATGAATAATACCCTTCCAATCCCACCACACACACAGCATCACCTTGTTGCGAGTTAACCCGGGTTTCGCCACAGTCTGTGAAGCCTGACCGGCCTTTGACCACGACCTTTTTCGCACGTTCTTGTCGTACGTGATCCACTTTTCATCACCAGTTATCAGCTTCTTCAAAAATGGTTCGGTTTCATTACGTCGTAATAAAGAATCACAAATGAGTACACGGTTCATTAGGTTTCTTTCAGTGAGCTCGTGAGGTACCCAAATGTCGAGCTTTTTTGTGTACCCAGTTTTTTTCAAATGCGCCAAAACTGTTTTGTGGTCAATTCCCAGTTCTTCAGCTACGTCGTAACTACTGACATGCCGATCTTGCTCCACTTTTTCAAAAATGGCATCCATTTTATCTGTAATAGGGCGACCAGAGCGACGTGCATCTTTGACATCAAAATTTCCGGATTGAAAACGCTTAAACCAAATTTGTGCTACTCTCACAGACACTGCACTAGGTCCATAAACATCGCAAATTTTTTTCGCGGCTTGCGTTGCATTTTTACCTTTTTTGTAGTAAAATTTTAAAATGTATCGAATTTCTTCATTAGATTCACTCATCTTGGCGGTACGAAAAACAAATGAAAATCACACATTTTCCTAATTTGAATTTGGAATTATGTTCTTTAAAATTTAAACTTTCAATGATACCAAAACCAGTCAGATACAAATAGTATAGCCAAAGAGATTTTATTACAAGTTTATACATACTATAATGCGAAAAGACTTTTTCCCCAACATGACAATTAGTTAAGGAGATCGGTCCACAAATGAGCTGGTAGTCGGTTTAAAATCAGCAATCAAAACCAATTAATATGTATTGCCCGTTTGGACAACCAACAAGATTACAATATTAATTGTACAATACTAATCAAATGCTCAAATCTAAGAACCACGCTCTGCTACCAAGAGATGGTGGTGCCCCAAGTAGACTCCACCACGTCGGCGTTTCACCGACTTGTATTGCTGAATTTTATTTGACTACCAACTCATAGAAAGCTGGTATTACTTACCTTGGCTCCAATTGTCTCCTTCCGTCTCCTCCGTAGCCGGTGGACTTCCTGAGCTAGCTCGAAGGAAGTCGCGGCTCCTGAAGATCTGCAGTGGATCCACCGGTGGAGACCGGAGCACTACAAATGCCTAATAGGCCACCACGACTCACACACGCGATTTCGCACAACACAAAGCGGGCTTTCGCACCCCGATATTAGGTGCGCCGCGCAAATCACTATTTGCTTGAATATTGTATATTATATTTTATTCCGGCCTGCCATAACCTCTAAGCATGTCATGACATTTTGACTCGACTCAACTGACATGTCACATGCGGCCGGCCGCCAAAAAAGCTGTCACTGCACAGACTAGAATGCAGTGCCGCCACTCGCTCTTCCTCGAGCGTGAACAGCCATCTTGGGTATGCCGCCATCTTGGATTTAAAATAATGTCACACAGTCAACCATGCATTGTCATCCAAACTGAACGTGTATACAAAATTTCAGCTCAATCGGTTAAAGATATCTGCTTCAAAATTGAGTTGCAAGATTCCACCCGAACATACATACTTACATTGCAAGTTAAATAAAAGCTTGTAAAATAGCTATATGTTCAATAGGTAGGTAGGTACCTTATATTGTTTTTATTTATTTTTTTATTTATTTAATACAGTATAAGTTTTTATAAATTTATTGATGTTCCATTCAATTTTTCGCATTATGTTATTGTATTTATGCCGCTATCTACTAGGTATGTCATCGGAGTAAACTATCACATCATATAGCCTAGCTTAGATTTCTCCCAGGTATTGAATTTATTAGCGGATTCATGTCTCCGCCTGCAAAATAAAACTATTCCGTTTTCTATATCTACATGACCTACGATGCACAAATACCATTCAAAGGCAGTTTAAGAATGCCGACGGCCTTAATTGGAGACAATTGATCTTTAATCATCTCATCCTCATTGAGCTCTTACAATTACTTTGACTCCGCGGGTCTCTGTCGTAACTTTGTCTAGCTGCCTTCAAATTATGTCAATTTATATTTTTTGGTCCGTGGGACTGGGTGTGCGTGGGCTTTTCAGGGAGTACTAAGCGTCTGACGTAAGCAGCTGGCGATCTCCGCGCGGGCTGCTTTTTAAACTAGACTTTAGCGAGGAATGCAGTTTGCATTGCCAAAAAAGGCCTACTTTTACTAGAGGGCCGACATACCGAGAGCACACATGAAAGAATATTTATTTTAACCATGCTACCAACGTATTTTAAACCCTTCGTCTGCGGCAGGTCCTCTACGATCTTATTAGCGACCTGCGTAGGTTCAATGAATAATCTTTTGAAGCGTGGTCATTTCATAAGTGTGTGTTTATCATGATTAAATGCAATCAAACATGCGAAAATAACACCAATTTTGTGATCACTTTAGTCAATTCAATAGACATTTTCTCATATTGATGAGCACATTTATCCAGCACATTTGTTTGGTCAAAGGATTGTATATCAATGCATCTACATTTTTGTTGTGTCATCTAAAAATTTCGTGTCACCAGGACAGACTTAGACTATGTTACTCCGCGGCTACTTCTGGATTGTGTAGTGCCAGTCATGTTCTTGCTAGTTTTAGAAAATAGCAGCTGTAAAGCAGTTTTTATACCACAAGAGTGGTTTGTACCTGATTCGCGGTTATCGTGGCATGGTCACATGCGCATAGGGTGCGTAGGGTGGGAAAAAAACATCGCATAAAAACCTCACGGCTGGAGTTCCCCTTCTCAGCGCAAATGCTAGCACCCTGCCTCTCGCCTCTCTCACTGCTCACCGGGCAGCAATACAAACACTTTGCGAGGCTGCGATGGGGGTGCTTAAGCAGTTGATCTCGAACGTCACACGTTCTCCTGTATAGGATAGTGCAGTACAGCGCGGTGTGGTGTGTGTTGGCAGATGTACAGCGGCGCGCTGCTGGCGACGGCGGCGCGGCTGGCGTGGGACCCGAGCACGTACGCGTGGTTCCGGTTCCTGTGCGAGGCGCAGTACCGCGTGTCGGCCGCGTACGTGCTGGCCGCCGGCCTGTGGCTGGCCGCGCTGGTGCACCTGGCCGTGGCCGCCGCGCACCACCGCCGCGCCGCGCGCTGCCTGCGCCTGGTCAGTACACATTCCCTCTAAGACACGCCGCCGCTGATAACCTTTCTTATCCAGAAAAGAAATGCTTTCATAAGTATCAAGGGGGATTAGGGTTTATTGTGATTATTTAAAAGTGGGCGATTATTTAAAAGTGGGCGATTATTATTAAAAGTGGGCGAAATTTTGTTTCAGTACACAAAATATAATTGGTGACATATTGTGGTATATTTAGATTGTTAAACTATTTATTTTTTATTTTATATCCGTCATAAGCACATACTAGTTTTAAATATTAATAATTAATGGTACTATAGGTTAATTTTGTAAAAGTGTATTTAATAATGTATTTTATACAACTGTTTGTACCTAAACAAATAAATAAATAAATAATGTGGGAAAAGCGTGGTCTGTCCAAATCGACCGAGGGGTTCCACTTAATCTTGAGATCCACACATACAACGTTACACTTACCAATCACTATATGCGTAGAGGATAGGACGATGTCACCTCACTGTAGGCGCTTTTTAGCGAAGGGAATGTATGAGGAACTCCAGGAGACATTTCCTCAGGCCACAGATGACCACAACCTTTAACACCAAGCTGATCGCCACACACATAACAATGTGAGCAGCTATACGCTCTAGCCTTGGATGCAGGAGGTTCCAGCCACCTAGACTGGCAGGCTAACCACCAATTCAAAGTTTTTATGTATTTGTGATTTATTTGAGCTCTCCTCTTTCATATCACTTGATAGTTAGTGAAGATAAGGCTAAAGTTGGAATCGAGCTTCACCTGGACTCCTCAACAAATGAGGAACTGGGTATCTTACCTCTAATTGTCGGTTTAAAACAAAACAATGTTATTAACATAGTTATTATGGCGACAAACTTAGGCAAGACGGTGGTAGCCAGCTAGGGGAGCTCAAATGCTCTATCGCCAACCAAACCAAGCGAATCGAACACCGGGCCTCCAGGGCAATATGGAGTGGTCTCAACCACTAGACCTCGGAGCCGGTTTGTTGTTTGGCATTTATTTTTGGATGGATATTATTGATTGAGGTCTGCAGACGGCCGAGAATATTTTGGTGACTAATGGGACAGACGACCCCGCCTCGCTCGTTGTCGGGCCATTTATATTTCAGATCAATACTCCAATTCTGTTCACCAGACAGTTATTTGGTTGGCTTTTGCCAAAGTTTTTTAACTACAACCAGATAAGGTCTGAGCCTTCATATCAACTCTTAAGCTCCGATTAGTTGTCCCACTTGCCGCTGGCGATTCCTAAAGTTTGCCGTGGTCAGGTTCTTCTTAAGTAACCAGAAATGTAAACTATGCTGAGTTCCGCCGGACTTCCGACGGTACGTTAAATAGTGCTTGCTCGATCTAGCTCTGGGGGGTTATTGGAGAAAAAATCTATCGCGATCGCTTACAATTTGACAGTCGCAGCCCATCCATTACGCCTTTATAAAAGTAAAGTTGGTACAGTCTTATGTTCACGGCGCAATGGCTTTAAAATTATAAGCGACTGTGATAGATTTTTTCTTAAACAACCCACCTGGTTCCATCGGGCAATGCGACTTAAGATATTTATACAAGACCCGCAATAGACGCCAGTGCAGACTTGTTAGCAGCTGAATGAGCGTCGTTGCGACCACACTGCACTGACTTGTGACCGACTTACACTATACTAGCTCATATACGTCCCCACCAAGGGGCTCGAGCGAGTCTACCTTAACTACATTAGGGTGCTCTGGGCCTTAGTCAGCCATGCTAGCCGAATGGAAATTGGTAGACTTCCCATACATCTTTGAGTTTCTTTACTACACTAATAAAGTGAGAACTTATCAATTCTAATAAAGTGAGAGTTCCGCGTCTTTTCACCACTGTAACCTTGCCTTCCTCGAGTGTATTGCAACAAATGAAGCAATTGCCCGCGGCGGAGCCGATATTATCCCGTCCACGTGTAAAACTCAAGTTTGGAATTATTACAATGAGAACCCGTCACATGAACCTAAAGGCCAAAGTTAGAAAGGACTGACAGGAAACAAACACCTAAAAAATAGTATCAATACTAATAAATAACAATTAAAACGTATAAATTAGAATAGATTAAAATTTGGACAAGTGCAGTTTCCCCATATTTTGGTTTTTTAAAGATTGTGGAAAAACTGTTTGGTCTACAGACAATATTTTGCACTAAAATTAAAGCTAGCTAAATTTGCTACAACTTTGTTTAATTCAACTTTCCTTGTCGAATGAGTGTTCTCCCCTAAATTACAGGCTAAAGTTGACCAAAACAGGAAATTTGACTATTTTGGAAGATTTTTTTAAGAGCTGTATCTGGACTCCTATTTGACCTACACAGATGAGTTTGGTCTCAAATTATAGCAAATTTAATCTTTTTTAAAAATGTAATTTACAAGTCCTTTCGAAAAATACATACTTTAGGAGATATAATGATAAAAACGGACAAGTCTCGAAAAAATTTACCAAAATTTGCGGTTTTTCGAGTGCCAAAAATTTTGTGCCAAACTTGGATTTAGACTACGATTCTAACAACATACAAAAAAAATCAGAACTAGCCGAGCGAGGCGGAGTGTACAGTGTGTGTGACGCGGTATGTGTGTGCGCTGCGCAGTACGCGGCGGGCGTGGCGTGCCTGGCGGCGAGCGAGGTGGCGTACGGCGCGTGGATGGCGGCGTCGCTGGCGGAGTGGTGGCGCGCGGCGCCGCAGGCGGAGCTGGCGCGGCGCGGCGCGGACCTGGTGCACGACCTGAAGCCCGCGCTGCTCGCCGTGGACCGCTACCGCGACGTGGCCCGCCCGCTCTACGCCATGATCGAGGTCGGCACACATCTACACTATCATCATAAAACCCCGCAGTGTTATACGCGCAGGAACGATAAACATATACTATTGATATTTGGACGAGTCTCGATAAGAAGTCTCTTCAATTCATTGAATTTATGATACACCATAATAGAATGAGTGGCAAAAAAGCGAAATTCATGTGAATACTGTCTGAGTCATAAAAAATAGTACAAAGCCTCGAATCGAATTGCTCAGTTGTTGTCATTTTCATAGATTGGCATTGTTATTATTCCTGAAAATCAATGATGCATATTTCAGGTAAAATATTGATCTATTTCCGCAAACCGGCTCCTTAACGATAACATTATCTTTTACAAGAATAGATAACGATACGATTTTTATATGTTTAAAATAACATTTGTTTTATACGTATACAGGTATAACATGCCACGTCACGTCACACTTATTCTGAGTTATTTCTCTGTTTTAAAAACTGTTTTTTAATGATATGAGAGATGGAAAATAAGATAAAACGAGTACCTTAAACTGGGAATCTTTATTTATACAACATAAGTGCAGGGGAAAGTAATACATATATTTAAAACCAAGCTTGATTGATGGCCTTTGATTTTGCAACACTAGTGCCGACTGATGTAAAGCCATATATAGTATAGGTTAGGTATATACTATACTATGGTTATAAATAAATGATAAATGATAAGCTTTATTGCCTTAATTAATTAAGATACATCAGTAGCGAAAATAGTAGTAGGTAAGTAATAATTTACACAAAAAATATCAATATACTTATAATAAATATAAAGGCAATGGGCACCAATCTCAGCAAAATGCTGGGCACAGCCCAGCGCTGATTTTCAGATTGGCCCCGTACATACAGTAGTAAGTTCTACTTGGTAAGGAGGAGGCAGTTGGTAAGGTAGGTACGCTTTAGAGTGTGACAGTTGCGGTATTATTAGTAATGTTACAAATTATCTATTTGTAACATTACTGATAATACATATATATATACTTAGGTACTAAATTGATTAATATACATATATATATATATACATACAGACATATGCCGTAACAGTGGTATAGACATATAATAAATTGTATGTACATGCTATGCGTTCAGGACAAAAATCACTTGCGGGTTGCTAACTTTAAACCCAGCGTCAGCACATATCTATATGAAAAGTATACGAAATACGAAGATCTATTGAAAAGTATACGAAATTCTTACAAAACGGCCTGATGGTAGGTGCCAACAGTATCAGTGCTCGTTTTGAGAATACTTTACGATTTTATTTTTTGCCGATATGTTTTTTATTTAATTGCATATTGCAATATTTTTTATTCATGTTGTTGTATGTTCGTTTATTGTCTTAAACAAATACTCATTTCACCCCTATTATTAAGGGACTGACGGGTGATTTTTAAAATACATACCTTTACGTAGTGAAATACGTTCGGACAGTAATTCCATGTGCTCTTTCTACCGTATGAAGGACATAATTATCACGGAACAGTGAGTGCAATGTTGTCAGTAGTGAGATTTGCTGGTAAATTTAACCTTTTGGTTGCGTGGTTGCAGGAGGTGGAGCGGGAGGCGCCCAACAACGTGTATGTGATCGCCGTCTTCGGGCTCATCGGCGCCGCGCTGCAGGTAACTTATTGCGCTGCAGTTACTTACTTACTAGCTGTGCCCGCGAACTACGTTTCGCCATATATTTTTTCCCGTTTTTGCAACATTTTTCATTGATGCTCAGCTTCTATTAGTCAAAGCTTGATGTTATATAGCCTATAGCCTTCCTCGATAAATGGACTATCCAACACAAAAAGAATTTTCCAATTTGAATCCTTCCAATTTGAAGTAGCTCCTGAGATTAGCGCGTTCAACCAAACAAACAAACAATCAAATAAACTCTTATAGATGTAGTTTATGGCTGTGATATACACATTGACCCGTAGGGGTCGATGTTGTGAAACATTCCTAGATTTTTTATACGTATTCTTTTTCGACCCGGATAATAGGTAACTAGGTAGTTATTTGTTCAACAAGAAAGAAAGTTTTTCCTTTCTTGAATAAATACTTTCTTGATTTGTCTTTCCGTTCAATATGAAAGAAAATATGCGAGGTATTTTTGATTTAAAGGCACAAACAAATAGTTTGCTCTCGTGTGAATGTGAACATCACAATGATGGACTATAGTGAGAAAAGTAATATTGTACGTGAGATAACAATTAAAACAACAAGTTAAAAAAAGTGTCGCGAGTTAAGAAAATGGTATTCGAATTTCAAATATTTTTATTCACGCTGCAACAGTGCTATTCACAGTAAAATCAGTTTTTGCTGAAAATTTTTAGATAGAGTAAGTGGTTCATTTTCTTGTTGGGAGAAGTGAAAAACGCAGCTTCCTGCGTTCTCTGCTTTAACGCAAAGAAGTGGGGTTCTTTGGGTTCTCTTTTTTATTTCACAAAGTACACAATAAACTACATAAAGTATGTACTAAAAATAAACTAAAAGTTTTTTCGAACCACTTGCTCAAAAATGACATACTCTGTGTCATGTAAACCCAACATAAAGTAAACCATTTTTAAAGTCTCTAAAAACATTAATTAAAATTGTACCTACTGATTTTCCTTCTTTCCCTAGGAATTGAATGAATTTTTATTTGGAACACCAAAATTACCTACCTATGTACTTCTATCTATCTATCGATACCTAAACCTACCTACTTAAATTTTGATAGAAACCGAAAATATTGGATAAAAAATATAATTCTGAATCGACAACATATGCTCAGAAATCAGCGAAGACACTAAAATATAATAAAATCAAACAAAAATTTAATCGTGCAATGTTGTTTACATTAAAATTTGTAGTTAAAGTAAATATACATATACACTATTATACACTCCCGGACACGTAAATCGAGCCACCTTGCACTTTTGAATTATGTCGTACATACCTTAAAAAATATTTGGACAACCAAAAAGTTTTTGGTTGTCCAAATATTTTAGTATTTTTTGTAAAATTGGGAGTATATATTGGGAGTATAACTAATATGATTGTAAATAAATGCTGCATTTCTTATGCATTTGCTTTTATTATCTTGGAGGTGATGCGAAAAGCAGAGTATTTTCCTCGGGGATAAAGCAATCTAAGGTCCGTATTACAGAACGCAACGCAAGCAGCGTTTGAACTCCAATCACGCAAAGTTAGTTTTAAGTGTAGTGGGGCTAGCACTGTGTGGGCTAGCACGCAGTAGAATCGAAAATCGAATCGAAATCCAAATCGAGGAGTTTGTATGGCAATTTTATTGGCGCCACAACGGTGAGTAGCAGAACTAATAAAATTGCCATACAAACTCCTCGATTCGGATTTCGATTCGATTTTCGATTCTCCTGCGTGCTAGCCCCACTGATCACTACTTGAGTGTTCATCTGATTATAAGTGGCGTTTTAGGTGTCGATCAGCTGAAACTAGTAGATTCAATAACAGAGGTGCGATTTCGATTACGTTTGGTATTTTATTTTATATCGTCGTTTGTGCGGCCTCGGCATATTCGTCGGCTAACATAGCTGCTAGCTAGCACTTTTATTCAGCACCAGGCCACTGCTGGACAATCTTTCCCAGCACCAACATACTGCTGAACTATCTTGCCTAGCGCCAGCCTACTGCTGGGAATCTTGCCCAGCACCAGGCCACTGCTGAACAATCTTGGACAATCTTTTCCAGCACAAGCCCACTGCTGGGAATAATGCCCAGCACCAACTCACTGCTGAACAATCTATCCCAGCACCAGCCCACTGCTGAACAATCTTGCCCAGCACCAGCCCACTGCTGGACAATCTTGTCCAGCACAATCCCATTGTTGGGAATCATGCCCAGCACCAGTCCACTGCTGAACAATCTTGCCCAGCACCAGTCCACTGCTGGACAAACTTGTCCAGTACCATCCTACTGCTGGGTATCATGCCGAGCACCAGCCCACAGCTGAACAATTTTGCCCAGCACAAGTCCACTGCTGGGAATCTTGTCCACCATCCCACTGCTGGACAGTCTTGTCCAGCACCATCCCACTGCTGGAAATCTTTCCTAGCACCAGCCCCATTGATGAACACTCTCATCCAGCATCAGCCTACAGCTGGACACTCGCCCAGCATCAGATTGTGGCGTAAATATCTACTTTATTTGCTAACTTAATATGATTTTTTTTCTCAAGAGTGGTTTCGACCATACTTAAGTAGCGTGCGTACTTGAGCGTATTACGCACTTCTATAATAAGCAATTACTCAGATGAACAACGATCAATGAATCTCGTTTCAAGAAACATTCAAAAATTAAATCTCATCTTAAAACTATGTAGTTTTAAAACTAGATTTATTACTGAGAATCGTTTTGTAATTAATGCCTTAGTCTTGGCAGAGCTACGTTCAGGATTTGATAATTTAGCTACGCTCGGAAGTTAACCGTAGACTCCTTCGCTACGCTCGCGATTCAAGTCTACACCTGTGACAAAAGACACTGCATTATCCTCTAATGGTTAATAATCTACCTAATTACTATGACCTATGTCTTCCGTTCAAGGAGTTCATAGAGATTGAATGTGGAATTCCTTTTTAATTTTAGTGGAAGTGGAGGAAAATAAGTGTTTTTAAGAGTTGTTTATATTTGGAAGTAGAGATGGAAAAAACGTATCTTTGTTGAGATTGGATCATTTGTATCCGGATCAGTACAAAGATTCGAATCAGTAAAGTGCTTCATTTGCATCATTTGCATCAGTGACTCCGAATTAGTAGGTTTAGTAGGTATCGCAAATAAATGAAATAAATACCTTCATGAATTGTTTTTATTGAATGATGATTAATGACAGTCGTAGTGCAGAGGCCACCGTAGTGCTATCCACACTAATCGATTCACTCAATTTTTTTTTCCATTGAAGTTTTTATAGAAATCGATTTTCCTTCATACTTATTACAGGACTGTCAGTTAGTTGTTAAAGATCTAACTGGCTGGCGTATTTAAAAATCGATTTTATTTGGGCTAGTGTCTCTCTCACTCACCCACTAGTAATGAATTAGTGAGAGAGATGGCGGTTGGCGATCGCCTACGCAACGCGAAGCGCTCCGACTCCGAACTTTTCACTTATGTCAATCGTGTGAGCGCCGCGAGTAAAACCGAGATGCAATTGAGCGACACGATCCGAAGCGCTCCGACTCTGAATTATTTACCTATCTCAATCGTGCGAGCGCCGCGTGCCGATTGAAACAGAGATGCAATTGAGCGAATGATTCATTTGCAGCGCTGTTAGAGATTTGAATCAGTGAATCACTTGGAAGAAACGACTCACTGAGTCGTTTCTGTAAAGATCGACACATCTCTATTTGGAAGTACACTTTGCGCTGCCTCAGGTCGCTGCATTTGCGCTGGCGTGCCGGCTGGCGCGGCGAGCGGCCGACGGCGGGGGCGGGGGCGGCCTGGGAGGGAGCGGGGCGGCGCTAGGGGCGGGCGCGCCGCTGGCGGAGGACGCGGGCAAGGCGCGCGCGCGCGCGCTGGCCGCGCTGTCCGCGGCCGACGACGACGACGACGCGCCGCCGCCGCCCGGCTGGCGCAAGCGCGCCAACCTCGGCATGTACACCATACTCGACAAGATTTTCTAGCAGGTGCGTCAACCGATGTCTGCATCAAGATGGGTGGGGGCAGTAATTGGTCTACAGAAAGTACCAAAAATCACGGTTTTTAATTTCTTTGCTCAAAGTCCCACCCTCGCGCCTCCCAGGCCAGGCTCTAGGGAAGTGGAAGTTACTTTTATTCCCCCTGTGTATCCGCCCTTGGTCTGCAGAGACCAAACACGTAGCTAGATCTCGCTCAAATCGCTGTTTTTGCTTTAAGATAGTTGAAAGCGATCCAGTAGTCCGCCTATTTTTTATTTCCTTTGGGAAATAGAAGAAACTCACTGTTATAAAATACGGGACACCGTCATTTACACCCGGTATAGCCCATGGAAATGAGTACACCGTTCTTAAGCTTTTGTTACATAATATCCTTATTTTACAGTCAAAACTTACAATTTTGAGTTTTGACTGGTTTCACTGGTTAGAGGTGACTGCTCCCAGAGGTGTATTCAACATAGGCGTAGAGTCAACTTTTTTTCATTCCTACTTGTATTTGCAGACATCTTGAGTATATTCAGGATGTATGCACATACGAGGTTAATATGTTTCCTTAAAGTAGAATATTTTGCTTTGTTTTGGCGTCAATAAGTGCCTGTGAAGGCCTATGTTAAATTACGATTTTTGAATTTGAATTTGACAGCTATATTTGGACATTCTAAGTGAGCCCATAGCACTACAATGAGCGCCTCGGTCCCGCAGGACGCCGAGGGCGGGGTGGCGCCGCGGCCGCCCACGCCCACGGCGCCGCCCGCGCCGCCCGCCTTCATCTTCCTGCACGCCGACATATAGCCGGCCCTCACCTCACCTCACCTCACCTCGCCGCCGCACTAGACAACTGTCAAACTTGCCACGTGCAGTGTGCACCGCTGATAATATACGAACTGCGACAAATAATCATTGGCTCGGTAACACTATCAATCCATAAAGTTAGGTCGATGCACGAGAACAGAAAAACAAAGGAAGAGCATACGAGTGTCTGTTAGATCGGGACAGGGTTAACTTTGATGAATAATAATTATTATTATATCAAGACTAGCTGACTCTGTAAACTTCGTACAAGTCCCGGCAAACATCTTGAACATTTTCACAGATAAAAATACATGCGCAGTTGCAATATTTCATACAACAGCTTTTACTGCGCATGTCTTTTAATCTGTAAAAATAATCAAGACGTTCGCCGGGACCTGTAATAAATGTAATCTGTCACGGGTTGACAGATGACAGATCTAAATAAACAATCGCGAAGTGTACCGTAATTTACGATACAATTTACTTTATATTATTGTTTAGTTTTTTTTAGGATTGTCCCTATTATTATTTTTCTTCTTAAACCACCCCTGTATTAAAGCGAACAAAGGAAAAATGAATATTCTAATCGGTCAAGCGATCGATTGATCTTTATATGTAAGAAAAGATGAGCTCAATGCTTGCCCTACCTATTAAATAAGTATATGAATTAATGCAGAACTATCTTATATTGAACAATAATCACCAGTCTGGCGGAGACAATGTTGGATCTGCACTTCATATATAATTTTAATGCACAACTTTGTCGAAGTTTCAAGTGTAACTAACGAGGGAAACTACAATTACACTAACAATATTTAATTACACTTTTTAAACTACAATTTACTTGTAAGCGACACTCAAGTCCACGCCATAGTCACTGTACAAAGACTTTATACCGTATCTGTTCATGTAATCGAATTTACATGCAATATTGTTAATTAGCAACGTAGTTTTAAGAATTTAATAAATCGAGAGACTATCCATTATTATATTACTGCCCGTTGGCGCGCACTGCCAGTTATTAGGTATTTTATCAAGTAATGTACATAGTAACATAGAGAAATGTTTCACATTTACTGTTGTTATTATAAATTCATTCTTTTTGTATAACTTTGAGATGGCTGATTTAGACTCCATTCCGATTCAATTTGTAAAGAAGGAAAACAAAATAAGAAAATTTTCTCATCTTGTTCTGATTAAAAAACATTTACATCACAAAACGACAGCAGACTGTTTTTATTTTCTAAAATAAGAAACTAAAATACAAATGAAATAATAAAAAAAAGCATCTATCAAAATTGTTTATTTTCATAAAAATCGGATTGGAATAGAGTTTAAGTTTGGGGCACATTCCGACAGTTTTGTTGTTGTTAAAATATTATTGCGAGTTATAAAATAACAATTATACTTTATTTCTATACTTTATAGTTGTGTACGTACGAATTATTTGTTTAATTTTCTAACGAATTTAGACTGCCATATTTTATGTAGTGAGTTACTAATACATAAATAATTACCTATTAACTTTGTATGACAATATGAAGAATAGATTATAGTAGCCGGTGGGTGATTGTTAACAAAGGCTCGTTATCAGCAGATAACGGTTATGATTCATGATTCCAGTGGAGAGGTGAATGTGCGTATGAGTAAGCGTATTGAACGTTCAATTTGTAATTTAGTAGAGAAACCGATTTGTTGTCCGGGAAGTTGTGTAGATTTAATTAATGTAAGTCGTAGACGCCCGCCCGCGCGTAGGGCGGCTCCTCTTGCCTTGTAGCAGACGTTCCGACTATGGTGCTATCTTCGACAACACTAGAGCTGCGTTCGACTGATGTGATGACATGATGCTGTGATTCGCTTTAAAAGTGCCAGCCGGCGCCATTTCCAGTGGGGGCCGCAGCTCCCCGCGCCGCGCCCTTGCTCTTGCTAATACAATCTAAAATAATGTAGAGTTTCACATTAATTAACCTTAAAAACAATGAAATGGACTTCAATGTGCAAAGAGATGGTGCGGCGCGGGGAATACGGCCGTAAAGTTGTATCGTATGCCAGGTGCCAAATTTCGGCCAGGCGACCGGCGGGCGACGCGCCATAGTGGCCATTTGCGGCCATTCTAGGCTACACGCCGCCATTCCAGGCTACTCGTCGCCATTCCAGGCTACTTGCCGCTATTTGAGATTATATTGGCCATGTGTGACTCGATGAGTGGCGACGTCAGTCAGACGTAAAGACAATAACACGCACAAGCGCGCCCGCCGCCGCCGAGCCCTCCTAGCTCGTAGTGTTACATACGACTAGATACGTATAAATATAATGTACAATAGGTTATAAGAAGATATCGAGCAATAAAATTTTATTTTTTCACACTTGTTTCATTGTCTTCTTTGCTCATCTTTTTAACCGTCCCTCCGCGATCTGGTGGTCGAAACTACCGGGGGGGCTACCACCTAACTCATAGCGATCACTCGCTATCGTTTTCGTGACATTAGAACAATAGTTCTAATGTCAGCTGTGACATTAAAACTATTGTTTTAATGTCACGATAACGACAGCGAGTGATCGCTTTGAGTTAGGCGGTACGGCTGCGGGTGTTGATCGGGTCCGGGGTTCGATTCCTCATGCGGGCAGAAATTTTTCTGCTCGCTTGGCAGGCTACTACCGTCTTTTTGCCGCCATAATAACAATCTTAATACGAGTAGCATTGTTGTGTTCCGACGACCATTTCGCAAGACTGGTAAACAAGCAGGCTGATGGTAAGTGGTGGCTAAGTTGGGCTCTCCATCAAAAAAGTTGTCAATTTTTGTTGACACCACGTGTTAACAACACAATAGTGACAGCTTTTATTCTTGAGACTCTGCTTTTGATTAACTTTTGTTGACAAAGCGTAATGTCAACAAAAGTTGACAACTTTTGTTCGGCGGAGAGCCAACTTTAGGACTTCAATATACGTTGCTGACTTATGACATAAGATGTCAAGACAGTAGCCGGTAATGTCACTGCGGCATCTGCTGGCGGCAGGAAAGGTAAGAGGTACCAAGCAGACGACGCTGGGGGTTACTCTGTCTAAGAAAAAAAATTTCCTTTATAATAATAATGTCTAATCGCCTTGAAATTACTAATCATTGCGGCGTCAATACAAGGCTGTGTCGACTGTCTGATAAATAAAAACTTTTTAACAAGAAATTGAACCGCGGAAAAAAATAAAAAGCAAACACTGAAAAGTTAAAAATAATATAAGAATAGGTACAGACAATATCACACTTCTATATTGAAGTCGGTGCCAAACGATGATATCCTAGAAAGTATTTAAATTTGTCACCGACTTCAATATAGAAGTGTGATATTGTCTGTACCTATTCTTATATTATTTTTAACTTTTCAGTGTTTGCTTTTTAGTTTTTTCGGCGGTTCAATTTCTTGTTAAAAAGTTTTTATTTTATATTTTTTTGTGACTTTCATCTATTAATTCTACAATCAGTGACTGAATCATCAATTATCCCCCGTTTTTGTACCTTTAAGGTTGGAATTATTTTTTCAAATTTATATGGTACCACCCTCACCCTTTCCAATAAAAAAAGAATCATCAAAATCGGACTTGTCTGTAAAAAGTTATGCGTGATCATACATTTAAAAAAAATATACGCGTCGAATTGAGTACCTCCTCCGTGTTTTCGTCGGTAAAAAATAATCAAGAATACACTTAACGATCGCAATAAATTTTTGTTACACAATCAAGGGGCTGGTCCCTCAAAGATAAAGGAACTGGGTTTTGTTACAGATTCTTTAGGTTTGGTGGTAAATAAGGTCTTCAACCTTTACTACTCGTTACTCGACAAATACTTAATGGGTGGGCCAATTTTACCTAAACCCGGAGCTATTACTAATCGAAGCATTAATCGCAATTGAACGCGTCATGAATCATCATCACTGACTGTAGATAAAGGAATCAACTCCAAATGGTAGAATGAATTTCCTCAAACACTTCCGTATACCCACGCATATATGACAGTAGAAATATTTTAATTATTGATATTGGTGGAGGCAAGAGCTTTGCCTCCGTGGAGAACCACGGAGAATATAAATATTTAAGTATAACTTTTTTTTAAACAATTAAATTGGCAATCAATCTGGCTGGCCACTTGATAGTATAGGTGTACCAGAATCAGACGACTATTATAGAGCTGAAATTTCTTTAAAAAAATATAAGTGTCGTTATTGAAAAAAAATCTTGAACCACTATTGTTGATCTATAAATAATTTGTGATCTGAAATACTAGTTATAGTACAGGGTGTCCCAAAAAATAGTGTCAAACGAAAGTCCAGAGTTAGAGCACCTCTTGGAGTACCCGAATCACCCCCATGTATGTTCCGCGATTATTCGTAGTTTTAGAGTAATAATTTTTTTTTCTGACTTTTTGAAAATTTCGATCTAAAGAACTTAAAAATTTTTAATAAAAAAAAGTTAAACATATTTTAATGTTTTTCTTTATGCCACTGAATTATCTTTAGTGCTTCTTTTATGTCTAAAATAATCAGCTTCGTAACTTTTGTGGAAATTTAGAAAACAGTAGTGTAAAGTCAAAATTTGAATGTTAGTGAATAATTACTTAAAAATTCATCTTTAAATTAAAAATCTAAACAGGCGAATTCATGGTTTCTAAGTATGTGTAAAAACTTCTCTAGACTCTCTGCTTTCATAATAATTAAAAAAAAGTACTTAATAGGGCTACTTTGGCTTAAATCGGCCATCAAAGACAGCAAGGTGAAAATTTCATAAAACTCGACTTCTGAATAATTTTTTTAAAATTCCAATTATTTATTAATAAACCAAAAATGATTGTAGAAAAGCTAAAAATTTATTATTTGAAGGTCAAAAATAACTGTTCCTGCTGCCATCTTTAATAACCTTTGAAGGTTTATTATAACTTAATAAATGAAACAAAACATTATTTTCAAAGTATTTATTATTCGATCGCTTAAAGAAAGTTTTCAAAATGACGACCTTCGTGCTCAATACATATTCTACATCGTCTAAAAAGTTTTCTTTTAAATTTATAAATGCAATTCTGTTGTTTTTTATTGTTTCTTCCGCTTGTCTTAATTTTGTTCTTAACACTGTGACGTTTGTAATGTCCTTGGCGTATACTAATTCCTTGTAGTATCCCCAGACGAAAAAATCTATGGGGTTCATGTCGGGGGACCGTGGCGGCCACGCAATGGGCCCTCCACGACCGATCCATCTGCCTGGAAATGTTTCAGATAAATGTTGTCTAACATTTCTAGCAAAATGGCATGGAGCGCCGTCGTTTTGAAAAATCATATTTCTCCGCGTTAATAGGTCTACATCTTCTAATAAGACGCCGAGATCACGTCGTAGAAATTGCAAGTAGGCCTCGCTGTTCAGTCGGTCCGGTAGTTCAAACGGACCAATCAGCTGTCCGTTTAGGATGCCTGACCACAAATTGATACTAAATTGTTCTTGGAAATTAGATTCCCTTGTGAGGTGTGGATTTTCAATACTCCACGAATGGTAGTTATGCGCATTAAACACCCCACATCGCTTAAAATGTGATTCATCAGTCCATAGAATATTTTTAAAGAAATTTTCGTTTTCAGCTTGTCTCCGTAACATTTCCTGACAAAATGCCACCTTTCTCGGGTAGTCTGCGGGCTTGAGCTGCTGAACTTTCTGGATGTGATATGGGTGAAAACGCTCTTGATGAAGTATTCGATGTGCTTGTGATTTCGGAATTCCGATTCGACGTTCTATTGTTCTTAGACTAACTGATGGATCTCTCACCACTTCTTCGACCACTGATTGGACAGTATCTGGGTCACTCATTTCAGATGGGCGCCCTGATCTTCTACCTGGTAGGCGTCCTTCCATGTAAGAGTTATGTACTCTTAAAATCATGCGATGATCAGGCCAAGTTTCAGGCTGAGGTTCACCTCCATTTTGTACTTGCTGCCAGAACAACCTGGCTGCTTCAGAAGCATTTCCTCTTGCATATCCATAAAAGTAATGCATAAGAGCATATTCTTGCGATGAAAAAGACATCACAAAATGAAGAGCTTGAAAAGTCCGTTAAGAATGCCAAATTTGTCAAAATCCCGTATTCACACAAAACCAAATCGTAATCGCACTCAAGGTCCGTAAAGAAAGCAAAGTTCGTCAAATAATCACAAATGAGCGTATCGTACGTAAGGCGCAAACTAAAGCAGGCAAACGACTGGCGCCAGAACACAATAGGCGCTCGGACTACACCCCCCGCCTCATCCCCTTGTCACAAAGAATAGCATTCCTCAGTTACAGTTATCCATTTCGCCAATGAGAGTGAGAGAGATAGCAATAATGCGGTCTCTTTCATATCCTCTCACTCGGGCAATTTTTTAGCAGGTAAGTACTGCGTTACATCCAACACTACAACCGATGTGATCCGCGAGAAAAATATTTAAATATGGGTTTCATGTAGTTAATTTTTGCTAAATTGTAATTAATCTGAACCTTAGAAATTATAAAAAGACCAGATATTTTTTTTTATCATCTGATAGGAATTTGGTAAATTTTATGAAATTTTCACCTCGCTGTCTTTGATGGCCGATTTAAGCCAAAGTAGCCCTATTAAGTACTTCTTTTTTTAAATGATTATGAAAGCAGAGAGTCTAGAGAAGTTTTTACACATACTTAGAAACCATGAATTCGCCTGTTTAGATTTTTAATTTAAAGATGAATTTTTAAGTAATTATTCACTAACATTCAAATTTTGACTTTACACTACTGTTTTCTAAATTTCCACTAAAGTTACGAAGCTGATTATTTTAGACATAAAAGAAGCACTAAAGATGATTCAGTGGCAAAAAGAAAAACATTAAAATATGTTCTACTTTTTTTTATTTAAAATTTTTAAGTTCTTTGGATCAAAATTTTCAAAAAGTCTGAAAAAAATTATTACTCGAAAACTACGAATAATCGCGGAACATACATGGGGGTGATTCGGGTACTCCAAGAGGTGCTCTAACTCTGGACTTACGCTTGACACTATTTTTTGGGACACCCTGTATATTACGTCGTCGTATATTTCGTCATAATAATTGCCAAAAAGTTCTGGCCTACGACCTATTCTCAGACCTACCAAATAAACACAAAAATAAATCTAAAAATCGGTCAAGCCATTTCGGAGCTGTTCGATGACAAGCACTGTGGCAAGAGATTTCAATATATTTGATAAAAGAAAATTTTTTATTACAGCAAATTCAGCTCTACATTTACCATCAGATTCTGATACACCTATAAGTGGCCACATTTGTTCTATAAGTATGCATGAATGAATGAATAAACATCTTCATTACTTATAAAATTTTAGTTCAGCTTAACGGAGTAGAGTTGCCTTAGCGGCAATCTCTACCAGGCAACTTGTGCGTAGAGGAAATCCCACTTAAAACTTGTATGACGGGTTAAATAACAGTAATAATATGTATATTGTAATTTAAACTTAAATCAATAACTATACAATACATATACTATATACCTACCAAATAATTTAATATACTACGTAAATAATATTAATAATAATTCCTTTATTTTGTCAAACACGAGTATACATTAAATGCAGGTTGTCAGGTTTCTTCATTGTCCTTACATGTTTGGCCTTGTAGGGCATACAAAATCAAATCAAAATTAATCAAACTCTTGTGAAAGAACCCACTGTTGAGGAGGAGCTCGAGATGTTTCACATTCTTGGTCACCCATCATAGGCCTGACCATAGTCGTCGGTCGAGCGTGACGCGCCACAGAGCTCTATCGTCACTCCGAGTTTTAGCGTTAGTACAACTAATTCCTATTTCAAACAATTTACAGTACACGTTTGATTGTTTGTCGACTAGTTTGATTATGAGTGATATACAATGATAAGATATGGAGCGCCCGCGCCGCGGTTTGCCACCGCCAGTCCCGGTGAGCTCGGACAGACATGTAGACAACGGCCTCATTTTCACTCGTTATGTGTGCGTTCTCGGGTCATTGTGGTAGTGCCTCACATATAAACAACGTAACATAAATGTGGTAGTGCCTTACATACGAAGTATCGTAAATAAATGCGAAGTCGGCCATGTCGCGGTGCGGGGCGCGCCTCGCCGCCGCCGCCGCCGCCGCGCTCACTCACATCAACCTGCTGCTCATGGTGAGGACACTACTGAATATAACATACATTTTTACAGAGAAGCTGTACTAGTGCCATTGGTCATAGGACGTATAGAGTCCATATTCGTCTGCAAAAACAATGCAGGAAAAATCGGCGCCTCGCGCAGGTTTCGAAGCGTGTTTTCAATATGCCGACGTGATGCCATGATCAAATCAACCGCCGAAAACTAATCCAATCCGAGCCAAATCAATTTTAGGGATCTGTCTGTACCACGAAAGAAAAAAGACGGAACCTTTGATAGGAACATTTTGTTGCCCGTGTGTCTGTCAAGACTAGGGTTGCCAGGTCAAGACAGCAAAATATCGGGGCAGAAACTTGTAAGAATCGGGATTATAGCTTTTAAGGCAGGACAGCAAAAAAAATAACCAGATTTTAACTTAAGAAAGTAGATTTTACTTTAATTCATCAATTGATCCAATCTTATCTTATCTTATAACGGGGGGGCCCCAGGGGGCCCTGCACTTCGACCCTTAGGGATCCTTTGTACTTCCCCAATTTCTTCATTCATTGATTACTATCACCATTTATGGACCAATTGAGTGCACTCATGAGTCTCACAATTGGTCCAGGGGGGATAGCCTTGAAGTCTTCGGGTTTGGGATATCCAGTCCCAAAGAGACTCATTCTCCTACGAGAAAGGGAATCACAGTCGCACAATATGTGTTCCATGCTCTCCTCTCCCTCATTGCAGGCCCTACAGGTCTGTGTGTTGCTCAGACCCATTTTTGCTAGCATACGATTAATGCCAAAGTGGCCAGTCAGAGCACCCAACAGGAGTCGGATTTGCATTCTGCCTGAATTCATTGAGAATTTGTTGTAGTTCATCCAAACTGCGTTGTCTTTTTTGTTTTCTTATTCCGTGTGAGAAGGCAGCGAGAACGAAGCCCATACATACAGCCTATAGAGTTATATGTAGGTATTCATTTTAAATATTTAAGCCATACTTACTTAAAGCTTAAACTTAATACAGTCATAGTATTTAGCCGCTACTTTCTTATGGATAATTGTAAAATTTTTGGGATCTGGTAAAAAATCGGGACTTTTGCGTCCCGGTCATGTTTAAATCGGGATGAGTTTGTATATCACTTAAAATTGAGACGTCCCGCTCAGATCGGGGCACCTGCCCTTGTCAAGACCCTTTTTCTCAGGAACGCGTAGAGCAGGGGCGCTCAAAGTTGAACTGCTGGCGATCTACTTCAATATTGTTAGACTCCAATCGATCGACTCTGTGAGGTGCAAGTATGTATGATGCAGGATCTTGTACGCATATATTATATATATACTATGTCGCACATATTCGTATAATTTGCGATTTTGCAGGTAATCAAAGCCTATAGGGTTCTTTTTGTAGAATGTTTTATCTTATAAATCTAAAATTTTTCGAGTAAATAGGTTTTTTTATTGCAACTGACTTGACAAACAAGCAAACTGGTAAACATAAATGGTAACAGTCACCACATACATGTGGCTCCTGTGAGATTCGCAGCAAATCTGCAATCCCCACAAGAACCACAGTGTACGTTGCCAACTTGTGACATCAGATGTAAAGTCACGGTACCGAGTAATTTCACTGCCATATCTTACTCCTCAATCCGGAACATTGCACATACGCCCAGACCGGAACAAATTTCTGTAGGCCATACAAAACATTTGTCCCGTACGGGAATCGAACCCGCGACCCGTTGCGCAGTAGGTGATCACTCGACCTCTGCGCTAAACGTGTCTTCATAAGGTGGTGGAGAAGGTGGTAATGGCAATAGGTTTATTGACCTTATTATACGTGTATTTTGAACAAAATCAGGTGTATTTGCACGCCCCGCCTGAATACTGCTGTATTGATAAGCCTGATAAGATAGCGCCAGTGCCAGTGCCATGCCATCCGCTCGGTGCCGGTCGCGGGGAACACCGCATGGCTCAGCAATAGTCACGAATTTACGATCTTGAAATGGTATTATTTTGTGGCTTTTAACATTTTTTACAAATCGGGATAATCTACATAGGATTGCAATATACCTACAGAAGACCAACGAATTTAGCTATACGAAAAGAAAAACGAAAATATTATTGGAGAAGACCAAACACAGTAACAATGAAAAAAATGCCGTGTTTAAATTTCGACATGGTTTCTATCCACTTACGAGCTGCATTATTTGACTTGTATATTAAGGGCCTATGGCGCGAAAAATAGCAAAAAGGCCGTTGGCGTTTTTGATATTTTACGTTAACGTTCCAGTTAACTGACCGGGAAAAAATAAATTTAAATTCTTAAATTATGTGTTTACACAATCACCGTCACCATTTTTCAAATTTACATACCATTTCGTTAAAAAATAGCATCAATTTTACTTAAAATTTGGGTTACACACATATACCGTTCGTGATTTTTAGCTTCATTAATTAACCCTATTGTATTTTCATTTAACAAATATATAGAACAAGGGTAAGCAAAACACTGACACCGTGGTATTTTTTTTAATTATCGTATATTGATTTTTATATGAAATTTTTTACATACATTTATCGATTTTCTTACAAATACTTGGCTCGGGCGCGTCGAAAATCAGTGTGCAATCAAGACTCGAAGTGAGAACACGTCGCTTTGAGCTAGCTCCCGGTTACGTAATTATTTGTGTATGTATACGACGCGAAGTCCTACGGAGTAATCGGAGAAGTTGATAACTAACAATTTTATTATTTGTGGCTGCCGTACGAAAAACCTTCAACCTTTTTACAAGCTTTTATTTATCTTTTGCATGTTCGGGTCTAATCTTGCGAGTTAAATTTGACTCACTTCCCGGTTTCCGATTAAGCTGAAATTTTGCATGCATATGTATAAATATATTATGATGACGACATGGAGCTGATCTGATGTTGGAGCTGAAAGGTGGCCATAGGAACTCCGCAATAAAACGACATAGCCCCATCGAGTTTGAGCTCGTTTGATTCGTATTGACGAGAACTTTGATCTTATATGGTAACCAGGGTCTGATGCTGAATCTGGAAGGTTGCCATAGTAACTCCGCAATCAAACAATGCAACCCCATCGAGTTTAGGCTCGTTTGATTCGTATTGACGAGTACTTTGATCCTATATGGTAACCAGGGTCTGATGCTGGATCTGGAAGGTGGCCATAGGAACTCCGCAATCAAACAACGCAACCCTATCGAGTTTGGGCTTGTTTGATTCGTATTGACGAGTACTTTGGTCCTATGTGGTAACCAGGGTCTGATACTGGAACTGGAAGCTGGCCATAGGAACTCCGCAATAAAACGACACAACCCCATCAAGTTTGGGTTTGTTTGATTCGTATTGACGAGTACTTTGGTCCTACATGGTAACCAGGGTCTGATGCTGGAGCTGGAAGGTAGCCATAGGAACTCCGCAATAAAACGACACAACCCCATCAAGTTTGGGGTCGTTTGATTCGTATTGACGAGTACTTTGGTCCTATGTGGTAACCAGGGTCTGATGCTGGAGCTGGAAGGTAGCCAAAGGAACTCCGCAATCAAACAACGCAACCCCATTGAGTTTGGGCTCGTTTCAATTGTATTGACGAGCGCTTTGGTCCTATATGGTAACCAGGGTCTGATCCTGGAACTGGAAGGTGGCCATAGGAACTCCGCAATCAAACAACGCAACCCCATCGAGTTTGGGCTCGTTTGAATTGTATTGACGAGCACTTTGGTCCTATATGGTAACCAGGGTCTGATGCCGGAACTGGAAGGTGGCCATAGGAACTCTGCAATAAAACGACACAACCCCATCGAATTTGGGCTCGTTTGATTCGTATTGACGAGTACTTTGGACCTATGTGGTAATCAGGGTCTGATGCTGGAGCTGGAAGGTAGCCATAGGAACTCCGCAATAAAACGACACAACCCCATCAAGTTTGGGGTCCTTTGATTCGTATTGACGAGTACTTTGGTCCTACATGGTAACCAGGGTCTGATGCTGGAGCTGGAAGATAGCCAAAGGAACTCCGCAATAAAACGACACAATCCCATCGAGTTTGGGCTTGTTTGATTCGTATTGACGAGTACTTTGGTCCTATGTGGTAACCAGGGTCTGATACTGGAACTGGAAGCTGGCCATAGAAACTCCGCAATAAAACGACACAACCCCATCAAGTTTGGGTTTGTTTGATTCGTATTGACGAGTACTTTGGTCCTACATGGTAACCAGGGTCTGATGCTGGAGCTGGAAGGTAGCCATAAGAACTCCGCAATAAAACGACACAATCCCATAGAGTTTGGGCTCGTTTGATTCGTATTGACGAGTACTTTGGTCCTATATGGTAACCAGGGTCTGATGCTGGAGTTGAAAGGTGGCCAAAGGAACTCCGAAATTAAATGACGCAACCCCATCGAGTTTGGGCTTGTTTGATTCGTATTGACGAGTACTTCGGTCCTATATGATTTTTCTTGATGAGTACTTTGAGCCTTGCCTAGATAATATCCATACGCAACCCCATCAATTTCTTTTGTGTGACCTTCCCCAATTTAGGTGTCAAATGAAAGAGCTTGAATTGTAGAATGAATTGTAGAATATAGTATATTCTGAAAGACAATCTAATACAAGATGGCCGCCGACACAAATTGATAGATTATTTTTATGTACAATCCCCACAATATGGGTCTGTATATGGGGTATCAAATGAAAGTTCGTAAAATACAGTACACCACGAAAAAAACTAGAACAAGATGGCCGCTATCACAAAAGAATTTTTAAAACAAGCTTTTATTTTAATGTCCTAAAAAAGAAAATAAACTTTAATTTATTTTTTTATTACAATCTAGCGAATGGCTTCAATGCACTAAAAAGTGCGTTGAGCACAAGAAAATATTCATTTCATATTTGTTTATTACTAAATTATTATATGTATATTATATAAAATAATTTGTAGATACAACTAAAAATAAAGAACTCGGTAGTCATTAAAATATTTCGTATTATTTGAGTAATTAGTTTAAAAAAAGTTTTTTTTAAAAACAAGCTTATATTATAATGCCTTAAAAGAGGAAAATAAACTTTAATTTATTAATATTATAATGCCTTAAAAGAGGAAAATAAACTTTAATTTATTACAAGATATATTTTCTTATAAAAATATAAAAGCTTGTGCGAGAATTAGGATAAACAATAAAACAATTTAACTTGATTATTATATTTATTTTTTTGTAATAAATAACGTTTTGTACAGCATTGTCATACACACATGACAATGCTGTGCAGTCCTGAAATTTAAATGCATAGATGATCCCTTTTTTGAAAAACTCGAATCCGTTATAACTGCTGCCTCACGGAAACTCGGTGTCCTGAACAAGGTGCGTAGGTATTTTGCGCCGGACCAACTATGCCTGTTGTATAAAACTCAGGTTAGGTCTTGCGTGGAATATTGCTCGCACTCCGGCTCCGCTCAGTACCTCCTCGATGCTCTGGACAGATTACAGCGTCGTGCTATTCGAATAATTGGCGATGTAGAGGCAACTAACACCCTCGAGCCTCTACAACTTCGACGTGACATCGCCTCTTTTAGCGCCTTTTACCGAATGTTCCACGGGGAATGCTCTGAGGAGCTCTTTAACCTTATCCCTCCCTCTCCATTCCTTCACAGAAACACGCGTAAGGGTCTATGCAGTCATCCTTATACTGTATCCTCCTTTTCACACCGTACCAAGAAATTCCAAGATTCCTTCTTCTTTTTTTATTGCTACTAAGTTGGCAAAAAAGCAAACTGCCCACCTGATGGTAAGTGGTAACAGTCACCTATAATACATGTGTCTCGTGTGACATTCGCAGTAAAACTGCAACCCCCACAAGGGCCACAGTGTACGTTGCCAACTTGTGACTTAAGATGTAAAGTCACGGTACCCAGTAATTTCAGTGCCATATCTTACCCTTCAAACCGGAACACAGCAATGCAAGCACTGCTGCTTTGAAATAGGTAAGACGGAGGTACCCAAGCACACGACCTTGGTACAGAGTCTCCCTCCGGTAAGTCTTCTGTCGGTCATCCCACACTTGGAATTCTCTACCTGTGCACGTTTTTCCTCCATCCTACAACATGGGTTCCTTCAAAAGAGGTGTGAAAAACATCTTTTAGGCCGGCAAGGGGCGGGCAGGTTGGATAGTGGATGTCCTCACACCTCTATCTGTCAACTCATTTGGGCCTCTTTCACCGCTTAACATCAGGCGGGAGGAGGTCATATGCCAGGCCCTCCATAAAAAAACTGTTTAAGTACCTTGCCCGTATGTATTTACTTGGTAAGCCTTAAATAAATAAATATTGGTAATTCTAAGAAAAAAATATTTGTTTTTTATAAAATGGGTAAATCTTGCGACAAGCTTTTATATTTTATTAAAAACTAGCTGTGCCGGCGAACTACGTTTCGCCATAATAACGGCGAACTAATGTTTTGCCGTAATAAAAAATAGCCTACGACCTATTCTCAGACCTACTGAATATACACAAAACATTTCATAAAGATCGGTCAAGCCGTTTCGGAGGAGTTCTGTAACAAACACTGTGACACGAGAATTTTATATATTAGATGTATCATGTAATAAATTAAAATTTATTTTCGTCTTATTAGGGCTTTAAAATAAAATCCTAGTGTGGGGCGACTTTTTTTTAAATCTTACTATTATTTTATATTTTATCATTTTGTAATCGCATGGCCGCCATTACGAAACTCGACCAAAGTACTCGTCATTACGAAACAAACGAGCCCAAAACTCGATGGGCTTGTGTCGTTTTATTGCGGAGTTCCCATGGCCACCTTCCAGTTCCAGCATCACACCCTGGTTACCATATAAGATCAAAGTACTCGTCAATACGAATCAAACGAGCCCAAACTCGATGGGGTTGTGTCGTTTTATTGCGGAGTTCCTATGGCCACCTTCCAGCTCCAGCATCAGACCCTGGTTACCATATAGGACCAAAGTCCTCGTCATTACGAATCAAACGAGCCCAAACTCGATAGGGTTATGTCGTTTTATTGCGGAGGTCCTATGGCCACCTTCCAGCTCCAGCATCAGACCCTGGTTACCATATAGGACCAAAGTACTCGTCATTACGAACCAAACGAGCTCAAACTCGATAGGGTTACGTCCTTTTATTGCGGAGGTCCTATGGCCACATTCCAGCTCCAGCATCTGACCCTGGTTACCATATAGGACCAAAGTACTCGTCAATACGAATGAAATGAGCACAAACTCAATGGGGTTGTGTCGTTTTATTGCGGAGTTCCTATGGTCACCTTCCAGCTCCAGCATCAGACCCTGGTTACCATATAGAACCAAAGTACTCGTCATTACGAATCAAACGAGCCCAAACTCGATAGGGTTATGTCGTTTTATTGCGGAGGTCCCATGGCCACCTCCCAGCTCCAGCATCAGACCCTGGTTACCATATAGGACCAAAGTACTCGTCATTACGAACCAAACGAGCCCAAACTCGATAGGGTTACGTCCTTTTATTGCGGAGGTCCTATGGCCACCGTCCAGTTCCTTCATCAGATCAGCTCCATGTTATCATAACATTGCATTGTCACGATATACATATTATTATGTGCAAAATTTCATCCAATTCGAAAACCGAGAAGTGGTCAAATCTACATACATACATACAGTGCAAGCTAAATAAAAGCTTGTAAAAATAAAAGTTGATCAAACACATCCCTGTATTTACTATAGTATAATACAGTAAATAATAAACACCTATTAAATTCAAAATTAACATCTACGATATTTTGCTAGGCGGCCGTACCGATTGCGCGACCGAGTGCGCTTGTGTGCGTGAGCGACGCACACAAACAGAGACTAGAGAAATTTACCTAAACTAGCTCGGGCTCGCGCGGATGGTGGGCCCTTAATCTATCTGTGGTTTAGTTATTCCTCGAGGTCTTTTAAGCGAGATGCAAGTCTCTTCTCGATGAGTCGAGTTGGATTGTTTCCTTTCTTCCATGGTTTCGTGTACAGTGAACAAAATGATTTCTACACTATTATTATAAAGATGAAAGATTTGCATGTAATATGTATGTAACGAATAAACTTAAAAACTACTCAAATAATTTCAAAAATTTTTTCACCATTAGAATGTTACTCCTGATGAACATAGGCTACAAAATTATTTTCCCAACGGAAAAGTATAATTTTCCCACGGGAAAACAAAAACAATGCGGTCGAAGAAACAGCATGCGGAGCACGGGCTGCCAAGATTGGACTTGAGTCACGCATTATCTCAAAATTTCAGTGACATAATCTCTATGTCCTAAAGAATAGCACGGCGGCGAGTATTTAGTGTGACTGACGTGATAAAAATTAGTTTTATCATAAACTTCTTGCTCTTTGGCTGCTGCTACATCTTCCAAAGTATTAAAGCCCACGCTTCAGCCACAGCAGTGAGCACATGCACTCCAAGAAATTTGTGACTAAACTCAGTCACACGTGTCCCTGACGGGCGTTAAGAAATTTATCACGTCAGTCACACTAAATACACGCCGCCGTGCTGCTCAATAAGATAAAGAGATTATGTCCCTAAAATGGCATCAAAATTGACGTTTACAAGTGCACAAATTGTACCTAAATTAAATAAAGAAGTTTTCACTTTGACTTTTGACTTTGATTTGTGAGATAATGCGTGACTCGAGTCCAGCGCTGGTCGCCCGTGCTCCGCCTGCACTGCAGTGATATATATAACAAGCGGTCGTCAGATGTACGTGGGCGCGGCGCTGGTGTGCGCGGCGCGGCTGCAGTGGGACCCGAGCCTGTACGTGGCGCTGCGCGCGGCGGCGCCGGCCGAGGCGCGCGCCGCCGCCGCCGCGCTGCCCGCCGCCGCGCTGGCCGCCGCCGCGCTGGCGCACCTCGCGCCCGCCGCCGCCGCCACCGCGCCGCCCACACGTCGTCGCCTGCTGCTGCTACTGGTAACTTCGCCGCTTCCTTCCTTAAGGCGGTACTGTCCCGTTTTCGAACAATTCTGATTTGCTATATCGCCACAAATATAAAACACACAGTTCTCAAATTCATATAAGTATTCTCGAATACTTATATAGACTCTATCTAATAAATTCTCGGCTCATCTACCGCAGTGTCTCAAGACGAAAGTCTGCAATTCGTGCGTGTTACCAGTGATGACGTGCGGAACTGAGACGTGGCCGCTTACAATGGGTCTCATAAGAAGGCTCGAAGACACTCAAAGGGCCATTGCCCTCGAGGGCTACGTTAGGGGTTTCTCTACGTGATCGCATCGAAAATGATGAGCTCCATAGAAGAACTAGAGCTACCGTCGTAGCCCAAAGCATTGCAAACCTTAAGTGGCAGTGGGCAGAACACATCACTCGTAGGACTGGCGGCAAGTTGGGGCGGGGCGGTCCTCGAGTGGTGGCCGCGTACGAGAGACGCAGTGTTGGCAGGCCCCCATAAGGTGGACCGACGATCTGGTGAAGGACGCGGGAAGCCGCTGGATGCGAGAGGCTTAGGACCGATCGGTATGAAGATCCTTGGGGGAGGCCTATGTCCAACAGTGTCCAACAGAAATGATGATGATCATAATATTACCCCAACATTCTTAAAGACCAAAACATGATTAATAATTTCACTCGATAGAAAAAATCCAAAGATCACTGTTCAATATTTTAAAACAACTGTGAATCAGAAAATACAATAATGATAGGATTAAACGAACTTACCTAAAGTGAAGTTCAATCCATATTATATGAAGTAATTAGTCCAAGGTATAACTATTGTAGTAACGCCTTCTTCCGCTACTAAATACGCGAATTTTAAAGACACCATTAAAAATATAAAAGAAAAATACACCTGGCAACTCCACCGTCACCATAGCTCATTAGTTTAGAGTATTAGGTATATATAATTGGGTTAGTAATTTATTACTTCAAAAGGGAAGGGTGGGATGCTCCATACCTTGGACTAATTACTTCATATAATATGGATTGAACTTCACTTTAGGTAAGTTCGTTTAATCCTATCATTATATTCGTAATTAGTCCAAGGTATAACTATTGTAGATGTTTAGAGTTTTTGATAAATAGGTAAACATTAGTACCTATTTACTAACTATCAATAGGTATTCAATAACATTCAATATTTATTTCATAATGTAGATAACGTTTACTAGTGTTAACAGTTTCATGTTAACCATATAATAACTATAAATTTCAAGAACTACCAGCCGTGGCAAAAAGCTTTGCCAATCTAACTGGCGTGGTATATTATAATATTTAGCAAATATCGATAATTTATTAGATCATCCAATAGTGGGGATATGCCACCCAATGTGTTATCTAACTCTTTGTAAGTTTCGGTTCCCTTTCCAGATTGAAACCTAATGGGATTTCACTGTACAGTACAGAGACTCAGTTAATTTTGCCTTAGTGAAATATTTGTAAGTACAGAAGTTAATAATGAATATCAAATACATTAAAAATAATTTAGCCTTAGTCTGTTCCACAAACAAACTACATAATCGCCACGCGAAAATGTAATAGTAATAAAATCCTGAAATCAATCATTTACCATTATAGGTACCTATTTGTACTTTGGAATGTCCCATGGACAGAGTACATAATCGCCACGCGAAAATGTAGAATTAACAATTCCTTAGGACTGTCCCACGGACAGAGTACATAATCGCCACGCGATAATGTAGAATTAACAATTCCTTAAAATCATTCATATGCCTGGACATATATTTGTCCTTTAACTTGTCCCACGGACAGAGTACCTACATCCTCGCCACGCGAAAATGTAGAATTAACGATTCCCTAAAAAAAAATTTTTATGTGCTTTGAAAGATATATGTCCTTCAGCCTGTCCCACGGACAGAGTACATAATCGCCACGCGAAAATGTAAAATAGTGATTTACTGAAAATGTTTATTCGCCTTTAGAATATTATAAACAGTTAGTCCTGCCCTATATGCATGATAATTTGAAGCATATTGTTTGGAGGCTGATGAATAAATAGAATATTAATATGAAAGATGAACAATTAGATTAACTTTCCTCCATTGTTTGCTTTAGTCATCTACTAATGGATTGAGTAGTAGTATTTTAAGTCTAAAATAAATTTATTTCTATGGTCCTTTATTATTTGTTACTTCTAAAGCAATAACAAAGTTCTCACAAGTAAAATATCTGGAATAATCTTTAAATAGAGAAGAGACAACTTGCTTAAGTGTCGCTGTCATAGAACTTTTAATATCTCTTAAAATAGCCATCTTAATTTGAGAAAACTATAATTAATACATAACTAATTATGTATAGGATTTGTGACTTTTTGGGCAGTGGTTTTGCTAATAATAGCAGTTTTTAATGTCAGTTTTCTTGAGTCTAGGTTATTTCAATGTCAGGTTTCTAGATGACCCATGCTTAAGGTAATATAAAACTATGGCAGGATTGCATATGCCATATTCCATTATGCTGACATACATTGGCTTTGTCAGACATAGTCTTTTAACTCGATTTATCCATTTTTTTTATTTTATCATCTGACCTTATTCTATTGCCTATAGTTAGATAATTGGAGTAAGAGCTGAACAGTGAAAATGCAATCATTGATGTGATGCTTCTGCTTTAAAAATAAACATAAGATTTGAAAAAAGAAACTTTTTGGTATTAAAACATTGGATAGATCTGAATGAAACATTATTTCTTTGCAGTAAGCCTGAGTGGTAATGGTCTAAAAAGGAAATACTTAGATTCCTTAAGCTCTGTCAGTTATAACTCTGCAAAAATTTCAAAATCAAAGAAAAGGAGTTTCTTCTTCATTTATAAAAATATTAATCCTATGGTAAAAGTATCAACATTTGAAACATAAGACGACGCCATGATTACATGTATATAATAAAATATAATTTATTTATCATATAATCATTTTTATTTTTTTTTATTGAAATGTGTTACAAATGAATCAATGCATCACAAATCTTAGAAGTCCTGCGATAGTTTCCAACTTACATCTGCATTGAGACTACAAGATTTAAAATCAGCTTAATAATATTTTGAAATTTTATATATTAAGCAAAAAATCAAATGCTGCTAGTTTCACACCACAGCCAAATGTTTAGCAAGATCATTTGGATTGATATCAAACTGAGCTTTTTCTGTTAATGTATTGAAAGTGTGGTGTTATCTATTTTTAATAAAATATCACATCTACTTGAGAGGTCAGCAAAACATCTTAATGCATAATTATGTATCTAACAGTTCTAAGAAATTGATACTGTCTTGCTTTTACCATTTAATTACTGTCAGTTGATAATACACCTGAGAAAATATCTAAAGAAAATGTTTAGGAAGTACTCCATATCGCAGAATCATTTTACAATACTTTTCAGATACATAAGCATGTTGTAATTGCCCCCCCAACGTTCAAAGTCATAAACTTATATCTATCTGAGCTCAAAGTGTAAACAATTAAACTGCCATTCCTAATGAAACATTGAGCAAAATTACATACCAAATTTATTTATAAGTGATGATGACTAATAGTGTGATACATTTCCTTTCTATTGCACTTAATCTTTAAAGTCATATCCAAGGAATATATTTTAAAACCTACAAATTATTTTACATTGAATAAAATTAGTAAAATTTTATTTTTATTTAAAAAATAAAGCCTAACTATTGTAAACCGTTATAAGTTATAGTTTAAAATTACAATAACTAACATTTCTTATTGATTTATCAATATTTTAATCAAGTCGTCAAACACTTATTAATTTTAATTATTATGTTCTTTATTCAGCTTTTTTCTTAAATATATATATATTTTTTACAATATAAAAATACACATTTTTTTTTTTTAAATAAAAATACCTGAAATTGAATTGAGACAAATGGTTAAGGTATGTATGTACTGTATTTAACCCGCATGGTAAAAGCAATTGTATTCATACAATTATTCAAACATAAAAATTAACAATTTTCTTCGTTATGAATAATTTGGATGTAAATAGTGCATGCATTAATTTAATCAAATCTATAACAAGAAATCTTCATTTGAAAGTTTAGATTTTCAATAAACTTATTATCAACTTATTTTAAGAAATCATTATTTTATTTTGAAATAAATCTATGGAACCATCCTTTTAGGAATAGTAAAATGGTAAAACTCTAGAAATCTTTGCATGGGGCCAAGCATTTCTGCTACCTATGCAGTTGTTAATTTGTTTGTATAATTATCCATTTCACAATATTTATTATTGTCCAGTGGATAATAAACTTGATTCAAAATAGTAACAAAATGTATTACATAGTCTCTTATCCACTTTTAAAATTAATTGACCTCGGTTATTTATTCCCACGATGGGTAAAAATATGGGGTCTATGGATACTTGGTTCGAGACTGGCTGCTGAAAACAGAGCATGTTCATTCGTGACCTGAATGATAGTTGAGGTTGGCCCTCTCTCTATGAGCCTCTCCGAGGAGGATATTGTTAGAAATTATTGCAGCACACAGGCTGCTGGTAGGTTTTCAAATTAGAAGCAAATTTTTGAGGTTTTTATACATGGCTTATATTTTAGAATGTTTATCATTCTTTTTATGACTGTAAATAATTTTACACTTTTATTGGAGTACAAATATTCATCCCTCTTATTGCTTTTAATAGCTTCTATTAGGTCTTTTATAAAAGCATAGTCATGTTTCCTTCTGATCCTGCTGTACTGACATTGTAAACTTATTGCATTGTAATCTAAAGACATCACTCAGATATTTTAAGAAGATTGTTTGGAAATTGAAGTCAATACTTGTGATATTACAGCTATTGCAAAGCTCATTTCCTTTGACTTTATTTTTCGAGTAATTTATCTCAAGTTTTAGAAGGATATTAGGAATTTCCATGTTATGTTATGGACCATCTAACAGTTTGCAGTTTTCAAGAAACTTTATCTACATAGGCAACCTCAATTAAAATATTTTTCAATGCAATTCTTTGTAAACTTGGTCATAAATATAAACTACTCGTATATACCATAATTTCCTATAAAGGTATTTGTGCTTTAGCCTATATCCAATGAATAGAGTTCATAATCGAGTAGGTACCTAGATACATCATCTAATTCATTTGCCTTGATAGGTAACGCTTTCCCACGGAAAGCAGGCAGTTTTAAAAAATATATTTCTTATTATAAAATTTTATCTAAATTAATTGTATCTAGGTCCTCTTGCCAAGCTAAATCAAAATTACGACGCATCTTCAAAACAGGTAGGTACTTACTGTTTCGACATCTTGGGTTATTTTCTTTATGTTAAGATAACCATTTTACTTTCGAACAACTTTTGACATCTTTTCTCCATTTTTATCACTGCGTATCTGGATTTTAGTTTTATTTAGATAATTAAATCACTTTAAAAAACATCAACATGTAAAATATGTGTCAGCTGCGTAGAGCGCGAAAAAAACGAATGAGCTATGGTGACGGTGGAGTTGCCAGGTGTATTTTTCTTTTATATTTTTAATGGTGTCTTTAAAATTCGCGTATTTAGTAGCGGAAGAAGGCGTTACTACAATAGTTATACCTTGGACTAATTACGAATATAATAAATAACACAATAAGTTTGACCAATAGACGTACATCTTTATTGTCTAGAAAATTGCAAACATACATTTTTTATTTTCTAAACCATTTTCCAAAAATCTTTAAAAAAATAGGCTCTTAGTTTTTTGCATGGAGATTGGTAATCAGACTATGCAACATTGGAATCATCATAATTCGATGAAACGAACCAGATAAACTGGTCGTCGTGGTGCGACCAATGGACTCGCACCACGTGGTCCTGAAATCTACTAGTCTGCGTGGTTCAATTTCGAAATTTTAACTTTTTTGTCCATTTATGAAAATGTTCGTTTAGTCCGATTTTTTTAATACAACTAAGTTGGTAAACAAGCATACTGCCCACCTGATGGAAAGTGGTAACAATCACCTATAAGCACATGTAGTTCCTGTGAGATTCGCAGCAAATCTGCAACTCCCACAAGAACCTAACTAACTTGTGACATAAGATGGAAAGTCACGGTACCCAGTAATTTCACTGCTATATCTTACCCTTCACAAGAAATAGGTAAGACGGAGGGACCCAAGCAGGCGACCCTAGTACATTCTTCCTCCGGAAGACTTGATTGATCAAGCTATGCGGTCGAACCACCGCTAGAGGGGCCTGTCGCGGGTGTGCAAAAAGCGGGTGTTTCCGGACGCCGAACCGCCCCAACTACGGAGGGCCCGGGTTGATTCAGTGGGTATGTGGAGCGTCTCACGCTGGTCATATTCAGGTATGGTGAGATATAGGCGCTTAACACATTGCCGCCGCATCCCGCTGCGGTGTACGGAGGGACGAAAACCGCATGCGGCTGCGGCGGCACGGAACCGTGTCACCGTACGGTTTGCTCCGTATCTCCGTCCGGAGCTGCGATGCACGACGCCCCGCGTCACCGCATTATCTATGTCGAGATCTATTACGTGTATGCACGCCCTTTCTACGCAAAAATCTGTACGATACTGCGGCACAGTGTGGCATAGCCCGCGGACCTAATCGCATCACCGTCCGGGAGTGCGGTGCCGTCGCGCGCGCCGTACAACCGCACGGACATGCGGTGTGAGTGTGTTATACCCTGCGGTTTTTGTATACAAATTAAGATTCTTCAGTCAAAATTAAAAACCGCAGCACCGCACACCGGAGTGATGTCCGGTGCAATGTGTTATGCGGCATAGCATTGTTTGTAAAAAGCCAGCTAAGTCCGAACGGTATTTCCAGTACGTGTCGGGGACGGCGGCGCTGGTGGCCGGCGAGGTGAGCGCGGCGCTGTGGGTGCGGGGCCGCGTGCGCGCGCTGCTGGCGTCGCAGCCGGCGGCCAGGCTGCGCGCGCTGCTCGCCGCGCACGACCACCTGCTGGCCGCGCTGCACGCGCTCGCGCCCTGGTACGACCTCCCCGACAAGCTGGAGGCCATCATCGCGGTGCGTGCTCGCGGTTTCTACACGACACAATGCCACCGCGCTGCCGGTGTGCGTCGGTGGCGCTGTGGACTCGGCACTCGCCTTCCGACCTGGAGGTCCGGGGTTCGAGACCACCATGTACCAATGTGTTTTCGTTTTTCGCATTTCATGATGTACATTTGTCTGACGCTCCAACGCTGAAGGAAAACATCCTCCTGCATACATCTGCGAAGAAATTCAATGGTGTAGGTGAAGTCAACCAATCCGCACTAGGCCAGCGTGGTTGGCTAAGGCCTAAGCACTAGCTTAGGGTAGGCTCGAGCCTCTCGGTGGGGACCGTATATGAGCTGTTATTATGTTGATGATGATGACTACCGGTGTACATTTCATTACTGTTGATTGTGTAGTAGTACTATCCATTAAATCTTATTATTTCGAAAGACCATTTACCGTTTCGCAATGGTCCTTCGAGCCGGAGCCTATGGAGTTGCTTAAGTATTCTGTTAGGTTTTTTCCATTCATTTTGAAAGTTTTACTTGAATTATTTCAACAAGTGTTTTTTGCCCTTAGCAGTAGTCTTTTCATACTACAGGTTAAAAATTCAATATCTTTTATTGAAATTGAATAAAAACATAATCACTTTTGTATATTTTAACGTTGACTTCAATACGACCCCAGAATTCCCGGGTAACGTGAACCGATCGTTGTGAGTGTAGGAGGCGGAAGAGAACCTGCCGCGCAATCTGCAGGTGGCGGCGGGCGCGGCGCTGGCGCTGCTGGCGCTGCAGCTGGCGGCCGCGCTGGCCGCGCTGGCGCTGGCGCTGCTGCCTCCCCCGCCGCCGCCGCCGCCGCCGCCGCCCTCACCACGCCGCCGCCGCACGCGCTACCACCTGCACCGCTCCCCGCGCGCCGAGGATCCTCGCCCAAGGTTGTTGTTCATCAGGTAATGCCACGTGGTAGCTGATACTTTTTTGTACAACTAAGATGCCACCGAAAACTAATCCGATCTTGTAAGAATCGGGATTATCACTTTGAAGTCAGGACAGCAAAAGAAACAGATTTTGAAAGTAGATTATACTTTAATCCATCAATTGATCAAAACTGCATTGTCTTTTTGTTTTCTTCTTTCGTATGGGAAGGCAACGAGAACGGCACCCATACATACATTCATTTTAAATATATTTTCCTTATTGCAACTAAGTTGGCAAACGAGCATACTACCCACCTGATGGTAAGTGGTAACAGTCACCTATAGTGCACGTGGTTCCTGTGAGATTCGCAGCAAATCTGCAACCCCCACAAGAACCACAGTGTACGTTGCCAACTTGTGACATCAGATGTAAAGTCACGGTACCCAGCAATTTTACTGCTGCTTTGCGGCAGAAATAGGTGAGACGGAGGTACCCAAGCAGGTCCCTGGTCCAGAGTCACCCTCCGGTAATACTGGAGTGACTTACCTGAATCAGGCCTCCGTCACTACGCGCTTAGTACAAGATAAGTAGGTACGTACCGTTTCGAGCACACCGAGAGTACCAAAGCAGCGGGGCTTCCGCGCTCTTGGGATTAATGCATAGCTCACTTTCTTGCGCACACTTGCACCATCAGCAACAACTCTGTCGCTCGCTATCGTAGCAACGCGAGGCTTCAGAATTTCTAACGTGCATATTCAATTCAGTAGTTATTTAAAATGACGTCTTTTGCAAGATCAAAGGAGTGCAAGTTCTGTACGTATTACTATTATCTATTCTGTGCCTCAAACCTCAAAAGGTGAACCTCAAAAGGAATATTGTCACGAATCGCAAATACATAAGAGTTATGTTTATTTATACCATAGAAGAGCATATTAGAATGCTGAAAATCATATTTCGTGAGTAAACATATGCGTATTAAATTAATTGAAAATGTTTAAATAATACCCAGAATAACGTGACTGCAAACCAATCGGAGCCTTCCGTCACGGTGTTGTCAAACAGTCACTGCTGCCAGCTGATGCCTGTGACTGACAGTCTATTAAATTTTTTTCAAGATTAGTATTATTTAATTTTTTCAAGATATGGATCCAACTTGTCGCTAGTGTTGCGTAAAAAAGCATACGAAAAATCACAATCTCAGTGTCGATCGGTCGGAGTATAACAGGCCATAGAGAGCTGATCAATATTAAATTCTCTTCTTATCATTTATTTTGGGTTTCTAGTTTTGTGTAAACCAGGTTACAATTTACTCTCTACGTCACATCCTGACATAACTTAAGTAGGTTATTGATGAATTCCCCCTTAGCGATTGCCCGACCAACTGTTCGGGCTAGCACGGGCGCGTGAGTAGTGTAGCATTGTGCACCCTACTACACGCGTCCAAAAGAGCAGGAAGAACACCGGGGGGTTTTAGTGGGTAGGCCTGGCACTCTGCCGAGTTTCCCCCGAGAAAAAAAAGGTTGTTGATCAATTAACACTCCTTTACAAGAGGGTCCTCGATAAAATCTCTAACATCTGAACATTTTTAGGTCTTCGACGTCATTGGTATTCGTCGATGGACTCGCTATTTCATTATTAATTTAGCCTTTTTCGAATCGAACACGTCTTATGAATAATAATCTTTCTTAATCAATTAAAATACATGTCTTATTAAAATGCTTGTCTAGTTTGCACAGCTAAGTGTACGTTATGATACTGCACAGGGAGACAGAGGGTACTCCAAAGATGTCGCCGAAGACGAAGACTCGCCTGCTGCGATCCTAACAAAAGCGCAGAGCTGCTGTAGTTCGTGATTCATTGGACTCAAGACTCACAGTGTATTCCTCAATCAAAAAGATTATTGGTAGTGCAATTCTCATTGAGGCGGTGACACTTGTGAAGATCTCATCATTATCATAAAAGTGTTTATTTCGCTGCGCAATGCACATATTATTGTATCGAATCAGATGTTACTTTTACACGTTCTTCTCAATCTGTGAAGCTCCGATGTCTAATAGGACAAGTAAAAGGAAATGATTCAAAAGAACTCAATATTGAATCGATATGCACCCGATACAATTTTGTCATGTTATATCGATGGTGATTAGTTATACCGAATATTATTTTTTTATTTCTTTAGGGGTATGTCTTAATTAGATTTAAGTTCTTTAATGATTTCGAAGGCATCGTTTGTCTATAAAATGACCATTTGAGTTAATTAGTCTAAAGGTGTTTTATTATAACACATACAATTTTTTTTGTCAAATTATTATTATGTGTTTTATCCATTCAAGTTTCTATCTCATAGTTAAAAAAAGATTTGTCAAAGTAATGGTTTTTATAGTTAGATTTTTAAATATTTGTAAGCATCGTTGCATGAATAGAAATTGTTATTTGTTTCTATGTATTTAGGTTGTGCTTGTGTTGCTACGAAGTGCGCGGGTGAAGTCGCTACGGAGGCGTTCGTTGCTTTGGTACGTTTCGTAGTCCGGCCGTAGCGCTGCAAATTTGAGAACACCACAGACTACGCCGTAGCAAATCTACTACGGTCAGATATTACGAAAAATCCCCAAAAAAGCTTCTCGCGCTGATCCTCAAACTTAGAGCTCTAAGTTCACAAATAACTGCCATAATTATATTATTATCACGATGCGACGTTTATTTCGAAATACTCGCTCAGTTAATCTGCTATTTTTGTTTCTTGAAAAGTTATTTGAGGTGCATTAGCAAGGCTGCAATGTTATTTTTTGTGCGCGAGTACTTGTATTGAAACTTGAGTAAGCAAATGATTCCAGGATGGAACCACGAGCGAAGCGATTGAATCTAATATTAAATCTTGATTCCTTAAACGCAGACGCACTTTTTAAAATATATAAAAATGTGCCATGTAATAAATTAAAATTTATTTTTCTCTTTTTAGGGCATTAAAAGCTTGTTATTTGAAATCGTTTTTACTATTAATTTTGCAATTAGATGTCGAATGATAAACAGATTCAAATCGAGGTTGTGAGGTTAAAATGTAATATTCAGTCTGAGTCACTTTTGGGCGTTGCTCATTCGTCAAATATTTGTAGTTGATAATTATTTTATATTTGTATACAGTTAAGGTCTTCAGCACATTTTGGAAAATTCTGAAAGAATAAAATGATTATCTTGATACACGGCTATTTTATTTGCAAAGAACTGCAACAAATTTACTTAGACGAATCTCATCTAAAAAATAACCTTGTATTGAAATTCGCGTGAAAGGAGCGTCGGTGGCGCTGTGGCCTCGGCACTGGACTGTGCCTAGAGTAGAAACGGGCCCGCATCGGTGGACTAACTCCTATCAACGAGACTACTGAAGTCTACTTATGTTATTAAAAGATGCCATTTCGCTTCGCGGTTCGTGGTAGTGAACGCAGGAGTTCCGCAAGGCTCCGTTCTATCCCCAACATTGTTTCTTCTGCATATCAAGGACACGCTTTCCTTGGGAAGTATACATTGCTATACAGACGACAGTACAGTGCCTGGGGGATATCACGGAAGATTAGGGGCTGCTCGTGGTGATATTGGTAGGGAGAGGCAGAATCTTGTCATTGAGCTTTGAATGGGGTTCCAACAATCTTGTTGAGTTCAATGCTAAGAAAACACAGGTTTGCGCGTTCTCGGTGAAAAAGTCACCTTTCCTCCCCCTTCCTTCTCTTAAGGGTACAACCCTTCACACGCAGAACAACATCACCTTGCTCGGAATGAACATTCGCTGCGATCTGAATCCCAGAAATTACATCGAATCCGTCATAACTACTGCCTCACGGAAACTCGGTGTCCTGAAAAAGGTGCGTAGGTATTTTGCTCCGGACCAACTATACTTGTTGTATAAAACTCAGGTTAGGTCTTGCGTGGAATATTGCTCGCACCTTTGGGACGGCTCCGCTCAGTACCTCCTCGATGCTCTGGACAGATTGCAGCGTCGCGCTATTCGCATAATTGGCGATGTAAAGGCAACTAACACCCTCGAGCCTCTACAACTTCGTCGTGACATCGCCTCTCTTAGCGTCTGTTACCGAATGTTCCATGGGGAATGCTCTGAGGAACTCTTTAACCTTATCTCCATTCCTTCACAGAAACACGCGTAAGGGCCTTCGGAGTAATCCGTACACTATATCCTCCTTTTCACACCGTACCAAGAAATTCCAAGATTCCTTTTTCTGTCGTTCATCCCACGCTTGGAATTCTCTGCCTGCGCATGTGTTTCCTCCATCCTACAACCTGGGTTCCTTTAAAAGAGGCGTGAAAAAGCATCTGTTGGGCCGGCAAAGGCGGGCAGGTAGGATAGTGGATGTCGTCCCCTATCTGTCAACTAATTTAGGCCTCTTTCACCGCTTAACATCAGGCGGGAGGAGGTAATTTGCCGGAACCTCCATAAAAAAATATATCAAAAATATTTCAATAGTCTGGGGTGTGGGTTACTCTTAGTATTATATTATCCGTGCCTGTGGGAAGGATTCTTGAGTATATATCTGTTTATTTCCTGAAGACTAAGATTTTTTATACAACTAAGTTGGCAAACAAAAACAAGCTTGTTGCCCACCTGATTGTCACTACAGTCGCCTATAGCATAGAGTAGTTTTTTTTTGTAAATCTGGTGATTTCTACAATCTACGATAGGAAAGGGTATTAGTTTAGTGAGGTGTAATGGTGTAATATATAACTAGTATAAGGCAGGAAAGAACCTACCTCAAAACAAAACCTCGTCATCAAAATCAACTCAAATCTCGCGCGGGATTTGTGTGACCTTGACGGCAGCTTTAGTTTCGGCACAGATTACTAAATAGTTTCGATCCCATCGGGATTTTGGAACAAACAATCATGTTTGCAAACTTGCGAATTCGTGATAAACAGGGCTCGTATTAATAAGCACGTCTCAAAGTTGAGATCGATCTTAAGCTGCAGTTTTGACGTTTAATGTATAGAACATCTGTCAAAAACAGTATCTTAAGATCGATCTCATACTTGAGATGCAATTATTAATACGAGCCCGGACATAATATGATATCTCAAGTGCATGAAGTGTGGTACCTACGTGAGGAGGGACTGTGTCGAAATGAGAGCAAGGTTTGGAATAGATCAACATTTATTATACATTTGAAATAGAAGGCGCGGCGGCTGGGCGGACGGGGGCGGGGCCGGCCCGTGTCCGGTCCGAGTCCGGTCCGAGTGTGATCCGAGTGCGGTCCGTATCCTCCCCGAGTCCGGCCCGGGGGCAGCAGCCCGGCCGCCGCGCCCGCGCCGCAGGCCACGCTGCCGGCAGTTCCTGATTGCTAAATCATCTCATGCTCGGCTGCACCTGCGTTCTTGTTAGTGTTAAGGCCTGCGCTGTAATACGCGCTTATATATACCAATACCAGTTAAAGTGTTGCGACGCAGATGGAGCGGTAACATCATGTCCCTCCACATAATTAATCTTGATACATAATAAATCAAGATTAATTTTTGAATTTGAATTTGAATAAATTATGTAGAGTTTTGGGATGTTTGCGAGGGTGAATGTGTTCAGATTTTAAAAATTGTAGGTATTTCTTTTTTAATTTAGAGGATTATTTAAAACTAATGTTATTTGGTTTTGTATCCAAGAGTCGACCACGCGAAAATGATGAATTCGCTCTAGCATCTGCCTATTATTTATTTCATGAGTGTTTGACTAAAATCAGGAACTGTCGGCGTCTCGCGTCGGTCTCGACCACTGGCCTGCGACGAATAACGCTATGATAGTACATTATCCAATAAATATAATAATACAACAAAATAGAGAGTGTGTTGCGGCTGCTGGGCAGCGTCGCCGGGCTACCACTCACCTAACATTTATCGCCATAAATATATCTACATTTATAACAAGTAATGTCCTAATTGTCATTTGGCATAACTTTCATGACAATTAAGCCTTGGTTTTAAACATTGAATTTTACGTGAACTTTTTGATGATGAAGCTTAACCAGTGCGAAAACATTGTTAACATACTAATAGCTTTTAGCCACGGTACTTTGAAGTAACAATTTGATATAACTCATTATTAGTTAATTCCAAAGTACGCGAAAATTTGTGAATAAAAACACTCATGATCTTTTTTTTCTGACTGAATAATGTATTCTCTTTGTGCTTTACGTCAAACCAGCTATCCCAAGTGACTCGAGGACAAGACATAGATAATATCCATATACAGTACCCGAACGCGGCGAGTTCAGGCGATTTGTGCCAAAATTCGGACGCTTCGCACGTGCCTGGTTACACTACGGTGCTGCGCAGGGGACCGCTCTGGGGCCGTCCTTAGAGAAAGTGTTTTGATATATAGTCAATATCAATGAATAGTTAACAAATTGGTCGCACAGTTGGCTTATATGTCAAATTCTCAATATGTTTTACCGAGATTTTTTTATGATTTGTTAACATCGTAATCGAGTTGCCGTTATACTCGTATTGGTTTGGTGAAATTGATCCTTTATAAAAAATGTCACTTACTGTACTGTATTCTAACATGCACCGCGATCGCTTTCAATGTGACAGTGGTTGCGACCTCAAATCAAGCCTGGGGCGACTCTCTGGTTGAAACCGATCGAGATACCTATCAATTTACACAATAAGAGGCCGGTCGTTGCTCGCTATGCACGCTGCTGGTCGAAACCACACTCATTTTATTTATATACTCTAAAGAGTTTTTAGTTTTAAATTTAAGCTAAGGAGTTGCCAGTATCTACACGACTAAATAGAGAAAGCGTCCGAGGTTTAGCGAAGGTATAAATATATCCAAATATACATTTAGTCAACACATCATATACGCCGAGGCGCGGGGGCTGTGCGAGTGCGCGGGCGCAGTTGACGCCGGCGCAGCGCAGCCGCCGCGCGGTCACGGCGCGCAGTAATACTATCTACAATAAATCGTCTACGTGATCACACAACATGATATGACATCTCATTTCCATAAATTCACATATATAATAATTTGATTAATCACACCTTTTTATACGCGCATAACATTGATTCGGCGACAGCATGTCACAGACGCACAGAGCTTCAGAGAATCGCGTAAAAGCACCGCAAATTAAACTAACACGTGTACAATTACAGTTATCTTCAAAAATATACATATATCGAGGACAGCTTATAACATTATCCCTATAGAAATTCTAGGTATTTATGTTAGACGATGACCACAGAATGTCCAATAATTTATGTGCAGTTAACAATTTGTTGCGTCTACGCACCGGACACGTGGTACGCGTGTCGTGCGCGTTTTTGTGATTATAAAATATTCTATTTGGAATCCCTCTTCGTACACCTACAGTAATGCTAAGAGATAGCTTTGTAGGTATAGAAGTTGCGAGACAATTTCCCTAACCACTGAATTACGCAATGCCATCAATCTATAACTTATAGGATAGACCGGTAATGGGTATATTTCTATAAAATAATAGGGGCGATAAAGCTGCGGTACAGTCAGTTTCAAATTGATCCTTATTTCTATCGTCTTCAAGCTACGGCATTTTCCATCGAGCTGAGTTTCTTCCCGCTTCTGATATACCTACTGAATTATAATATCGATTGCGTATATACCAACTAAATAGTATTCGCACATGGCGTAAAACAATCATGATGTAAGTTAGATTTGGCTCAAACAAAATATACTGTACCGACCGAAACCCCTAAATGCCCGTATCACGGTGCATATGGACGAAGAACAATAAATAAGAATTGAAGAACACAGCTAGTTCGGCCGAGCAAGCTGGCGTCGTCGTTTATCTGTAGGCCTGCTGCTGTTGGTACTGCTGACGAGGCTGGTACTGCTGCTGGGGTTGGTACTGCTGCTGGGGTTGGTACTGCTGCTGCTCGGCCAGGAAGGGGTTGGCGGGGCGCGGCGGCGGCGCCTGCCCCGGCACGCCCAGGCTGTCCACTCCGCTGTAGCTCTGCCACAACGAGACAACATTATATTAACGGCGATAGGAGGACATGTGTGTAGGAGTGAGGCGTATATATCGGAAAAGTGGAGCATATTTTACGTTCCACTGTCTTGATACAAAGTAAGAATTGGCTTGTTGAGCAATGTTACAATAGCATTGACGAATTTATGAAATAATGACAAAATAGGACTTTCAATTTAATTGTATTTTTATTAAATTAATATTTTATTAGATGAATTAACTTATTGAAATAATATCACTTTATTGAATTTCCTTTTGACTGTCAATAGACGAACTTGTAAATTATGACAAAATACGACATGCAATTTAATTGTATATTTATTAAAATTAATGAATTAATGTATTGATAATTTAATCACTATATTGAATTTGTTTTTACTATACAATATTTATTAGTATTTAAAAGTATTATGAAATGAAATGAATTAAGTAATTATAATTGACCTGTAACTAAACAATAAGTGTTACCAATAAATGAACTTGAACTTAATAACTTAGAACTGATTTCTAAGTATACACTGCAAGAACTGTACCAACTGTTTCACATCGGACTACTACAAGTACAGAGTCGGGTTATGTAATATATAAAACAAGCTTGCTTATATTGCTATTAAGACCATAGGCGTATATAGAGGGCGGGCCGGGTGGTATGTGCCCACCCCAGAATTGGGATGATGACTGAATTCAAATTTCTACGTCTTGTCATTAAATATTAAAATACCGTGGAAAAAGATGCAGTCCTGTGAAATTAGAATTAAAATCGGCTTAGAAATACCTACATTAGATACAAGCATTTTAAGGTGTTAATTTGAAAGCGATTAGACAGAGAGATCCGTCATCAACCGTGACGTCATTGTTGAGTACGGCCATATAAACTCCTTGTAAATTGCCGTTTTGCTGGAAAGAGATGGAGAAAAATCTTAAATACCTTATATCTTGATTGTTTTTATAGTTATTTGAAAACCGATTTTTTCTTTCTGTTTATTATATGAATGAGCTTTAAAGCAAAAAAAATTTTTTAGTCATCTAGCTTATTGTCTAGTGTCCACCCCAGAATGTTAAGCTACCGTTTCAAAATTCTATAATCGACACCAAATAGTGTTAGCTTCAAATAAAATCAATGGCCAACTCTCCCTGAGAAAAAACTACGCCAATACGCCATACGCCAATGATTAAGACGTTCAATAGAAAAACCGGATCTATATTTTTGGAAGATATTTTTTTTTATTGCAGAAAGTTGGCAAACAAGCAAACTGCCCACCTGATGGTAAGTGGTAACAGTCACCTATAATACATGTGGCTCCTGTGAGATTCGCAGCAAAAATGCAACCCCCACGAGAGCCACAGTGTGCGTTGCCAACTTGTGACATCAGATGTAAAGTCACAGTACCCAGTAATTTCACTGCCATATCTTATCCGTCAAACCGGAACACAGCAATGCAAGCACTGCTGCTTTGCGGCAGAAATAGGTATTGTTGGGTACATAATATCTTTTATATATTGTATGTATAGTTTAAAGTAATTAATTATTTGTCTTTTCGGGTAGATCGATTAAAACAATTTGTTCGTTTATTTTAAAGGTAAATCAATTATTACATTTTCTTTTCCTTAATTTGGACGGTATATTGTAAATGTTGTTCCTATGATAGCTACAAGTAGCAGTATTTTAAAACTGTTGTTGCTTTCGATTTATCTATCGACTGTGCTATACGTGTGTGTCAAATAAACTTCATTCGCTTTACTTGCCGGGAATTTTCTCTTTTCATCAGTCGCATCCGCTAGATACTCGTATTATCCCACCAAAGAAAATATTGTGTAAAACGTTGTCAAGACGAGACCACATGGCTTGCACTGTCGACAAGTTATCAGATTTCACGTAGAGCCAGGCGTCTAAGTAAACAAGCTCTAACTTCACAAACTCTACACCTTACTCTAAATATGTGGCTTGACTGTTTCGTTACTACAAGAACTATTGTATACTTAATAGAAAAGTAATGAGCAGTGAATAAATTTTTCACCGTACGCCCGTACTATGACGGATACGTACCTCACCAAAATAAAAATGACGGGTTGCACTCCGGCAGTGCCGGCAGAAGTGAAAACTTAAGTATTAAGAAAAACCCCTTACAACAAAGTTTACCACAAAATAAGTGGTGTACACAAAAAGAAACTAAACTGAAATTATTGACGAGTGTATTTTCGAACTAGTTCAATGTGGATTTTATTTCATCGTTATTTTTCTCCAATTTTGATCCGAATGGTAGACACAAATTTATATAAAACTTAAAGTTTAAATAAATACATTGATGTTCAACACTTAAAATGGGATATTACCGTACAGTATTTAACATAACAATAAAGTGATTATATGGCTACAACTCTAAGATGCTTACTTTTTAGTGTCAATAGATATAGAAGATGGAAAAATATCGAAATTCTAGTGACTTTCGATTTTATTTGAACTTAACGTTCTGTTGATAGCCTGTTTGATTTGTGTACAATCGTGTTCACAGCATTTTCAAAACCCGTATGCTAGATAGATGATTTTCGCTCGTATCATATCACTTCGAACTATCGATCTGTGTATCGACAATGTCACTGCCACAACAAACTTTTTAGAATTATTGGGATTCTTAATAAACTGGTACATAAGTTAAACCATACCCAGTAGATAGTGAAATTTTTAGGATTTGTATTTTATACAATAAACATGAATTGTCTTTACCTAAGGAAAAGAAATTACGAATAAAAGAAAAAGCTGTTCAACTTCTTAAAACTGAAAAATACTCGTAAAATTGATGGGTTCACCTTTGATTGGCACAGTTAACATTCTATGTATTTCCTCTATTTTTTCTCATTACTAAATAACTCCAAAAAATTAAACTAGACAAAACCGAAGGCATTGTTGTTGTCTCATACTGGCCATGCCAGCCGTCTATAAAATTATTTATTTAATACATAATGTAAATAGAATACCTTAATGCGGGCTTAATGCCATTATGCATTTTTGCCAGTCCACTTAAGAGTAGTAGGGACTATCAAGGTAAATGCACAACATATTGGAAGCATTTTGATACTATAAAAATTATTAATTAATGTATTATAAAAATTACTGTTGCACAAATCATTATATTTGAGTAGAATAAATTATTGCTTTATTCTTATTTCGAAGCACACTCGCTCCACGCGAGCCTTTCCCGGAAGACGCATTTTTGAAACAATCGAATTCAAATTCGCATTCGAAATCCTAAGTTTCGAATGCATATTTCCAAATATACTAATTTTTGAATATTCATTCCGTCAATTTTGCCATTTCCACTCCTTTTTGATTTCTACTACTAGAATATACGTAACAAAAATGTTTCGTTTTATTGCGATTCATCGCTGGTTTTTTAAATTAGTAATTTATATACGTAAATGGTTATTTTGCCATATTATTGCGTATCGGCTTTTATTTTTTATTTTTGTGTGAAACGGTATCTTATGTAGAACTTGTTTTTAATGACATCACTGAATTCTAGTGATTCAAAAAAATTTTAAAATTGGGAACAGTAGAAAATAATTTAAATATTATTCGTGTTCGAATTTAATATTCACTTCTAATGCTTTAAAAACAGCGAGATTATTCAGCAAGCTCTAATAAAGTCAGGTGCTTCAAATATCTCTTTAGATTAACTTATGGCTTCGCTTACAAGTAAGATTGGCACTGAATCAATATACTTAACTTTCATGACTTTTGGGAGTTTTGTCAAGCTAATAATAAAAATAGTGTGACACAATGACACTGTTAATTCATTTTTTTTTCAATTGGAAGTTACTCATGTTCTTTGATTGCGGAAAGGTCAGCATTATCGCTGCGGTTAGATACATTGGTATCAACTATTTATATAGTTATCAGTTTCTTTTAAAAGGAGCTAATAAGCTAAAACCTCCCATAGCAAAATATAATCTTACGTGGAGCTCTATTTTTGTTCTTAATTGGTTAAAATTGACAAAAATTAAGTATTTTTTACCCCTATGAAAATATAAGCTTGCGTGATTTATCTTTTAAATGCCATTATTCGCTATAGCTTCGGATGACCGAATGCAAACTATGTTTAATATAATAATTGACAATGAATGTATATTTATAAAAATAGTTGACTGAATGAAACACTAGACCTGGAAACCTACCAAATACTAGACTACCCTATGTCCGGCATAAGCTTTACAAGCGTATACTTATACCTATTATAAAAATTTTAATAAAATTTCGATTTTTTGTAAAAATGTGTCTTCTGAAAATTTGTTATCAGTTTAAAAACCACACATTAAGGAAGGATTCCAAACGCTTGCATATTGCGTGAAAACTACCATCTAGAAAAACGGAGCGGACACAAATTTATTCTGCGCGCCGAAGAAATTTGTCTTCACTCAGCACACGGCATGCGACAACTTGGTCGTGCGCACATTTCAGCAGGCCTATTATGGATCTTTCATTGTATGACATGGTATAAATTTTGAGATAAGAAAGTCATGAAATGCTTCATTTGGTACTACCGATCTCCAATGATATGTTCACTATGGCATAATTTAAATGATGTTATAACGATATAATGAACGAATGATCAAAAATCTGACCGAAAATCTTATTTTTCGATTTGCACTAGGATTTTATAATGATATCATTTGAAAACCATGAGATCGGTAATAGACCTGCAGGAGTCAAACTACAAATGGTTCGTTATGCTGCACTGGAGTGACACTTCTAATGTTTCCTAAAATATAATAATTGAGAATATGACGTTTTTGCGAACTCTATATTATAAGCATAAATACATGTAATTCATGTTGACTACTATCATGTTGTAACAACCCCCCCTCCCCTGCCTTCTCTCTACACTATCCTACTCTACCCTAAACTCTAAACCCTACTCTATCCTACTCTACTCTAAATCCAACCCAAACCCTAAATCCTAGCCTAACCTAATCCTAATATAATATAAATATAACCCCACCTTATTTCTAACTAAAAAACAGACTAAAAAAAACTAATCTACCAATATGAACAAAATCTAATTTTTACTCCTATCTAATCAGCATTAAAACTTAATGAGAAAGTCTTACTCCTACCTAACTGACATTAAAACCTAATAAGGAAATGTTCTACCTAATCGGTATTTAATACCTGATGAGAAAATGGTGAGCTCCAGCCTCGCTCCACATGGTGAGTGTCTATGCCAAACCTGCCTTATACACTCCCCCCTTCCAAAACCACACGGAAGTTCCTCATCGCAGGGCCCTACCTATTTAATAGTTCCTAAAAGTTTCCCTACAAAACCTATTAGATTTATTATATACATTACAGAGGAGAGCCAAATGTAGTGCCTGGGGCTTACGACCCAGGTGCAGGTTTAAAATAGCTATTTTATAATTAATTAACATTCACCTTCACTACTTCTCTCTCTGTCTAATCATATTAAATATGATTCATAGTAATAAATCTTTATGTCTTATTCTAACAACGTTTAGCCAGTGATCATCTAGTGATCATAAAGGAACCCTTATCATGCCGCAATTAACCCTAGTTCTTTTAGGAAACAAAAGAATGATACAACTACTCCCTAATACACCTATTCCATTGATTTCTATACATCCTATTAATCTTTAGCTACCTAAGCAATTTCATAATATTAAAAGAAACAACTTTCCCTTAGAAACCTAGTATGAAATTAGTTTGTAGATGAACTAAATATCTTCAATTTCTTTAATATATTATAGTTTGTTAAGTAAATACAGTAATATTAACCACAGCAATATTAACTTCTGGTTAGACTTGAAGATAACAACATACACCCTTTTATTTTTGAGTCATTGTTGTAGGCTGCCTTTGGCTCACCTGAATAACACTGAATTAACATGCCATAATTAATAGCAAATAATGGATAATTTTCCCATTTACATAATAAAGATTCATTTCATATGATTTTATAATCATGTTATTGCATATCAACATTTAAGGACATACTTTAGAATATTTAATAGCTGTATTCTATTTACATTTTAATTAGTCATTTTGACTTGGAAAATTGAAGAGTATTTAATTTATCATGATATTAATTTCATTATAACTTTGAACAATTTCCATTTTTAGAGCATTTCCTTACTAGTTAAATTTATTAATAATATTCATTATTTCTCAAATTGACTCCTTCAAACTTTATAAACCTTCTCACTGAGAAGTAGTTTCCATGAAACTCAGCTATTTCCTTGATTTTAAATTCAAATATTCCCTACCTTTCTAGCCTAGCTCAACCTAAACTCTATCATCAAATGATACTTAGCAACATCTAATGATCCTATCCCTATCACCCTATTCCTAGTTCCCATTCTATTTTCCTATCCTGCCTATTATCCTATCCATGTCTACTTTATAATCCTAATCTGCTAAATTAATGAGAAGATAGCAAGCTAAGTATCAAATCCTTTTTATTACGTTAATCGTGTGGTGTGTTCTGTTGTCTTACGAAGTGCAATGTAAGACACCTAACTAACTTAAAAGAATAAAAGGCGAGGTGAGAAGGGCCTCTGTGTACCTATTTCCCTATACTCGTGTAAGTGTGAGCACGGGCAACTGGATTGGGATCGCCGTGTGTTCACAAACCCTATATACGTGGTGTATATATATACATATATAAGTAGGAGACCGACTTCTTTAGTCCATGCGTAGCTAAACGGGTGCAATTAAGGCATGGGTCTACTTCGACAGTCCCCCCGCCGCTAAACACTTCTCAAAGAAACCAGGGAACTTGAGCCACTATGTTGATAAAGAGTGACTGCGTTGATATGTTCCAAACAACGCCCTCCCCGAAGGAAGTTAAAACCAAGGTCTGCTGTCACCATAGGGTAACCCGACCGAGGCTCACCGAACCATGTCAGTGTTTAGGTCGTCACAATTCGATATTCGGATTCGTATACTAATATTTTGAAATTCACAATATTTGCAATCACAAATTAATTCGAATTAAATACACAATATCAAAGAACGCGTTAAAAACCAACCGGCTTGAATAGAATTCGCAATGCACTCGAGGATTGGTTTGAAACTCCCGGTAAGACGACCCGCGAAAAATGAGCTCCCGATTTCCAACCTCCGACCTATTTATACTTAAAACGACAAGGCGATCTCGGCGATCTGGGCGAGCTGCGCAAGCTGAACCATCACTAGCGACGCCGCGATCTCGACAGACGCGGGGATGACACGCCATTTTGATATCAAAATATGAGAAATAGTTCCGCTGTTAGAATTCATAATCGCTTGTACCAACTATACTTAATACATTTTTACATGCATTTATGCACAACAGCCGCGTCGACAGGCAAGCGTCTAATACGGGGCCTATTCTCAATGTTTACATGACTCTATTAGGCCACTATTCTAATTATTTGTTTCTTAATTGACTTTCTAAATTTAATTGAAGCTTTATTTAATTTATTTATTTAAATTCTCTATGTACATAGTATGCACCAAAGCAGACCTATTGTCATTAAGCATTTTTGCCAATTTACCCTAGAATAATTGAGAAACTATCAAGTTTTACATTGCATGATGTATTTTATTATTTGTAACGAATGCTTAAAACTCAATGCGTTCCGTTACAATGTTTATTGTTATCATATTAATTAAAGTATGTATGTAATTGTTTTAAAACACAATGTTATATATAAGTGATGGATCAAATCAAATTTTTTATAAAGCTCTAAACATCTGCATGTAAACTATGGTAATCATCTTCGGAGGGATGCAAAGTATAATTAAGAATTGAACGAACTTACCTTGTGAAGTTCGATTCCAATTATACGAGCATCACGTAGAAGATGATTACCATACTCCCACCCAACCCAGTTTCAATACGTTCTCTGAGTACCCTTACTTGAAAAATTTGATTTCAATGGACTCTAAAATTAATGGCGTTCACAGGCCGACCAAGCGACCGAGGTGTGGCGAGAGTGAGGTAGACAAAACTTTTTTTTTGTATTTATTTCTTTAAACAGTGTGATAAGAACGGCACCATACTACGTACTGCTGCATGTAAACTATGGTAATCATCTTCTACGTGATGCTCGTATAATTGGAATCGAACTTCACAAGGTAAGTTCGTTCAATTCTTAATTATGAGTGGAAATTAATGTAGGTATATTTTAGATGAATATTTATTTATAGATCTGTTGTTCAATGTTAAAATTTATAGATGTAATTGTATATGTAGGTGTGTGTGTGTGTGTGTGGGTGGGTGCGTGTGTGAGTGGGTGTGTGTGTTGTGTGTGTATTTATGTGTGTGTGCGTGTAAAAAGTGTAAATGTGTATGTTTATCGTGTGTATTGTATGGTGTCGAGGTCAAGTTGGGCACACTGTTTTATATTAACCCGTGGATAATGTTGTGGGTTACAGTATTGTACTGTAAAATATGTAATTTTATATATAACCTGTATACTGTAACTGTTTGTTATCCCTTAATAAATAAAATAAAAAAATATGTTAAAATAAAGCTTATGAAGCATATTTTCAAATTGCATTTACAGGTTTTGTTTGCCTCATATTTTTATATACCGATATTTCCTCATCGAAACCTATGATGTGGGTCGATTTCATTGCACGTAAGTATATTTCCTGCGGCGATCGTCAGTCCGGCGGTTTTACTGAAAGTCGGTCGGCGAGGATAGCGCGCGTCACCTGTGTAATAGATCTTTGAGGGGGCGCGTAGTATGTGTCGAAAGTGGCAGTTGAACTGCAACGATACATCACCGACTGCAACAAAGTGACGCATATCGGTTGACCCAAATTAGGCTCAATATAAATATAGTAATTTTTAGTGAAGAGCTCTCTCTGTCACCGGCCACTGTGGAGCGAACACTATAATTCTAACCTACTCGAAACGGCTACTACTACGCAGCATATTTCACCTGCGTGGCGCCGTAGGAGTCGTGGTGCGCGAGGTCGGCGAGCCGCGTGGAGGAGAGCGCGCGCGGCAGCGGGTTGGAGGGCACGCCGTGCGGCGCCAGCACGCCCGCCTCGGCCACGGCGCGCGCCTCCTCGTCGCAGCGGTCGCCGTCGCCGCCGCCCGCGCCGCCCGCGCCGCCCGCGCCGCCCGCGCCGCCGCCGAGCCCCGCGCCGCCCTCGCCGTCGCGGAAGTTGACGAACGCGAACGCGGCGAGCGCCAGCGCGCACAGCAGCCCGTAGCCGGCGAACGTGCGCGTGGTGCCCCACCGCGCCACCGCCGCGCCGCCCAGCACCGCGCCGCACCCGCGGCCCAGCCCGTGGTGCAGACCTGCCGACACCGCACCGCTACACGTCACACGCGTCGACACCCGATAGCCGCGTTCACTGTGTGTGCGTGCCATCATCGTCATCATTTCAGCCGAGAGACGCCCACCGTTGGACGTAGGCCTCCCCCGAGGATCTCCGTGCCGATCGATCCTGCGCCTCCCGCATCCGGCGACTTCCCGCGACCTTCGCCAGATCGTCGGTCCACCTTGTGGGGGGCCTACCGACACTGCGTCTCCCGCTTAGTTCGTCCAGTACACACAAAAATATACGAGACCACAGCCTCTTAAAATGTCGACAGCTTTTTTTATTCATTTGATTCACAATTGGAAACATACACCAAAACTTTTAAAATACTAAAAACAAATAAGAAGCACGTACGATTTAATTTCTAATATTAGTGAACACGGCATGCATTATACATTTTCACAGTAAAAGAATCACAATACATAGCAACAACAAAAACTTAAAAGGTCACACTCATAAATCATTAAGGACTTTACATTAAGGAGTTAAGGAGTCACGTTAAATAGGGTGCTTGAATTCGATTTTCAATAAAACTGCTACACATAAACCTCTCCGCCTTCCGCATCCAGTTCATCCCCGCTGCCTTCCTCAGGTCATCGGTCCACGCTGCAGAACGTTCTTCACTACGCCGATTCGTGGTCTCCACTCTAGGACACGTCTGCTCCAACGGCCATCGGTCCTTCGACAGACGTGGCCAGCCCACTGCCACTTCATTTGCTTATCCTGCGAGCTATGTCGGTAACTCCAGTTCTTTTCCGGATAACCTCGACTCGAATTTTATCTTCCAAAGAAGCTCCTAATATAGCTCGCTGAGCTACTTTGTATTTGTGGACTATCCCACTGTGTGTGTCCACGTTTCGGCACCGTAAGTCATGACAGGTAGAACGCACTGATCGTAGACCTTGGACTTTAGGCACTGCGGTATAGGCGATGAAAAGACTCGACGTAGCTTGCGAAATAATGCCCATCCCAACTGAATTTTGGAGTTGGCTTCTTTCTCAAAGTTGTGTCTTCCCAATAAGATTACTTGCCCCAGATGCACAACCTCGAGTACCGAACCGTCAATTCAGATTAGCCCCGGCACAATAATTATGTTTCGGTTATGACCTTGGTGTCTTTCAAGTTGATGCCGAGGCCTCCTTGGTTTTATCCAAGATCATGGAGATGCCTACCCGCCCCGAGGCTTTATTTATGTCAGGCAGCATTCCGCGAAGCTGTTCCGGCGACTCTGCGAAAACGACGATGTCATCGGCAAACCGTAGGTGCGAGATGTACTCACCGTTTACGTCGATCCCCCGTCCTGACCAGCCCAGTGTCTTGAAGACATCCTCGAGCGCATCGGTGAAGAGCTTAGGTCACATGACATCGTCCTGTCGCACTCCACGACGCAACTCCATCGCATTTGTCTTTCTGTCCTGGACGTGGACGGCCATCGCAGCGGTGTCATACAGACATGTCAGCACCTCGATATACCGCCAATCGATTCGGCATTATGTCGTTTATGAGGTCCCTAATACTTCCGGTGAATGGATGAAACTGGAAGTGCGTGGAGTGAGCGCGGAGAGAGCAGAGGAGAGGTGTGCGGATGGTATGTACCTTGCAGCACGCCCTGCGCGGAGGAGCGCAGGCGCGGCGGCGTGCCGTGCGCGATGTAGGAGCAGCAGGCGGCCCACACGGCCGCGTGCGTCACGCCCTGCACGAACTCGAACGGCAGCACCCACCACGGGTTGGTGAGCCACGCGATGTACAGGAACCGCAGCACGTTGCCCGCCAGGCCCAGGCACAGCACCTGCCACACACACCCACACCCGCCGTCACTGTCGCTGTAATCCGTGAAACTACCAGTAAAATTATCTAAAATAAATTGTAGATTATACATCAAGTGATTTTTTTCTCATATTATCTAGTAAGTAAACACACTGAAAATAGTTGTAGATATAACAAAAAAAAATATGTTTATCGAGAAATTCATAGCTTTTGTTCATGTGGAATAGGCTATTCTTAAGCACAAGTTGTTTTATGGAACAAGTTGTTCTATTGGAGCAGCGGGCCTATTATGGATCTTTCATTGTATGATATTGTATGATTTTGAGATAAAGAAGTCATGCAATGCTTCATTTGCTATTTTCTAAGACTGTCTTCATAGACTCGTGGTACTTGCTTTTGTTTATACAGTTACTTTCTTTTAGATTTCATTACTACTCTTCGCCTATAATACTTAATACTAAATTGAGTTGAGCAACTCATACTAATCATTATTAATTAATGTAATATGTTAAATATGATAAGCATAAATAATTATATATTCTATTTAATAATATTACTTAATTTTAGTGTTTGCTACGGGATGGGGGGTGCGTGGTTTAGATCTCTCATCGCCATTTTATCATTGTGTTCTTTAACCTCCTGATTGGTCGCTTAGAAGGGCAACGAGGAGTTTAAAGACGTCGTCTTCCATCAGCCCCCGAAAGAAATACGCGTAAAACACCGCGTGGAGCGACATTACGAACAATCTAAAATTATATCTAATACTAGTATCTAATATATTCGTTCATATATGCCCCTCAAATATTTTTGTGGCATTCAGTTATACCTGTTATATACGGATCAGCTGATGTAAAGCTATTGCCGTAGCCCAGTTTTTGCGCTGCCAACTAGACGGCGGCGACGGCGCACTCCATCAAGTTCCGACAACCATATGTATGCACTGGAACCAGGGCTGTAGCTAGAGTCGAATCTGAGGTAGGGCAGCATTGGTTACAGGTAGGGCGGAAATAAAAAAAATCATAATTGATCTATCCTCGAAGCATGATATTTTTAAGGTAGGGTATTGCCCCACAATGCCCCCCCTAGCTACGGCCATGACTGCAACACGTCATTGCCTCAGTCAAAGGTTGCTGTGCTAGCCTCCCTCAAGTCGTGCTTATCCAAGGTTACCTTGACGTGGCCCAGTTGGGTGATGAGCTTGAAGCTGAAGAAGTAGGCGAAGATCTCTGAGATGTGGTTGATAACGGACGCGACGCCGAACAGCGTTGGCGAGCCGTCAATGTCCTGTACACAGTTCACGATATTAGTGGGTCAATCACCTTTTAAAACATTATTAACACAACAATCTTGTATAATTTCCTCGCATTACTGACGAACCAGAGTATTCACCTCGGAGGTAAGCGGTCAATTGCACCCGAGGTGTTTTATTAGCATGTGCAAGCAAAACATCTCAGGTACAATTGAACAATCTACTATTGTACTACAGTGTAATAGCAATGAAAGCTGACAGTGAAACTTGTTTTTATTTTCAGTGTTAGAGATGTTATACTTGACAAATCAATATGTCTCCGTCGGAAAATCTCATATCCTTCATAGCTCTTACATTAAAAATACCGGCTACAAAGAAACATCTAAGCGACGCAAATTTTGTTGGTCGTAGGAGCCAGATTACGCCATCAGTATTTCATCAGTCTGATCCATCAGTCTGGTATGATTGACGCCAGACTGATCGTGTAAACCCAGTGACTGACGAAATACTGATGAATTTGCGCTAGTCCAGCGGAGACCGATGAAATACTGATGGATCAAACTGATGAAATACTGATGGTGTAACCAGAGGCTAGGGCGCTAATGTCTAACCTGCAAGTGCCAGAAAAGGAAGGTGAAGATGAGGCCGATGCCGAAGCCCATGAACCAGGCCACCAGCAGGAACGAGGCTGCTTTCACGTTCTGGAACTGCTTGAGCACCGTCACCCACTCCGGCATCTCGCGCGTCGTCTGCGCGAACACCTGTCGCCAACACAGCCTTCATATTTATTACGCTTATTATGTTATTGTTAGTCACGCCTCCTAAGCGCAACGCAGACTGTTAATGTGCTAGGCGAATAACGACAATCACCACATGCCCCTGTTTATTCAAAGTGTTAGGCTATGTCAATTATTGTTAATGACCCTGAAATAGGAAGCATTAATTCTAGAGCCCGATGCTTATTAGGAAAATTTAGTCTTTAATCATAATAAATGAGCGTCGGTGGCGCTGAGGACTCGGCACTTGCCTTCCAATCGGGAGGTCGGGGTTCGAGACCCGCCATGTACCAATGTGTTTTTCGTTTCGAATTTCATATGTACATTTGTTTGACGCTCTTACGGTGAAGGAAAACATCGTGAGGCAACCTGCATACATCTGCGAAGAAATTCAATGATGTATGTGAAGTCGACCAATCCGCACTGGGTCAGCGTGGTTGACTAAGGCCTAATCACCCTAACATAGGGTAGGCTCGAACCTCTCGGTGGGGACGTATGTGAGCTGTGATGATGAGTCTTTAATCCTGGAGGATCCGGGATCCCGTGATTAACAGTCGCACCACATGGATCAACAAAAAAGTCAGTACAAGAATGATTGTCAGAAATTATTACACACCTATAACATTATTATTATTACTACCTACATATCCATATGAATTTGGAAAATCCTTTCTTAGTAGGTGCCTACATAGGTCGACGAACCCTTGCATCGAATTTCGTGATTCTAGCTCTAGAAGTTTGGACTCTACGTCGATATCTGTCAGTCACTCTACAAAGTGAGATAAATACAGATTTATCATAGGAGTGAGCAACACTAGATAACGGGTGAGGAGCAAGCAGCTCCTCGCGGTCGGAGCAGTGAGTGTGGTGTGCGGCGTGAGCGCACCTTGGCGTGCTGCAGCGGCTGCGGCTGCGGCGGCGCGCTGGTGTCGAGGCCGGGCAGCTGCAGCTGCGCCGCCAGCTGCTGCTGCAGCTTCTCCTCGTGCGTGGGCTCGGCCGCTCCCGCCGCCGCCGCCGCCGCCGCCGCCGCCTCCGCCCCGATCTCCTCACTCGCGAATTCGTACTTGAACCTTATCTGTAACACACGTTTTGTAGAATCAGTTTATTTATTTGTTTAGGTACAAACAGTTGTATAAAATACATTATTAAATACACTTTACAAAATTAACCTATATTACCCTTAATATTTAAAACTAGTATGTGCTTATGACGGATATAAAATAAATAATAAATAGTTTAACAATCTAAATATACCACAATATGTCACCAATAATAATAACTGTAGTTTAGTTGTCACCAATAATAATAACAATAACTGTAGTTTAGTTTGGTACCCGTTTTATCAGAACAATATTCAGCGTATCGAAAAGATTCAAAGAAAGTTTCTGAACAGATTATCCTATATCAACGGTACTTACCGCAGTATAAAAGGTTATTCTGAAAGGTTAGACCATTTTAATTTGCTGTCACTAAGGCAACGTAAAGAACATATGTCCATGATTTTTCTATATAAATTATTAAACCACGAAGTTGATTGTCCGTCTCTCTTATCACAAATCAATGTATTAGTTCCTAGAGTCTCGGCACGACTCCACAATTACAGGCCATTTTCAATAGATTTAAGAAGGAATAATTATGGTAGTCACTCTCCTGTTTATACAATGTTGAGAAACTTTAATCATTGGTATCAAAGTAACAATGCATTTGTTAAAATTGTTAGCTAAATTGATTCAAAGAACCTGCGAGGCGGTGAGCAACGCGGCGCCCATGAGCACGGAGAAGGTGGCGAAGCAGATGGTGTAGTTCTTCTCGTAGCGCTGCGGACCGCCGCACGGGTGCGAGCTGAACGCCGTGCTGTGGTCCAGCGCGATGCCCACGAAGAACATCGCCAGCCCCCAGCCCAGCGAGCCGAACATGCGCTGGTGGCCGTACCTGCGCACGGACGAGAAGGTCAGCGGAGGTCGGCGCGAGCGACCGGCGGATCGCGCGGGAGGCGAGGCACCGCGCCGCGTACCTGTCGGCGTCCTCGCCCAGCAGCGTGATGACGGCGGAGTCGGCCAGCGTGATGGCGGGCGCGCTGAAGAACTCGCCGATGACGACGAGCAGCAGCAGCAGGAAGAACGTCTTCTGGATGTCGGGCGTGCGGTACACGATGTAGGAGTGCAGCGGCGTCACCCAGTCGCCGTTGGCCTCCTCGCGGTAGTTGAGCGCGTCGTCGACGGGCAGCGGCGAGCCGCGGCGGCCGGCGGGCCCGCGGAAGGAGCGCGTGGCGGCGGGCCACTCCTCGTCGTAGTTGGGCGCCACCAGCCGGTACGCGGAGCCGTTGAGCGGCTGCACGCAGCCCACGGCGGTCGGCTGCACCCAGCTCAGCGGCAGCGTGAACACCACCCAGGCGGCCAACGAGGCCAGCAGCAGCGTGCGCCCCTTCTGCCAGCGGTCGGCCAGGCTGCCCCAGAACGGCGCCGACAGGAACTCGACGAAGGGCCGCGTGCCGATGAGCAGCCCGCACTGGCCCGCGTTCATGCCCATCTGCTTGAAGTACACGCCCATCAGCGGGAACAGCGAGCCGAACGCCGAGTAGAAGAAGAAGTAGAAGGTCTTGACGGTGAGCAGCTCGGGGTCCACGGCGCCCGCGCCGCACATCAGCTCCAGCAGGTCGCTGCGCCCGCGCACCTTGTGCGTCGCCTCCTTCGGCGCCGGGTACCTGCACATGCACACGGGGGTCACCTTACTCCCATTTCATACTCGTTATTAAAGTTGACGATTTGACACTGTATTCATTAATCAAACTTCAAGGCTCGCTTTTCTGTTATGCCACGCTTATGTATGACTTGCTAGCTTGCGTGTTCGATTGATTGCTTGACTAAAAAAACATGTAAAGCAGTAAAGGTTCATCTCTGGATGATATTGGCAGCTAACATGTTCCTGGCGTCGGTGGCGTGGCAGAGCGTCGCCGTCGGTGGCGCTGTGGGCTCGGCACTGCCCTTCCAATCGAGAGGTCCGGGGTTCGAATCCGCAATGTACCAATGTGTTTTTCTTTTTTTGAATTTCATATGTAGGTACACACATTTGTTTGACGCTCCTAAAGTAAAGGAAAACATCATGAGGCAACCCGCATACATCTGCGAAGAAATTCAAAAGTGTATGTGAATGAAGTCAACCATTCCGCACTGTGGTTGACTAAGGCCTAAACCCCCTAATTTAGGATAAGCTAGACGTATATGAGCTGTTATGATGATGTTCTTGGAATCTTGATTCTTTATTACAGCTCAACATTGGCAAAGCTCAATTATATCTACTGTTTTATCGTCACATTACCATTAGGTGAGATGACAAACTAAAATTTTTTTCGAGTGTCAGGGAGTATTTTTTTTTTTACTTTTTGGTATTCTTGAAGTCGGGTTTTGAATTTTTTTGTGAAATATTTTTATTTCAATCTTTTTACTAAATACTCGTATACATGTGTACCTATTAGAATTTGATACAAGGCAAAACCAGAATAACTTAAAACGTCTTTCTCTCTAAACAGTATTGAAAAAATTATTCCCGATCTCCTAACAACCTAATTGTTTAGGACTTAACTTTCCACTTCCAGCTCATCCGAATCACTTAAACTCTCCCCTAACTTCCAACCCACCAGAAATCTTCCATAATCGGTTCAGTAAAATCATACGATGACTACTAGATGCAAATACTCGTACATACCTGAATCTTCTGAAATAACATGAAACACGTTGGACGTGCCTATGAAATTAAAGGGTTTCCCTTTATTTCCTAAGATCCCACCATCAGATTATAACTTGATGACAATGGGACCACCCCAGGAATAAACTCTTTCGATTACAAAAAGAATTTTGAAAATCGACCCGCAAATGGCGGAGTCTTTGGCGACACTTTGGTGTTTTGGAAGTCAGTTTAAATTTTTAAAAGTTTTTAGATTTTGAATTTTTCTCTTGTTGAATTCTCTATTGAAGCCTCGTAAAATTATTAATACAATATATATTTTAATTTACATTTTACTCATACAGTGAGGCAAGTTTGGGCATTTTTCCTTGGAAAATTTGTATCCGTATTGAGCTGCAAAAGAAGAAAAACTCAGAAACAAGGACCGAAATATTGGTTACTTTAAATGGTTCAAGACCTTTTGTGCTGAAAGAAACATTGTCATTGGCACGCTGGGTTTACTTACATACAGATGGAGAAATTGACGAAATCTAGTTATATCATTGAGGTAATATGTATTATTACCTCAATGAGTTATATGCATATTTGTGCTGCTTATTATTAAATGGAAACAAGACGATAGGATCGACTAGCACTAAACATTTTTAAAGAGAAGAGATTAGTCAATTTGTATGCGATCCATCCCGCTAGATTACTACCAAACTTGTGCTACAGGTACGGAGTAGTGATTATAAAAGGGATCTCATTATCTTGCTTGACCGGTAGTGACGCGTCCCTCATCTACATTTTACATTTTCCTTTAAGTAGGATGCATCGGTGATGGATACCCTTGCATCAAGTATACAATGTTACGCATTAATGTGCATAGCTAGGCTTAATTTGGTCACGGTTAGTGGGGTTGACTCTTTACCTCCCAAGAACTGGGAAGAGTCCGTCATTAACGTCTCAGGCGTAAAGTATGCGTAACTAATCTCAGTGTGAAAATGGGGTACAGACTCGCCCCCCGTCGGATTGGCCTTGACCCGTGTATGTGGGTCAATCGCGGCGCCGTCGCCAAATCGAACCGCTGGCCGCTGCAGCGCGCAAGCCGCGGCCCGCGCGTGCGCGCCCGCGCCGCCCTCACCGCCGCCGTGTTTACCCACATTCGGGATCATATGATCGTCAACATCTCTTTTGTCCTGCATTTCTAAGTTCGATTCTCTCGTCTATCTATCATCTATATGTGGAGTTTGAGTGTCAGAGTTTGTAAGTTTTAGCTTTGCAGTACTAGCTTTTTTAAGAATTAGTAATTTGGGTAGCTTATTTTTTAAACAATCTGCTTATATTCTTCGACACAATTTAAACTACTTATCTTCATACTAAATTTCATCTAAATCGGTTCAGCGATTATTGATTCCCCATACAAAATCCCACCCCCCTTTCACCCCCTTGAAGCATGATTTCTGCGACAAAAGCTATCCTATGTCCTTTCCCGGGACTCAAACTATTTCTAAACCTTTCATCGAAACCGGCTCAGAGGTTTAAACGTGGAGGTAAAAGACAGACAGACAGAATTTCGCAGTTATAATATTAAGTATGGATCTTGGGCCCAATTCCAATATGTCTTGTGTCACATATAAGTAGGAGATAATCGTCTTTGGAGCTGTTCTGGGAACTGATTTTATTTGTAGTTTTATTTTTATTTGTAACTTCATGTGGAATATCTTAAGCAACACCGGTTTCCCGAACAAAAGGAATACAAGACTCCAGTGACAATGTTGGCGAAATGTTGGAATCTACGAAACATTTACTGACTCGCTATAAAAATTAAATGTCCTAAGTAAATAAAGTTAATATTAACCTGATTATGATATAACAACAAATATTAACCTTTATTTTCTCCTCCTTACTCATAAATCCAATGGTGGAACTGAAAATATATATGTAGAGATCTGTCATGCAAAAACTGCACATGATCCTTTTACGTCACTATTTCGGATTGTGAAACGATGTATTGTTTGGGTCATAATTAACACGAGTAACTTAAAAAAATAAAAGGAATAGGAGGAGCTCGAAATAACTATTGCCGATTACAAATTGAAAAAAGCTTGCAAGATATACCAAGGTCATGTGCAATTTAAGAGCGTATCATCTCTACATTTTGGCGACTTATGATAGAGATGTGAAATACTCGTAGCATTAACACCTTTACGACGTCTGCTAGTAACATTATTACGTTTTTGTGACTGATAATAATTATTACTGAAATGAAATTGTGGTACTATACTAATAACACTCGTATCTATAGTTAAGTCAAAGTATTTACTTAAGTAAAAGGCGTTACTTAAGTTGTGATTTTTATACAATAAACGAGAATTTGAATGAAGTGAGGAAAGTTATGCTTATCACCTAGTGCAGGTTGGTGCATTTTAACGATTGCAAATACTCCTGGGAGAAACGGCTTAAGTAGCCTTTTGAAAGACGGAGTAGCTCAAGATACTAAGTTTTTGGTCACCCATCTCGTGACGGACTATCGCCATTATCACAGGCCGGACGCGCGAACTACTGCACCACCGAACGCAATAATAAGACATTTTTTTAAATTATCACAGTACTTATTGTATAAACATCTCAACTTAAGTAACGACTTATACTTAAGTAATTACTTTGATTTGACTATAGATACGGGTGTAAGTAAATTTCATAAAAAATCTTCTAGAAAGCAGAACAAGTAAAGCTCTAATTTTATTAAACAGCTGTTGGGGTCTATGACACTTTCATTATACTGGTTTAAAAGTTTTGCCGGCTTTTCATTTACTGTTTCTTCATTTAGAAAATTTGAACATAAAGAGTGTAATAATAATAGTGATGAAGAAGAATTGAATTCGGTATGTGAAATTCTCATATTCAGCTAATCTTATGAGCTATAATCTGTGCTATTAGGTTCGTTAATCGTCAGACTAATAATTAGAAAACTTCACATAAGTTGTGTCTAAAATTTTGATGTCTTGACTATCCTGACATAAAAACGTGCCAAGAATAATGATACACGTTTTCTCATGACGTGATCATTGCCTCACTAGACTACAGGTAAAGTAGACTTTTGAAGTACTTATCATTTGGGAACAACTGTAATGCATCTTTTGAAATTCTAACATGATTACAATTTCTAAAGTTGGTTAGGCTTGCAATGATCGCTTAGTAGGTACTTCGCTGTTGGGTACATGTTTAGACGGCATCGCTTCAAAGCATTTGGTAATCAATAAACCATGTTGCTGTCATCTAAATGGAGCAGAGATAAGAAAGTTATGATGTCACAGAGTAAACAAACTTGCAGCGCAGCTCCGCCCAACACATGCCGAGTCGATGCGGTCCACAGCTTCTGACGGCGGGTTGACTGAGATGAGCAAATATTTTGAGCCGAACTCATCACTTTTTATTACAAGAAGTAGTATCAACGAGAACTACATCGATATTTGGCTGCTTCTCAGGCTACTTTAATGGCAGAGTTATGTAACTCAGATGATGGCAGAATCATTTTGACATTTTCCCCAAAAGACATTCCGTATTTTTGCGATAAAAGTTTTAAGCACTTAATTAGAAGAGGTAGTCATGCCGGACCGCTTGTTTATATGACGCACTCAATGCTTTTTTACACGATACGTTTTACGTCTAGAGTCCGCAATTTCCCTGTTGTTCACTCAAAAATTGTCGCCGTCCATTTTTAAAGTAGCTCTGAAGGTCTACGGATAGGTTCCACAGAGGCTGCCGGGAAGCGGGTTGCTATGTTGGTGAGGATGGGATGGTGGGACGCACCTGGAGGTGTCGACTTCGCCGAACTCGTCGGGGTTGACGAGGGGCCTGGGTCCGGCGGGTCCGGCGGGTCCGGCGGGTCCGGCGGGCGCGGCGGGCGCGGCGGGGCCCTCGCGCGGCTCCATGGCTGCGAGGCGACTGACGGCCGCCGAGGGCCGCCCGCCCCGGCGCCGCTCGATACCGCCCGCCCGCGCATGTGCGTCGATCGAGCCTTCCACCATACGTAATGTACATACATACGGAATGGACACTCCACTATAATGTTCCCAATGAAACTAGTTTATTTTATTAAAACCAATAAATTTAATACTACAACAGGAGCTGGCTAAAAGCAGCGCTGTATAAGGTTTTGTTTAGGCCTTGTGCAGCAATTATGCTGAGCCAGTTTCCTTTTGCCCCAAATGGTTTTTGATTGGTTTTTCATTTTTATTTGAATTTGTACTAGCTATAATTTTTTTAAAATTTCTGTGTCAATTATATATTATGCAGATGCAGGGGTCGTAACTGGTCAGTAAAATCAGTAAAAGTCAGTTTTTTTGAGCATGGTCAGTAAATGGCAGTTTTTTGAGAAAATGGTCAGTTTTTTCAGTTTTTTGAGATCAACACACATATTGCCCCGTACATTTTTTTTGGAACATTATTAATATTTTACTGATACAATTTTGTCTGTCTGTCTTCTTCAATCTAGATTTTGCTTAATATCTCATAATATATTGTGTCAACAAATACCAAATTTTAGTCATTTCTCATTTTCTTAGCCGGGCCCAGTGATGATTTGAGGGCAACAAACAACTGATGCTCTATTATGATGTCTTGTGGCAACTTAATATTGTAGCATCATTATTTCGAGGAAAAATAGTCAAATCCTATTATTTTTTCTGGAAATAAACACATATTAATAATTTAAAAAAATAAAAAGGTGGTGATGGTTGGCTATGGGGATGGTGGAGGCCAATAATTGTAAAAGTATTTTTTCAATTCCACATGAATCTTTCTTATTTGGGGGATTAGTGTCCCACTGGTGTGACAAAATGGTGTGACAGAGAGTAATCCCCCTTTTATTTTAAGAGGATTGTGAAGCTGTAAATTTTCATACATAAAGCGATAACGCTTTTCTCCCTCTTTAAATAGTCCAATTTTCATAATTTTTGGAAATGTTGTAGATATAATGAAGATATAGGTATGTACGTTTCGATATGTTGCTCAGAATATAAATTATTAGCATCTAAATATCCATATTTTAGACTTAAAAACTACCTCGAGCATTTTTATCTTTTTTGACTAAATTATACTGAATTACAAAAAAAGCAATACGTACAAACATAGATTAAGGTATACTGAATCTAATGAGATCAAAACTGTCTAATTTCGGAAAGGTTTAGGGGGGTAAAACAGTTATCGCCCTAAACAATATTTCAATAAGAAATGTAGGCACTTGCCTCGGACTTTCAACTCTAAGCGGTGTGCAACAAACTGCATTTTTGCAAGTGCATACTCGAGCCATGAATTGGCTCTTCACAGTTCAGGTGGTCAGTAAAAGTCAGTTTTTTTAGATTTCTGGTCAGTAAAATCAGTATTTTTGAACACTGAACCTGTTTCGACCCCTGAGATAGGTAAAATTGTATTTTTTTTTGTGGACAATAAACGTTTATTATTGTTGTAACAGTTTTTGAGGCCTTCTGATATTATTATGTAAACGAAAAAGCATGCCTGTCAGGAGATCCCGCTCTTTCATAACTCAGTTATTTATTGGTTACAAGTAACTTAATATATAAAGTTATTAATAAATCTAATAAACACATTTAATCCTTCGCCTTGCATGATTAACATTAAAAAAAATAATATGTATTTATTTATTAATGCCAATATAGAGTAACATTTGTAAATAAATTTATCTTTCTCGCCAAACTTCACGTTTGTGGGAGATGCGCTTTTTTCTTTACACATAGGTAATATAACCTAATCTCCTCTCCATATATATATAATAAAATCGTAGGGGTACAAATGTTTGTCCGGAAAGATCTCCGAAACTACTGGACAGAATTTGATATGGCTTACACCACAATGCTTAAAATTTTCCGGAAGAACATTTAGGCATAATTTCATTTGCTTAAATTCACTTTTTATTTTTATTCAAAAAATACCATATAAAATTTTTGATGACAAGTATGTAGAAAATCAACATGGCGCACGTGAAATTATTTTGACAAGTCTGTTACATATTGCAAAAAAAAATCTTTTCTGTTATTGGCTGTGCCCATCTGAATTTAGCCAACCAAGAAGTTTAAATTGTATTTTTCTTATGTACTACCGTGGTGGTAAGGAAAAAGGATCAAGCCATACAACCAATGTATATAGCATTTTTTATGACAATATCACGTCACAAATATAAAATTTGTAGGTTGGTTTAATTTTTGGCCAATTTTCACAAAATCGGTACAATATTTGAAATGTTGAAAAATGAAGATACCCTTTTCAAGGCATTTTGAAAGGTGTTATATTATGTTTTTACATTATGACTAAGGAATCAAACTCTTTCATCCATTTAAAACTATTAAAAGTATTACGCGTAGAGGGAGTACGGGACTCTTGATCCTAATGTAACATTGACGTAAATTCGCCGACATAGCTGATGCTCAAAAAAGGTGGATAAAAGTTCGTTTCCAAACCTAGCAATATAGGTATCAAGTGAAAGGCCTTGAAGCGTAGAACATTATGAACCTAGGAAAATCGCCTAAAATTCAACATGGCCGCCGCTCAAAAAAGGTGGATACAAGTTCGTTTCCAAACCCAGCAATATGGGTATCAAATGAAAGGCCTTGATGTGTAGAGCACTATGAACCTAGCAACATTGACATAAATTCAACATGGCCGCCGCTCAAAAAAGGTGGATACAAGATCGTTTCCAAATCTAGCAATATGGGTATCAAATGAAAGGCCTAGAAGAGTAAAGCATTATGAACTTAGGAAAAATGCCCTAAATTAAACATGGCCGCCGCTCAAAAAAATGGATAAAAGTTCGTTTTCAAACCCAGCAATATGGTTATCAAATGAAAGGCCTTGAAGAGTAAAGCATTAGGTATCTAGAAAAATTGACCTAAATTCAACATGGCCGCGGCTCCAAAAAACGGATAAAAGTTCGTTTCCAAACCCAGCAATATGGGTATCAAATCAAAGGCTCTGATGAATAAAGCACTATGAACCTAGCAACATTGACATAAATTCAACATGGCCGCCGCTCAAAAAAAGGTGGATACAAATTCTTTTCCAAACCTAGCAATATGGGTATCAAATGAAAAGCCTTGAAAAGTAGAGCATTAGGTGCCAAGAAAAATTGTCCTAAAGGATAAAAGTTCGTAAAAAAAGGATAAAAGTTCGTTTTCATACCCAGCAATATGGGTATCAAATGAAAGGCGTTGACGAGTAAAGCACTATGAACCTAGCAATATTGACATAAATTCAACATAGCCGCTGCTCGAAAAAGGTGGATAAAAGTTCCTTTCCAAACCTAGCAATATGGGTATCAAATGAAAGGCATCAAAGAGTAGAGCAATATGAACTTAGGAAAATTGGTCTAAATTAAACATGGCCACCGCTCAAAAAAAAAAGGATAAAAGTTCGTTTTCAAACCCTGCAATATGGGTATCAAATCAAAAGCTTTGATGCATAAAGCACTATGAACCTAGCAACATTGACATAAATTCAACATGGCTGCCGCTCAAAAATGGTGGATGAAAGTTCGTTTCCAAACCTAGCAATATGGGTATCAAATGAAAGGCCTTGAAGGGTAAAGCATTAGGTAACTAGAAAAATCGATCTAAATTCAACATGGCCGCCGCTAAAAAAAGGATAAAAGTTCGTTTTCAAACGCAGCAATATGGGTATCAAATGAAAGGCCTTGACGAGTAAAGCACTATGAACTTAGCAAAATTGACATAAATTCAAAATAGCCGCTGCTCAAAAAAGGTGGATAAAAATTCGTTTCCAAACATAGCAATATGGGTATCAAATGAAAGGCCTCAAAGAGTAGAGCATTATGAACTTAGGAAAATTGTCCTAAATAAAACATGGCCGCCGCTCAAAAAAAATGGATAAAAGTTCGTTTCCAAACCTAGCAATATGGGTATCAAATGAAAGGCCTTGAAGAGTAGAGCATTAGGTACCTAGAAAAATCGACCTTAATTCAACATGGCCGCCGCTAAAAAAAGGATACAAGTTCGTTTTCGAACCCAGCAATATGGGTATCAAATGAAAGTAGTCCTTGATAAGTAAAGCACTATGAACCTAGAAACATTGACATAAATTCAACATAGCCGCTGCTCAAAAAAGGTGGATAAAAGTTCGTTTCCAAACCTAGCAATATGGGTATCAAATAAAAGGTCTCAAAGAGTAGCGCATTATGAACTTAGGAAAATTGCCCTAAATTAAACATGGCCGCCGTTCAAAAAATGGATTAAAGATCGTTTTCAAACCCAGCAATAATGGGTATTAAATGAAAGGCCCTGAAGAGTACCTAGAGCATTACGAACCTACGATAATTGTCTTAATTTGTTAATTTCCAAATGGCCGCTGCTCAAGAAAGGCAGAATAAAGTTGAATCATTATGGAATAAAATTGAGGAAAAATCTAAACACTGTTTTAAGCATTTTGATGGCGAAACGGAGTTCGCGGGCACAGCTAGTATCGTAATATAACTGTAGGAATGTAGGTAATCTAAATATCGACATGACTGAATGAAAACAAATGAAAATCTATCGCGTTCATTCAAGTTATTTACTCGTGTAAATCTAATAACACAGTAACACCGCAATACTGCACTAGTTCGTGAGGCAATAAGGACCCGTAGAATTTTTCTCCTCCTAATTCAGATCTGTGTGACGGTGATTCGATCCCAGTGTAGAGCGTAAATTTTTTTCTTAAATTTGCTTTTATTATTTTTTTTAAATTGGTTACGAGTTAGAAAGAAAATGTCTGTATCTCTAAACCTATCTTCGTAAGTATGTATGATACCATTAGGTATAACTTTTCGATGGTGGTTGTCCAGATTGAAGACTTTAATTTGCCTACTGTAAAGGCACCCTGAAAACTTCATTCCATATAGTGTAAGTTGATTTACTATGGGGGTCTCCGGACCCCAAGCTCCCCCCCCCCCCCCCTTTCCTTACCTACGCCAATGTATGATACGATACAATACGGAATGCTTGGCATAGTTCAACGAGCCGATCCTGCATAAAGTAAACTTCAGGTAAATTTACATTAGGTCAGTAATATGCGCTAGTGCTGGCACCGCAAACTGACTGGTACCGGTTACTTCGAGGCAGCGCTGTTCTCGTAACCTTTCTGTCCTAAACCTAATAATCGCCTTTTTTATATGCGACAGGGAAGCTCTTGGCCTTTATCTCGCCTGATGGTAAGTGATAATAAGGCTAAAGGTAGAAGCAAGCTTCACTTGGACTCCTTCACAACTGAGGAAAGTCTGAACACAACAATGCTATAAACATTGTTATTATGGCGACAAATTTAGGCATGACGGTGGTAGCTAGCCAAGCGATCTCAAAAGCCTCAGTTTTTATTCAATATTTACTTTATATGCATATGCTTTCTATGATTGTCGGAATTTTAAAATAGATAGTTACTGATTATCTTATTAAGTGTATGTATATGTACACCCTTGTGCAAATTAATGTGGAGAAAACGATGTTTTTCAATAAAATAAGTTTTATTAGAACTACTCATATTTTTGTCAACAAAACATAAAACTAATATTTATTATGGCTACCCCAGGCTTTGAGGAGCATTTTAACACGCTTTAGCATTGAATTTAACAAATTATGGCAGTTTGATAACATCTCATTTCGAAGCCGTACTTGAATGACCGGCTCAATAAGTCCCTCGATAAGTTCTGTTTTGTGGTGCAATCCATTTTTCTTAGTCTAGTTTTGCAAATTGACCACAAGTTTTCTATGGGATTAAGGTCCGGTGAATCGCCAACCAACCGAGTACAGTAATCTGATTTTCTAAAAAAATCCTTCACTTTTTAGCTGTATAGCATGGGGCAAGATCCTGTCGAAAAAAAAGGAAATTCTTTGGTGAACTTCTGTAGATCTGGCATCATAATTATCTTGCAATATTTTTATATATTTCTCACCATTCATCATCCCTGAGATGGGAACTAGAGCCCCAGGACCAGAGTAGGAAAAATAACCTCATAATATTTGTTATTCAGGCTGTTTTTCAGATTGTTGAATGTGTGCCACTGAAATTGGTTCACTATAATTATGATCTGCGTATAAATTGGCGACGCATGCCCTGGAAATAGAAATGGCTTTCGTCTAAAAATTACACCTTTCTCCAGTCTTGTTTAGTCCAATCTCTATATTTTTGTGTCCATGGTATCCTTTTTTTCTTCATTTGCTCAGTTAAGGGCTGTTATTTCACGAGCCTCCTAGCCTATATACCAACTTGTAAAAGTCGACGTCTCACGGTTGACGCATGAATAATCGTTCAGGCTACAGCCAAATCTCTGTATAAGCCGTCCCTGGTGTTCGTATAGTATATTCTGCTATTTCTTAGTAGCAAGATGTCTTCTTTGGGAGGCATTTTTCTTTTTTGACCACATTTACCCTTTCTGGAGAGTAAAAGTGGGCTATTTTTTTTTTGTATAATTTTAGCAATTTACTAACTCCACTTTTTGATATTCCACATTCATCACATTCATCACAGTAACCTATGTGTCATATTAGTGTGTTCTGATTACGTAATTACCTTTGAACGTACTTCGATGGAGATATCCATTGTTTTTTGTCCACGATATTATAAAAAAAAGTGATGAAATATGTCGAAAATATAAAAATTTTGCGAAATTGTTAAAACGTTGCGAGATTTCGAAATTATGCGTCTATAATGGAACTCAGATAGCACGTGACATTGTATATTTGAATTTAGATCAACACTGATAGCTCCTAACCACAAAAGCTAATGTGTAATTCATGCCAATATGAAAAAAATGTTTTGTCCACATTAATTTGCACAAGGGTGTAGGTATGTTGGTACATTGGTACACGGGGATACAATGTGTAAATTATAAAAGGGAAAAAGGTACAAAAAAAACACATTTTTCCATTAATATTTATTTTATATGTGATTTTTAAACGGAGTTAAAATTTAAAAACAACTATAATTACAAATTAAGTCAATGTTAACATCACAAACAAACTTTCCAAACCCATAATACTCTATACTATATTGATATATGTATACCTACTCAGTGAAGTGATCTCTACTGGCTCTTATTGATAAGTCTGTGATGGTTATCTTAAAGACTACTACTATACTACGAAGCCTCTAAACTAGAGTAGTGACTCTACAATTTGTTTGATTTTTCTAAATACATATATCTTTTTAAGACAAAAAAACGTACCTACCTACCTATAGCATATTTTAAAGACTCGTATAAAGACACAAAAATAAATTAAATGCATTATTTAAATTACTTAACATAAGAAATAATTTATATTAATCTAACGCTAAAAAATAATGACTTCATCGAAATAATTGCCTAATTACAAACTATCATATAAATCAAAGGCAATTTTTTTCCAAAATGTGGTATTTAACTCCACTGTGCCAGTACTGGACTACTGGGGCAATGTTAGCTAGGCAATGGAGCAACGTTCCCTTACTGTGCGCGGACAGCAAAGGAAGTGTTCGACCACGAAGTAAATACAAATAGCTATGTTGTTTGATACATTTTCTATAAAATCATGTGAAGCCATCTATGTAGTAGCAAACGAAAGTACTCGAAAAAAGGCATGCTTTGTGGATTCGTTCCATACAAGTTTTCCTCTTTCTCACGCTAGATGGCGCTAATTAGCGCGATTGTGTTGGGACAACATTTGCGTATCTGAAGGACCAGGGACCCTATTTTTGAATCATTTGTCAGACGTTGAGTACTCGTCGAGTGTCGTCTGTCCTTGACGTCGAAAGTCAATATAATTTTGATTTTCATCAATTAAACGAAAATGAATAGAATTCGAGCACAGACGACGCTCGACGAGCGTTCGACGCCCGACCAATGCTTCGAAAATCGGGTCCTAGGTGCATTGCACGGGGCAGCCTCCTCGTATGCGGTCCGTGTGTTCAACGGTGTGTCGGCGAGTGCGCGGGCGCGGCGCGTGAGGCGCGGGAGGTGCGTGAGGCGCGTCGCGGCGGCGGCGCGTGGGCGGCGCCGGCGTGGTTGTGAGCGGCGCCGTTGTGCGGGGAGGGGGAGCGGCGCTCGCGGCGCGAGGCGTGCCGCGCCAGCCGCGCGCTGGCCGCGTGCATGGAGGAGCGGCGCCGCGCCCACTGCGCGTGCGCCGACTGCAGCGACTGCGACCGCACCCGCTCCGCCGCCTCCGCATCCGCCTCCGCCTCGGCGTCCGCCTCCGTCTCCGTCCCCGCCTCCGCCTCGGGCGTGCCCTCGTCCGCGGGCAGCGACTCGGACCGCGCGGGGGACGTGCTCGCCGACTCGAACAGTGGACCCTGAGGAGTGTATTCATCACTTAACATTTTTCGATCTCGTTAAGTGGTATACTACGACAATACGATGGCCGCGCTGTCCTTCCGGTTGAATAGATCGAATTTAAATTTTCCAAGTAGACGTGGTGATAATGAAGAAGTAAAATATCGCCTTTGAACCGGTATACATTAAGCGTTTCGGAATTTACTTATTTCGGACTTTGATATCACGCGTTTTAAAAAAAATATTAATAAATAGGTATTTATTTATGTATCATATAGGTAACAGTTTACAACATTACAGTCGAGACAAGATTAAATATAGGAAAAATATAATAGTGAGCCTGAACTAGAATTAACCTGTGTTTCAGGCGAACAAACACAGTATTTAAAAAAACGGAAAATCAAATGCAAGATCAGTTTTAAGAGCCAAGAGGTTCAATACGTTCGAACGTTCCTTTAAGATGACTTAAAATTGAGCACCGGATGTCAGGAGCATTTTGGCGCGTGAGCTGACCTGCAGCGGCTTGACGGAGCGACTGAAGGAGAAGACGAAGCGCAGCTCCTGCGAGAAGCGGCGCGAGAAGGGCAGCGCGGCGGCCGGGTCGGCGGGGTGGATGGGGCCGCGCGGGGAGCGCCACGCCGCCCGCGCCAGGTCCGCGCACGCCAGCAGCACGCCCAGCACGCAGCCCACGGCCAGCACCAGGAACAGCCCCAGGAAGCTGGCCATCGACAGCTCCGTGCTCTCGCGCTCCTCCGGCTCCTGATCGCACCCGCCCAGCGGTACACGTTATTGTCGTTGAATACGTTAAGGTCATCGACATTAGCTTCGACCGCCGCACACTCTGCGAGTGATCATATAAATAACGTGAGAGGTGAAGCGAAGTAGTGCGGCTGCATTACTCGTCCTGTTGAGCGATCCGTTTGTGCTAGTTTTTGTCACTACAACGGACAGTGAGAGGGCAGCGATGTGGCATAAGTGAGCATGAGACTAAGCGATGAAGTACTAGAAGGTGAAGAAGATTTAGTCTACGACAAAATAACACATCGGAGGGAGGAGTAAAGTGGGCACCTTGCAGGCGCCGCCGCCGTGCTTCTCGTTCCACCACTCGTGCTTCATCTCGCGCAGGATGCCCGCCTCCTGCAGGTTCAGCAGCGCCAGGTTCATCTCGTGCCGGTACGGAGAGTCTGCACAGGGCCACACGTCACGTAAGCAAATGACATCATTTATCAATAATAATAATAAATTTATTTGCCAGAATATGGTTAGTAGGTTGTTACAGTTATATTTCCCGACATATTTTATCGAATGTTCGATGTGCAAATGTTAAAATTACTGGCTACATTATACATTTAGTTATTTTAATATAAGCAGATATCTTTTTGTTTTATATGTTAGAAGCTTACATATAAATGGCTTTTTCAGGGTCATAGATTTATATCATTATTTATTAAAGAGAATAGGCTAGTTGACTCATAACAAAATTTATTAAAATATTGTTTAAATATAAGTAAAATAGTAAACAAGTAGTAACATAATAGACCTTATTGTATTTGTAGTTTTTTTTTGTATTATTATAAATTTGCATACTGACAATAGTAAACATGATGGACATCAATAATATTGTAACAACAACGTTTGTACTTAAATCTTCAATGTATGGTACCTATGTTTTTTTACACATGTTTTTGGCAAATAAATATCTGAATCTGAATCTGAATTTATTTCTAACAGTATTTGGCAAAAGGTTCCAAAATATACCGATTATAATAAATAACAATGAATGATTACTGTAAAATTTTAATTTGAAGGTGTTATAAATAATCTTTCTTTAGCTCACGCCGTAAACTTAGTGATATCCTACGGTCGTCAGTGACGTCACTCATATTGTAAACAAAGAAACGTCAAATTTGATTCAACAACGCCTCGGTGCTTTGTTTACGATAAGAGCGACGTCATTTGATGTATGCCACAGATAATCAAGAGACTATCATGGCTGACCGCATTTTCGGTCCGAAATTGAAAATCTAATTTTAAAATAGTTTTTTTTTGTACTTTTCAGCCTTCGAAAAAAATAATATTCATGTGCTATGGGCTAATACAACAGTTATGAACAATTTAAGCCCTAGTTTAAAAAGGGTCAACTAGCCTATTGTATTGTAGTAAAAGTCAGAGATTTAAATCGTTAGATGCGCCCTGCGCTTAGGGTTACCATCTGGCATTTGACAGGCATTTTTGGATTTAGACAGGCGTGCGGCCGGCGCTACGCTGGGACAGGCATTTCTGAATTTCAATACATTGGCGTAGGCTTGGGATCCGGACTACCCCATAGAAAATGAACATACAGATAGAATAAGCTTTTCCTTTCAAGTATCAGTATACACTAGGGAAATTAAAGTTTTAATCTTGACCCCCCCCCCCGTCGGAATGACAGGCATTTTTCCGAAAAATCAGGCGTTTTGTGCATCCTCAACAGGCATCCTCCCTGACATGAATGGTAACCCTACCTGCGCTTCCAAAAAGTGACTACATTCTATGTCTGTGTGCGTTACATGACAAATTCACACAACAACGCGACGCACCATAAAACTTTGTCACCTAAAATCGCTAACAGTGTATTGCAAGGGATCAAACTAATTTGGTTTAAACGACAAAGCAATGACACGTATATCGATCTCGCTCACGCACGTATTGTTCGGTCTCGCTCGTACAAACACGCACCGAACGCCAAATTATGTAAGTGATTTATTTGGGAAATGATGAAAATAATTAATAAATAGGTAGTTACGCATAAAATGCAATTCCCTTAGATTTGTGGGTATTCCTTGAGTTATTAAAATACCTTCTAAAGGCACAGGAAGGCATATTTTATTATTTTACACTTGAAATTAGGGAAAAGAAAAAATGCATTTGACGTCCAACGCTCGGCGCTTTCTGCCACAGACTACGACGGAATGAGTGAACTCACTTGACACTTTTTCGAGCGCCTTATGTAAAAATATAATAATAGTAATGTCAAGATGATAGGCAATAATTTTAATAGAATTGTCATAATTTTTCATTGAGATATTCATTAATAGTATAATACATTTTGTCAATCAAAAGGTTATGCAGTGTTGATTAAAATTTATTATATTATGTCAATGTTTTTATTTTGTCTGGTATTTTATTATATATTCTAATAGCCATACAGTACGTGTTTTTTGAGTATAGTACCTACCAATTTTTGTTGAGGAACGTAAAGATCGTCAACCCTTCTACCTCTGTACGGATAATCCTTATTTTTTTAAAGGGCCAAAAGAATGCTGTACTCGAAAATGAACGACTTACTTTTTTTCATGGCGATCCCGTATCCCTTGCTGTCGAGCAACCCGCCCACCTGCGGCGATTAACATTAGTTTCTGTCAAATGTGTCTATTTAGATCTGAATAATTTAAATATTGCCACTGCTGTCATTTTAGAAAATTTATTTATTTAATTCTATAGATCACCAACAAGTTTACATTGTCTACATATATACAAAGAATACATTCACACTTGTACACTTTATAAATGTAAGCTTAGTTAAAGGTGACGACGACATGCATACAATACTGACTAGTGTTTAATTATAAAGCTTAACAACAAAATAAGACAGCAAAAATAATTATTATAATGAAAAAAAAACTTACTATTAAACCAAAAAAATAAAGTTTTTAATGTACCAATAAGTATTTTTTGTGTTTCTGAGAATTGAAAATGATTTTGATGATAAGATGCTAAGTTTGTTTTGCTGGGATCGGATCATAGGATAATGAAAACAAATCAACCAGTTTGAGTCACGTCCAAATACGTACTGCATATTGATTGTTTTGATTGATAACCAATACATACTCATTTTTGTCAAACAAAATGATGCTGTTCGATTGCCCGTACTTTACATTCATCACTTAAGTACTAAGCTAAGAGCATGGACTTACTTTGGTGACCTCGCAGTTGCGCTCGATGGTGTACTCAATGCTGGTGGACTCCATGAGGAAGGCGTAGTTTTCGGTCATGACCCTGCGACACAAGCACGAGTTAAACAGTTACTATACATCACCCGCGCGACAGGGGCTACGTTCTAGGGGCTACAGCTACTGCACCGTACTTCTTGATGCCGACGTTGTTGTCCTCGGGCATCTCCTGCTGATTCATCTGCTCAAACATGTCCTGGTACAGGTTGTTCTGCGAGTGCTGTAACAAAGTAAATTTTTTTACAAAAAAAGAACCGACTTCAAAAACACTGAAAACTTAAAAATAATCTTCTTTTATATTGAAGTCGGCGCCAAACGATGATCTCCTAGAAAGTGTTAAAATTTGTCACCGACTTTAATATAAAAGAAGATTATTTTTAAGTTTTCAGTGTTTTTGAAGACGGTTCTATTTTTTGTAAAAAAAAAATTATTTTTAACTTTTTAGTGAATGAAATCTTTTTAGTGAAAGAATTCATTCACTAAAAAGTTAAAATATTAATTATAAATATTAATACTAGGTATTAAATTAGTGTTTTCCTCGATTTTCTATGGGATCCCATCATCCGATCCTGACTTTGGGGACCATGGAACCACCCTTGCAGTATACTCTATCAAATAAAAAAAGAATTTTGGAAATCGGTTTAAAAATGACGGAGTTATGAGGTAACAAACATAAAAAAAATACAACCGAATTGATAACCTCCTCCTTTTTTGAAGTCGGATAAAAAGGTTTTGAAGATGACATTCGGTACAGGAGTGCCTTATGATAGGTGCCTACTAAAAAAGGATTTTTCAAAATGCTCACAGGAAGCCGAGAAAGGCCCATCCAAAAAACAAGGAATTTGCAGTGTTGAGCTTTATTAAAACTAGTTTTGATGAAGTAGGAAATTAAGGAAATTAAGGAGTTCAAAATCCATATGGGATCGAAAACAACCTCACCTTCCACATGGTACCATGTGGGAGGTGAGGTTGTTTTGACAAATGGACGAAATCACCAACCTACGCTGGGCCAGCGTGCTGGTAGGCGACCCAGATCTCCCTTTTTAGGGGCGGCCCTGCCCAGCAGTGGACGTGTTGTGGCTGGGAAGATGATGATGATGAGGGAACAAGCATACGGTTATCACCCATTTAATGTCAAGCGCTTATTGTAGCCCCTAGAATTTTGCGTGCTTCACGCAAAACCTTGCGCCGCCAAAACAAATTACTCTCATTCGCTCCGCTGACATCACTCACCACTGGAATACAGCATTATTAGTCCGGTGGGGCTCGACTGACCTCGAAGAATGTGTAGGTGGAGCCGCCGGCCTTGGCGCCGTAGGTGATGCCGAGGTCGTTGTGCGCCAGCTCGTCCACGTTGTGGATGAGCTCGGTGGAGGAGGTCTTGGCCAGCAGCGAGGCGAGGTTGGCCGTGTACGAGCTCGTGATCACCAGCGCGAACAGCCACCACATGCTGGCCACCGCGCGAGTCCCGTACGCCCTGCAAATTAAATTTCAGATGTTACCAGAACTTAAATGATTTTTTGCAATTCCGTTTCTAAAGGGGATTGTAGCTTTTGCGGATCAGACAAAAAGCGTATATTGACAGGTATAATTATTGTAAATTTTTAGTTGCACGTTTTAGTTGTATCAGCAGAACAACTTGTTCAACCGCCTCTGTGGTCTAGTGGACCGGTTCTCCATGAGGGTAGATGTATTTCTACTTGGTTTAATGGGTGGCGTCTGAGCCCGTCTAGCCGAGCTATTACCGTCTTACCTAAGTTTGTCGCCATGATAACAATGTTATTAACATTGTTGTGTACCGACAGTTCGAGGTTAGATAGCCAATTCCTCAATCATCTCATCGAATGAAGAACTGGCTCTGGATTAACTGAGAGTCCAGATGTAGCTCGCTTCCATCTTCGGCTTTTACGTCACTGACCATCGGGTGAGATGAAGCCGAATAGCTTTCCTGTTGTGTGTATAAAAAAATTAAGGTACAACGAGCGGGAGGTGACGTACGTACACTGGCGCAATCTCGGAGCCCTGCAGCAGCACCGCGCCGAGGTTGAACCAGAGCGCGTTGGCCAGCGTGAACTGGTTCTGCAGCGCCTCGGGCTCGGCCACGCACGGGAACGGGTTCTGCCACTCCGCCGGGCACAGCCGCCCCACCGCGTACAGCACCAGCGACGTGCCCACGTACGCCAGCCCCAGGCACAGCCACACCTGATAATTCACTATATATTCGCCGAAGTCTTGGAAAGGCTCGGGGGTAAATGTGTGGTCGAGCGGATACCGTTCAGGCAAAGGTAGTGTAGGGCAGCCCGTGGTCGGATAAAGTGATGATTTGTACAAACGACAATACCTAAAACTGAGCATCGGTCTAGGCACTTCTTGGCTGAGGCTTATATCCTGTAGTGGACTGAATTCGGTTGATGACCGATAATCGATAATGTTTTTGACGGTTTTTTGAACAGTTATATTTTCAGTATTCTCACCCCATTAGAGAACGGCAGCAAAAAAGCAAAAAGTTCCGGTTCTGGGGGCTTGGGCGTACGGAACAGAATGCTAATGCCCAGGTTCATGAACGTGGTAGTGAAGTCCACCGCCTTCTCACGCTCCGCCGTAATCGTCAGGTCTGTAATGGCGAAGTCGATCTCCTGAAAAGATATGTTTAAATGTCACAAATCCATACTAATATAATATATATATATATATTATATACATATATATAATATTATAAATGGGAAAGGGTGTGTGTGTGTGTGTGTTTGTTTGTCCGTCTTTCACGGCAAAACGGAGCGACGGATTAAAGTGATTTTTTAAGTGGAGATAGTCGAACGAATGGAGAGTGACATAGGCTACTTTTTGTCTCTTTCTAACCCCCCAATTCCCTAAAATGGGGGGTGGAAGATTGTATGGAGTATTCCGCAATTTTCAAGGTAGAAAGCTAAAAATTGGTATGCGAACTATTTGTGACTAACAAAAAAATCGTGCATCATTTTTTTTTGGAAATCTGCCCTCAACCCCTTAAAACAGGGGGTGAAATCTTATATGGGACTTTTTGCAGTTTTCAAGGTAGGAAGCTAAAAATCGGTACACAGACTCTTTGTTACCAACGAAAAAAATATGCCTTATTTTAACTTCGTTATAATATACTACTGTTGTAATTTTTTTTACGTCTCCATATATAACCGTTTAGGAGATAGGGGGGGGGGGGGGGGGGGACACTTACCTCTAACAAAAATTTGCACTTTAATACCAAATATTTCAGCAACGGAACCCTAAATCAAAAAATGGTGTTCTGAACCTTACATTATTTTTTTAAGACCTATTCAACAATACCCCACACGATGGGTTAATCGAGAAAAAAAAAATACTCCTACTTTACTTGTATGGTAGCTAGGTACCGAAAAAAAAAATTCAGTACTTACCTATTTTTTCAACCAATTTTTTGGCATGATTAATATACATACCCATACCAAATTACAGCTTTCTAGTACTAATAGTCTCTGAGTAAAACCGCGGACAGACAGACAGACATGGCGAAACTATAAGGGTTCCTTGTTTACTACGGAACCCTAAAAAGTGTCTTTTACTTGGGTCTAGCCACGAGAAATCGTCTAAAAGCCCGGTGGAGGCAGACTGACCGGGTCTTGCATGAGGCGGCCCATCATGCCGCTCCAGCGGCCCGTGGAGGCGTTCAGCGAGCCGTACACGCCGTCCTCCTGCACCAAGAATGTGTAGTTGAAGTGCAGCAGCTTGGACAGCTGGTCGATCAGCTCGATGCAGAACCCTGAAACGCATCCCTCGTTAGATCTTTAAGCACATTCATTACAACATTTAATTGGATTTAAATTGGATAAATTACCTTCGTAGCGGTCATTTCCCGACAGCCGCTCCGACGACTCTTTTCGCATTACGTACGGTTTGTTCTAGAACAGATACCAACAGTTTTATAAACGGACTGTATACAAATACATTAGATGTCGTATCGCATCACATTGTGTGCCGTGAGGTGCAAGCACCCTGCGGTGGTTTGGTCTTCGATTCTGGGTATCAATCCAAAACGGCGGCGCGGTCATTTTGTTTTTTCTCATTTTGACAGTGGCATCGCATTCCTGAGAACCACACGAACACTCATCATCACGCAATTTTTACAATATAAAAATCGACTTCAAAAACATTAAAAAGTCAAAAATAATATAAGAATAATACATATAAGTAACGCTGGCAAATTTTAACTAATCATGTCTGTTAATTCTTATATTTTTAAGACTTTCTGGGAGATTATGGCTTGGCACCTATTTCAATAAAACATGTGTTCTTGATGTATTTAAGGGATGTATTCTTGACTTCTTATGCCCGGTTTCTATATTAAAAAACGATCCGTTTTTGAGTATAGGAACTGGACATTACTTAGTCTTTTTGAAGTCGGTTTTTATTTTTCGTAAGATATTTTAGAAATGTTGACATTACGCGCCGGCGACATGTAGTGACTCACCAGCGCGATGAGCACGGTGAAGGTGCGGTCGGTCATGGAGTCTGGCGGCGGCGGCGGCGCGGTGAGGTGAGCGGGGCGGGGGCCGCGGGGGCGACGTGGAGTGACTCACCAGCGCGATGAGCACGGTGAAGGTGCGGTCGGTCATGGAGTCTGGCGGCGGCGGCGGCGCGGTGAGGTGAGCGGGGCGGGGGTCGCGGGGGCGACGTGGAGTGACTCACCAGCGCGATGAGCACTGTGAAGGTGCGGTCGGTCATGGAGTCTGGCGGCGGCGGCGGCGCGGTGAGGTGAGCGGGGCGGGGGCCGCGGGGGCGACGTGGAGTGACTCACCAGCGCGATGAGCACTGTGAAGGTGCGGTCGGTCATGGAGTCTGGCGGCGGCGGCGGCGCGGTGAGGTGAGCGGGGCGGGGGCCGCGGGGGCGACGTGGAGTGACTCACCAGCGCGATGAGCACTGTGAAGGTGCGGTCGGTCATGGAGTCTGGCGGCGGCGGCGGCGCGGTGAGGTGAGCGGGGCGGGGGCCGCGGGGGCGACGTGGAGTGACTCACCAGCGCGATGAGCACTGTGAAGGTGCGGTCGGTCATGGAGTCTGGCGGCGGCGGCGGCGCGGTGAGGTGAGCGGGGCGGGGGCCGCGGGGGCGACGTGGAGTGACTCACCAGCGCGATGAGCACTGTGAAGGTGCGGTCGGTCATGGAGTCTGGCGGCGGCGGCGGCGCGGTGAGGTGAGCGGGGCGGGGGCCGCGGGGGCGACGTGGAGTGACTCACCAGCGCGATGAGCACTGTGAAGGTGCGGTCGGTCATGGAGTCTGGCGGCGGCGGCGGCGCGGTGAGGTGAGCGGGGCGGGGGCCGCGGGGGCGACGTGGAGTGACTCACCAGCGCGATGAGCACTGTGAAGGTGCGGTCGGTCATGGAGTCTGGCGGCGGCGGCGGCGCGGTGAGGTGAGCGGGGCGGGGGCCGCGGGGGCGACGTGGAGTGACTCACCAGCGCGATGAGCACTGTGAAGGTGCGGTCGGTCATGGAGTCTGGCGGCGGCGGCGGCGCGGTGAGGTGAGCGGGGCGGGGGCCGCGGGGGCGACGTGGAGTGACTCACCAGCGCGATGAGCACTGTGAAGGTGCGGTCGGTCATGGAGTCTGGCGGCGGCGGCGGCGCGGTGAGGTGAGCGGGGCGGGGGCCGCGGGGGCGACGTGGAGTGACTCACCAGCGCGATGAGCACTGTGAAGGTGCGGTCGGTCATGGAGTCTGGCGGCGGCGGCGGCGCGGTGAGGTGAGCGGGGCGGGGGCCGCGGGGGCGACGTGGAGTGACTCACCAGCGCGATGAGCACGGTGAAGGTGCGGTTGGTCATGGAGTCTGGCGGCGGCGGCGGCGCGGTGAGGTGAGCGGGGCGGGGGCCGCGGGGGCGACGTGGAGTGACTCACCAGCGCGATGAGCACGGTGAAGGTGCGGTTGGTCATGGAGTCTGGCGGCGGCGGCGGCGCGGGGCGCGGCTCGCGGCGCCAGCGCAGGCCGGCGGCGGGCGCCCAGGCCGCCTCCGGCCGCAGCGCGCCGCCCCGCGCCAGCTCGGCCACACGCAGTCGCACGTCGCGCCGCGCGCCGTCCGCCTCCCACGTCGCGCCCGGGCCCCACTCCTGCGCACCGCGCCCCGCGAGTCCTCCATCGTTTATCTTTCTTTTATTAGTTCACTAAACTGGGCGAAACATACTAGTACTTATACGTAGGTATACAATAAATTATAGCAGGTTTAATAATGCACCACTTTCTCGAAGTGAGATGGTGTGGGCGCGTTCTGCGAAGATCTGATGACCGTGTGATAAAAAGTGCCTTTCCATGGCTCCACCGAAGAGAGGGAGGGGCGGGCCAGAGACGACTTGGAAAATTAAAGTCTAAACGATATGAGGAAGTGTGGCCTGTCAGCCGACGACGCTATTGATGCTAAACGACAGAATAAATGGCGCCTCAAGATAAGGGAAGCCGACGCCGAATAACGGGACGAGGCGAGGACAAAGAAGAAGACCTTCTCAAAGTGAACATTACGTGCATAAAACGAGAAACGAACACATACTAAACTACACTATGCTAAACTAAACGTTTACAATTAAAACATGAGAGCAAAATTACAATATTTCTGAATTTTGTTTGACGAGGCAAGACGAGGTATGAAAAATATCTAAATGATTTCAAGTTTCGTTGTACTTCTGTCCAGTGTTCCAGTTAAGATTTTATGCAAAAACACGATATCAGCTAGTTTCCGTCTATGAGCGAGCGGTTCTATAACGAATGTGTTAGCCTGGAGTTGTAAGACGCTAGGCGGCGGCGACAGAGATTGTTTGCGTATGAGGTGGTAGAGGATCGTTTTTGCCTTTTTTCCAACCGGTCGATATGATCTGCATATGTGGCGTTCCAAATTGGGCTGCATTATTCGAGGAGAGACCTTACGTAACAATAAAAAAAAATGATTAGTATTTTAGGGTCCCTGAAAAATTTCGTCTGCCTACTTACAAAGTCAGCCAACTTGAACGCTTTCCTACTTATGGAATCCATATGCTCACCGAATCCATATTCATATGGTCTAGCTTAGCGTCAACTACAACTCCAAGGTCCCGAATGCTTGGAACTTTAGTTAGTATTTTTATGGTAGCTCGCAGCGGTTATATTCTTTTTTCTCGTAAACTTTATGTGAAAACATTTGGACGTGTTTATAGACATACCATTATGAGACACCATCTGCTGACTATTTCAATATCTTCTTGGAGTTTAACAACATCACGCTGATTGCATATGACTCTATACAATTTGAGATCATCAGCAAACATTTGGTATCTCGATTTGATGGTGCGAGCCCTGTGGGACTTCAGATGGTACAGTCGCCTTATCTAATTTAAAACCTTTTACCATGACTGCGAGCGATTACGGAGGTATGATTAGACACCATCTCAGTAGAGGTCCACAGATTCCCGCGTGACCAAGTTTTCGAATTTGAAGGGTGTGATTTGATTAACCACATAGAACGCCTTAGAAAAGTCAGTGTATATAGTATGTACTTCAAGTCTGTCTCCTAATGCTTCGTATTTATAGTTAAAATATTTGAGAAGATGTGGTTGACCTGCCCGGTAGCAAGCCATATTGAAATGCAGCTAATTGAGGTTTGAGGTGGTAGCAAATTTGCTTCTGAATCATAGATTCGAACAGTTTGCCAAGAGACGAAAGAATGGAAATAAGCCTATGGTTGGAAATGTCACATTGGTCTCCGTTTTTGTAGACGGGAGCTATGTATGCAAAGATGAAATGTCGTGGTTTGATTTGACTAATTGAGACTATTTTTTTTTAAATAGAGGTGGGATCGTATCACGTCCAGGATCTTTACTAACTGGAAATAATTCATTTTCAGAACGAGCCTATATATCTACTACGCCCAATGTGAACGCTCAGCTTTCACTCGAGACATAACTCTGCGCGGCCGTTTTATCGCGCGGTTTCGCTTTAATAATTTTCGACAATCACTATTGAGAGATCACCGTCGAATATCAAAACTGCTTCGCGTCGACCGAGCGAGCGGGCGACTTTTACGAGGAATGAAGAGCATTAATCTCGAGCGATCGAATACGTGGGCCGCGGGATGCGTGCGGACCTCGGAGCGCAGGTAGTTGAGCAGCGTGTCGGCGTGGAAGGCGCCGGTGCCGCGCGCGCAGTCCCCGGGCGCGGCCGCGGGCAGCGCCAGCCGGGCGCGCGCCGCCGCCACCAGCGCCGCGCCGAAGCGAGCCAGCGCCAGCGCCGTCGGCAGCGCGCCGCCCGCCCCGCTCGCCCCGCTCGCCCCGCTCGCCCCGCTCGCCCCGCTCGCCCTGCCCACCAGGCGCGAGTACGCCGCGCGCCACTCCTCCGCCGCCGCCATCTCCTCCTCCACCTGCCACCGGTGCGACCGTACGTCAAAAATGCATGTAATGTGGTCATTATTTTGACAACCTCGTTTGAGCAAAGTCGACCTCGCCTTTCTGTTTCAAGGAGCGGCCGGCAAAGTTTCGCTTCTAGTTAATTAATATATTTTTTATTTAAATTATGCGCTGGTTTTATTTAGAGAGATAATTGCATTTTTCGTTTCGGCCGCGTACGAAACTGAGGCTTCGTAACCAGTTACGATGGAATACTTTTTCGTCCTTGCACGAAACCAGTTACGATCAAAAACTTTTCGTGTTTTTATACAATAGTATAAGAAATCATTTGACATTTGTGTATTACTGGTTTTTTTTTCTGATCATAAGCAACTTACATAAAAGTTAGTAATAGTCAAAGTAGAAATAAGATTTTTATTTTCATATAAAAATAATAAATGAAAAATTAAAATGTAAAAGCATAAGCACAAATTATTTCGAGATAATGCCCTACAGCAATGTTTCGTTCTTTTAATTTTTCTAGTGCATCATTTATTTATTCATTACGACGATTTGTCTCCTTCATCAAAGTATCTAACAGATGAGCCATTGTGGGATACTTCTTCCCTTGAAATCGGTTGATGTTGTTGTGCCATCCTTTTAGGATCTTTGATTTTCTGATAGGTGGTTTTATATTGTTGAGTGGTTTCGTACAAGGACGAAAAATTATGCGATCGCATCTGGTTACGAGACTCGTTACATAGTTTCGTACGAGGATTAAAAAGTATTAGATCGTAACTGGTTACGTACAAGGACGAAAAAGTATTCGATCGCATCTGGTTACGAAGCTCCAGTTTCGTACGCGGCCGAAAGGGCATTTTTGAGTAAAGCACTATACGAGCCTCGGCCCACAATGACTGCTTCGCCGGTGACGCTATGATCGCCTCGAGCTAGCCTAGCAACGCTCTAGGCCTTCCAGCATGGCCATCATTGCAGCCCTCGCTGTCCTGACTGTAATGGCCTCGACCTACGGTCTCGACCTTTATCTCAGCTCGTCCATCAAGTGATGCACGCTGACCGCGCTGTGCCGACCTGGAGCTGTGCTACGCTGCGCCGTCGGCCATCATCAGCGCGACCAGCAAAGTAGTCATTATAGACCGCGGCAGTAATGTACTAAAACACCACAGAAACGGTCAATAATCCCTTATTAGTATTCAGATTTTTTTGTTGTTGTTAATGATAATAATGCTGCGACGAAGAAGGAGCTTAAGCTATTTATTCCGTCACCTCCTGGTCGTAGAGCTGCAGCGTGGTGACGTTGGCGCCGCCGTGGCTGAAGGCGGCCAGCGGCTGCGTGTGCAGGTCCAGCGTGAGCAGCACGTACGAGTGTCGCGCGTCCAGCAGCCCCACGCGCTGCGCCGCGTCCAGCACGCGCACGCAGCACGCCGCCGAGCACCACACGATGAACTTCGTCACGCCCGACTTCTTCAGCACCAGCAGCAGGTTCCTGCGCGATCGGTGTCGAGTTCAGCGTTGCCGTCGCTGACGGTGCGACAGTGCAGTGTGACAGTGCAGCACGTACCGCAGCAGCGCGGCGTCGGCGGGCGGCGGCAGGCGGCGCGGCAGCAGCGCCAGCCGCTCGCCGTCGGCCGCCAGCCGCGGCGCGCCGCCCGCGCCGCCCTCGTGCAGCAGCGCGGCGCTGCGCCACTCCTTGGCCTCGCACAGCTCCACGCACGCCTGCAATCACCGAGTACTCTATATTCATTCGCTGTTATGACTTAAATGTTATTTCTCGTGTTTATTTTATTCATTATTCAAAAACCAAATTGAACGTTTTACCGACGCAAATTCCGCTTGGTCGACTTATCTTTGCAATTTCCGTGTAAATTAATCCCTCCTGTTAAAAAAAACTGTATCTAGCAGGAGTACAAGGTGATCTTTATCGTCGGTTTGCCTCTTATATACGGAATAGATCTCAGTCCGTTACTATTAATGGATATATATCTGAATGAAATGTGGTTCCTTCTGGAGTTCCGCAGGGTTCTATTCTGAGACCTCTTCTATTCATTATTTGTCTACATCTACACTAATATTATAAAGAGGAAAACTTTGTTTGTATTGTTTGGTTGTAATGAATAGGCTCAAAAACTACTGGACCGTTTTTAAAAATTCTTTCACCATTCGAAAGCTACATTATCCACGAGTAACATAGGCTAAATTTTATTTTGGAAAAAATAGGGTTCCGTAAGATATTTGGGTTTTTCGGACACAAGGTGTAAAAAATCAACCAGAAAAGTAAATTATTTTGCGTACGCTGCCTAAACTATAAAAGATAGAACCATAAAATGTTCCAATTGATTATAGATCTTATAAATATCTAGAAAAAAGTCCGCGACACTATACCTATCTATGTCGAGTGAGGCACAATAACCATTTTTTTATTTAAAAATCTTGAATTTTTTTGGGACTACATTTAGGGTAAAAGCCGGATAGTTGCCACACTTTTTAAAAAGCTCCTTTAAAAAATGTGTACCAATACATTTTTTATTCAGTGTGTTCTCAAACATAGTTCATTAATCTTCTAACATACCCTATCTATAAAAATATTATAAATATTATAAATTTTAAGTAAATCCAGTTTAATATGACCTCTAAAAAAGAGGATAGTTGCCTACTATAGCGGATACTAGCCTAACGTTAAAAATGGTTGGGGGGATACTTGCCCAATGTGAGGATAGATGCCCGTCTGTTTTTTTTTTCAAATAAAAATGAACTTATATTAATTTAAATAATCAGTTTTTATTATTAAATACAATCTTTTATTAAGTATTAATTAAAGTTAAATTATAATTATAAAATTATTACAATAATAGACTCCAAAATAGTAAATAAGTGTCCAAAATAAAAATGTAATGTTATTATTTATTTTGAAAATAGAACAATAAACAAAATTAGAATTAACTTTGGCATTAGCCTCTATTAAGTAAGTATTCAGTCCTTATAACTTACTGAGATCCTTTATTATGTACTGTCTACGCCACATCATTCGTCGGTCATTCATCAATAGTTCATCTAATCCTTTCATTCAGTGTAAAGCAAATACTCATTCATTCATTCTCAAAAACTGTCATTCTTCTCCAAGCATTCAGCAAGTCAACTACTTACCTACCATTGTAAACAATTAGTATTAAAATATACTCAAATTCCTACATATTCTGTTTCTTTTGTTCTTCGTGAACAAAAAGTGGTGACCGTGACAGGACTTGCAACACTATTATTCGGAAGAATCAACTCGTCAGATATTCGTTCCGGCTTTGTACAAGAACGCAATCGACACGACCACACTATTCCGCAGCCTATCTGGTGCCACTGAAGGATAACAGTGAGCATTTGTTGCGACTACATTGTGGCCGTGCATCCAACGTCTTGTCGAACGGAACACCTACCTGATCGCCAACTACACTCAAGAAAAACGTCGAAATCAACCTACAATATCGACCCAGCGCTGCCTGATCAGCTGTATCATCTCGACGCGTCTACCTTTAAAATAACGTGAGCCCGTTCCAATCACTATTTTCCTAAATCTACTATCGTTTTTCCTAAGTTGAAATTTGTAGAAAGTCGTTGATTCGATTCCTCAAACTACCTACAAGGGTGCGTTATTAATCAATAATTAACGTCAATTGAATCCTATTTATAATATTAATATTCTTAACCTAATTAACGTTTCAATTCGTACTTTCGATTCGTTATAAATTCAATTCAAATATCACAACAATAACCGACAAGCCGTTAGGTTTTCATCAAATTGAAACGTCACTTGCACTTCTAAATTCATGTAAAGTAAAATACGAATATTTCAATGAATTTTGCACTACTACAACGTTAATACTTCACTTTTAAATGAAATAAAACCATAAAAAACCATACACATACAACTGTACACCGAGCCGGCCGAACAGTCGTTTGTCGCCGTGAGAAGCGTATCGTATGCACTTTTTTTACATTATAACTAGCGATAAGTAACAGCGTGAATTTATTCGGTTGGGTTGTGTGGTTAATTTTATTGCAAGTTAACATGTCGGAAGAAAAGTTTAGTCTTAAAGAATATAGTCTCAAACGTAGCTCAATCAAAGGGCGTATAACCAAATACAAGAATTATATCGATGATTTATCTACAACAACAGACATTTCTAAGATTGAAATCAATAAGCTTGCACTAAAGTTACCCAAACTGGAAGCTTTGTTTACTGAATTTGACGAGGTGCAATGTCAAATAGAGAGTTTGAGTACTAATTTAGAAAATGAACTATTAATTCGTGATTCAATTGAACAAGATTTCTATCATTGTATTGCCGTATCGCAGGAGCTACTATCAAAAAACAGAAATGAAAATACAAGCCTTGGTAGCTCGTCACAATGCTATAATAATAATAGCTGTGATAATGCTTTAGGTTTTAAGTTGCCCATAATAACAATTCCAAGGTTTGACGGCACATATTTTAAATGGTTAGAGTTTAAGGACACCTTTGTCTCGTTAGTGCACAATAATGACAAGATCCAAAACGTTCACAAGTTTCATTACCTAAATTCTTATCTCGAAGCCGAAGCTACTCGCGTGATTTCGAATTTAGAGGTTTCGGATAGAAATTACCCAGATGCGTGGAAACTTTTATGCGATCGTTTTGATAATAAGCGCCAATTAATCAATAATCATTTGAAATCATTATTTAATTTCGAGCCAGTGCGAGAGACCGACAAGTCACTTAGATTTATCATAGATCACGTAACAAAAAACTTGCGGGCTCTCGGTACACTCGGTTTGCCTACAGATAAATGGGATGTTCTTATCATATACATTGTTGCGGCTAAGTTGGAAAACGCGACCTATATTAGATGGGAAGAACATCGGAACTCTTTGGGAGACATACCATCACTTAGTGACCTTTTTGAATTTCTAAAAAATCGTGCAGATGTGTTAGAAACAGTGAATAGACATAAATCGGATTACAAAGTAGATAAATTTAAAAATAATACGCCTCAAAGGCCTCACACTTATAATCAGACTAAATCTATGGTGGTAGCAACTAATTTCATTCCTAAAGATTCTTCTTATAATTCCAAGGCATTCGAATGTCCTTGCTGTAGTGAAACACATCGTTTATTTGAATGTGAAAAATTCAAATCAAAGCCTGTGAATGATAGGTTGAATTTTGTGTCAGCAAATAAATTATGTCACAACTGCTTAAGGGGTGGCCACACTACTGAACGTTGTCGTCTCCCCGGATCTTGCCGCTTCTGCAAAAAACGACATAATTCAATCATACACCAAGAAGCTCAATCTGTTAACAAAAATGAATTAGTTTCACTGTCCGCTACCTCCACTTCTGAAGTTCTTCTGTGCACAGCCAAGGTGAACATCACCAATCCTATCACTGATAAAACCATGGTTGTACGAGCACTGCTCGACAGCGGTAGCCAATCTACATTTATCACCCAAACTATAAAGGAAAATCTCAAGCTTTCTCCAGACTATTCCAACACTAAAATAGTTGGTATTGGAGATACTCATCTAAAAATACCTAAAGAACAATGTACTGTGCGCCTACATTCACTGCACAATTCATTCAGTGTTATTTCAAACTGCTTAATTTTACCTACAATTTCAAACAATCTACCTAAAATTTCATTTGATATAAGTAAACTTAATCTAGCTGGATTTCAGTTAGCGGATCCGAGTTTTAACGAGTCATCTCCAATTGATATGCTAATCGGTGCTGATCTATTTTGGGATATAATAGGCTCCCAACAGCATTCCCTAGGCCCTAACAATCCTAAGCTACTAAGCTAGGGTGGCTCGTTGCCGGTCCTATCTTCAACTTTCAAAAACAGGTACCTAAATCAATATCCTGTAACTTTCTTCATAAAGAGGACTATTCTCCCAGTCTACATGAAGAACTGGCTAAGTTTTGGGAGCTTGAAAGCTTCCCACATGCTAACCCTCTAACTAGTGAAGAAAGGTTATGTGAACAACATTTCTTAACAAACACTATTCGTTTACCTGATGGTCGATTTTGTGTCGCACTACCTTTACGCGATGATATAAGCCGTCTAGGTAATTCATACAATATGGCAAAAAAGAGATTTCTTAACTTAGAGGGTCGATTTAGAAAGCAACCTGATCTCAAACGTCTTTACTCTGAATTTATTCAAGAATATAAAGATCTAGGCCATCTTTCTGAAGCCCCAGAGGCTAAACCACTTAACGCATATTTCTTGCCGCATCATCCTGTGTTTAGAGACCAAAGTGAGTCTACCAAGCTGCGTGTAGTGTTTGACGCGTCAGCACGAACTAGCTCTAACATTTCTCTAAACGACATACAATTAGTTGGACCTACTGTTCAAGATAATCTTTTCAATATCTTAATACGATTCCGCCAGCATAAGTATGTTCTCACTGGTGATATTGAAAAGATGTTTCGACAGGTTCGGCTAAGAGAGTCTGATCGTAATTTGCAATGTATTCTATGGCGAGAAAATGAAAACGAGACTATAAAAACTTTCCGCCTAAACACCGTTACTTACGGCTTCTCTAGTGCAAGTTTTCTCACAACGCGCTGTCTTTGGCAGCTGGGTGAAGAGTGTGACGACCCTGTAATCAAAACTGTTATACAAAAGGATCTGTATTGTGATGACTTATTAACTGGAGCAGACACAGCAGAAGAGTTGCGTCATATTCAACGCTCAGCAGCTAGCCAACTAAATCAAGGACAATTTCATTTACGAAAATATAGGTCAAATTTGCCAAATTTGCTTCATGAAACCGCAGTAGAGGAAGGCAATCTTATGATCAGTAATTCCACTAGTACCCTTGGCATAGGTTGGATTCCTTCTTCTGACGAATTTCATTTTCAAAATGAGTTTTTAAAAAATGTAGACACTACCGAGATAACTAAACGTAAAATTCTATCTTGTACTTTTAAAATATTTGACCCCCTTGGACTTTTGTCACTATGTATTGTTAAGCCTAAAATTTTACTACAAGAAATTTCAAACTTAAAAATTGGTTGGGATGATCCAATTCCTACTAACATTAAGTCACAATGGCAAAAATTTGCTAACAACTTGCCAGCTCTTACATCTGTTAAGACGCCAAGGCGAATCTTAGTCGACAATCCCACCAATATTCAATTGCACTGCTTCTGTGATGCGTCACAACGCGCCTATGGCTGTTGTATATATATGAGATCCTTTAACGCAGAAGGACAAGTTCAAGTCAGTCTGGTGTCTGCTAAATCACGAGTGGCTCCTGTAAAACAAACAACAATACCAAGACTTGAGCTTTGCGCCGCTCTGCTGGGAGCCCAGCTCGCCGCGAAGGTCACAGAATCGCTTAGATGCAATATCGACAGTTCTGTATATTGGACTGATTCAAGTGTAGTATTAGGTTGGTTGCGTACTACTCATAAAACTAAAATATTTGTCGCAAATAGAGTAGCCGCCATCACAGATCTCACTAATCCTAATTCATGGCGCCATGTGCCTACAAATCAAAATCCCGCAGATCTGGTGTCCAGAGGCGTCGATCCTGATCAAATGGTCTCGGCCTCATTGTGGTGGACTGGTCCCGAATTTCTTCTTCAACCCGAATCATCATGGCCTACTGCTTTTACTCAGGATTGCGTCCCATTGCCAGAGTTAAAAGCGTTTCCCGCTTTCGTGGGGGAGGCTGCGCCCAACGGTCGCAATAATTTTGTAGATATTAAAAAATATTCCAAACTATTATACTTACAAAAAGTTACAGCCTTTATTCTAAGATTTGTTCATAATTGCAAAAACCCTAACAATAAATTATCAGGATCATTAACAGTCAATGAATTAGACAATGCTCTTAATATTCTAGTAAAACAAAGCCAAAAGAACTCATTTTCAAAAGAAATTGAATTGATAAATAAAAATAAGTCACTAAGAACAAACGCAACATTTCTTTCTCTTAATCCCTTTCTAGACTCAAACAATATTCTTCGTGTAGGTGGTCGTATAGTCATCAAAATACACATATGATAAGAAACATCCCATGATTCTAAAGGCAGATCACCATTTAACAAAGTTATTATTCACGCAAGAGCACTTGAGACTATTACATGCAGGCCCTCAGCAGCTTCTCGCTTCAATTAGAGAGAGATATTGGCCCATCGGCGGACGCAACTTGGCTCGGCGCGTTGCACGTGAATGTGTAACATGTCGTCGATTTAAAGCTCAAACAATGCACAATATTATGGGCAACTTACCTCCAGAGCGAGTTGAGGCTGATTTTCCTTTCTATACAGTAGGCACCGACTTTGCCGGCCCTTTTCTAATAACAGATCGTAAGGGTCGAGGTTGTAAGATAACTAAGTGCTACCTGTGTATTTTCATTTGTTTTAGATATAAGTGCATTCACTTAGAAGCTGTTAGCGATCTCAGCAAAGATGCGTTTATTTTAGCACTTAAAAGATTCATAACCCGTAGAGGCATGCCTAAAATAATATACTGCGACAATGGCAGAAATTTTGTTGCCGCAGCTAAAGAAATTAATTCATTTCTGGAATCAAATAAGACAGCTTTCGTCGACTTTGCAGCTTGTCAAGGTATAGAATTCCGATTCTCGCCTGCATACGCTCCTCACTTCGGTGGGCTCTGGGAGGCTGGCGTAAAGTCTACAAAATTTCATTTGTATAGAACTATAAAAAACACACATTTGACGTTTGAGGAATTAAGCTCACTATTTTCACAAATTGAGTCCATCCTAAACAGTCGTCCTCTCTGCCCCTTAAGTTCCTCCCCTACCGATTTCTCACCTCTTACCCCGGGTCACTTTTTAATTGGGAGATCACTCATGGCCTTGCCGTCAACGCAGCTTCTCGACGTCAACATCAATCGCCTAGACCGCTTTAAGCGATTGACTCAAATCAAGCAGCACTTCTGGAAAAGATGGTCTACTGAATACGTCACTGAACTTCAACAACGTACTAAATGGCGAACTAAGTGCAGAGATCTAAAGCTCGACGATTTAGTCATAATCAAAGAAGACAATCTCCCACCTCTGTGCTGGCGCCTCGGACGAGTTTCGAAGATATTCCCAGGAAATGACGGAGTTCCACGCGTAGCCGATGTCACTACAAGCACTGGCATAGTACGCAGAGCCATTAACAAGCTATGCATGTTACCTAACCCACAGGAAGAAATTGATATTTGAGAGCAGGAGCTCTCAACCCTGGGAGGATGTCTACGCCACATCATTCGTCGGTCATTCATCAATAGTTCATCTAATCCTTTCATTCAGTGTAAAGCAAATACTCATTCATTCATTCTCAAAAACTGTCATTCTTCTCCAAGCATTCAGCAAGTCAACTACTTACCTACCATTGTAAACAATTAGTATTAAAATATACTCAAATTCCTACATATTCTGTTTCTTTTGTTCTTCGTGAACATGTACTAAGTACTAAGAGGAAGCAAAAAAGTTGGAAGCGTCAACAAGTATACACCCGTTTTAACGAGCTCCGTAATATTTATTTAAACCAGTAGTTTATTTGTATTTTTTCTTCTGAAATACGAGTGCAATATTCAACAATAGCACCGTGTCCCCTACTGTGTATGGGTATCCGTTGAATATCCGAGTTTTATAGTGAAATATAAGCAAACTGAAGTCACCGGTTTATTCACGCGGCTTGAAGTAAACAACTCACTCGCTGAGTCACGCACAACGCGCTCGACCGGTCTACTGCAGGCGATCCGACGGCGCCCCGTACCAAGATCGAGGCGATAGTTTAGCGACACCCCGCACCAAAACACCTATAAGAGGTACCTTTTTACACTATGAGTTCAAAACATTCTATTATTTGCTCCGGCTGCACTAGCGTGATCTCCGACAGGAAATACGTATGTTGCTGCAAACCAAAATGCGATAAACATTATCATCTTGTGTGTGTAAACCTGTCTGGTGCTCTGAGCGCGGAACTAAAAAAACCTGGGTGTGCCCGGAGTGTACCTGTGCGGCCAAAAAAGGTGGCGACAACTCCGCTACACCAATCCGCACGGTAGACAGTAATGTAACGCTGCGCAAAACAAGACCGCCGAGCCCCGCTGAGACATCTCCGTGCACCTCGTCATCACCGCTTCTAATTTTGTCTGAAGAAATAAGACAGCTCAGAGAAGTCATTGGGTCGATGAAGTCTGAATTTGATGTAACCATTGCAGCGCTTCGAACGTGCGAAAACAAAGTGGACAGCCTGTCTTCTTCTATGGCCGACTTAGAAAAACAACTCGCTGTGGCTGAAGAACGTGCAGCGAAATCTGCAGATCTCGAAGTAACAAATGACATATTACAGAAACAAGTAAATAACTTGTCCCAGGCCATGCTACGGAACGAACTGGAAGTGAACGGTATTCCCGAAATATCAAATGAAAACCCCCTCCACATCATCATGACAATCGCCTCGCTTGCCGGTGTGAAGGTAACTAATACCGATATTGAATTTGTCGAGAGAGTTGGAAATCGCCGTATCCAGGATGACAACGTTCCTAGACCCCTTGTGGTTCGCCTCTCTCGTCGTGAAATCCGTGACAACCTACTTAAGGAATGTAGAACAAGGCGCTTGTCTACGAACGATCTCAACATAAACAATCCTCCTAGTAAACTTTATTTCAATGAGAGATTGACTAGGGCAAACCGTTTGTTATTTCGTGATTGTAGGGCCGCTTACAGGACCGCTGGTTTTAAGTACTGCTGGACTAAAGGCGGTAACATCTACGTCAAAGAGACCGAAGGTAATGGGGTCTCCGTTCATAGCATCAGATCTCGCGGCGATATTGCAAGAGTCATTCCGCAGCAACCTCCGGATTGCTAGCTTCTGTTTCCCACAATTCTATAGCATTAGATCTTTAACCATAATCTATAGTATTACCTGGACTGTTGTTGTTATTATATTTTTTTCATACTTAATTGTTAACTACTCTCTGCACTTACACACATACATACTGCTAAACATACTACTACAAACGACCAAACATTTAACAAACACCAGAAATATAACATTGACATGTCTGTACCCAACAATGTGGCAGTTCTGTCTGTGCATCAGTTTCTTAATGTGTCTTTCTAATCTATATTCCAATGGCTAATTCTATGCTCATGAATGATCTCGACTCGCTTGATTTCCCATGTCATATCATAGATACGCCTGAAGCATGTAGTGACATAATAACACCTATCTATAATCTTAGAATACTCAGTCTAAACATAAGAAGCATCCATAAGAATTTTAGCCAATTCCTCATTACTTTCGCACGCTTTCATTTTCAATTCGATGCTATCGTACTCACTGAGTGCTGGCTCCATGAAGGTTCCATAATTCAACAAATAAATGGTTTCACAGCATTTAGATCAAATATATTTAAAAACCAAAATGGTGGTGTGGTGGTATACCTTAATAATAAGTGGAGTGCTGATGTAATTGAACTAGAGTTCGATGATGCAAACTGTCTTAAATTATCAGTTGCCAATCACTTCAGTCTACTCGCTATCTATAGATCACCACAGTACTCCGCTGGTCCTCAGTTCCTGGAGTCACTCACAGCAGCCGTCAAATCCATTAACAAATGTCCTTGTTTAATAGTCGCTGGAGATATAAACATAAATATTTGCTCTAACAAGAACGAAGACCTTAATGAAATCCACAACTATCTCAACTGCTTGGCAGAGCTTAGCATTATGCCTGCTATAACTAAACCCACCAGGGGCAACTCCTGTCTCGACCATATAAATCTAAATAGATCGACCAAACAACAAGTGACCTCTGTAATATGTAAATCCACCCCCACAGATCATGACATTGTCATTGTAGGCATTAATTTAAAATTATCGAAAACACTTCGTGCTAAAAGAATAGTGAACAGGGTTGATTACGCTAGCCTTGAGACCGAGATAAGAGATTATGACTGGAGTGCTATTCTCAAAAATACCACTAATCTCAATGATGCTGTCACTCATTTTGAGGCCATATTACGCAACTTGTTACACAAACACACTAAACAAATAACTATCAGCCGCTCAAAAACTGTTTTCGAATCGTGGATGACGCCTGGGCTCATAAGATGTTCCCGGCACAAGGATAGACTCCATGCCATTACACGTAGTAATCCTGACGATGTAAACGCTAAACTTATTTTTAGGCGGTATAGGAATTTCTATGTTTCATTGTTAAGAAAGCGAAAGCATGAGTATGAATCCAAGGAACTAGAATCAAATACGACTAACACTAAGAAATTATGGGAGACTATTAAGAGAATTTCGTACACCTGTAACAGTCACAGCAAAGCGTCTAAACTTTTAACTATCTCGGCTTCACCTCCAGAATCACTCGACACCTGCAATAAATACTTTTCAACGATCGGTGAATGCCTTGCAAATAACACATTGTCAGCTATAAACGAAACACAAGAATCTTTGGCTCGAAATTCCACAGTTAAGCACTCTCCTCTTTTTTCACTCTTTCTTTCTCCATGCGATGAGATAGAAGTACGAGCACTCATACTGGCCCTTAAAACGGATTCGGCTCCTGGTGCTGATGGTTTCACTGGTCGTCTACTTAAAAATATCTGTAGGCACATAACTAAACCTCTAACCCACATCTTCAATCTTAGTATGACTCATGGGGTCTTTCCTGACGCCTGGAAGGTGGCTAGTGTCATTCCCATATTCAAAGCTGGAGACAAAAGCGATCCTTCCGATTATAGGCCCATTTCTCTTTTAGGATGCTTTTCCAAAATTTTGGAAAAAATTGTCTATAAGCGCCTTTCTAAATTCATTGAAGACAACAATATCCTCTCTAGCTCGCAATTCGGCTTCAGAACCAAGAGGTCTACTGAGGATGCAGTTGAACTCTTTACAAAAACCGTTTCAGTTCATCTGGATAACAACCGGGCGTGCATAGGAGTCTTCCTCGATCTGGCTAAGGCCTTTGATACGGTCTCAATTCCTCTTCTTTTGAAAAAACTGGAGCTTTATGGTGTCAGAGGTCTTACGTTAGATTGGTTTAAAAGTTACCTGCATAATCGTTTCCAATATGTTGCAGTTGACCTTAACAAAAGCAACGTAGCTAGCACAAATTTTGGAGTACCTCAGGGAAGCATCTTGGGACCATTACTGTTCATACTGTACATCAACGAAGTTGCAAACATCACTATGCCCCATGCAGATATAATCTCCTACGCTGATGACACTGCCATCGTCTTTCATGGTAAAAACTGGTCCGAAGTTACAAAGCATTCAGAAGATGGTTTAAAATTAATTTCAGTCTGGCTTCATAACAATTTACTAACTTTAAACCTGGCTAAAACACAGTTCATATGCTTCCATAAAACCAAAGCATCAGCCCCGAAACGAGCCCTGGACCTCCGTCTGCACACTTGTTTAGTGAATACTTCTCGACCAATTACTAACTGTACATGTGGTGTCATCAAACGGACTGCGACTGCTAAGTACCTTGGAGTTATTATGGACGAGAACCTCAACTTTAAGGAACACATTATATCTTCTTCAAAACGAATTCGAAAATTCATATATATTTTTAAAAATCTACGTAACTCTGCAAATAAATCTCTTCTTAAAACAATATACATCAGCATTTGTCAGTCGGTTATGACCTACTGCATAACAGTTTGGGGCGGAGCTGCTTCTTATATGATGATGCTGTTGGAGAGGGCACAGAGAGCAGTTATCAAGGTTATCCTAAAAAGACCTCGTAGGTACCCCACTGTGTGAATTGCTAAAAAGGAGGGTTTTTAAACTAAACTTACCTTTTGTAAATACACAATTTTATAAACGTTTCCCCCATTATCTCCATCTATACATTTACAACAAATCTGTCTCCCACTGTGATTTTAAACATGATACAGTCAGAGAAGCCAAAGCGAAAGTCAGTCAGTGGCTGAGTAACCTAGACTACGCCAGCATTGAACACTTACTCAAAAGTGTCACATAAACTTTGGAACTGCACAACATCCTTTTATTCATCATGCACTTTTTTCTTCCATACAGACGTCACACCATTTACACATTCTTATCGTTTGGTTTTGTAGTATGTACCATACCAATAATTATCAACCTTTGCTTGTTTTCGTTTTCGTGCTAATCTTCACTGTTAACCGTTCCGTGTGTCTGGTACCCTACAGGACAGGCTTTGCCTAGTGTAGGGGCCAAGTTATCTTTTGTGTTCTTAATCACCTGTTACATATTGTTTTACATAAGGTTTTAAGTTCAAATACATTAAATAAGGTAGTAATAGGTTAAGACTTTTGGTTGGTTGATAAATAAATTATACTCAATACTCAATACTCAATATACTCAATATATTTATTGCAAACCATAATGTACAATGAGGTGGTAAAGTGGTAAAGTAGGTACATACTTATACAAGATCATTATGGACCCCGTCGGGCACGCAATTTGCTGTAGAAGAGAAGAGGACGCATTTTTTGTAAAATAGGTATAATTACAATTTTATTTTATTTTAGATAAATTTGTATAATTATTACATAGCAAATAAAATATCAATACAATAATGGATTCATAATTATTTATTACTAAATTTGTCGTTTAGGAATTCCTTTATGTCATAGTAGCATTTATTAAGTAAAAATTGTTTTAATTGTTTTATAAATTTGTTGTCATTATTTTCATTTATTAATATGTCCGGTAATTTATTATAAATTTTTATTGAGGAATGAAATGTGCTTGAGGATGTAAGTTTCAGTCGGGAAGCTGGTAATATTAACTTATTTTTATTTCTATTTCTTAAAGAATATTTAGTAGGTATATCCTGTTGCTTTGTATAAAATTCATTATATTTGCGTACAAACTTGCACATCTCTAATATATACATACATGGCAGGGTAAGTATCTGATATTCGCGAAAATATGGTTTGCAACTATCAGTCTGCTCAATGTTGGCTATGATACGGATCAACTTCTTTTGCATGATGAACAGTGATGGCGCGTCCGTACTGCCACCCCACAACACCAGCCCGTAGCACAGCCAAGCCTGTGCGTAAGCATAATATGTAACTATTGATGTTTGTATATCGGTAGTCTTTTTTATCTCTCTCAGTGCATAAGAAAAGCTACTTAGTTTGGATTTAACATTTTGTACATGGGCTTTCCAATTTATGTGTTTATCTATAACTATGCCAAGTAACGAGAATTCCTCTACACACTCCAATTTATGGCTATTGAAACTATAATTTATATTCAGTGTTGTTTTTTGAGGTGGATGGAAGGTCATTATTTTGGTTTTGGCAAAATTTATGCTGAGATTGTGATCACTTAACCAGTCCGACGTTTTAGAAAGTAAGGTATTTAGTTTTTCATCAATGTTATTATTGTTGTAACTCGAAGTAAGTAACGAGATGTCGTCAGCGAATAAAATGCATGGTTCCTCCATGATCTTTGGGAGGTCATTTATATATATCAAAAACAAGAGACAGCCGACCACACTTCCCTGCGGTATTGATGCATTTACGATTTTACAGTCAGAGCGTACGTGAGTGATGTTCTTAATTTCGTTATCAAAGTATTCAATTTCTACGAAATTTTTCTATTACTTAGGTATGATGCGAACCATCTATGAGCGGATCCACGGATGCCGATATCGTACAATTTATTAAGCAGTATATCATGTTGGACCCTATCATACGCCTTAGTCATATCTAATAAGACCCCTACACCATATTGTTTTTTATCTAATAATGAAATTATTTCTTTGATATATTTATACACAGCCAAAATTGTGGAACGATTTTTTCGGAATCCATTCTGCGAATCGTCAAATATCTGAAATTTCACACAGAAGTTATTTACTCGAACACACATTGCTTTTTCAAATATTTTAGATGCTGTAGGTGAAATAGCAATTGGACGATAGTTATTCATATCACTTTTGTCATTTTTCTTGTAAATAGGTTTCACTACTGTATTTTTCAATGTACTTGGAAAGGTACCTTCACTAAACGACTGATTTATTAATACAGTGAAAGGTAGAGTTAATTCCTCAGCGCAATCTCTTATTAAGCTTGGTGGCATCTCGTCCATTCCATGACTCATCTTATTTTTTAATTTTTTTATAATTTTATATACTTCTCGGCAGTCGACCGGGCTTAAATACATGGAGTTTTCGACCGGGTGGAGAACAGGGCGACCGCGAGTGCAGCCCGCCCTTTGCTCGCTGCCGGTGTTGCCCTGCTGTTGGGAGTTACACTGATCGATAGAAGCAAAAAAGTTATTAAATGTGTTAGCAATTATTTTAGGGTCAGAACTTAGTGTTTTATTTATTCTTAATTCAATATTACATTTCGATTTCCTACTTTTTTTATTTGTTTTTTCATTTATTACATTCCACATGGTTTTTACTTTATTATTTGAATTATTAATTTTCTTTTTATAATGCTGTTTTTTTGAATACAGTATTAGTTTTTTTAATAACTTCTCGTATTTCTTGTAATGCTTTTTTAAAATTTGATTATTAGTTTTTGTGACAAGTACTTTTAACAACCTTTTATTTTTACAAGATTTTTTTAGCCCTGTAGTTAACCAATACTTTTTTGTAATAGTTTTTAGTTTTACTTTGTATTTTGGTATGCATTGGTTTAATATCTTTATTAATTGATCATGAAATGCGTTATAGTTTTCGTTAATATCTTTATATGGTTTGAGTATTTCGTTCCAATTTATTATTTGTAATTGTGATTTGAATTTTATTATTGCCTTTCTGTTAAACAATCGTTTTTCTACATACCAGACTGCTTGTTTTGTTTGTATTTGCTTTTTTATGTATATCTCGGTACCAGCATGGTCCGAAAACCCATATTCTTTTATACCAGTATATAAACATTCTATTTCAAAATTCGTAAAAATATGATCTAAGCATGCGTTTATGCGGGTCGGTTTATTAATATGCTGAATTAGTTTGTACTCTAACATTAAATCGAGATAGTCACATGATTTTTTATTTTTTTGCATTATATCTACATTAAAATCCCCACCTACGATTATTCTATATTTAGAGTATTTCTTATTAATAAAATTTAAGATTAATCTTAATTGACTATAAAAAACGCCTTCCTCTCTTCCGTTCCAATACATAACTACAATTATAGTATTTTGTTTACATAGCTCAATCGCGACTACTTCTAAAACATATTCAATAGACATATTTGTGATATCATTCAATGCTTTATATTCAATATCTTCCCGTAACAATATACAAAGTCCTCCTCCCGTGCGACTTTTTCTGCAAAATGATGCTGCAATCAAATAGCCGTCGAAGCGTAACAATTTGAGCTTTTCTTCTGTCAACCATGTTTCCGACATACACAACGCATCATATTTAGGATTCTCTTCCAAAAATGCTACTAATGTGTCTTGTTTATTATACATACTTTGCATGTTTTGGTATAATAACTTAAATGAATCATCTTTATTCACGAAAGGAATCATGATTTAAGCTGTAACGAGTATGGTTATTGTTGCCTTCGCACTCATTATTCGACGAAGTATCATTTGTATCTATATTTTCATTCAAATCAACTCTTTTTCCTTCGATATACAGCTGATTATGTCGCAGCACCGCATGTAGCCCTTTACGGCGTGCCAGAAACATTTCCTCTCGCATACCTTTTCTTTTTAATAAGGTGTTTTTTCTAAAAATTCTGAAACTGATAGGCCAGTATGTTTAAAGGAGTAACTATTTCCTATTATGTGTTTTACTATTCTTTTGCATATAAATTCTATCACAAGTGGTCGGCTCCCATTTTTATTGTATCGACCTATTCTATAAATATCATCGACATATCCTGTGATGTCCACACCTAACAAGTCCCAAAAAACCCCCTGTAATCGATCATGCAAGCTACTGTCGGGTTCCTTATAATATTCATTTAATCCGTAAAGGACATTTTTTTTGCGATTGCTTTCTGAATATTTATTTTCTCCTGTAGACGTAAACTTTAGTTGTAAGTTTTCCATTTGCTTTTTCAATATGTAGTTTTCTTTTTCTAGGTTATCTATTTTTTTATCAAGTTCCTGAATTTCAAACTGTCTAATTTTATTTTGTTCACTTTGGTTATTTATTTCTTCTTCAGATTTTTCCCATAAAACTTTCATTGCTTCTTTTACTTCTTTTTGTATAATATTTTGTAGTTGTGATATAACATTTATATTATTTTCTTGTAGTCGCTGTGTTATGACTTCGCTCAATCTTTTTAAAGTTATTTCAGAGCTATCGTCTTTTCTTATATTTTCAGAGCAAATAGTGTCGTCACCTAGATAAGTAGTGTTTTCGGAGGTCATACTATCATTTTTTTGACTACTCGAACATTTTCGAATAGTTACATAGTCATCTTCCGACGATTTACATTGCTTTTTATTTATTATATTGTTTTGGTCTGTAGACCTTACAGGTGTGTTTTCATTTCCAGTCTTCGGCATCTTGCAATAACAAGCCTGGCATTTCCACTTCTGCTTATGTTCTATTGTCATAGTGTTATAAAAGCGTTGGCTGGAAACGTTAGCGTATTCAAGATCATATACACTATGACATTGCAGACATGTGAGGAATTCCCTTTTTGGGATTTTTTTACGACATCCAGCACAGAGTGAAGACATTTTTGTTGAATTTCTATAATATTATTAATTATCTATTTAAATTTAATTTATTTTCTATAAAGTGTACTTTAGCACCATCTATTATCACAGCAAGGCCAGCTATTAAGTTAATTATTATTATTATTATTAAATTAAATTATTACCTAATCAACACTTAAAAATACTAAGGTTTTAAATTGTAAGTTAGTGAACATGTAATTTTTTAATTAAATATTCGTATTTATCTTAAATATTAAAAATATGGTAATCAACTTTGGCATTAAGAGAGCAACGCCCACTCCCGGTGGCCCCAACCATTACAGAGGAGGCCTGGACCACGGTGGTGAAGCGCGGCCAGCGGAGACGAAAGAAAGGGGATGGTATAGCGGAATCTACGCCGAAGCAGTCTCCTCCGCCCCCGAAAAAGAAGGCTCCTCCTCGGCAGCCTAAACTGCACACGCCAAAGACGGCGGCAGTGGTGCTGACATTACAGCCAGGCGCCGAGGAGAAGGGCCACTCATACGCCAGGGTGATTGCGGCCGCCATAGCCAAGGTAAGCCTCGCGGAGCTGAACATAGGGGGTGTTCAGTTCCGCAGGTCTTTGACTGGGGCGGCCGTAATTCTCGTCACAGGTAATGAGAAGGAGGCGAGCGCGGTCGACCTAGCTGTCCCCCTTAAAAGAGTTGTTGACCCGACCGTCGTGCGTGTTACAATCCCAACTAAGACGGTGGAAATGTTGGTTTCCGGACTGGACGAGTCCGTCCAGACGTAGGAACTGAAGGAGGCACTCGCAAAGACCGGCGAGTGCCAGGTCGACCAGGTTCGGGTGGGGGAGATCCGCCAGGGCCGCTACACCATGGACACGGCGTGGGTGTGCTGCCCGGTGGAAGTGGCCAAGAAGATAAGCCTCTGCCAAGAGGCTGCTGGTGGGGTGGTCCGCTGCGAAGGTAAAGCCCCTCCAGCCCCGTGAAATGCGGTGATTTAGGTGCCTCGAATCGGGGCACCTAAGGGTTGACTGCAGGGCGGAGGTAAACCGGAGCACGTTGTGCTACCGATGTGGGGCGGCAGGGCATAGGGCGTCGTTGTGCTCAGCGAAGCCCAAATGCCCTTTGTGCTCGGCGTCCGGGAAACCGGCGGACCACCGCCTTGGGAGTAAGACATGTTCCGCCCTTAAGATGCCTATGGACAGGAGGAGGAGGAGGGCGGCGCGAACCCGCCAGCCCGAATCATCAAGAGTAGAGGCGGAGATGGAGGTCACCGAGGACATCGTCGGGGCCCCCATCCTCCAGGAGGAGGCGACAGCGGGAGGGGAAGTACCCCGCGAAATAAATAGATCCCCAGCTCCAGGGCACCTAGTGCCGGGACATTCCGGGGTGTGAAGCGGCGCACACCTGCACCGCCAACAAAGCAGCAGAGCCACGTGCCTTTCTGGCGTAGCGCGAGTCCGGCAACGGATCATACACGGAATCAGGGGGTCAGTGGGAATAAGGCCTTGCTGTGGTCCCCTTCCCCCTGCCTCGTGACGGACGGAGGAGCTGCTGGGGGGTTTTTAGTGGGTAGGCCTGGGCCGATATGGCTCGGGGAGTCCCACATAGCCTCGTAGTTTGGCTCGACCACGAGGGATGCGTAAAAGCATTTTTCCCTATCAAAAAAAAAGGGCAACAATCCGCAATAGACAGTAGGGCAACTATCCGATTTGATACGGATACTTGCCCTTTTTATTTACGAAATAAATAAAACATATTTAACAATAAAACCTAATAAACAGTGCAATTTAAACTCTAATGCACTCAAAGAAATATATTTTTGACTGAAATCGCAATCAGTTATAAAAATATTTAACAGAGATTACTTACCAATATAATTCTGGCGCTCGTCAAAGTATCGCCGCGGAAGATGTTTTCTCATACGGACAAAACACGTGCGCCTAATTCAATGGCTTATGCGGCACTGAGGCCTGCGCGGGGGACGCTTTTAATTATGATCAAAAAGAAACACTGTCAATACGTCTAACATAGAGCATTTGAAACTGAGGCATGTATCCGTCCGAGGCAACTATCCGGCTTTTACCCTAAACGCATTTATTTTTCTCGTGCTATTAATCCTTATCAAAATAAATTATTTCATCACTAAGTACAGTTTATGTAGATAATAATTAGTCTTTGAATGATTAAAATTGGACGTTTGGTTTTGAAGTTATGGCGAAATTAAAATATTACGATTTCTGCTGCACGCCCCGTTGCGAAGTGAGCGTCACCAAGGCGGGGGTGCGCGTGAGGGAGGTTATGGAATAAAATGGAGGAAAAAATTAAACACTGTGTTAAGCATTTCGATGGCGAAACGTAGTTCGCGGGCACAGCTAGTACATGATTTAATCAGTCGTCGAGGAATCTCGCCATCGCGTGAGAGCGAGCTTCTCGATGCGGCGATAGGAGAGACGGGGCCACCTGCGCGAGCACGTCCGGGTGCGGGTGCATGGCGAGCGCCTCCCAGGTGGCGTCGGCGGCGGCGGCGGCGGGCTCGGACAGCAGCAGCAGCGGCAGGCCGGCGCGCGCCGCCGCGGCCGCCGCGAGCGCCGCGTAGGAGCCGCCGCCGCCGCCGCCGTCGTCGGTAGCGCCGGTGGCGGCCGCGGCGGCCTCGGCGGCGGCCTGCGCGCACACGTGCGCGGCGGCGGCCAGCGGCTCGCGCGGCTCGGCGGCCGCCACCAGCGCCGCGCCCGCGCCCAGCGCCGCCTCCACCGCGCCGCCCACGCCCAGCGCCTGCGCCGGACGCTGCTCCACCACGCCTGCGCACACCCGACACGTCTTTATACTCCTACGTCCAGACTTATACGCGTCAATTAAACAGCTCGAAACCCCGGACACCCCGATCTATTTTTATTATGAAGGAAATCATCAGCATCGTCGTCGACGGCTCATATACGTCCCCGCCGAGGGGCTCGAGCCCACCCTGAACTAGGGCGATTAGGCCTTAGTCGACCACGCTGGCCGAGTGCGGGTCGGTCGACTTCACACGCAACCTGTAAAGAAATTATTTCTTCACAGGTGTGTGCAGGTTTCCTCACTTTGTTTTCCTTCACCGTAAAAGCGTCGAATAAACGTACATATGAATTCAAAATTTGAAAACACAGCGGTACGTGGCGGTGTTCGAACCGCTACCTCCCGATCGGTAGGCGACGGCCTCACGCACGACGCCATCGACGCTTCTTAATAAGTATTTAAGCTTTCGGACTGGAGAGGACTCGGCATCGACGCGAACGGCGAGCACGTGACTCGCCTTCGTTTTGCCGAAGTGATGTCCTCCCGACCGATATTCGGGCACGGCGGCCGATCTCAACGGAGACTAGCCATCTGCGCGGGAGATATTATAGTGCACGAGTGACTGCGCACACGCAAATGCACTCTCTATTCCTTCACTCGCCTAGTCCGATGGAACGGTTAGCCGACACGACCGGGGCGAGATCAGACGCAAGACCCACTGTTTAACGTGCCTTCCGAACCACGGAGGAGCTTGAGATGTTTCTTATTTTGATAACCCATCCTAAGACTGACCACAGAGAACGTTGCGAGCGGCGAATGATATCGCAATCACGGCTGAGACCGTGGAAGATCTAGGTACAACCACAGATCACTTAATAGTTACTACGTACAACGGTCTATGTCCTCTGTAGAGTTTCCCAAGTAGATCTTAAAATTAACATGGACAAGAACAAAATCATGTCGAATTCCCATGTAATACCCACTCCTGTGAAGTTTGGAGCTTGACACTGGAAGTTGTTAACGAATATTGGGTACCTGGGTGAAGCAAATAGTCCAGCTCGGTAAGACCAACTTCCAGATAGAGGTAAATCGACGAATCCAACTCGATTAGGCAGCGTTCGGGAAGCTCCGCAGCATATTTTCGGCCAATCTATCGCAGTGTCTCAAGATAATAATCTTCAATTCGTACGTGTTGGCCAGTGATGACGTACGGACCTGAGACGTGGCCGCTTAAAATAGATCTCTTAAAAAGGCTCAAGGTCACTAAAGGGCTATGGAGAGGGCTATGCTCGGGGTTTCTCTATGCCATCGCATCAGAAATTATGAGATCCATAGAAGAATTAGAGGCACCGACATAGCCCAAAGAATTGCAAACCTTAAGTGAATAGTCCTCGAGTGGCGGCCCTATACCACAAAGGTATAGAACCGACGATCTGTTGAAGGGCGTGGGAAGCCGCTGGGTGCGGAAGGCGCAGGACCGATCGGTTTGAAAATCCTTGGGTAAGGCCTATGTCCAACAGTAGACGTCTCCAGATGGATTATTTACGTAAACATGACCATTTTTTTACAAGCTTTTATTTAACTTGCAATGTAAGTAAGTATGTAAGTATGTATGTTCGGGTGGAATCTTGCAACTCAATTTTGAAGCAGATATCTTTAACCGATTGAGCTGAAATTTTGTATACACGTTTAGTTTTGATGACAATGCATGGTTAACTGTATGGCGTCATTCTAAATCCAAGATGGCGGCATATCCAAGATGGCGGACCAATTATTTTTAATGCACCCCTAAAATATGGGTAGGTATCAAATAAAAGGTCTTGCTACGAGTAACTTGAAAAATAATGTGATGTCACTATTAATCCAATATGGCGGACTTCTAAAGCTTGAAAATCAATTTTGAAGTAGATATCTTTAACCGATTGAGCTGGAATTTTGTATACACACGCAGTTTGGACGAAAATGCATAAATAACTGTGTGACGTCATTCTAAATCCAAGATGGCGGCTGTTGGTTATAGTAATAGATTTAAGGCTGAGATTAGTTTGTACTTGGTTGGAAATAACTTAAACCGTGTGTTCAGAGCGACTGCTTTATTAGTACTGACTACTGAGTAACATGAATACAACTCGATAAAAAAATGCTACATTACACAACATGCCGCCCACCAAAGTGCGACAGGACTTTCAAAATCGACAAATTGCAATTATAATTTTTATATAACAAATTCATAATAAGTATTGTAAATTGAATATACGTAATACAACTGTAACCATTAAACATTTGGAAAAATAAACAAAGAATCAATCATTAATGTCATTAATAGCAACCAGCTCACATAATTTACTAATCGAACGTTTTATAATATCATTTCCATACTTAACACTATATACCCTAGTCAGGCCGTCGGGGCCTGGATGCTTATTTATTATTCTCCCTAATGGCCACTTTCCGGGTGGTAACTGTTCATCCTTTATTAGCACAATGTCACCAATTTTGAACTCTGGTTGCTTTTTTAACCATTTAGGCCTATTTTGCAAACGAGATAAATACTCAGTTTGCCATCTGTGCCAAAAGTCTTTAACTAATTTTTGCGTTAACAGCCAACGATTTAAAGGGCTTAAATTTAATAATTTTGAACAAGGATTAGGGACATTAACCGGCGCTTCACCAATTAAGAAATGACCAGGAGTTAGTGATTCCAAAGCGTCAGGGTCTGAGGAGTCTATTGGAATCAAGGGTCTAGAGTTTAAACAAGCTTCAATTTCATAAAGAGTAGTTGTCATCTCTTCAAAGGTTAAACTATCTGTAAGTATTCGTCTTAAGTGATGCTTAACAGACTTTACGCCTGCTTCCCATAACCCACCAAAATTAGGGCTATACGGTGGAATGAAATGCCACTGAGTTCCCTCTGAAGAAAGATATTCAGCCAAATGACCTGGTAGTTCTAGTTTTGCTTCTTGAAATGCTTTCGATAAAAGTTTATTAGCTCCAACAAAATTTCGACCCTGGTCACTCCATAGATGAGAACATCTTCCTCTGCGTGATACAAAGCGACGAAATGCACCTAGAAATGACTCCGATGTCATGTCGCTAACCAGCTCGAGATGAATAGCTTTTGTAGCCATACATATGAAAATAGCGATGTAAGCTTTAGTCTTCTTTGGTCCACGCCCCTTCGACATTAAAACATACAATGGACCTGCGAAGTCAACACCACTATGCTGGAATGCTCTTGCCGGTGTGGTGCGATAATGCGGTAAGTCTCCCATAAGTTGAGTCTTGACTCGAGCCTTATGCCTAGAGCATATTAAACATTGACGTATGTAAGCTTTCACAGAAGTTTTTGCTTGCAGAATCCAATACTTCGATCTCAAATATGTCATTACTAGCTGAGTTCCACCATGAAGCGTCTTTTTGTGAGCATCGGCGATTATGAGGTAAGTCAATCTACTTTGTTTGACTAGAATGATAGGATGTTTTGTGTATTCCGGTAAATCGGAATTGCGTAATCTACCGCCTACGCGAAGTATGCCATCAGCGTCAAGGTAAGGATTTAAGCTTTTTATTTTACTCTGTTTACATACATATTTATTTGATTTTAGACTTTCTATTTCTTGACTTAAGAATTCTTTTTGTGCTATTTTAATACATTTCATAAACGCTCTGTCTAATTCTTCCGTTGTAATTGATTTAATAATTTGTTCTTGAGCCTTTTTATACTGTAAAAATCTTATCGCGTAAACAATTGTTTTCAGTAATTCATTTAAATTATTAAACTCTTTAAAATTAATTTGAGAATTTTCTTGTATATTTGTGTTTGTTTGTATATTTTTTATTTCTAAGTTAGTAGGTAATAAATTAGATTTAGTGTAATTAATATTTCTTTCTTTTAGGCAACTTGGTCCACTCCACCACATATTGTTAGATTTCAGGTCAGACACAAAAGTGCCCCGCAACGCTATGTCAGCAGCATTGTTTTCCGATGCAACGTGAAACCATCGTTGATTGCCAATATTATCTATAATTTCTACAACCCGGTTTGCGACGAATGGTTTCCAACGTGATGGCTCTCCAGATAACCATGATAATACGATAGACGAATCGGTCCATGAATATATGTTTGTTGCAGGAATTCTCATGGCTTGCGCAACATGTTTTAATAGTTTAGAGAGCAAAACTGCGCCACACAGTTCCAAACGAGGAAGTGAAACAGGCTTGACTGGAGATACCTTAGTTCTGGCTGCTAGCAAGGAAGTTGATACAGTACCATCGGTATTAATAACTCGGCAATAAACGACTGCAGCATAAGCCTTTTCAGAGGCATCACAAAAACCATGTAACTCTATTTTCTTGTTACCTTTCTTTGAAGTTTTTATCCATCTCTTTATCTTTTACGTTTTCAAAATCTTGTCTTATTTTTATCCATTCCTCTTTTAAATTATCATCAATTTCATCATCCCAATCATAATTTTGAAGCCACAGCTTTTGTATTAATATTTTGGCTTTGATAACACATGGGGCTAGCCAACCAAGCGGATCAAAGAGTTTTTGAACGTCAGATAATATATTTCTTTTTGATATTTTAGAGGATATCGTAGGTAAATTTAGGTTGTAAATAAAATTATCATTTGCTAAGTCCCACAATATGCCTAATGCTTTTACAGTTCCATTTACATTTAAATTTAATTTTACTTCAGTTGATCGCTTATTTTTATCTATAAATTTCATAAATTCTGTACTGTTTGATGCCCATTTTTGTAATTCAAAGCCACCTCTTTGTAATATTTCGTCTAATTCTTTGCTTACAGCTATAGCCTCGCTTACATTATCACATCCTGTAAGAACGTCGTCTACATAGAAATCTTCTTTCAATATTTTCGATGCTACTGGGAAATCAAAACCTTTATCATCAGCTAACTGCATCAAAGTCTTAACTGCAAGGTAAGGTGCAGGAGCTGTTCCGAATGTAACTGTAAGTAGCCGATATTCTTTAAGGTTAGAATTAGGATTATCCCTCCATAGAAAACGTTGAAAATCTGTATGTTCTTTTGTTACTAATACCATTCTGTACATTTTTTTCAGGTCCGATACAAAACACACAGCGTGCACTCGCCATCTCAAGATAATACTGCGAAGGTCTTCTTGTAGCACTGGACCCACCAACAATTCATCATTTAATGAAATACCATTAGATCCTTTACAGGAAGCATCAAACACAACTCTGGTCGTAGTACTTTCGCTGTCTTCGCGAAGGACAGCATGATGACACAGATAAACTGCACGATTTTTAAGTTCTTTATTAGATATTTCTTCTGTGTGTCCTAAATTTATGTACTCTTCTATGACGCTGGTATAACTTTCTTTTAGCTGGGGGTTACCTTGTAATCTTCTTTCTAGTTGTAAAAATCTTTATAATGCTATTTCTTTACTGTTTCCTTCTAGTGATTTTGGCGCGTCTGTTTTAAAAGGTAAGTGTACTATGTATCGTCCTTCTTTGTTCCTTGTGTATGTTTTGTCGTAAATTTCTTCACATTTTCTTTCATCTTGTGTACGTTTTCTTCCTTTTTCTACATCTAATTCCCACATAGTCTTTAGCATTTCATCTAAGTTTATTTGATGATGTAAAACTAGTAAAGATGGCTCAGAGCTAGTATACTGATGTTCTTTTATTTCACCAAATAAAATCCAACCCAAAAGAGTTTTTTGAGCACAGGGAGATCCAACAGGCCCTTTTTTGATGTCTTGCTGAATAATTTTTGCATATTCTGTAACTCCCAGTAACATATCTATTGGCGCAGATTGATTATACATAGGATCTGCTAACTGTATATTATGTAAGTGCGGCCAATCTTTTGCAATTATGGACTTACGAAGGGCGGCTGATAAGTTCGCGGCCTAGGGTACTTAATGAAAGAAAAGTTTAGTTTTTTAATTTTTATTTTTCAATATAATCACCTTCAAGTGAAATACACTTCTCACATCGTGAATACAATGCCTTTAAACCATTGAAATAATATTCTGAAGATTTCTCTTGAAAATGGCTCTCCACGGCTGACTTCATCTCATTGTCATCCGAAAATCTTCGCCCCCTTAACTCCTTTTTCAGTTTCCAAAAAAGGAAAAAGTCACTGGGAGCCAGGTCCGGACTATAGGGGGGATGGTCAATTTCTGCGAACCCAGTGGCTTTTAAAGCATCCCTCGAAACGCGAGCGGTGTGAACGGGCGCGTTGTCTTGCAGAAACAACACACCGCGCGCCAACTTGCCACGTCTTTTCTGTACGACTGCTTCACGTGCCTGATCTAATAAATTGGCGTAGTATTGACCATTCATAGTAGTTCCTTTAGGCAAGTAATCAATTAATAAAATTCCCTCGCTATCCCAGAAAATAGTCGCCATAATCTTAGAGTTTTCCACTTTAAACTTCTTTGGTGGTCTTTCTCCTTTTTTAATCCACTGCATAGACTCTTGTTTGGACTCCGGATCATACTGGCGAATCCAGGTTTCATCTACTGTCACAATGCGGTTACAAATTTCGTCCAAATCGTTCTGACACAACTCCAAAAAATCCTTACAACTCGCCAGTCGTCGATGTTTGTCGAGTGGTGTGAGCATTCGCGGTACCCAACGCGCACAAATTTTTTTCATGTGTAAATTTTGGTGTAAAATTTCTCCGATTCGCTCTTTACTAATCTGTAACTCTTCAACTATCTGCCACAATTTTATTCTTCGATGGGCCAATACTAATTTTTCAACTTTTTGAACATTTTCTTCGGTCACTACTGTCACAGGGCGGCCCGGGCGGGGGTCGTCTTAACAGCTCTCTTTTCCTTGGTTAAAAAGTCGAGCCCATTTTTTTACCATTGTATATGATGGCCCGGAATCCTGAAGAACCGATGACATTTCTTCAAAAATGTCTTTCGGCGAGTTTCCTTTTTTTACAAGGAATTTAATCACTGCGCGGTGCTCAAAATTGCGAGAATTTTCAGTTTCGGTCGACCTGGTATTGTTGCTTGTTCCAGGTTTGAAGTGTTAATGAACCAAATTGAACAAATAGGTGTTATTTATACTATCAATTAGTGCCGCAAGTTGTGCTATCAGTAACGAGATGATACCTTTTCGTTAAGTACCTTAGGTCGCGAACTTATCAGCCGCCCCTCGTAGATGGTAAGTTGGTAGTAACCTTTTTGGGAATGACGTATGCTTCGAGAGATAGAGAAAACTCTGAATTGTATGTAGACTGTATTCGTAGTTGAACGACACTATCAATTTTGGCTTTTGTAGAACTAACTCCAGTAATGATTCCTTTGATCGGCCTTTTCTTTAGTTTTAGTAACTGTGTCGCTCGTTCACTGATGAAAGATGCTTGCGATCCCTGATCTATTAGCGCTCGTAAATGACAGAGTGACCTTGTTCACTAGTAACTCTCACTAAGGCAGTAGCTAATAGTGCAAATCCCTGATTTGTATTGCAGTGTGACGTCATCGTCGTATTGATTTGAACTTCACCCACATCTGTATTTGTATAAGAAGACTGCGGTTGTAAGCTAGTAACATTTGTATGGGCCGCGGTTTCTTCCGACTTTGATTCGTGCAACAGGGTGTGATGACGTTTGCGACATATTCGACAGAACAGTGGTAACCTACATTTCAAAAGTGAATGTCCTGCCGACAAACAATTAAAACACAGGCGTTTATTTTGACATAATTGTTTCTTTCTGCAATTGACATCTCTATGAATCGCTTACAGTGACACAATGTATGATTATCGCTACATAAAACACACGTTTTTACCGGGGAGGCAGTTGTATGAAACGAACGTTGTTTTGTGTACTTCTCTTTTGATTTATCTGACAATGTAGTGGCTATGGGATGGACTAATTCGAGAGTACGAAATTTTGATTCCAAAAAACACCTCAAATCAGACCAAGTTGGAAGTTCATCCGACTTACCTTTAAATGAAAAGTTTTCCCAATCTTTGCGTGACTCCTGGTCCAATTTCTGTACAAGGAGAAATATAATAACAGGATCTCAGGAATCGGTGTTAATATGTAAATTATTTAATGAATTAATGCATTCGGTAGTATTATCGAATAACATTTTAATGAGATGAGCAGACTGAATATTTATTTTCTTATGCGAAAATAACCTATTTAAAAGAGAATGTACAATAATTCGTTTGTTTCCGTATCGCGATTTCAATGTTTCCCATGCTTGTGTATAGTTCGACTCTGTAACGCGAATGTGACGTAGAAGTGCTTCTGCTTCGCCTGCTAGACTAGTCTTCAAATAGTGCAGCTTTTGTACATCAGAAAGTGATATGTTATTGTGAACCAAACTCGTAAATAGATCATGAAAAGTAGGCCACTCTTCGTAGGTGCCCGAAAACACAGGGATTTAAATCCTCGGCAGCCTGACTTGTGGTGATGTGTCCGAAGTCTCGTTAAGGCTGGATGCACCTGGATGCTGCGACGTACTCGGCGACTGATGTTGCGAAAGCGCATCTTGTATATCGGCTTTCACACAGATAAACACGTCCTCAAATTTGTCGTAGTCATCATTTATGAAATACGGAATCTCGATTCGCTTCTCCCTCGGTGTTATTTTTATAAGATCGTGATGAAGTTTCGTGTAAGCTTTCCAATATTCCTCAATGCATTGCAATCTCGCCTGTAAATATCCTTTTGTCAAGCGAACTTTTGGACATTTTCTTAAATTAATTTGTGCCTTATCTATTAATCTGGAGATTTCTTCGAGTTGTAATAATAATGCGTCCATGTTTTATTTAACCGTAATCACAAATATTATATTTCGTAACTATTCACAAATGCAAATTAATGAGGCACTGCACTTTGGAGTAAACAACTTTTCTTAGCAAAAGTCTTGAACCGTACGCGCAACGAAATAAGAACTATTTTTCAAACAACTTGTTCGATTGCAATTCAATAGATAAGAGCCTTTTGTTCTATGACAGTGACATGGGTCCACTTATTTGTTGTTTACGACGCGTTATGAATCCGGCTCGTTTGGACCAATATGTTGGTTATACGGCCCGTTCCAGATAAGCATTTTTAGCCATAAATACCAACATTTTTAGCATCTCTGCGTTCCATTAGCCGGTGATGCTAGTTTTTCTTGCTGGTTGTCATGCGTTTCATTTAAGCATTTTTAACACGAAATGCTAGCATCAAATACCCATGCTAATAGATGGGTCCTCTGATACCACTTTTTGACAGCTTTCAAATTTGACATTTGGAATCTTTTTTTCATGAATCAAAAAGGATTTTCAGCGGATTTTAAAAAAATATTGAAAGATATTTGTAGTATTAGCCAATTCTGATTTATATTATAAATTTTTTTAAGTGGCTGGACTAATTAAGTGAGGTGTCAAAATTCAGCACGAAAAATCAGTACCTTGCGTTTCATTTGTAACAATTAGCGCGGCTAAAAATGTCAACATTTCTTAAAAGAAACGCAAAACGAGGCTAACATCAGATGTTAGCCTCAGAAAGTAGCAGTGCTTTATCTGGAACGCAGGGATAGTAATCGATTTAAGGCTGAGATTAGTTTGTACTTGGTTGGAAATAACTTAAACCGTGTGTTCAGAGCGACTGCTTTATTAGTACTGACTACTGAGTAACATGAATACAACTCGATAAAAAATGCTACATTACACAACAGCGGCATACCCATGATGGCGGACCAATTATTTTAAATGCACTCTTACAATATGGGTATCAAAAAAAAGGCCTTGCTAAGAATAACTTGAAAAATAAAGTGGTGTCACTATTAATCCAATATGGCGTACTTCTAAAGCCAAAAAATCAAATTTGAAGTAGATATCTTTAACCGATTGAGCTGAAATTCTGTAGGTATAGACGTTCCGGCAAACGACCTTGCAGCAATGATGCGTTGAACTAGATCTTAGAATAATAACGCATTTATTATTCTAAGAACTAAATGAACAGACGTGTTCAGTGATATCTAAAAAGTAAAAATAAATTAAATTTAAAGAAACCTTTTTAAAAACAAGCTTTTATTTAAATGCGCTAAAAAGAAAAAATAAACTTTTACACTAAAACTTTTACTTATAACGTTATTTCACATTTAACACAATTTATATGACATAAAAGCTTGTCGCGAGATTTACTTTTGTAGATAAATAAGTAAATTAAATAATTTACACATAAGTAAATCTCGCGACAATCTTTTATGTCATATAAATTGTGTTAAAAGCGTTGTAGTTCAAAAATTAATTTTGGATAAAATATGACCCATATTCTTGATTAGTGGATCGATTCTTCTCTCGATACTGGACCCCTTCAATGTTATGTCGCCTCTACGTCATATATACAGACAGAGTTGAGTAACATTACACTTCAATCTGGAGCCACAATTCCAAAAAAAATATCAATAGATAAAAATGACGAGGACTCACAATTTTTTAATTAAGTTATTTTTAAGTGTGGAAACTTGAGTGTGTCTGGAGTCTGGACACTTAAACAAATTGATTTATTTCGTTTCTTTCGATAGCATTTGATTAATTCCGTAAAGAACTATTTAGCAGACATTCACAGCATCAAACACGCCAGAATCTGATTCTATTAATAAATCCTGTAAATTTTACCATAATCATTTTAGTATTTAATATTATAAAAAAAACCGGCCAAGCGCGAGTCGGACTCGCCCATGAAAGGTTCAGTAGGATTTATGGCGTATTAAAAAAACTACTTACTAGATCTCGTTCAAACCAATTTTCGGTGGAAGTTTGCATGGTAATGTACATCAATTATATTTTTTTTTAGTTTTATCATTCTCTTATTTAAGAAGTTACGGGGGGGCACACATTTTACCACTTTGGACGTGTCTCTCTGTCTCGTGGCGCAAACTATTCAGTTTAGAAAAAAAATATATTAGAAACCTCAATATGATTTTTGAAGACCTATCCATAGATACACCACAGGTATGGGTTTGATGAAAAAAAAATTTTTGAGTTTCAGTTCTATGTATGGGGAACCCCCAAAATTTATTGCTTTTTTCTATTTTTGTATCTACTTACCAAGTTTCAACAGTGTAGTTCTTATAGTTTCGGAGAAAAGTGGCTGTGACATACGGACAGACAGACAGACAGACATGACGAATCTATTAGGGTTCCGTTTTTTGCCATTTGGCTACGGAACCCTAAAAAGAGTACCAAACCATTATTGTGGCATTCGACCAGTAATGAATTTTCGACTAGAGTGGATCAAATGTCACATATAATTTTGAACCAAGCTAAATATTTCCTGGTGCCATCTCTGACATTTTATCTTCAATACATTGTCAACACGATTGTTAATCCTACTTCACTCAAGAGGTCCCTAGATGTACCGGCGAACTATATAATAATATATATGCTATGTCACTGCTATTGCTACTAGCAATTTTCAGTTCTGAAAAAGCTTGTGAATGTCCACCTTACAATTATTTTAAAACATGACGTCATTATTTCCACTAATCGACTTGTTTTTTTATTATCAATGCCGTACACTCACTAACTGATTTTAGTGTAGTAAATATTTGTAAACGTAAGAAATGCTACATTAATGAGATTTTATTATTGATACATTCCACTATATCATGACAAATGATTTTAAAAGAATAGTGAGAGTAAAACAATATGAAAAAGGAGAATAGGTAAATAGCCTAAAAATGGAAGTGAAGAATCCTGAGATGACGCGGAGTGAAGATAAAACAAGAATTCGTTTGGCTTTTTAAAGTATAATATTATTGGCCTAGTTATATTCCTGGATTTGTTCAAGGAATTTGATTCTGTGTCTATTTCTATTTTGCTTACAAAGTTACAAAATTTAGGAGACGAAGAGTGATAATTGCAGTTTTTCAAAAGCTACCTCACGGATAGCTAACAGAGTGTGTATCGCCTCTTCCCACTCATACAAGTAAATAATTTTTATTCAACATTGGCCTTTCACCTCAAAACAAAGCTGAAAATTGACATTTAAAGAAAGGAAACATATTTAACCTTGTACATGCATACATCCTGAATATAATCACATCTTGATTATATTCAGGAAATAAAAGTAGGCAAAAAAGTTCACTCTACACCTGTTCGGAAATTAGGAGATCCTTTTCGAGAAGAACCGGCAAGAAACTCGAAACGTGGCAGATTATACTCCTCGGTCTTATGTATAACCTGCCGCAGCGTTTAGATGTGATCTATGGCACTATAGCCTTTTCGGAAACCAGCTTGTTCAGGAGCTTGGAAGTCGTCAAATCTGTGAGCGAGACAATTCGTAATGACTTTCGAAAACAACTTATAAACATGGCTCAGGAGTGAGATCGGCCTATAGTTCTTCAAGAATGTTTTATCACTCTTTTTGAAGAATAGGACGACCTTACTCCTACTCCATGCTTAAGGCATTGGGCCCTCGAGGATAACTTAATTTAAAAGACTCATGAGGACTTTAAGTATCGGTTTACCGCCCGCTCTCTGAACCTCTGTAGTGATTCCATCGTCACCCGCCGCCTTGTTGTTTTTTAGTTGTTTGAGTGAGAGCCATATTTATCTAGTCCAGGCTGACGTCCGGGATATCTTCATTCAGTCATTTCATTTATAACAGACTGAATTATATGAGTCGAAATACCCCAAAGATCGTCGGCTTTTTTATATCTGCCTGTATGTCAACGGAATACCGCAGGGAAGCTTCTTAGGACCGACGCTATTCCTTAAATACATTATTGTCTAATATCTTACGCAGAAAATACTGCTCCAATATTTTCCTGTTGCCACTTGAAGTGTAATCAGTGATGCTGCTCAAAATGGTCTTGATGTGGTTAATATTTTTCTACACAAGAATTAACTATAAATAACTACTATTATTAGGTGTAATCTAAAGCTTTGATTGGTTAGGTGTACTTTTCTATGAAGCTATTGCAAAACCTTCTTCTCTTAGAATTTTATATGTGAAATTACAAGGGTTATGATAAATATCTTCTTTGAATATTTAATAATCAAACAAGTCTAATTTAGAGATAATAAATCAAATTTTATTTACGTATATAAATATTTATTATTTTAATATATTTGTACTACTACTACACATACATTCACGCAAGCTCAAACATTTTTTTTAAATTTATTAGTCTACCAACAATTGTTACACTGTTTCAATGATACATACGATTAATACATGGTATTGTGCTAAGTGAACAACTACTTGTATGTACGAGCTCGTAAACATAGCATGCACAAATAGTAATTGACCTTAATACTAATTACAAAAAATAAAAACCGAGTTCAAAAACACTGAAAACTTAAAAATAATATAAGAATAGGTACAGACAACATCACACTTCTATATGGAAGTCGGCGGGAAACGATATATACTCTTTATTGCATAATCAAAAATCGTTTGTACAAAAAACATAAACATGGTATGCAAGAGCGGACTTATCTCTTATAGAGATCTCTTCCAGTCAACCCATAACATTGGTGGCGTAAGTAAATGTAGTAGACAACATGAATAAAGCAATACATAAATAACCCTTATTTATAAATACCTATTTCTATATACATACATAAATAATAAATAAACTATAACTGACGATTATTGGACCTGCTCATACACTTTACTGATATAGTGTTGCTTAACGCGGGACTTAAAGCTGTTATGTGACTGGCTGTGCCGAATGTCACTCGGGAGACTGTTCCAAAGCTGAGCAGCGCACTGGAGGATATTGGAGAGATCTTGGTTCAAGTGACTGATTGCTTCTAAGGCGTGAGATGGTTCAAAATGCTTATAAATTCCCGTGTCGATGACTGTGGTGCACAACCTCCGAAACTGCCCCATTGTGGCAGCACCATGCCCGATATCCGTTTCAAACAGCGTGATGTGCGGGCGGAGCTCCAGTCGATCGATACTCGAAAAGCAAGTGGACCAGACGGCATTCCTGCGATTGTTCTTAAAAAGAGTGCAGCGGAGTTGACTCCGGTCCTGACGCGTCTATACCCTCTGTCGTTCTCTGCTGGTTGTGTGCCGAAATCTTGGAAAGAGGCCAATGTCCAGCCAGTTCCCAAAAAGGGAGATCGTTCTGATCCGGCTAACTATCGTCCTATAGCCGTCACTTCCATTTTGTGCAAAATTATGGAGAGGATCCTAAATACCCAGCTGATCCGTTACCTGGAAGGTCACTCGTTACTTAATGACCGACAGTATGGATTTCGTCCTAAACGGTCAACAGGTGACCTTCTAGCGTTCCTTTTGCACAAATGGGGTGAATCTATCGATAAGCGCGGCGAATCGGTGGCTATTAGTCTCGACATCGCCAAAGCTTTTGATAGAGTCTGGCACAAGGCTCTTCTTTCCAAGCTTCCGGCATACGGATTACCCGCGCAGTTCTGTACGTGGATTGCCAGCTTCCTCCACGAGCGTAGAATTCGCGTTGTCGTTGACGGCTGCGCTTCGCGGTTCGTGGCAGTGAACGCTGGAGTTCCGCAAGGCTCCGTTCTATCCCCAACATTGTTTCTTCTGCACATCAATGATATGCTTTCCTTGGGAGCTATACATTGCTATGCAGACGACAGTACAGTGCATGGGGGCTATCACGGAAGCTCAGGGACTGCTCGTGGTGATATTGGTAGGGAGAGGCAGAATCTTATCATTGAGCTCAACAGGACGCTGGACCTCGTCTCCGAATGGGGCTCCAACAATCTTGTTGAGTTCAATGCTAAGAAAACACAGGTGTGCGCGTTTTCGGCGAAAAGGTCACCTTTCCTCCCCCTTCCTTCTCTTCAGGGCACAACCCTTCACACACAGAGCAACATCACCTTGCTCGGAATGAACATTCGCTGCGATCTGAACCCCAGAGACTATATCGAATCCGTCATAACTACTGCCTCACGGAAACTCGGTGTCCTGAACAAGGTGCGTACTTATTTTGCGCCGGACCAACTATGCTTGTTATATAAAACTCAGGTTAGGTCTTGCGTGGAATATTGCTCGCACCTTTGGAACGGCTCCGCTCAGTACCTGCTCGATGCTCTGGACAGATTGCAGCGTCGCGCTATTCGCATTATTGGCGATGTAGAGGTAACTAACACCCTCGAGCCTCTACAACTTCGTCGTGACATCGCCTCTCTTAGCGCCTTTTATCGAATGTTCCATGGGGAATGCTCTGAGGAGCTCTTTAACCTTATCCCTCCCTCTCCATTCCTTAACAGAAACACGCGTAAGGGCCTTCGGAGTCATCCGTACACTGTGTCCTCCTTTTCACACCGTACCAAGAAATTCCAAGATTCCTTCTTCTGTCGTTCATCCCACACTTGGAATTCTCTACCTGCGCACGTGTTTCCTCCATCCTACAATATGGGTTCCTTCAAAAGAGGCGTGAAAAAGCATCTTTTGGGCCGGCAAGGGGCGGGCAGGTAGGATAGTGGATGTCGTCCCTACTCTACCTGTCAACTCATTTGGGCCTCTTTTACCGCTTAACATCAGGCGGGAGGAGGTCATTTGCCGGGTCATACATATAAAAAAAAAAAACTGAAGATCATCAGCGTAAAGATGATAAGAAGATGAGATAACTTTTGAGATGAAGCTAATAAAAACTGAAAAGAGAAGCGGAGAGAGAACCCCACCTTGTGGAACACCAGATGTGAGACTACAGCAGTTAGATGTAGCATCGTCAATTTTCACACACTGTTGGCGGCCAAACAGATAAGAATTAAACCACTGAAGTACAGTGGGAGAGAAGTACACTGAACGAAGGGCACCGAGGAGGATATCAAAGTCAACCAAGTTGAATGCGTTGCTGAAGTCAAGCAGAATAACTGCTGTAAGCTTGGATTCATCCATTGCTTTTCTGATGTCTTCCGTAATATTCAACAGCGCACCAACTGTGCTATGGGAAGGTCGAAACCCAGATTAGAATGGGCATAGGAGGGAGTTTGAGGAAAGGTAAAGGTATAATTGGTGATGAGCAATGGATTCAAAGACTTTTGATAGGATGGGTAATATGGAAATAGGTCTGAAATCGGTTAAAGCTGTAGGATTGCCAATCTTGGGAAGAGGAATTACAATTGCTTTCTTCCATGATGATGGAAAAATACTGTGTGACAAGGAAAAGTTAATTATATGTGTTATTATCTGCACAGTATCCTCCAACACTGGTAGAAGCATATCTAGGCTGAGGTTATCACTGCCAATTGCTTTAGAGGATATGGAGCGGATACCCTTTATTACAGTTTTCTCTGTAACAGAAGAGAATGTAAAAGATGGACAATGGTTGGTCAAGATTCGTAAGATGTTGAAGAGTCTGAGTCTTAGAAGATTGCTCAAGTGAGATAGGAGGTTTTGAGAAATGGTTATTTAAAGTATTTAAATCTACATTGAACTGACATTCATCTGCGTGTTTTCCCACACCCAAAGATCTTAAAAAATTCCAGATTTTATTATTGAGTAGGCCGTCAATTTTGGAATGAATGTATTTACGTTTACCATCTCTGCACATTCTGTTGCATAGATTACGTAGTTTCTTGTAAGCATTGAGATTAGTCTGAGTTGGATTGAGTTTGTTAAGTCTTTTAGCCTTGTCTCGCCTAAGCATTGCTTTTTTATGTCAGTCGTTAAGCAAGGAGCCGGTACATGTCTAATACGAACAGGGCGCACAGGCGCATACACGTCATACATTCTTGTAATTTCAGCCGTGAAATATTCCACCATAAAATTAATATCATTTGAAGCTACAACGGGAGACCAATCGATGCATCGCACACACTCCCTCAAACGGGCAACATCCATACCTATTCAGAAATTACGCTGCAAAATTGTTTTGTGCTTTACTTTCGGAGGACGTACTTTAAATGTCAGATATAGAAGTTCATGGTGGGAAAAGGGAGCTGTTAATTGGCCATGTGTTTCCACGAATTGAGGGCTAGAGACTATCATAAGGTCAATAAGGGAAGGCTTGCAATTTGGAAAATAGTGTGTTGGAGTTGTCAAAGAGACTACCTGAAGATTACAAGCAGTTAGAAGACCTAATAACCTGTTTGATCGTGAATCTTTTCTCAGTAAACATGTATTTAGGTCACCCATAAGTATAACATGATCAAAGCGAGGCGAGAATTCCTCTAGAATGTTTTCCAAAGTACTAAAGTAATCAACTTTGTCATTTGGTCTATACAAAGCACCTAAAAGAATTTTCTTGTGACATAATATAATTTCAAGAAAAATAAATTCAAGGGAGCCACAGCTATTCGTAGGAGAGCATTTTACCACGCTGGCAGGGATGTGACTCCGGACATATATGCCCACACCACCACCGCCTATGACAACGCGGTCATTTCGGAAAAGCCTGTAACCAGGAAGTGAACATGATGTAGAGGACAAGGAGGGCTTAAGCCAAGTTTCAGATACAAGGATACAATCGACCACGCCAGCGCTGAAGGATGACAATAGATCATTGTAATGACCTAAGATGCTCTGAGCATTAATGTGCACTACTGAAAGGAATTTGTGTTTTTTATTGAACAACGCTGAGAGTTGATCCCCAAGAAGCACTCCATCAGAGTTCGAGGAATCACCGCTGCAAGCACTTTCATAATCGTCAGATGAACAAGAAAAATAATCGTCTTCAAACATATATAAAATATATATAAATCAACAAAAACTATAAAATATTAATATTTAACTAATAAAAAGCAGCAAAAAAAAACTCCTACCTAAAAATATTTTCATTTACTAGATCAGTACCTAAATACCACATTTTGTTATAGGTTGACTGTCAGGATCGATTGCTAACTGTAATACAAAACTGAACATAATAATATTATTTTTTGAGCCAAATGAGCCTAGATTTAAAGAGAAAGACAATATTAGTAACAAAAACTAAAAAGTCAATACAACTCGATAGTAGCTAACGATGATCTCCTAGAAAGCTTTAAAATTTGTCACCGACTTCAATATAGAAGTGTGATGTTGTCTGTACCTATTCTTATATTATTTTTAATTTTTCAGTGTTTTTGAAGTCGGTTTTTATTTTTTGTAAAAAAACATTATTTTTAACTTTTGAGTGAAAGAAACCGTAATTTAATACTGGTATTAAATTAGTGTTTTCCTCGATTTTCTGTGGGATCCCATCATCAGATCCTGACTTTGGTGACCATGGGACCACCCTTGCAGTATACTCTATCGAATACAAAAAGAATTTTGGAAATCGGTTTAAAAATGACGGAGTTATGAGGTAACAAACATAAAAAAAAATACAACTGAATTGATAACCTCCTCCTTTTTTGAAGTCGGTTAAAATGAAAGAGATGCTACCCTACATTATTACACTACTGCTACCTTACACTTACAAACAATGTTGATTAATTAGTGATTAAACATCAAATAAAGAGAAAAATAATGAGACCTTATATACCTACCACACTACATTACTGTGCTTCTAATTGTATTATCATTATACGTCCATGGGGCGCCCTCATTGATTTACTATCGGTAGTAAATCAATGGACGCCCTGCTTAAACTACGGAGAGCCCTCAAATTCACAGAATGTAAATCAATATTCTTACTGTAGAAATACGGAGTGGCGGACTCAGTGGAGGTATTTGTGATCTGGGCAACCTAATTGGAACTTTAAAGTTAAATTTCTCCAGCAACTGGGGGCAATCAATCTAATTGTTAAACAATTTATGTGTAAAAAGAAATTTTCTAAACACCTTTTCTATGTACCAGTTGAAATATTTTAGCTTAGCTTTGTACGAAAAATCTCTTTTATCTAACTCTAACATACGTAATATAGAACTCACACTCACGTACGTTCACATTCGTTACACATAATAACTTGAGGGCATAAATAAGATTAGTTTTCAAATGCCAAGCTAACCTATAATTTTAGTGGTTGTTAATTATTTCATACTTCAGACTCTCCCAAAGACTGCAATTACCATCTACTTCGAATATTTATAAGTTTTTATAGGTTATGTTTTCGTCGTAATCAGGTAAAATAATAACAGAACAGAACTAAACGCAATAAATAAAAATAGACTTAATACCACCACTTGACACCAATATGAAATTGTGATCGATCACTGTTTATAGGATTTTAAGAATATTTTTACTTTTTTTATAGACGGTTTATTTTTGTAAAATATTTATTTCGTATTGCTTTAATTACGCTATCCATCTTAAAATAGTTTGCCATTTAATAGTGGAATGCAAAACTAACCACAACTGTGTAATGTGCTATTGACGTGCTCGAAAAATATATGAATAATAAAGTATTATTGATCAATCTTTGTTTTATAAAAATACGCGAACGAAAGCAAACACAAAACTCCCGAAGCGCTTCAAAGCAGCACGAATGAATCTCAATCCTTTTGATCCGATAGTCGCACAAATTGATTTATCAAATATCGACGCTTCAAATAAGTCAATTAGTGTAACGTAATCGCGAGTCTTCTATGTTTTGGTAAGAAGTCGTCGTTAGTAAGTACGGTGCTGACCTATGCGAAGGTCCTGTGCGGCGGCGGCGTACAGCCACGCCAGCATTACGAGCGCGCGGGCCATGGCTGCGCCTGCGCACGGAGCGCTGCTCGTGTGTACTGCGCGCCGCCTCCCGCCTTCCGTCGTCACGGCACGCGGCTATTCTGGGACCGGGACACGTCACGCCGCGTCGCCACTACACTTTTCACACAATTTTGTCTATTGACCTTTTTTCAGATCATTCACTTTTTTAGAGCTTCTGTTTTCATTAAGTCGTAGGCTTTAAATATCATAAACTTACATTTCTGTGATTCTGTTATTATTTCTCTATTAAAATACATTATTTTTAGTATCTTAAATTAATGTTTTTATTAACGCTGTGCAGTATGTGCAGTGTGCTCCAGTCTATAATTATATTTATTTATTTATTCAGCAACAAATATGGCTTTATTATCTACTATAACATCTCATCTAAGAGTATTTACTCTGTCTAAGCGTCTCATACACTTTAATACGTATTAATTCACAACGAACATTTTTTTAGATTTGTGTTCTGAAATATTTTTTGATACGCTACTTTTTCCAATCCTTATGGAGTTAGATTTTTTTATGTGATATAAATATGAATTCAATTCATCGCCAGTTGTAACGTCTTCATCGTTTTGGTTATATCTATGCCTGCTGTGTTAAATACACGTATTCAGCGTCACGTTTAGACGTCAGGCAACATGTGGCGGTGGTGCCACAGCACGATCAGCACGTCGGCCACCTCACTGTCCGCCGCCGCCGCGCGGGTCACGCGCGCGCACGTCCCCGCCGCCGCGCACACCGCGCCCGCCGCGCCCGCCGCGCCCGCCGCACCCGCCGCATCCGTCGCATCCGTCGCACCCGCCGCACCCGCCGCATCTGTCGCATCCGTCGCACCCGCCGCACCCGCCGCATCCGTCGCATCCGTCGCACCCGCCGCGGTGGACGGCTCGTCGGCGGTCTCGCCGGCGATGTTCACCTGACACGTCGCGTCGCGACATTCTGGGAGCGAGACGAGGTATTTAACATCTCGCCCGACGAAGACCGAAGGGAGCGGGCGAAACGGTACAAAATTATTACGCTTGCAATTCGAGGAGGCGTCGGGCCGGTACTTGCCCAGATGGCACCGAATCGAGGTCGCCGTCAGGAAGTGCGCCCGCGTGTTGCGCTCCGGCCGAAACAGGCACACCCACACGCGAGGGCCCAGCGACAGCGCCACCACCGCGCCCGCCGACAGCGAGACGCTCGCGCACAGCGCCGCCGCGCGCGCCTCCGTCGCCGCCGCGGCGTACAGCGGCGCGAACGCGGCCCACCCGGCGCACGTCACGTACGCCGCCGCGCCCACGAACTTGGTCTCGTTGAGGTTGTGCGGCAGCCGGCGCGTGCGCACCGCGAGCGCCGCGCACGCCGCCAGCAGCGCCAGCGCCGGCGCGAGCGGCGCCAGCTGCGCGGCCGGCTCGTCGCCGCCGCACACCAGCACGGCGCGCGCGCGGCCCGGGTGCCGCAGTAGCGGCGCCGGCGGCCAGCGCAGCGGCGCCGGCGGCCAGCGCAGCGCCGCCCACGCGGCCGCCGCCCACGCCGGCGCCGCGAGCGCCGCCCACAGCGCGGGCTGCGCGCGCGACGAGAGGCAGCGCGCGCGGCCGCGGCGACCGCCGGGGGCCGAGGCGGCCACGAGGCGAGCCACGCGCACCGTGCGCGCCAGCACGGCCGCGTAGACCGAGGCGAGCGCGGGCTGCGCGAGGCGCGCGGCGGCGCAGGGCAGGCGCGCGGGCCGCAGCGCCGCCGCCAGCGCCGCGCCGTGGGCGGCGGCCGCCGCGGCCAGCTGCAGCGCGCACAGCTCGCGCGAGGCGGACTTGACGACGGGCGTGCGGCGGTGGCGCGCCAGCGCGGCCGCGGCCGCCGCCGCCGCCGCCAGCCCGCCGCCGCCCGCGGCCTGCGCCCACCCGCCGGCCGCGCCCGCGCCCCACTCCACCGGCGACGGCACGCACTCTGCCCGAGTGATGCGAATGACGACGTGACGTCGCGATCACCGAGGAAATAAGCATGATGGAAAAAAGTATATACCGATATCTAGACTATGTATTTTAAAAAACCTATTATGCTACGTCGAGAATTTGGTGTCAAAGTGATGACACCGAATTCGTCACATACACTAACTTACTGCTCCTGTAACGTGATCGACGGCAGACCGACACACCACATAACCGGACAGCGCAACGAACACATACGTATCACCGCTACGACGACCCGAGTCCGGTCCCGTCACTTATAATTACAGACCTATTTCCTTATTAAAAGTATTCTCTAAATTACTGGAGAGACTGGTGAATACACGTTTGATGCAGTTTCTAGAGCACAATAAACTACTTTCTTCTAACCAATATGGATTTCACCAAGGAAGATCTACTGAGCAGATTGTTACTCGACTGACAGAAAATATTGCAGCATATCTCGACAAGGGACAATGCTGCATGGGTATATTCTTGGACCTAGGGAAAGCATTCGACACCTAATATCGGGGTGCGAAAGCCCGCTTGGTGTTGTGCAAAAGTATTATCGTCGCGTGTGTGAGCCGTGGTGGCCTAATAGGCATTTGTAGTGCTCCGGTCTCCACCGGTGGATCCACCGCAGAACTTCAGGAGCCGCGACTTCCTTCGAGCTAGCTCAGGAAGTCCACCGGCTACATACGGAGACCAATCGGATCCAAGGTAAGTAATACCAATTTTCTAAGAGCTGGTATTCGGGGAATAAAAATCAGCAACCCAGAAGTCGGTGAATCGCCGACGTGGTGGTGTTTACCTTGGGCACCACCAGCCTCCTTACATTGAGAACCTGCATTTCTTCGAATACGCGCTTTGTCGGGAACCTCGTTGGTTGCTTCAGCATAGTTTTAAGAACAGCACGTTGAGCCCTTTCTAGCTGAATCAAGCATGTCGAGGTGCCACAGCGTAACATACACTGTTTTCAACAAGCTTAGCGATGCAATGTCACGAAGCTGCTTCATGACATAAATGCATTTTCTAATTCTGTCTGATGTCGCCTCACGTGCTCCTTAAAAGTAAGCCTTTGATTCACAATAACGCCCAAGTATTTAATATAAGGCACTTTTTGTAGCTCCGGACAACTGCAACTCGAAGGCTGCAAAATTTTGCAACGATGAAATTTAATGGTTAGGTCTGGTGGCGGTTGAGAAGAAGCAGTTTTATAAAAACAAATAAAGTTTGTTTTCGAGTAATTCATCGTGAGCAGGTTATCACTCAGCCACGATGAAAGTATGCTTAGGGAGTACTGTGCAGTCTGGTAGAGAGCAATCCACGAGGAATTGCGAACCAATACGACAGTGTCATCGGCGTAGTTTAAGATATCCACGTCACAGAGTTTTATTTTCGACAAATCATTAAGGTATAACAGGAAAAGTGTGGGGCCTAATATGCTTCCTTGGGGGACTCCATAAGGAACCACTGATGGGCTACTGGTAAAATTATCCACCTTCGTACACTGATTTCTACGAGATAGCTGTGGAACCAGTCAAGGCAAACTCCTTTGACACCAACATTCTCCAACTTCTTGAGAAGATTAGGAATAGATACTGTGTCGAATGCTTTCCCTAGGTCCAAGAATATACCCATGCAGCATTGTCCCTTGTCGAGATATGCTGCAATATTTTCTGTCAGTCGAGTAACAATCTGCTCAGTAGATCTTCCTTGGTGAAATCCATATTGGTTAGAAGAAAGTAGTTTATTGTGCTCTAGAAACTGCATCAAACGTGTATTCACCAGTCTCTCCAGTAATTTAGAGAATATTTTTAATAAGGAAATAGGTCTGTAATTATAAGTGACGGGACCGGACTCGGGTCGTCGTAGCGGTGATACGTATGTGTTCGTTGCGCTGTCCGGTTATGTGGTGTGTCGGTCTGCCGTCGATCACGTTACAGGAGCAGTAAGTTAGTGTATGTGACGAATTCGGTGTCATCACTTTGACACCAAATTCTCGACGTAGCATAATAGGTTTTTTAAAATACATAGTCTAGATATCGGTATATACTTTTTTCCATCATGCTTATTTCCTCGGTGATCGCGACGTCACGTCGTCATTCGCATCACTCGGGCAGAGTGCGTGCCGTCGCCGGTGGAGTGGGGCGCGGGCGCGGCCGGCGGGTGGGCGCAGGCCGCGGGCGGCGGCGGGCTGGCGGCGGCGGCGGCGGCCGCGGCCGCGCCCCACTCCACCGGCGACGGCACGCACTCTGCCCGAGTGATGCGAATGACATAAAACTGCTTCTTCTCAACCGCCACCAGACCTAACCATTAAATTTCATCGTTGCAAAATTTTGCAGCCTTCGAGTTGCAGTTGTCCGGAGCTACAAAAAGTGCCTTATATTAAATACTTGGGCGTTATTGTGAATCAAAGGCTTACTTTTAAGGAGCACGTGAGGCGACATCAGACAGAATTAGAAAATGCATTTATGTCATGAAGCAGCTTCGTGACATTGCATCGCTAAGCTTGTTGAAAACAGTGTATGTTACGCTGTGGCACCTCGACATGCTTGATTCAGCTAGAAAGGGCTCAACGTGCTGTTCTTAAAACTATGCTGAAGCAACCAACGAGGTTCCCGACAAAGCGCGTATTCGAAGAAATGCAGGTTCTCAATGTAAGGAGGCTGGTGGTGCCCAAGGTAAACACCACCACGTCGGCGATTCACCGACTTCTGGGTTGCTGATTTTTATTCCCCGAATACCAGCTCTTAGAAAATTGGTATTACTTACCTTGGATCCGATTGGTCTCCGTATGTAGCCGGTGGACTTCCTGAGCTAGCTCGAAGGAAGTCGCGGCTCCTGAAGTTCTGCGGTGGATCCACCGGTGGAGACCGGAGCACTACAAATGCCTATTAGGCCACCACGGCTCACACACGCGACGATAATACTTTTGCACAACACCAAGCGGGCTTTCGCACCCCGATATTAGGTGCGCCGCGCAAAACACAATTTGTTAGTTAGATTACATTTTATTCCGGCCCGGACATAACCTCTAACAATGTCATGACATTTCGACACGACTCGACTGACATGTCACATGCGGCCGGCCGCCAAAAAGGCTCTCACTGCACAGACCACAATGCAGTGTTGCCACTCGCTCATCCTCGAGCGTAAACATCCCCCCGCTCCGGACAGTCCCGGACTGTCCGCCAAATCAGTCTAAGGGGAGGCGAGAAAGAGTAGCGACCGCGCGCTTCAAAACAGAATCCCCAACTAGGACCTCGGCAAACCTGGGCACACCATCAGACCCTAGAGTAAGTTGGACAATGCGTCCGCGACGCCAACGTAAGGGTGGCAGGTTTGGGTCCTTCACTAACACGAGGTCTCCAACCCTCGGTGGGTTTGTCTTATCTGACCACTTAACGCGCTGTTGCAAAATGTGTAAATATTCAAGGTGCCAGCGGCGCCAGAAGCTCTGGGTAAGCTGCTGGAGCAACTCAAAACGCGAAAGGCGTCCGGGATTGATATCTCTATAAGGATACTCGGGCAGGGCGTTAAGTGGTCTGCCTATCAAGAAATGGCCCGGCGTGAGGGCCTGCAAATCGTTCGCGTCGGTAGACAACGGACATAACGGACGCGAGTTGAGAACCGCCTCAATCTTATGAAACACCGTCGCGAGTTCCTCAAACGTGAGAATAGTCTCCCCAATAACGCGGCGAAGGTGAGTCTTGGCGGCCTTTACAACAGATTCAAAAATCCCTCCCCAGTGAGGGCAAGACGGCGGGGAGTATCGCCATGTTACCCCCCTACGGGAGAGTGTGGATCCGATATCAATATTATTTTTATCTAAAAATTCACAAACTTCTCTTATATGTCTATCAGTGCCCTTGAAGTTCGTCCCACAATCGGACCGAATTAGAGAAGGCAGTCCCCGGCGGGAGACAAATCTGCCTAACGCTGCTAAGAAAGCGTCCATGGTGAGTGCACTCACCACCTCCAAATGAACGGCTTTAGTGGCCAAACAAACACACAAAAGTAAGCCTTTTCAGTCTTAGCATTACGGAGTCGCGACGTTTTTATAGTGAACGGTCCCGCGAAATCAGTTCCAACTCCTAAGAAGGTCATCGATTCATTCACACGATCAGCAGGCAAATCACCCATTTGGGGCTGCATCGTCTCGGGGCGTAAACGATAGCAGGGCAGACATCGAAAGATAACAGATCGGATTATTCTTCGCGCTGACAAAATCCAAAACTCCCGTTGGAGAAGCGCGGTCAATGCATTACATCCGGCATGAGCATTCTTCACATGGCGATCAATGATCAACAATCGCACCAATGGTCCGTCCTTGGGGAGCAACAGGGGATGACGTGATCTATAAGGCAAGTTAGCGTGCCTCAATCGGCCTCCTACACGCAACAATCCCTTATCATCCAGAAACCCTTTCTGGTCAAACGCACCAAGGGTCCCTTCAATTTGGACGTCCCGGTACGGAAAATCTTAAGTTCCGCTTCAAACGCTCTTGACTGGGTCATACGCACCCAATGCAAAAGAGCATCTTGGCGCTCCTGCGGTGAGAGGACCGGACACAAATCTTTGTCCTGAGGCCGGCGACAATTTCGAATAAATCTTCTTATCCAAGCGGTCACGCCGAGCAACTTGTCCAGAGAACTGTAGCGGTCTAATAAAAATTCCCGCTCTGGAGCCGCCATAGTCTCGACAGCGTGAACACGCAAGCCCGGATTTTGGTACCTTCACCACAGCTGGTGTGGAAGGCCAAGACGGCTGTAACAACCATTCGGGACCCCACCACAGAGTGTGGTCAATAAGCTGAGGGGCTTCGCTGCCACGTGATGCACAGTCAGCAGGGTTTATTTCACCTGGCACGTGGCGCCAAATCAACGTGGCCTTCGAGGCCTGTATTTGGGATACCCGATTGGCCACAAATACCTCCAGGGAGTGGACGGAGTTCTTAATCCAACACAGGACAACCTGACTGTCGGACCAAGCAAAGAGCGACTCAAAGTCCACACTACGTCCCAGGGTGTCAACAACGTGGTTCATCAAACGAACCAGAAGAGTAGCTCCAGACAATTCTAACTTCGGAATCGTTAATCGAGTCCGAAGTGGAGCAACCTTACTCTTAGCAATTAGCAAGTGGAGCTTAACAGCTCCTCTATCATCGACCGTCCGGATATATACGACGGCTGCGTATCCACTCTCAGACGCGTCACAAAAGCCATGAAGGCTGGCCGTAAACCGTCCCTTAGGCAGTATATGTCTAGGGATACTAACCCGGTTAATGTCGGGGAGAGACGACATGAAGGACTCCCAATCTCGCAGCAAACGGCCCGAGAGGGGCTCATCCCACGACACTTCGGCTGACCAAAGTTCCTGTAGGAAGCACTTCATCCAAAACACTACGGGACTAATCCAGCCATTTGGGTCAAAGGTACGAGCTACTGTAGACAAAACTAACCGTTTCGTCCAGACCTTGGGGCTTGGCAGCTCCAATCGATAGGTGAACGTGTCCTGGACAGTTCTGTATTGCACTCCCAAAACAGATAGTAAATCTGGAGTGTTGGCATTCTCAAAAATATGAGGCTCCTGCTGGTGGTCGTCTGGCAAGTCACACAAAAGCTGAGGTGAGTTGGACATCCACTTCCTCAGTTCATAACCACCAGCCCCGAGAAGAGCAATTAGTTCATCTCGCAAAATCAAGGCTTCCTCGACACTAGAGGAGCCCGTACAAATATCATCCACAAATGCATCCTCCTTGAGAACCAAGGATGCGCGAGGGTATCGTAACCGCTCACGGTCAGCGAGTTCCACAAGTGAGCGAATTGCCACAAAGGGGCTCGAACGCAAACCGTATGTATTGGTGTTCAGCTCGTAGACCAGCATGGGATCTCTGGGATCCTCCCTCCATAATATGAGCTGATATCGTCTATCGTCCGGGTGAATCACAGTCTGCCGAAACATCATCCGGATATCGGTCACAAAGACGACGGCATGGCGACGGAAGTTGGTCAATACATCACCCACCTCGTGGTGCAACTTCGGTCCAGCATGCAGACATTGATTCAGCGAAACTCCGGTAGACGTGAGAGCTGACCCATCAAAAACAACGCGTATCTTCCCGGTGGAAGGTTTCAAAACCGCGTGGTGAGGAAGAAAATTATGTTCCTCGTTTCGCCAGTCCAGTCGCGAGACCGACATGTGCTCCAGTTGCTCATATTCTCGCATGAAGTCGACATACTTCTGTTTGAAGTCGGAGTCTCTACTCATACGACGCTCCATGGACAGCAGCCGCTTCTCGGCCAACGGCCGGGAGCTGCCAAGTGAGGGGCGAACTGACAAAAAGGGCAAACGAGTGATCAGCCGTCCCGAGTGAAGGCGACCTGTATTGTTCTGGTAGAACAACTCACACCCTCGTCTAAGGGGTTCACTCGCTTCACGGTAGGTGGCTCTTCCACCTCCCAAAACCGTTGAAGGACATCCGATAAGGTGGAGCTAACAGGTTTGTAACTGTCCACCGATGGAGATGGTGGGTTATGCCTAACTGGTCCCATCACTACAAACCCAAGCGATGTAGATAAGGCTACCAGCCCACCCTTCTGTAACTCTCTCCTCTTCCCACAACACACGCGGCCTAGAACATCGGCACCGAGTAATAAGTGAATCGGACCGGTTCGGTGGAAGGAAGGGTCAGCCAAGGTCAATCCTGATGTCGCATCAACGACAGCGCGCGAAACGTGCTGTTGCGGAAGCTGACCAACAACCTTCTCATAAACAATCGCGGTAGCGCCAATTTTGGGCGCTGAAGAGAAGTGGGGGGAGAAGGAGAACAAAACCTGACCGATCGGATCCGGGATCCGCAGGTCTCCGATTCCTCGTACCGATTCAAGGTATGGAGATGTGTTCAAACTCAACTGCCGGACCAGCCAGCTGGAGGCAATGCAACCCTGAGCTCCCGTATCCAAAAGGGCGCGAACTAAAACAAAGGTGCCCCTCGGGCCCCACACCTGTACGCAGGCTGTTGGTAACAGCACCTGCTCCTGTGGGGGGGTTGCAGCCGACAGTTGGTTTAATGAAAATCCTCCCGCATTCCCCGCAACGGAGGGGAAGGGGGGTCCAAAGAAAAATGCGTGCGCGGCGGAGGAGTAGGGCGCTCAAGGCGCTCGAGCGGGTCCCAATCCGGCACGTACTGGCCCCGATCAAATCGGCATCGGGGGGCCGGGCGATGCCCATGATGGGCGAAAGTTGGGGGAGCCCGTGATAAACGGGGTCTCTCCATCAGAGGGGGAGAGAAGCGTATCGGCTCCCGGCGTGGCTCCCTAATAACCGCGGCCCAATCCCGCGGTGGCGCCTCAGAAGCGGCGCGTCGATCCCCCCCGCCCGTAGGGGGGGTGGAGCGCTCAATCCTCTCACGGGAGGGGGGGCGCCTGTCCAATCTCCGCGGAGGGGTGGCACGCCCCTCCGATCTCCTCGGAGATGTGGGTGACCTACGAGGGCCCCCGCCCGTGTGCGAGTCCCTCTCTCTCATCACCTCACGAGTGTCCCTACTGTTGAAGCACAAAAGGGGGTGATGGGCCCCTCCACAACAGTGGCAATCTCGTGGGTGGGGGCAAACCGATGCCATATGAGCCCCCAGGCAGCGGTAGCACCAATTCCGCTGCTTGGCCATATTCCTACGTCCCTCGGTGCGTAGGCCAACAAATTTGGGACAGGCCGGCAAACGATGGCCATCGCGCTTGCAACACTTACAAGGCAGCGGCCTCTCCCCTTGTGGAGAGTTCTGCCGCACGGCAGTATATTGCTTGTACGGGCGGCGCTCTCTACGTGGCGCTGCCCGGGTTGCCTCATAGCGGCCTGTACTCGGTCCCGGTATAGGAGCCAGATCCAAGTGGTCGGTCATCCGACACTCATCCTCCAAAAATCTGAGGAGATCCGAGAAGGGGGGGAGGTACGAGGCACTATTACCGCCGTATCTTTGTTCAAAGCGCCCCTTCATCTCCATGGGAAGCTTATTGAGGATGAGGTGGAGCAATATGAAGGACCACTGGTCCACCGGTAGGTCAAGTCGTTTGAGCGCATTAATAGCGCTTAGCAGCGGGTTTAAAATCTCCTTCCTCAATGAGGAGACCCGCGATACTCGTGGCAGCCCTAAAATGGCAGCCACATGTGTGTCCGCTAGCAAGCGAACATTCTGATACCGGGCGGTCAACAACGCCCTTGCAATATCATAACTGTCATCATTGACAGGTAGATGCTGGACAAGTACACCAGCCTCTCCACGTAAGGCAGAGAGCAAATAGGCCAATTTCTGGCTAGGGAACAGGTCGTTCCTCGAGTGAACCAGGCTATCAAAGAGGTTAATGAACCCCATCCAAGAAGCCAGGTTCCCATCAAAGGTTGGGATGTCTAAAGTGTGCAGTATGCCCAGCAAGCCGGCCGGGGTAGGCTTGACCTCCCCGGGCGTGCACGACTCACCCCTCCGGGCGGATAGGATTGCCTGAGCCTTGTTTATAATCACATCCGCCTGTTCAAAACACTGATCATAATCGGCATTAAATTGGTCGACTGCCCGCAACTCAGCGGCACCCTCGGCTGGGTGGTCGAGCAGATATTGTTGATGAGCAACGAAAAGCTGCTCCAATTCCTTCAAGCGAGCAGGTACTCCCTCATGCCGAATTAACAAAGCCTGTTCTCGGTCTGGTCGGTCTACCAAAGCGACGGCACTAGCAAACCATCTCAAATTCTTTTGTGCACCCGCGCGGGCACCACTAAGCGGACTGACTGGCGGGACCATTTTGCACCAAAATTAATAAACACTATAATAATACACGGACAAACAGATGACAACCGCAGACAATAAAACAGATCGGGAGGAACTTCAAAGGCAGAACAAAATATATAAACAAACCAAAATCAAGTGTAAATGCTAGAACTTAACTAGAACAACAAAGGCATTTAACAACAGAATTTTCAAACAAATTAAATTCAAGTATTAAGTCAATAACTTAACAAACATAATATTCAAAGGCAAACAAAACAAAATCAAATGTAAATGCTAAAACTTAACACAGCAAGATAGTGTATTACAACAACAGCAAAGTCATTTAGCAGCAAAATTTTTTAAACAAATTAAATTCAAATATAAGTTTACAACTTAACAAACAAAATATTCAAGGGCAAAACAAAGATATGAAAAAACAAATCAAAATCAAATATAGGTAAATGCTAGAACTTAACTAGAACAACAAAGGCATTTAACCCCAATTTTTAATATACAATGACAATGACAACTAGTTAGGGAGATCGGTCCACAAATGAGATGGTAGTCGGTTTAAAATCAGCAATCAAAAAACAATTAATATGTATTGCCCGTTTGGACAACCAACAAGATTACAATATTAATTGTACAATACTAATCAACCACTCAAATCTAAAAACCACGCTCTGCTACCAAAAGATGGTGGTGCCCAAGGTAGACACCACCACGTCGGCGATTCACCGACTTCTGGGTTGCTGATTTTTATTCACCGAATACCAGCTCTTAGAAAATTGGTATTACTTACCTTGGATCCGATTGGTCTCCGTATGTAGCCGGTGGACTTCCTGAGCTAGCTCGAAGGAAGTCGCGGCTCCTGAAGTTCTGCGGTGGATCCACCGGTGGAGACCGGAGCACTACAAATGCCTATTAGGCCACCACGGCTCACACACGCGACGATAATACTTTTGCACAACACCAAGCGGGCTTTCGCACCCCGATATTAGGTGCGCCGCGCAAAACACAATTTGTTAGTTATATTACATTTTATTCCGGCCCGGACATAACCTCTAACAATGTCATGACATTTCGACCCGACTCGACTGACATATTACATGCGGCCGGCCGCCAAAAAAAGGCTCTCACTGCACAGACTATAATGCAGTGTTGCCACTCGCTCTTCCTCGAGCGTGAACAGAGGCTATACCTATTACGAATCATGTTGCTTGCTCAGTCTGAATTCCTGTCATCTGTGGATTATGCCGCAGCATTGAAAACGTACACTTCGTGTCACGAATTCCGTTCTTTTTTGTGTAGAAAAACTATTATTCTATATAGTTTATGCTTGGATATGTCAAATGACATAATGTAATTTTTTGTTATTCTGATTTTAATTGTCGATATATGTCAACTAATAAAAGCTGTCTGGAAATTTGCTTATTTTTACATTATTAATCTTTTATTGAATTTATATCATTCAAATAGTGGCGACCGTGAATTGGTAAAATGGAAAGGGCAAAACAGGAAAGGTCTGTAGCCAGACGGTTGGTTACATTATGTAGTGCAAAATTGACAAATCTTTTGGAGACTGGCGACAAAACTTCTATTGCGGCAGAATTTGCCAAACTTTCGGAGCGTTACAAAAACCTGGAGAATATACAAAACAACATTTTATCGCTTTGGTTTGATGACCCCGAAAGAGTCGAAGAAGAGTTTGACGCCGACTTGAACTCTGCAGAAAATTATGTTGACCAATGGTTTGTACTTAAACAAAAGGTGAGCGAGTTTATGGAGAACCTAAATTCGACAGTACAAACTATCCAGCACGCTGGTAAGTGTACTGCATCTATATCAAGCAAAGCCCAAAGTCAGCACATTAGATATCCTAAGCTAGAGCTGCCAAAGTTTGACGGCACAGTGTGTAGATGGCTTTCGTTTTGGGCACAGTATAAAAAGATTCATATGGACGCCCACTTAGATAATGACGATAAATTTTACTATCTACTCCAATGTATGGAGCAAGGCTCTAGCGCTCGTGAACTAGTTGAGAGTTTTCCGCCTACGGGTGACAACTATGAGGTAGTAATACAGCAACTAAAAGATCGATTTGCCCGTGATGAACTGATCATAGAACATTACGTTCGCGAGCTGTTACAGCTTGTTTTAGCACAAACAAAGGGCACTTTAAAACAGTCCATGAGATCACTCTACGACAAGTTAATGACGCAGATCCTTGCATTAGAGTCATTAGGCGTTACGCAGGACAAGTATGCTGCTTTTTTATACCCCTTAGTAGAGTCAGCTTTACCAGAGGAGGTATTAAGAGCTTGGAATCGATCGCACATGCATGGCAATTCTGAACATGGTACACCATTGACACAGCTGCTTAATTTCGTAAAGAAGGAAGTAGAGGCAGAGGAGAGAATTCGACTGTCGCGAGCTGGATATTCTGACAGCTGCATGCCTGCAACGCCAACTGCTGCTTTTTTCACAAGTACGAATAAAAGCGATTGTAAATATAATAAAAAAGATGTACAGTTGAATCAAATAATGACGAGACAATGTCTATGGTGCGAAAAATCGTCTCATTCGAGCTCTGAATGCAAAGTAGCCTTAAATAAAACTATGGATGAGCGGGTAGAGATTATAAAAAGCAAAAATGCATGTTCTATCTGTCTTATTAAAGGGCATACATGGAAGAAGTGTAGAAAATATCCAAAATGCATTATATGCGGTAAAAGGCATTTCACTATAATGTGCGGAAATATACCAAAGAATAAAGATGACAACGCGGCTACTACTTCAGTTGCAGTCGTTGACAAAGTAACAATGAATCAAACTGCATCATTTTCTGAGCCGGAAACTATTATGTTACAAACACTGAAAGTAAAATTAGTGAATGGTGATAAAGAATTGGTAGTACGCGCTTTATTGGACTCGGGAGCTCAATGTTCATTTGTCAAGACTGATGTTGCGGAAAAATTAAGTTTGAATCCAATAGGACAGCGAGATTTGAGTCATTCATTATTCGGTGGAAACGTCACGAAGAAATGTAAACAAAATATATATGATATAAATGTACATAGTCTAGATAGTAAATATAAAATGAAGTTAAGAGCTATTGAGCAAGATATAATCTGTGGAAACTTACCGAAACTAAAAAAGGGCAGTATATTAACTCGGTTACAAAACCTCAATATTTCACTTACTGATTGTGTTGATGACGTAACTGAAATAAGTCTTTTAATCGGTTCTGACGTTTTAGGTAGCTTGTCTGCGAAACGATCAATTCAACTAGAAGAACAACTTCTTGCGGTGGAGACTAAGTTGGGGTGGACGCTGCAGGGCCCGGTAATCGGTGTATATTGCTCCTCGGGTAAGGTAAACGCACTTTCAGTAACTAGTACTTGCATTTTTGACGTTAATGACTTTTGGGAGTTAGAGACGTTAGGTATTCGGGACAAAGCGGAATTAGTTACGGAGGAAAAATTAAACACACAAATCTTAGAATTATTTAATAGTACTATTTGTATAAATGATGAACAACGATATGAGATAAACTTACCATGGAAACCAAGTGTAAGTCTGCTTCAAAGTAACTATTACTTGGCATTAAAGCGATTGAAGTCGACGACGGCAAAGCTAAGTAAATTAGGTATTTTAAATGAATACGACGAAGTATTCAAAGAGTGGCTTGACAGCAACATCATCGAAGTAGCTGATGATGATGATTTATTTAGTGGTCATTACATGCCGCACCACGCTGTGGTGAAGGAGGCGAGCGTCACTACAAAGATCAGGCCAGTCTTTGATGCGTCAGCCAAAGACCGTAACGGTTTGTCGCTAAATTCATGTCTAGAGAAAGGAATTAATTTAATATCACTGATACCTAAACTACTTTTACAGTTTAGAAGAAATGCCATAGGTGTCACAGCGGATATCAAAAAGGCCTTCCTTCAAATATCTGTCAGTCCACGTGACTGCGATTTTTTAAAATTTCTTTGGTGGCAAGACGTTGATGTGAATGATAAGGTACTTAAGGTTTTTAGACACCGTAGAGTGGTATTCGGTGTGACAACTAGTCCATTTATATTATCGGCCACAATTTTACATCACCTGGATAAGTTTGCGTGTGACACGGCAGAGAAGTTGAAGGCTTCTTTCTACGTCGACAATGCTGTGCTGAGTGTAAAGGATGAAACTGACATGCTGCGTTTCATATCTGAAGCCAAAGACTTAATGATGAAAGGTAAGTTCGAGCTCCGCTGCTGGGTAACAGGTCCAGTGATCACAGATGATGAAGTGGCAATGGTGTCCGTCCTCGGACTATTATGGGAACCTCAAAGTGATCAGATTTTTAGTAAATTACCTTCTTCAATTAATTACAATGATGGTAAAATAACTAAGCGATCAGTACTTTCAATCGCTCAGAGCATTTTTGATCCGATTGGTCTCGTATGTTCTACAACTATCATTCCAAAACTAATCATACAAAAATGTTGGATTCAAAACATCGATTGGGATCAAGAACTGCCTGTCGAGCTTAGTAAAATTATTAGCAATTGGTTACAGCATCTAGATTGCCTGAATTTCTGTCGCATACCTAGGCCGCTGAGTTGCTTTGACTTAGACAAGAGTGATAATTCAATGCATATATTTAGTGATGCTAGTCAAGCAGCTTATGCAGCTTGTATTTTTCTCCGCTCAGAGTATAATGGTCAAGTAAGTGTTCGATTGGTCATGGCGAAATCTCGAGTAGCACCCACCAAAGCAGTCACCATGCCGCGCTCGGAACTTATTGCTGCAGTAATGGCAGTTCGTTTGTTTCAAGAGGTCAAAACGGGTCTGAATCTACAGTGCAAAGAGAACTACTGGACTGATTCAAGTATAGTTCTAGCGTGGATTAAGCGCAGGTTTGGTTTAAATACATTTGTACATAATCGTATTAATGAAATTGTAAATAATACTGATATCAGCGATTGGCGCCATATTCCAAGCGAACAAAATCCCGCTGATCTTCCCTCAAGAGGCTGCACTGCAGAAGTTTTATTGACAAGTAGATGGTGGGAAGGTCCGGATTGGCTTAAAGCACCGCCTGGGGAATGGCCAAATTCACAATGCATTCCAAACCAAGAAGATGTAAATAAAGAAATCAAAAAAAGTTGTTTAATAGTTCAAAGCAATAATTTTTCAAAAAACTTGTGTAAATTTAGTAAATATACAAAAATTGTAAGGATGATTGGCTGGATTTATCGATTTGTATATAATTGTAAACATAGTATAAATAAAAGGAATAGAGGTGATTTATGTACAGAAGAATATATACAGAGCGAATATTGCTTACTTAGATTGTTACAATCAGAATATTTAGATTTTAAAGTAAGCCCAAATAAATATAATATAGAGACATTCATAGATACTCTTGGTTTGCTGAGAGTAAAGACGCGGCTAGGATTAGGAGATGATACGTATGGTTTTAAATACCCCATTCTTCTACCGGGTCAAAATATCATTATAGAACGTCTCGTCACTCAAACACATGTACAGAAGCTTCACGCTGGATCTCAAACATTAATTAGTATATTGCGTGAAAACTATTGGATCACTGGCATTAGAAGACTAGCAAGAAGAATTGTACGACAATGTGTCATTTGCAGACGCTATAGTGCAAAGTCATGCACAGTTCCCACTGCTCCACTTCCAGTTGATAGAATTCAATGTGGTTCCGCGTTTGAAGTGACTGGAATAGATTTGGCAGGTCCATTACTATTAAAGTCTGGCTTAAAATGTTGGATTATCTTATTTACGTGTGCTACATATCGCGCAGTTCATCTCGAAGTTTGTACTTCGCTAAGCACAGAAGCATTTTTACTAGCGCTGCGTAGGTTTGTTGCACGAAGATATAACACAAAAGTAATATACAGCGATAACGGCACCAATTTGAGAGGGGCCAGTAACCTGCTTAAATCTATAGACTGGAATGAGATCTCTTCGCAAATGCTATCACATAAGCTTTTATGGCGCCATATTCCTCCAGCAGCGCCATGGTGGGGAGGATTCTGGGAACGGTTGATCAAAGTTATTAAGGAAACGCTTCGAAGAGTTCTCGGCAAGGCAGCTCTACAACGCGAAGAACTGGAAACGGTGCTCTGTGAAGTAGAGTCCTTAATTAATCACCGGCCACTGACATATATCGCTGTTAGCAGTGAGAATGTGATACCGCTGACACCATCTATGTATTTAAATCCCGGATCAACTGATAATACAGTTAATTCTGATTTCTTCACACACATGAATGGTTCAGTTTTAACTGCTCGGTGGCGATACTTGATCAAATTACACGAAGATCTGAAGCAGCGCTTTCGGAGCGAGTATTTGTCTTTACTGGTACAAAAAGCGGCTGGCATAAAGGCACAAAATAAGTTAAAGGTCGGTGATGTTGTAATTATAGGCTCAGACGATAAAAAGAAGATTAACTGGCCATTGGGTAGGATTTTAGAAATAATTCGTGGGTCGGATGATCACAGTAGAGTAGTGCGCATCAAAACACAGTCTGGCATAATATTAAGACCGTTACAACGTGTTTTTCCTTTAGAAGTACCTCAGGAGCAATATAGCACCACAGTACCTCACTCATCATGTTCAGCTTAAATTTGATAGGCGCGTGAACTTGTAATGAGTGATCGTTTCGAGGATAAGTACAAGTAGGCATTTATTTTGTTTTTATCAGTTCAAGTTTCATTATGTTTTAGCGTTTCCCAACGCAAGGCGGGGAGGATGTCACGAATTCCGTTCTTTTTTGTGTAGAAAAACTATTATTCTATATAGTTTATGCTTGGATATGTCAAATGACATAATGTAATTTTTTGTTATTCTGATTTTAATTGTCGATATATGTCAACTAATAAAAGCTGTCTGGAAATTTGCTTATTTTTACATTATTAATCTTTTATTGAATTTATATCATTCAAACTTCGACTGCCTCTTCCCGCCTTTAAATCCAGTTTCGCCAAAAAGTTCAGCTCCTTTAGAAAACAATTTCTATATAATTCCATCATCACAAATTCAAGACTTATAATAATATGTCAGATCTTCATACATTCAAATTATTAAGAATTAGGGAAAAGAAATTAGAGGATGAATGTTATAATAAATATATAACAGTAAAAAATTCAATTAAAGTCAACCCAAACTGTTTTTGGTCCTATGTGAAACCAAAATACAAGTCATCTGGTGTACCAAATACCATGCATTATGGTAATAATATTGCAACTGATGGCAAGTCTATTTGTAACATGTTCTCGGATTTTTTCTACTCAAATTTTTCATTGCCATTCCCGGCGCATAGCTGCCCTACTCCCCAACCTTCTACACAAACGAACATTTCCAGTATTCATATAACACTTGAAGATGTTACTAAGTTGCTACGAACACTCGATACAACGAAATCGGCGGGGCCAGACAATCTACCTCCCATATTTTTGCAAAGATGTGCTGATAGTATTGCTGAGCCCATTTATATGTTGTTTGTGAAGTCCCTCTCAGAATGTAATATGCCATTGGTTTGGAAGTCTGCCTTTATAACACCCATTCATAAAAAAGGTAGTAAGTCTGACGTGACCAACTATAGGCCTATTTCCAAACTTTGTATTTTAGCAAAATTATTTGAAAGGATCCTTTACTGTCAATTATATCAAATTTTAAAACACTCATTTATGGGCTCTCAGCATGGTTTTCTTCAAGGACGCTCCACTATATCTAACCTTATACTATCTAATGATTTTATTACCGATTCAATCGACAAGGGAATGCAGGTTGATGTAGTATATACGGATTATAGTAAATGTTTCGATAGAATTGATCATAAATTATTGATAATTAAATTAGAAAACATAGGTATAAGTGGTGACCTTCTCAGATGGTTCACGTCATATATAACTAATATATCGCAGGCAGTTGTGATTAGAAATTATATTTCTAGTTGGATTATTGTACCTAGCGGTGTTCCCCAAGGTTCACTTTTGGGCCCTCTTTTATTTTTGATATTTGTGAATGACATAGATGCCTGCTTTCATCACTCTAATCTCCTTTGTTTTGCCGATGACATGAAAATTTTTAAAGCCGTCTCTTCTTGATCTGATACTGAGGGTATGCAGTCTGACCTGGATCATCTGAATGATTATTGTGAACAGAATAAGCTTGACCTGAATCCTTCGAAATGCTCAATAACTACATTTACGAGAAAGAGTTCTATCGTTCCATCTTCTTTGAGACACCAGACTTTGCAAAGAAATCATGTGAGTCGGGACCTGGGAATTCTACACGACTCGAAGATCCTCTATGACGCTCATGTGGAGTATATTGTCAAGAAGGCATTTAAGGTGCTGAGTTTTGTTATGCGAACTTCGACTAGGTTCAAAGAAATTAAAACTCTAAAAATATTGTATTGCACATTTGTTAGAAGTATTCTAGAATATGGGTCTGAAATCTGGAACCCACGGTACGACAAATACATTAATCGTATCGCGCGACTTCAGATGAAATTTATTAAATTTTTATGTTACCGTCTCCGCATTCCCTACCATTCAAACAATTATTTAAATCTATGCGCAAAATTCTACCTTCTTCCAGTAGGTGTATATTGGGCATTCTAAAACAGTTTTCATCAAAACACCGCAAACGAACGCAGTGAGATTTGAGCTACGCTTCGCTGCGCTCTAGCTCCGCAAATCTCACTGCGTTCGTTTACGGTGATTTGATGAAAACAGTTTAAGATTGCCCAATATACATTATATAGGGTTAAATGGAAAAGAAGATTTTTTATTTCATTTCATTTCATAATGTTTCTATTGTGTTGTGTTGTTTGACTGTAAACAGTATACTTTTGATTGATTGCGATTTACTAGACACATTTTCAAGGTTTTCTATCTCAGAATATTAAGGCATTCAACTAGGTAGCAGTGCAATAACAACAGAAATTAAACAGGTTGAGGTTTTGTAGCTTCAGGACTCAACTCTCGATAAGTACCGTTCTACACTCTGCCTGCCATACAGTTTCAAAGCATTCCCACGAAATTCATTTATCAGCAATAAATTTATTGCACATTATTCATATATCCAGTTACGAGTGCTTACTCAAATAATAAGGCTTCTTTCACACGTTAATACTTTTATTTGTTTATTAAATTACTTCAATTAAATATATTCTTTATTATAAAACAAAGTATAAAATTGTTGATTTTTACAAAATATTTAAAAGGGCGGGCTAATCCCTGAAAGATGTGTTCCAGTCATCACACGAATAAAAAATAGAAAATAAATATTCCAATAATTTAAAAAATGAAAACATAAAAAATATTAAGAACATTTTAACTACCTACCTTGGCTGACTAAGGTCTTAACATCCTAATTAAATAGGGTAGTGCGGTGGGAACGTGTATGAGATGCTGCCGATGAATACCACCTATGTATTATTACAATAATTTTCATAAACTTCTATGGTTCTGTCCTCATGTCGTATCAATATCGTTATGCTATAAATACATTCGGTTTGCCTAATAGAACGATATACCTATTGTTTATCTGTTTTAAATAGTAGTATCGAAAAATGAAAATTAGAAATCGCATCCGTTATTATAAAGAAGACTTTTTAATTTGGAGATAATATTCGTTAGTAATTGTAAATATGTATGTACATGTATAATTTAAATAAATATAATAAACCCGAAATGAAAAAAAATTTGGAGCATGCAGCCTTACACGAGATTTCTGCATCAGCAGAATTAAACGGTTACCAACTATTTTGCTGTATATGCACAGTATTGTATTGCAAGTTTGTGGAAATAAACGACAAACAATTAATTTGCTGATTATTTCCGCGTCATATTGCACATTGGTAGAATTATGGGTAAATATCAAATTTTGCTAAATATCATGAAAGTCAGAGGTGCAAAACGTTATTAAGTTTTATATTTCGAGTATGGAACCGACTTTTTGAAAGTAAACTACCAAACTATAATCTTCTCTTAGATGTTGTGATGCTGAATAACGATCTACTACTACCTCGAAAATAAAAATCCAATACACGTAATTGCGTCAGTTCGTCGTTTTGTTTCTTTCTTGCTACGTAAGTACTTTTTTTTTATATAGCTGACGAAGTTCAGCCGATGATCGGACCGTTTTTGGATCATACGCAACTGCGGATCAAAAATTTTGTTGCAGACCTGAGAACTGCTCCACTCACACGTCCCGGGTACCATAGTACCCAGAGCGCTTCGCGTCTCCTTTGCCTAAAACGCGCGGTGTGATAAAAAAATCACGAAAAAAAAAATATTTTCTCTAAATAAAGTGTCAGTTCTTTAGTGTTTGAAAAACGAACACTGACCATGGAAGTGGAAGTGAATGCATTAGGATTCTCGATAACGTATAGACATCATATCCGTGAATGCATATTTGTTTTCTTATAAATATTTTGTGTGGATATGATTTGGACGGAAATTAATAATTTTATGATTATATATATAATATTTTATAATATTACTTACTTATTTAACAATATAAAAATTAATGAGCATTCTTTTTTAGATTAGTCATGTTAAATAAAAATGATTATAAAGATAAGGTATAGGTTGAGAACCTCAGTAAAATTATTACTTGCATTGCACTTTTCTTATATAAAATCCGGAAAAACTGTAGTCACAGTACACTCCAGTGCTATCTCTGACCACTAACAGTGCTTCAGTACCTCCTCATCAAAAAATCTCAAGACCAAGACAGCTGAAAAATGTTCGTAAGTTTTTATACTTTATTGCTATACTTTATATCTATTCTTTAATTGTCTATAAGTGGTTGATCATCTTCATGCTTCAACAAATTGAGCCGTTGGACCAGGCTGTATATGACGTGACCTCTCCAAGTGCTGTCTTCACGAGGGACCATCAAGCCCAGCAGTGGCATGCTGATTGACTGATGATGATGATATTTTTTTTATCTTATGAATTGAAGATGTGAATCTTCAACTCGTTTTCTTGTAACCACTCTTAATACTAATATGACATTTACTATTTTCAGGTCGGATAGCAAGCAAAACAAAAGGTCAGCCAAGAAGAGCTGTGAATCTGACCTTTTCTTTGATACCGACGACGAAGACATCAGGTACTTTTATTGCTATATTTACATATATCTAAATTTCAAGTGTTTAATGTGTACAATAATCGTGTATCCTTTTTCTATCTCCCTAGTCCAAAGAAGAGAAGCAAGGCGATAAAGTGCCTATCGAAGGCGAAGAGTGCAGAAGTGAAGAATACATCGTCGTCCAATACTTCTGAGTGGTTGTTCGACTCAGAGTCGGACAGCGAGGTTTCGCGGCCGCCAAACCTGCCAAACAAGACCACCAGTATCCTGACACGCCGAGTACCTGGTGGTGTAACGCGTCGGACTGCACAGCTCGACGGCGACTTGCTAGTGGAGCTACGCCTCTACAACCAGAAGGAGGTATCTAATCTCAGCGGCCTTGACCGGTGCGAGCGCGCTATCGTTTGGGTACGCTTGCAAGGCGAAGCAGAATCTCCAGAATTTTACGCATTAAAAAAATTTGTAAAATTAGCTAAGGCAAAGTTTACCACAGAGGGGATATTTTATAAAGATAAAGTTAAAAAATAGGTTCTCTTTTGTTTCTCTCTGCGTAAATTATGTTTTAGCTGGTTTACTTATTGTTTATCGTTAGCAAACTCAAAGATTAGGTACTTACATACTTAAGCCTTTATTACTTTAACTTTGAGAATTTGTACTGTCCAAATCATAATGTCGAGGTCTACTTTCTGTTCAGTTTGTGACGTATCCGTAAATAACAAAGTTTTCTCTGCACATTTGAAAAGTATTTTACATAAGAACAACAGTTCGGTCGTTGATAGTGAGGGGGTTGAAAAAGTTCATAGCGCTTTTCGTAATCGTATAGCATCGTACCGTGTTCGATATCAAGATGAGGGTCATGATAGTGCGCGTGTTCGCCTGCCCGCTGAGTTTTTATGGCACTTGCGCTCTCGCGTACGCCTATTGCTCATAGCGAAAATTCAAGCTCACACTAATGTTAAAGCTAATTTTGAACTTTTCTGTGAATTCTTTCTGCTTAGTAAGTATGATTCGATTTCAATCAAGTCATTTGCAACGGAAAACTTCATCTTGCATCAAAACTTCAATTTTGAAGATATGTTTTCAAAAATTATTCACTTAATTTGTAAAAAAATTGAAGAATTTGAAGAAAGAGATAGTGGGTGGGCCTATTTACAAAGCCTATATCTAGAAGTAAATATAAACAAATATAACCCGTTAAGAGGCTCCAGTTTTATAGAATTACCAAAGTCCATAAAATGTAAACGAGCATGTATCAACATTCAAAATTCTGATAATTATTGTTTTTTATGGTGTGTCATGGCAGCACTATTTCCTATAAACAGAAACGCACATCGAACGTCAGCTTACCCACACTTTAAAAATGTACTCAATATCAAAAATATGATTTTTCCAGTTGGGTTTGCGGACATCAAAGTTTTTGAAAAGAATAATCCTCGCATAAGTATTAATATTTACGGCATTCAAAAGAATGGTAACATTGTTGGACCTTTATACAAAAGCGAGATTCGCAAAGATCATCACATTAATATGCTTTTCCTGGAAAACAGAAAACGCACCCATTACTGTCTTATTAAAGATTTATCTAAATTACTTCGTCTTCAATTAACTAAACATCATTCTAAAATATATTTATGCGAGGATTGTATGATATTCTTTGATAGTAATGATAAACTGAAAGCTCATGTTTGTGGTGGTGTATCGACAATATTACCCGGTGATGGAACACGAATTCAATTTAATCATTACGAGCGAATGCATGACATGCCCTTCGTCTTATACGCAGATTTTGAATCATTATTAAAACCAACTGAACTCGATTCTGGATCACTCTGTACAAAGATATTGCAAAAACACGTACCATCAGCATTTGCTTATTACGTTGTGTGTTCTTATGATAAGTCGCGTAATAAATATGTATCTTATCGAGGTCCAGCCTGTGTAGAAAAGTTTTTAGAAAGTCTATTATTGGATATAACCGATATTTATAACGTTTTGCAGTCGCCAGTGGCTATTTGTTTAACAAATGAAGACAAAGCGAACTTTGCTCGGGCTACAAATTGTTTTCTTTGTGATAAAATATTGTTTGACGATAAAGTTAAAGATCATTGCCATCTTACAGGACGGTATCGTGGTGCAGCTCATTCTTATTGCAATATTAGATATTGTTTGCCTAAGTTTGTTCCTATATTTTTTCATAATTTAGCGGGTTATGACAGTCATCTTTTTATACGACAGTTGGGAAAACTATCAGGAAAAATACAAGTAATAGCAAAAAATAAGGAAAACTACATATCTTTTACAAAATTTTTTCAAATTAATGATAAAGATATCATACCTGTTCGATTTGTTGATTCTTTTAAATTTTTAGGCACAAGTCTAGAGAAACTTGTCGCAAACTTAAAAAATGACGACTTTAAACATCTGCGGCGTTATTTTCCTTCTCGTGAGCATTTTGCTTTAATAAAACGAAAAGGGGTGTATCCATATGAATACATGACTACTTGGAGTTCATACGAAGAAAAAGTACTTCCGCCTCAGGAGTTCTTTTTCAGCAAATTACGCAATAGTAATATATCTAAAGTAGATTATGATCATGCAAAAAAAGTCTGGCAAACGTTTGAATTATCGAATCTCGGTGAATACACAGACTTGTATCTTAAGTCAGATGTTCTTTTATTAGCTGACGTTTTTGAAAGTTTTCGCCAGACATGTAAGATGAATTATAAATTAGATCCAGCCTTTTATGTTACAGCACCGAGTCTCAGTTTTGATGCCATGCTATTAAAAACAGATGTTAAATTAGAATTAATACACGACCTGGAAATAATAAGAATGATTCAAAAAGGTATTCGCGGTGGAATATGTTTATGTTCGACAAGGTATTCAAAAGCCAATAACAAGTATTTAAAAACTTACGATCCAAGAAAAAGTAATAACTTTCTAATTTATATCGATTGTAATAATCTCTATGGATATGCAATGTGTGCTTATTTGCCTCATTCCAATTTTAAGTTATTGAATGACTTGGAAATCGCTGGAATAGATTTTATAAATGTGCCAACTAACGGAGACACTGGTTATATACTAGAAGTAGATTTAGAATACCCCGAACATTTGCATAATGATCATAACGATTTTCCATTCTGTGCTCAAAAATTTACTCCGCCAGGTTCTAAAACTTCAAAATTGATTCCAAATTTATACGATAAATATTTCTATGTCATACATTTTGCTCATCTGCAAACATGTATAAAACATGGTTTGTTGTTAAAAAAAATACATAGAGTTATTCAATTTAATCAGAGTCCTTATTTAAAGCAGTATATTGACATGAATACTGAATTACGAAAAAAAGCTAAATCTACATTTGAACAAGATTTCTTCAAACTTCTTAACAACAGTATATTTGGCAAGACGTTAGAAGACACAGAAAAGAGGGTTAATGTGAAATTAGTCAATAAGTGGAATGATGATAGTAACAAAACAAAGAAAAGTTTCTGTGCAGAGCAAATGATAGCTCGACCAAATTTTCACAGTGTTACAATTTTCACTGAAAACTTGGTAGCCATTCAAATGAAGCCTGAAACAATCACTTTGGATAAACCTATATACATTGGTTTTTCCGTTTTGGAAATATCTAAGAGTCACATGTTTGATTTTCATTATTCTATTATGAAGCCTTTTTATAAGGAAAAGTTAAAACTTTGTTATACGGATACTGATAGTTTTTTGTATTCAATAGAAAGTAAAGATTTTTATGCTGATTTAAAATCAAATTTTCTTCCCTATTTCGACACTAGTAATTATTCTGTAAATAACGTATACGACATTCCTAGTTGGAACAAAAAGGTGCCAGGTCTCTTTAAAGATGAGCTAGGAGGAAGTTTGATTTCGAAGTTTGTAGGATTAAGGTCCAAGTTATACTGTATTAAAACGGCAGAAGATGAATTAAAAAAAGCAAAAGGCATACAGAAGCAAGTATTAAAAGATGTACAATATAAAGATTATTACAAGGTATTAAATGAAAATACATTTTTGAAGAAAAAAAATATCATATTTAAATCTCTTAAGCACGAAATATTTACTCAAGAACAGAACAAAATAGCTTTGTCAGGTAATGACGATAAACGTATCATATTAAAAAACAAAATTTCTACTTTATCATGGGGTCACTGGGATAGTTTAGTTTAATATCATTAGTTTTTCTTTAGAAGCACCGTATTGTATAGTTTATTATTATTTTAATGGTAATCATGAATCAAATTGTAAGTTGAGAAATATGTTACCCCATCATCTATTTATTTATTTATTATATGGCTTAAGTAATGAATAAGTTAATAGAATAAAAACATACATGAAATTGTATAGTATGTACCGACACGGCACTTTATATTGTAAAGTTATTTAATTTTAATATTGTTATCCATCAGTTATTTGTTTAATAGTATTATACATTGTTTTTTAATGGTAAATGGGTAAATTAATTACCTAGTTTTAATCAAATACTTAATGTTGTATTGTAACGATGAAAATATATAACGTTATAAACCAGCTACCATGTTTTTTTTTATTTCATAATCCATAAAATATAAAACTATTAATAAAATAGCACACGCAATGAACAATTCGAAACTGGTTGGGACATGTTATTGCTGATTTAGGTATTCCAACTTATAGTTCATTAGTAATTTGTCCAATTGCGATTCCGTGCGAATGCTTTGTTGTTATGTCAGCATTATATTTACACTATAAATAGCTATTAAAGTCGAATGTTTTTAAAATTTGTTTCACACATAATTAATCAAGTGACAACTACGGTCACCCAAATACATCATGGTAAGTCGTATAAATTATTTTTCTTCAAACTCTTTTCTTGTGTAGTGGTTAGATCACTAGTTAATGTTTATTTGTATATTTGATTTAGTTGGAAGATAATGTTGTTGTTAAAACCTTATGGTTGTGATGCTGTTATCGTGATTCTCATATTCTATCGGTTCCGTATAAGATAGTCAGCCTCCTTGTGGATCCTAGATATACTCTTCTACCTCCGCCACTATATCAATCATTTCTTCGATGTGAAATTATTTTTGTTGCATAATAAATTAAATTTCAGAATACCCAAGAAATCTCGCAGTCGCTACTCATAAGCAAGGAGGCAACAGAAGATTATCCTCCTTGCTTTGAGCAAAATGCGCAAGATATGTTGGAGGGCTTCTCTGAAGAATTTCCACATTGGAATGCTAAAGATTCACCGCTGCATGCCAAGGTGGTTAAAAGTCTTTTTAATAAAAAGAAGCCCATGAAGAGGAGAAGCAAGTTACTGCAGAATACGAAGGGGAACGAACCTTCTTATTTAATTAAAACAATACCTACTAAAGGGCGGCGATTAATTAAATTAGAAATATTAGATCTGGAATCAACCAGCAATGATCCATTAATAAAAACACAATATGTGGTAACCGAGCATATTGATCCAATAATGGATCAAGCAGAAAATATTATAACTAATATCTCTAAGAAAATATGTGGTTACAGTTATAGTTTTTAAATAACTATTGCTGACCTAAAACATTTGTAGATGTATATTAAAATTCTCTAATGTGCTAGATGCGTACCTACTATCTTTAGTTACGTGTACACTCACGGAGATACATTATTTCAACAACATTATTCTTCTGAAAAATTATAGTAATGCTTATAAATTTTACTAACTAAGACTTATGTTATTTTAAATAGTTATGTTAGTTTAAGTCTTGTATTGTTTTCAATAAATATTATTTAAAAATAAAAAGACGTATGAAAATATTTGTTTTTATTTTAACACCTCTATAATATAATCAAATATTTTGAAAAACATTCATTCAGAATTACCTCTATAAATAAATCTAAGATAAAATTTATTAGAATTCAAATACATAGTTTAAAATAATGGTAATAAAATTAAAAATATAGTTTTATTTATTAAAGAACGCAGTGTATTACTTTGTTAAAGTAGGGATGCAAGTAATTAAACAATGTTTATTTTTAAGCATCGATTCCTTACTCATATCATTTTTTATTGCACGATTCGAGAGGGGTGAGAGCTCTTTCTTCTCTCTCCATTCTTCTCGATGCTTTAACATTGTGTGTTCTAGACACGTCCAATAACTTAATATAATGAGTGGTAACAGTATCCAAATTCTTCTACTCCTTGCTATTGTTACCGCCGTCGAATGCTTAGTCTATATGGTGGAGTGAGTGCACTTACAAGTAAATATACTGCTAGTTCTCTTATTATTACGAACGCAAAGTGTTATATCCATTTTGTTAAAAGCCACGAATCAAAACGGACAAGTTGCTATGAAGTTCCTCAAACAAAAGGAAACGTTAAAATTAGATTATAATATCTGTCCTGCATCATTATGTGAAGCAAAGCGACATGGCAACTTATTGCCGAGCACTATACGATGTATTGTTTGTGGACCATCAAATTGCGGCAAGACAAACTTAGTAATAGGTTTGTTATTACATGAGAATGGTGCACGTTTTCGTAACTTATATGTATATTCTAAATCATTATACCAACCAAAATATGTGTTCTTAGAAAAAGTATTAGATTTAGTTGCAGACATATCTTATAGTAAATATAACCATAATAATGATATCATAAGCCCACACGAAGCTTTGCCAAACTCCATTATAATATTCGACGACGTAGCTTGTGAAAACCAAAATAGCATTCGGGATTATTTTGCTATGGGTCGACATAAGAATATTGATTGTTTTTACATTAACCAAACATACAGTAAAGTACCTAAACAACTTATAAGGGACAATTCTAACCTCATTATTTTATTTAAACAAGACGATGTAAATTTAAAACACGTTTACGATGAGCATGTAGGTTCAGATATGTCGTGGTCTCAGTTCCGTGAAATGTGCTCAACTATTTGGAATAAACCATTTAATTATGTTGTGATCAATAAAGACTGCGAAAGAAATAAAGGATGTTATAGGATGGCATTCGATACTTTTGTAGTAGTAGATTAATATACATAAGTTATTGTTTCATCAATACACAATCACTATTACTCTGGATTTTGCATTGAACGGAATCCTTGTCAAAATGGAAAAGCAACTTAAAAAACAAATTGTAAAAGCTGCAGCTGCTGTAAAAAGAAAGGTTGAAATGATAAAGGATATGAAAAATACAAATGATACCACTCTGGAATCCATATTCAAACCTATAACCGATCCACTGAAACAAATAGCCATTAAGAACAATGAAATTTCTCATGAAGATGAGGATGAGTTTGAACATTATACAATAAAAAAAAATAAACATAATGACAGCGAGGCAACAAATTTTTCTGATGACGATTTTAATGAAGAAGAGGAACAACAGTTCTATAAAAAATTTAATTCCGAAAGAACCCTTGTCGTATCACCTTCTGACAACAATAATATGAGTGATGCTTTCTTTAAGTCCTTTCAATCATCACCAAATGTTTCACTTAATAGTTTATCGTGGTGTGCTTCACCCGACGCAAATATCCCTTTTGGAATAAAAAATGAACGAGGAAAACTTATGCTCGGCCAAACACGTGTTTTCGACGACGGAAAAATTATAAAAATTGGAAGCGAAGTTTAAACAAAACTCTTGGATTAAAAGAATTACTATTTGAAAAGACACCAAATTTGGATGTTATCACAGATGAAGATTTGCAAAATTATAAAGAGCTTCTAATAGAAACGAATGCACATAGGCGTAATTGTGATCCACGCAAGCCAATTAATAGTAACAAAGGGTTTAAGTACATGCATATTATTAAACCACTGTTTAAGTTCTCTAGAAATAAGTATGACAGCACAGAAAGTCTTACGGTAGGAAAAGGAATAAATCTTTTAAAAAGTGTAAAGAAAGATATAGATTACGTTTATTGGGATGATCCAAATGAATTAGTAGATCGATTGAAATTACTGTTTGCATCTCGTGATGCTGGCAATACCGGCTTAGATAATGAAATTATTGCGATTATAGAAGAGCTGTACGAAGCAGGCATCATTAAAAACACCAAATATAAGGAACCTAATTTTAAAAAACTGATCAGTAGTTATACAGCAAACACCGCATAGATACGGAAATGAATGTAGATAAATTTGGTCATCACGTTCATAAACGTTTACGATTAGAGGAATATATTGGAAATCTCAACGATACATTAGTGAAGTCAGAAACAGGTGAATATGATTTAAAATCATCAAGATTAAAAGGGCTTATATCGCCAGGCAATGATGACGAAGCCGCCAATAAAGCTTACGTGGATGAAAAGACACACGAACTAAGAACTAATATTTTAAGTGATGTAAATATTCGTTTAAATGATTTTGAAAGTTCAATACTTAATAAGCTAGCCACCTTGTTTTACACAAGGACAGAAATTGATCACATGCTTCAAGAGAAACCAGATAATAATGAGCAAACAAGACATAGTGAATGAGCTTCACAAAGCAGCAAGAAGGAATTTTTCCAGGCGATGTACGATCATAAAAGGAATAGATGATTTATGGCAAGCCGACCTCATAGATTTGCAAAAATATTCACAGTTTAATAAAGGGTATAAATATATTCTTATCGTAATTGACACTTTATCAAAATATGTATGGATCAGACCTTTAAAATCAAAAGCGAAAAATTATGTTACAGATGCAATGCAAAGTATTTTAACTACATCATTACGAAAACCTAAAAATTTACAAACTGATTTAGGCACAGAATTCTACAATGATAATTTTAAACAATTAATGAAAAAGTATAATATTAATCATTATTCAACATATTCTATTAAAAAAGCATCTATAGTAGAAAGAGTTATAAGAACAATTAAATCTCACCTTTACAAACTATTTAGTTTGAACGGAAATTATCAATGGTATAAAAATATTTTAAAGGACGTTGTAGAACACTACAATAACACTTTGCATAGAATAACAAAATTTAAGCCTGTGGTAGTTAACAAAGTAAATGAGCTTATAGTCAAAGGTTATATTATGAATTCTCAAAAGAATAAAACAAGTCGGGGATATACATTTCGTGTTGGTGATTATGTTCGCATAAGTAGATATAAAGCAGATTTTTACAAAGGCTATACGCCAAACTGGTCCACCGAAATATTTCGTATAGTAAAAGTTAATCACACTAACCCAACAACTTATCAAATAGAGGACAGACGCAATCAAAGAATCCTCGGCTCATTTTATGCATACGAGTTACAAAAAACTAAGTTTCCAGACCTATACCTCATTGAAAAGGTTATAAAAAGAAAAGGAAACAAATTGTTTGTAAAATGGTTAGGATTAAGTAATAGCGAAAATAGTTGGGTTGATAAGAATAAATTGGTTTTATGATATAAAATAGCTTAAGATATCTTTATTGATTCACTTTTTGTTTATCAATGAAGAAAGGAAGTGGTATCATAAACAGCTTAATAAATAAGATTCCGTTTGAGTTACATTTACCGGGCTACCAATATTGCGGACCCGGCACAAAGCTTCAGAAACGATTACTTAAGGGTCAGCGAGGAATTAATAAATTGGATAACGCTTGTATGCACCACGATATTGCTTACATAAACAACGACGCTAACGTAAGGCACAAAGCTGATCTAGATCTATTAAATATGGCTCAAAGAAGATTGAAATCAAAAGACGCTGGAAAGAAAGAAAAAATTGCTTCATGGATAGTAAAAAATGCTATGAAGGCCAAATTAAGAGCTGGTGCAGGTGCTCGGTCGTTTATGACGGCTGTGAAAAAACTCAAATCTAAATTAAAAAAAATAAAATCTAAAGACACAAATTCTACTATTAAATATGCGGTCGCCGCTGCAAAAAAACTATTTAGAAATAAAAATAAAATGAGTTTACCTCGTTGTATTCCTATTCCAAAATGTGGAGGACTGTTACCGTTAATTCCTATTTTCGCGGGATTATCAGCTTTAGGTTCACTGGCTGGTGGAGCAGCTGGCATAGCAAAAGCGGTTAATGATTCAAAAGCAGCTCAAAAAGCTCTTCAAGAATCGGAACGACATAATAAGATGATGGAGGCGGTTGCTCTCGGAAAAGGATTATATATTAGACCTTATAAAAAGGGTGCAGGTCTATATTTGAAACCATCAAAAAACTAATAAAGCGGCTACCTAGGCGGGCATTAACTAATTGGGATATATTAGAACATGCTAGTGATATTCCATTTTTTCGTGGTGTTTTCATGAGGGATACGTTGCCCTCAAAACCTAGGAAGATAGAATGCGGTATTATAAATTTAGATACTTCAAATAACATTGGAACACATTGGGTAGCCTACGTGAAAGAAAATAAGTATGCTGAATATTTTGATAGTTTTGGTAATCTGAAACCTCCGTTAGAACTACTTGATTACTTAAGAAATGTTTCTTTAAATTATAACTATGAGCAATATCAAACATTTGACTCTGTTAATTGCGGCCACCTTTGTATAAAATTTTTAAAGGAGTATTGGAAAACACATTTATATAAAGCTTGAAATAAAATTCTTTATCAGTAGTAAAATGTCTTTCACTGTGTCTATAACTGGAAAAGGATCCTCTCTGATAACAAACTACTCACCTACTTTGGAATTAAGTGGATACTATGAGTGTGGATTGTTGTATTTTTCAACATTTAATTCTATACCCAACATAGATAAAAGAAATAATAAATTCTACTATGACGATAACGAAGTAATCGAAATACCTGAAGGAGCTTATGAACTTCAAGATATCTGTGATTATTTAAAGACATACATTAGAAATGCAATGTTAAAATTAACTTGTAATAATAATACTTTAAAAACTACAATTTTTTGTACTAAAGATGTTCATTTCAACAAAAGTGACTCACTTGGAAGGATTTTAGGTTTTGGTGGAGAAACAATAAAGGCATTAAAAAGGACCGAATCTCTGTATCCTGTCAGTATATTGCCAACAACCATTGTGCGCATCGAATGCGACGTAGTTAGTGGGTCATTCGTGAACGGATCTGCAAGTCATATTATTCACGAGTTTGTTCCTAACGTACCACCTGGTTATCGGATCATTGAAGTGCCGAAAAATCTAATATATTTTCCTGTAAATAAAAGTTCTATAAGTGCAATAACTATACAATTATTAGACGCCGAGAATAAACAAATCAATTTACGAGACGAAGAAATACAACTGTATCTACATTTTCGTAAAAATGATAAATTTCAATAAAAATCATGACACAGCTTGCATTCAAGTTAGTACTAGAAGATCACCTCATAAAAGCACACCGCTTCACATAAAAAAGAAGCTCACCAAAAACAATAAGGAATTTTTGAAGTTGATTGGCTTGTTAAAATGAATATTTTAAATATATCTCAATCAACATCATACGACAATAGTATTGAAAGTTTCGAATATCATTCTTATAAACCGTACGTAACAAGTTTCAACAAGAATGATGAAATAAGAATACCTATTAATCAACAAGATCTATGTCTGTTACCCTCACTCAGCACTTTGTATATTGAGGGTAAAGCCAATGTTTATAATAGTTCGACTAAAGAAAAAATATCAAATGTGTATTTTATCAACAATCCAATACTATATTTATTTCAAGATATTCGATATGAGTTAAACGGAATAGAAATAGACAAAATAAAAAATGCTGGCATAACTACAACAATAAAATCGTACCTCTCGTTAAATGATAATGAATCTAAATGCTCACGTGTATGGGGATGGTCAACTTCTGGTACAAACAATCTTAACGGAGGAATTTTTTCGGCTTCTGTGCCGTTGAAGAAAATTTTAGGTTTTGCAGAAGATTATGAAAAAGTTATAATTAACTCCAAACATGAATTGGTGCTATTAAGAAGCAATACGAATCTCAATGCTTTGAAATTAAATGTCGGAGAGGTGGTCGAAGATATAACTATTAGCAAAGTTGTTTGGCGAGTTCCGCACGTTAAAGTATCAGATCGTGAAAGAATCAATTTGTTGAAACATCTAGAAAAGGACAGGCCTATTACACTAGCATTTCGAAATTGGGATTTGTATGAATATCCATTATTACCGAAGACACGTAAACACACTTGGTCTATCAAAACTTCGTCACAGATAGAGAAACCAAGATTCGTTATTATAGCCTTGCAAACCAATCGCAAACACAATGCGGAAATGTCAATGGCAGAGTTCGATCACTGCAATGTACGAGATGTAAAAGTATATTTAAATTCATCGTATTACCCTTATGAAGGATTGAATGTCAGTTTCTCAGAGGATAAATTTAATTTATTATACGAACAATATGCAAGATTCCAACAGTCTTATCATGGACGGCGACCAGAGCCGTTGATGAGCTTGAAGGAATTCAGAGACGTTGCCCCATTATTTGTTATTGATTGTTCTCACCAACAAGAAATGATAAAGGGATCAATCGATGTCAGAGTGGAGATTGAAACAGACCAAGAAATCCCGGATCAGACAGCAGCATATTGCTTGATTTTAAATGACTGCATTTTTGAGTACAAACCTCTGAGCAATATTGTGAAGAAAATATCTTAACTAAATAAAGTGCAATCAAAAGGTATTTGAAAGAACAAACTTCAACTTTATGTTAAACAGTGGAATACAACGAAACAATGAGTGCTGATAAGAGTTCGATACTTTTTGTTGATGTTCAAGGATTCAAAGACTGCAAAAATAATTTTATTATTAAGGAATTTGCGTTAGCCACAAAAGAGTTTACGCAAGTCTTTTTAATAAAACCTCCATATTCGTATCTAAAATTATCTGCCGAAGAAAAAAGAGCAGTCAATTGGATTGAACGCAACAGAGGAATATACTGGAGTCAAGGCAATATAGATTTCAGAGAATTTAAGAGATTAATTATTCCAATTTTAAAGGACCAAACCATAATAATGAAAGGTGTTGAAAAGCAAAAATGGATTAAAGATTTGTGTTCCGACTGCTTTTTGATAAATGTTGAAGGCAAAGGTTGTCCTAATTTTGCAACATTGCGCAATAGTTATGCTAAAGGTGGAGCTAACTTCAATTGTATAACTCATAAAAAAGAGTGCGCTCTAAGGAATGTTTTATTCATAAAAAAGTGGTACTTAAGCACATGTAATTTATGACTTCAGTAAATTGTACTTGAATGAAAATTTGTATTTAAAGTATTGTTCTAGTTTAGCTATGATGATATTTGTTACTTGCTTTATAATAAAAAAATATTTTTAACAAAAATTTCTGCGTTTTATTAATGAAAACAAATATGGTGATTCAATATACTCGCATAACTCTTTATTTATCAAAAATTACAATTTAATGGTATGAATAATTTAACCCTGTATAATGTATATTGGGCAATCTCAAACTGTTTTCATCAAATCACCGTAAACGAACGCAGTGAGATTTGCGGAGCGTAGCGGAGCTAGAGCGCAGCGAAGCGTAGCTCAAATCTCACTCCGTTCGTTTGCGGTGTTTTGATGAAAACTGTTTTAGAATGCCCAATATACACCTACTTCTTCCATTAGCAAAAAGACGTGAAGTGTCTGATATAACATACCTACTTAAAATCATACACAACAAAATTGATACTCCTGACCTTCTGTCTAAACTAAACTTTAATATTCCAAGTAGATCTGCTAGATACTACACGCCTATTCACGTACCATTGGTCTCATCCAACTATCGCCAAAATTCTTTCCTGCTGCGAGGAAGCAAAAGTCTGAATGATCTGTGTAAATATAAAAACTTTCATATTCATCACTCTAGTTTAGCAACTGCGAGGCGTCTGATATGTGAAGATTTTTTTCAAAATTATATAATGCATGTCAATATGTAGCATGTAATGTATATAGTATTAGTAGCCTGTTTTGTCACATGATGAATTGCAGCCTTATTTTTTTTTAAGAGAGTTTATTAAGATTTTATTCAACTAATTTTTTCTTTAACATTGTCCACACTGCTCCTAATGTAAATATGTATCAGCGTGGTTGACTAAGGCCTAATCACCCTAATATAGGGTAGGCTCGAGCCCCTCGGTGGAGACGTATATGGGCTGTGATGATGATCTAAACGTGAAGACCTTTAATTGGCTGACTGTTTCAATCTATATTTACGAGTATACTCTGTATATGTTCGCTGTTGGTTATCCAAAATTAAATAAATAAAATAAAATAAAAATAATCAGTTGAACCGTATAAATAATATTCACAAGCTAAGTGTTCGCGAAACAAAAAATACTTTAGAAAAGGCAATGTTGAATTGGACCTATAATCAAACTAAGGATATTTTAAGGAGTCTTTATTAACTTAGTCTTAATATGTAAAAAAAAACATTTTTTTTTATAAGTATGTATATATACACGGTGTTTCATTATAACCAATAAATAATCAATGCGTTATCTAAAACTAATTATTAAATTGTGTTTACCCGTAATGTCATTCAACCCAAAATTTTTATGTAAATCATAGACATGATGATGATACTATGATATACATGAAAATTTTGGGTTCAATGACATTACATATAAACACATTTAAATAATTAGTTTTAAATAACGCATTGATTATTTATTGGTTATTATGAAACACCGTGTATACAAATATATTATAGAAATATTCAGTTTTAAAAATATAAATATACACGGTTATTTTTTTATCATACTGGAAAATTTTAGAGGCAGCTCGGTAGACGCTAGACGACTCATATCAATAAAAAAAACATGTGGTTATATTTTTTAAATTTTATCCGCCAATAATATTAAATTATAGACATTGTTCTTGTTTACTACAAGATAAGGTAAGATTATGAATGAATAAAGCATTTACTACTACGGGCTTAGGAAAATGCGGCAACGTCGCATTATTAATTCAAGCAAGATCAATCTACAACTCGTTTGAAATAAGAGTTATTATTGCACTAGACACTACAATAGTGAAAGACAGAGACAGTCGGCGCCGGCGCCGAGCGCCGGCGGCGGCGTTTTGTTGTTTGCTGTCGCTTGTCGGCACGAGCCGGCCGGCTTTAGTTCGCCTTTGACCCCAGTGCGTGTGAACGTATCGCGATGTCGCGCCCGCGCCTGACGCGCGGCAATCGGGCGCATCCGGAATTTTAGTTTCAAGTTAACACATCTCGCGAATACACAGACCTTACTCCGGTAGACCGTAGACTTTTACTTGTAAAGTGAAATTAAGTGTTTGGTGTAAGAAAGTGAACCCACAAACGTAAGACTTGGAAGCGAAAACTGCATTTCGAGACGTTAAACACTAACCAAAGTGATATGTTGTTGTGGTCATGTATAGTTTTACGTGCACGACTATGTATGAGTTAGAGGACTTCCTTTAAATTTAGAACTCTTTTGTTATTAGAGCTAAAGTTGATTTAAATTGTTTCCTAGGTAGGTAAGTATTTAAAGTTGATTCCAATTTTTTAACTACGCCAAAACAACCTACCATAACCGTAATACCTACCTAGTACTGTTTGTTTTCTTTAAAAACATTGTTTTGCCGGTCCTAAGTAAGCCCGTAAAGTAGGAAGGTGAAATTGTGATCAACTCAGTGATGACTTTGAATCGGCGACGTTGTTGCCAGTTCGCGTTCATTCAATGTTTTGCCTACAACTTCACTCAGTGTTCATACCAGTGCAGTATTTTTTGGATATTTTAGATAATAAATATCTAATTAAACAGGTGAGTAAATTTTATTATTAATGGTTAAATAATTCTTCTACCGTGTCCTGAAGCCACCCTTAAAATAACCAGGGTGATAAAAAAATAACCGTGTATAAACGCAGGCGGCCTGAGACCACGGCTGGTGAAACCTAGCCGAATCGTCAGGCAATAAAATAGGTATGTAAATACCTCGTGTTTATCATGTTAATTCCCGTTTATATATTTATATTGATAATGCAACACGAAAGTTTGAAAGTTAGTATATTTAGTTTTTGCAAATTTTATGTATTACTTTACTTAACTAACTACCGCAATTTATGTTTGTAAGTCAACAGTAGAAAGTTCCTACAGGATAGGCCTCGCCTAGTGTAGGAGTTTTTGCCACAATATATAATATAATAATAATAATAATAAATTTTTTATTTTAGTAACATATAGGTAACATTTTACAACATTACAGTCAAGACAAGATTAAATATAGGATAATGTATGGTTGTTAATTTGGTAAATAAAGAATTATTATTATTATTATTATTAATATTTCCGTGGTGTGAAAGACTTAAACTTCTCGCGTTTGAGTAGTCTGACTGATAGAATAACTTGGTCACCAGTGGGTCACGCTCAAGGTGGGTCAAAGCCAAAGTTATTCATCAGAAGACTTAAAGAACTTAACTTGGTCACTCGCGGGTTAAGCTCGGGGTGGGTCTAAGCATCAGTTATTAACTCTGGTGAAATTGTAGTTAATTACTACGGGGTCCAAGCTCCTGGTGGATTAGCTAAGTTATCCATTCAAGTTAGGTTAACCGTTAGAAGCGTTTCGATAGGCAAACAACTAATTCACCAAGGGTCCAAGCTCCTGGCGGGAAAGGTAATTTGTCTTATTTAAGATTGTTGAATAATCACCTGGTCCGTTTGAGTCTTTCAAAACCGCCGTTCCTGTTCCTTTTGAAATTAAGCTATATTTATAAGCGTGTTATTGTTATTAGTATAAGTTCGTTTCGGTAATATAAATACCGATTTGGTTTAAATATCCTATCTTTCATTTGTCTCCAACTTACCTTATCTTCTATAAAAGAAATAAGTTAAAATATTCTATAACGTAGAAAGTTCCAGAGTCTTCCGCTACGCTCCGAACAACACAACGTTACAGTGGCGCCCAACGTTAAAACCTATTGAATTTTCTATCTCGTTCCAGTCCAGTATATTTCCGCTTACCGTTATTCGAAATAGGTTTTCATATAACGGGTCGTACTTAGCACATAGTTTTCGTTATTAGAGAACAAGTCACAAGTTCGATTTGGCCCGAGAGTTCTCTGTGTCCAAAGACAAAATAAATTGTAATTGGACGGACCGGACATAGTTTATTTTTTTCTATCCGAATAAAAGATATAAAATAGCTGTGGATTTTTCCGATACCCTGCTGCGATAAGAAATATTTTGTATTGAAATATGTTGCGTTCGGGATGATAAATAATAACCATCTTGAGTTATAAATTATTATATTGTTAACTCCATAGTGGCCGGTAACAGAGAGAGCTCTTAACTAAAAATGACTATATTTATATTAATCCTAATTTGGGTCAACCAATATGCGTCACTATGTTGCAGTCAGTAACGTATCGTTGCAGTTTAAGTGCAACTTTCGAGACATACTGCAGTATCCTTTCATTGGTTAGTAAAATACTAACAACCTGAACTAAACACAAATCTATTACAGAAATAAACTATAAAATTAGAAACCAAAAATACTCAGTAATACGACTTCTTCCTACCTAATTGGTAATGCCAAAACCAACTTCCTGGATATACAACAGAAGGAACAGTTGATTACCACCGGAAACAATTAGTAAGCTACTGCAAAGAACATGAAGATACTTACAATCCCGAAGAACAGTTAGAAATGCGACCAGAAACATCAGAAAAAAAAGAAGAATCAGAAAGTAAGAAACAGCAATCTGACGAAGAAATCTTTGAAGGTTCTGTTAACAACATGATTGACTTGTAGCTATTTAAAGCTGCAAAATCATGGGGACTTAGTTTCTATGGTAGAAGCAGAGCCGTTGAATTTTTGGAAAAGCTTAATGAATTGCGTAGTAATTACATCGTCAAAGATGAAGACATTCTCAAGATTTTACCACAAATTATGAGAGGTCCTGCATCGGATTGGCACCGAAACAACAAAAACCAATGGGTATCCTGGAGTTACTTTGAAGAAGATTTCAAACTACATTTCTTTCCGAAAAACTACGAGCAAAATCTAATAGAAAAGATTATCGCAAGGAAGAATTCGATAAAGAAATATTCGTTGATTATTTGACAAGCATTCAAACACTAATAAGAAGACAAGGATAAATCACAAGTAATGACAAACTGCAAAGAATAATTACCAACCTGAGGCCAAGCCATCGATCAAGATGTTTATAAAACAATACGACTATACCGACTTGAAGCAACTCATTGTTACAATAATAAACATTGAAGCATGTGAAGAAGAAGAGAAGAAAAAGAGATACCAACCCAAAAATGATATCCCTGAAAACGGAAACCAAAACAATTTCAACAACCAAAATCAAAACCGAATTCCGGGCATAACTGATTTCAGCAAAAATAGATAAGATGCAGGAAGAGGTACAAGTTACCAAGATATCCGATTACATCATGAACAAAATGAAGAAAATCCGATAAGCAACAAAATAAATTCACGCTCGACTTCTGCAACTAGTTGTTGGAGATGTGGATATCCAGAACACTCGAAGGACTCGTGCAGAAATAAACCGCAAATATTTTGCAGTACTTGTGGAAAGAGTGGAGTGATGAGCAAGAACTGTTGTAAAAGCGACCAACGACGATTAAATACAAGCAATCTACTAATAGAAGAAAACCGAATCACGCTAAAAAGAAAAATAGAACGAACTGACATCCGACCGCTCTGATCGACACAGGGGCTATGTGGTTATTTATGAGTCGCGGAGCATTTGAATTCTGCAAAAGAAATGACTACACACGTGATTGAAAATCACACGATTAAAAGTGAAGGTACAGAAGTCACCGTAGCTGGAGGTTCCAAGGAAAACATAAGACATTCTATCATTGTAACTTTCACAACCGAAGAAAAATAAATAAAGCACTAATTCCTAGTACTTGCATCATTCGGGACAGACATTCTAATAGGGATGGACCTAATATGGAAATAAGAAATCAAATTGGAATTCAAACAAAACGATAACAAAAAGACAAAAACACAAAACAGCAAATAATACAAGCAGAGTCCAGAGCAACCGAAAAAGAATGAGACACAGTACATCAATCCACCACTGCATCAAGAAGCAATAGAAGCAAAAGAGGAAATAAAGATCGATAAGGGAATGGATGACGAAGGTAAACAAAAGCTTGAACAGTTCCTAAAACGTGAAATAGCAAAGTTTGATGATTCAGCAAAAACGACGTCACTAATAGAGCACAAAATAAAAATGAAACACCAGGAACCTATTAAGCAAAAATACTATCCAAAAAAACTCTAATACCGGCTTCAGACTAACGCGAGTCCTCGGTTCTCGCGCAAGTTCTCCGAGAAGGTATCCACACTCAGCGATCTTCTCATTTACATTCTCGGTCGTGATCCGGAATGGACGACAGTGCTACTGTCTCGGTATTGTGTGCGTTAGCACATTATATATAATCTCGTTAACACGAAAATTAAAAATAATATTAAGAAAAAAAGGCTCAAACGATGGTGGTTATTGACAAAGTACTTTTTTATAGAAAACGTTAATCCCACAAAATGGGCTCTGTGTGAAAATATTATTTAAACTTTAAATCTGTTTCATTTTTCAACATTTTTTACTCGTATGTCTAAAATTACTGAACTAAAAAGACTAATGAAATATCTCAAAACAATCTTCGTGAATTTAAATTATTTTCTTAATGATATTTGTCCGTGCCTTGTCCTTGTTGCACAAACACATTGATATATTTGAGTAACTTGATGAATGAGAATACCTTGATGATTCCAAAATACATTTATTTGTACTTGTTTACAAATAGGTGGTAGAGTGCGCTTGGTCGTACGACTTCTTGCTAAGTGATGTTAGTTAACGTGCGATATACAAAATTATGCTGACCCGCATGAAATGGCAATGTGCGGTGCAATACCGTACATATTCCTGGGCCTAAGATGAATAAAATGAAACATTAAAAAATATAAAAGGTAAAATATACAACGACAAAATATTATAAAAATTCAAAAATGTTAAAATTAATGTAAAAATACAAAATAATGAATATAAAAATAAAAATATTATTATGCTGTTTAAACTGTTTCCTCGTTAAACATTTTAATGAAATTTTTGTAAAACGGGACTGGTAGATTTATTCCGAAACCGTGATGACACTTGGTTGTCACTGGTGCTCGGTGTGTTGCGCGTCAGTCGCGGGAGATCGCGCCCTACCGGCGCCGCCGCCGACGTCGCCGACGCTGCCGCCGCCTCCGGCTGGACCGCATGCTCCTGTTCCATGCTCGCTCCCCTGCGTTTGGTGCACCATGTTGGCTTCACGCGCTTCATTACTATCGCGACCATGATTACGATTAGCAATGCAAGTGTGACGTAAATCATAGCGTAGTGGTGAATGTCATGTGACGTCACCGATGCAAGATATCCTTCATTATCTTTCGTGTCTTGTATTTCTTTGCTTATTATAGAGATATCTTGCTGAATCTCCAGATGTGACTTGTTGTTCATCTCTAAATGAGGAATAGAAATATTAATTATATGATTGATAGGCGCTATTGTAGGCATATAAAGGTGGGGTGATATTTTGATCTCGCTTGAGTGAGGTTTGTGAGGATATATCGTAAACTCTTCTGTCTTGATGATGCAACCTTGTCCTATGCTCATAAGCCCCGTGCCTGTCAGCTGATATGCTGTAATTTGATCGTCACATATAACTCTGACTGAACAATGCCCACAGCATGTAAATATTGCATACTCTTGTGCTTGCATACTCTTGTACTTGACTTGGACTCATTATTTTCCATGTGGCACAGACTTTTGTCACCCTTCATCAAATATTCTGGTTTCTTACTGAGACAAAAGTATGATTTTTCTTGTACAAAACATGTCCTTACATCTATTTCGCTCATCGGTATGAATATGTCCTTCTTGATGTTCATGGCGACATAGTTCGACACCGGTGATAACATAACTATCTTTTCTTCATAATATTGTGGCACAGGAGAGATTTTGAATATTTCGTATGTTTCTCTGCTTATTAGCGGTATTTTAATTTCGAAAAGTAAAAAGTCTTGTAGCATCCTTGTCTTGATAGTGAGCAGACTATATAACTTGCTTAAGTCCGAGTGTATGCTGTCAATTGGCAACAAAACGTCCTTGGGTAGTTTGCTTGAAATAGTGCTCAATTCTTCAATTAATTGTTCGGGAGTCAGCAAATGCACATTGAAGCGACCATGGTAGATATCGGTCATTGTGTCAATCAATGCGTTTTGTAGGTTTTTCAAATTGCTGAGTAGGTTATTCGCAATTATAGCTCCTATTGTAAAGTCATTAATAATGTTAATTGCTTGTACGTTCTTCTGTCATTCATTTACCGTGTTGTCCAAGGATATCATATGTTGGTTTATTATTTTATGCTGCCGATTCATAACTATTTCAGTGCGTTTTAAAACATTATTTTCAGATTCGGCAATCGATGTTTGATTTTTCCAAAGACTCGTGATATGTTATTGGTTTTCTTGTAGTATGCGAATGTCCTTCTTGTATTGATCAGCAAACTTGTCATCCAACACTCCGAACAAACTATTAGCGATATTTCCCACTGCATTGATAAGGCCTCTGCGTAGACGCTGTCTGGCGATACGCTTGCTGACTTGCTGTTTCAGCAACAGCTGGTCGTAGTACTCTAATTCCGCGTAGCCCTGACGTAGCTGGATGAGTACTGCGTCACAGTGTCCTTGTTGACGTATCGTTTTGCATGCTTTATCTAATGTTTCTATATACGTATCTAGTGTCTTCTTTCCTTCCCAATAAGGTTCCATTTGATAGTATACAATGAGCTTCCATTCGTCTTTTATGAGAAACATGTTTGCAACTTTATCGAAGTAAAGTGTTTGATTTTCCTTGAAATTGTAAATAATAATAATAAAGTCATGATTATAGATGTAAAAAGGCTTCTCTGAGTATTTCTAGTGCTACTTCTTGGTGTATTTCTTGTGTTATTATTTTCTTTATAGATCAGTCTGGACAATTTAACCACTGGCCTCTTGATGTAACCGCTCTTGGTTTTGAGAGTGACCACACGTACAAATCCATCTTGACCGGGATGTAATTCGATTACTCTTCCCATTATCCATTTACCAGGTGGTAAGTTTTCTTCCACTCGTCGGTGGCGCTGTGGACTCGGCACTTGCCTTCCAATCGGGAGGTCGGGGTTCGAGACCCGCCATGTACCAATGTGTTTTTCGTTTCGAATTTCATATGTACATTTGTCTGACGCTCCTACGGTGAAGGAAAACATCGTGAGGCAACCTGCATACATCTGCGAAGAAATTCAATGGTGTATGTGAAGTCGACCAATCCGCACTGGGCCAGCGTGGTTGACTAAGGCCTAATCACCCTAACATAGGGTAGGCTCGAACCCCTCGGTGGGGACGTATATGAGCTGTGATGATGAAGTTTTCTTCGTGAACGATCACGATGTCATTCACCTTGATGTTTTCTTCAGAATTTCTCCATTTAGACCTTGATGTCAGTTGAGATAAATATTCTGTACGCCAGCGTTTCCAAATATCTTGTACGATTTTCTGAGTGAGACACCAACTTCTTAATAAATCTTTTTCAGTTTCAATTATTGTCATTACTGGCCCACTTGAAAGGAAATGAGTAGGGGTGATGAAATTTAAGTCGTCGGGGTCGTTTGATACGGCGCACAGTGGCCTTGAGTTCAAGCACGCCTCTACTTCATGTAACATTGTCGAAAACTCCTCGAATGTTAGCTTCTGTTCTCCTAGTACTCTTTTGAGGTGAAATTTGAGGCTTTTCACAGCCGCTTCCCAAAGGCCCCCTGCTGACGGCCATGAAAGTGCGTTGAAGTGAAGGTGCGTTGTGGTTTTTATTCCGCGCCCCTTGTTGGCTTTCAAAAAAATATGTCCAGTAAAATCGACACCTGTCTTCTTGAATGGGCGTATGGCGTTGACCCTGGCGTCAGGCAGGTTGCCCATAATTTGTTTCATCATGGTTGGTTTTTGTTTCTTGCAGATGACACATGGATGTTTATATTTTTTCGCTGTTTTGTATCCACTCAAAATCCAATATTTTTTCCTAGTGAAGGCTAGGGTAACTCGAGCTCTCCCATGAAATGTGAGGTCATGCGCATTTTTTATAATCAGTTCTGTGATGCGATGATTGTGCGGTAGTATGACGGGGTGCTTCATGTCAGAGCTGATGTTTGCAAAATGCAGTCTCCCTTCTACTCACAAAATTTCGTCAGAGTCTAGAAATGGGTTTAAGCTTAAAATCTTGCTTTTAGATGAAATCTGTTTCTTTTCCTTCAAACTTCTTAGTTCTTCTTCAAAAACTTCACTCTGTACTTGCTGAATGATAATTTTTTTTGCTTCTGTTAATTCTGAAACTGTCAGCCACCTTGTATTCTGTCTGTTTTCTTTCCTTGTAATAAATCTACGAATCCATGCTATTATTTTCACGATTTTCGTGAAAGAGCTATAGTTGGTTAGCAAATCCTTGATAAGAGTGACGTCATCTTTTTTCGTAATAACATTAACTTGCTTTAATTTTCTTGTTTCTTCGTTAGTACAGTACTGCTTCTGTTCATCTTTTATGCTCTTGTAGGTCAGCAACTATGACGGTCCTTGCCACCACAGTGGGTGCTGCTGTAGTTTACTTGCTGTAAGTCCACGGCTAGCGCAGTCTGCAGGGTTGTCTGCTGATTTTACATAACGCCAGCAGGTTGATGGCATATTTTCAGCGATTTTTATGATTCTGTTAGCCACAAATGGCTTCCGGCGTTCCGGATTTCCTTGTAGCCATCCCAGAACAGCTGTAGAGTCTGTCCAGTCATGAATCTTGATATCCATTTTCGGTGACAGAGCCTGCTTGATTTTTTCAAATACTTTAAATAGTAACAGTGCTCCACTCAATTCTAATCTTGGTAATGACATTTTCTTATTACAGGGAACGAGTCTTGATTTTGTAGCTAATATTCTAATTTCAACTTGATCTAGTTTCATAACTTTGCTATAAACGACACATGCATGCGCTTTTTGTGATGCGTCGCAAAATCCGTGTAATTCAAGCGAACTAGTGACGCCAGTGCCAATCCATCGTGGAATGTAAAGGTTATTTATATGTTGAAGATCTATTTTTAGCCTTTCCCATTCTTGTGAAATATCTTCCGGGAGTTTGTCATCCCATGTTAAGTCCAATTTCCATACTTGTTGGAAAAACAATTTTAGTTTTGTTGAGAGTGGAGTTAACCATCCGAGGGGGTCATAAAGTTGAGATATAGCTGATAAAAGAGTCCTTTTTGTAGTTTGCCTTGTCTGTGGATCAATTTTGCATTGAAATAAAAATATATCTTGTTCAGGGTTCCAAATTAGTCCAAGTGTCTTGCCCGTTTGTGTGAAGTCATAATCTTGTTGGTTGTTTGTATTTTCATCTTGTAGAAGCTGCATAGAATTAGAATTCCATTTCCTTAAATTGAATCCACCAGACTTCATAAGGTTACTCAGATCTTGCTTTAATATTTTTGCTGACTGTACGGAATGCACGCCAAGAATTAAATCGTCCATATAGAAACAATTCTCGAGTATACGTGCAGCCTCAGGATAGTTTTTTCTTTCGTCGCTAGCTAACTGAAGAAAAGTCATCATGGCGAGGAAGGGTGCGGCCTTGGTGCCGTACGTCACCGTAGCGAGTTGAAATTCTTGTAAAGGTTTCTTCGGGCTATCTCGCCATAATATTTTTTGAAGTGCTTGATCATCTTCGTGGAGCCATATTTGGCGAAACATTTTTTCTACGTCAGCGGTTAGGGCGATTTTATACTGTCTCCACCCTAAGATTAGTGTCAAAATATCTTTCTGTAAATTTGGCCCTTTATACATGCAGTCATTAAGGCTCAAACCGCTCGATGTTTTCTCTGACGCGTTAAATACTACTCGATGCGATGTTTCGTAGTAGTAGAGTCTTCCCGTAGCACACAGTGATGCGGTAAGTAGCAACCAACATTGTCGTAGCTGTCTACGTATTTCATGTGACGTAATTCTTGGTATTCGTCCATAAATAATTTGTAGGCCTCTTTGATTTCACTATTTTTATTGAATTTCTTCTCTAAGTGCAAAAATTGAGCTAAAGCTTTTTGCTTCGACCTTCCCAATTTATCGATGTTTGGCATAAGGGGCAGTCTAACTTTGTATCTGCCATCATCCAATCTTGTTGTTGTTGATGTGAAAAAATCTTTGCATTTATTTTCTTCGTTGGAGTGTGGCTTGTCTTCGGATACATCTTCGATTTCCCAGAATTTTTGCAGATCTTCGAAATTATGTAATACAACGTTACATTGAAGGGTTTGAATTTTTCCGCACAAAATCCAACCTAGCTTGGTTTGTTGGGCAATGACACATGTGTTTTCATCTCTGTATATTCCTTCTTGAATTATGTTTGCGTAAATATCAGCGCCTAAGAGAATGTCAATGGGCTTGCTTGTATAGAAGGTCGGGTCAGCTAGCTCAATTTTTTTCTAGAAAGTCCCATGATGGCATTGTGAATGTAACATTTAGTAAGTTTCTTGTCAAACTTTTAATTATGTAAACATTAGTGTCAAAGCTGAAGTTGTTATTAATTGAGCTGCATTTGACATTAATCATTCCCGTACATGTGTTGTCCTTGGTGCCAACACCTGTTACAACGCCCTTGCACTTGAGGCGCGGTAGACCTAACATGCGTGCTGCATGAGAAGTAATCAGGGATACTTGGGACCCTTGATCCAGGAGTGCTCGCATGGTCTCATATTGTGCATCTGCTCTCTGTATCTTCACACGAGTTGTTGGTAAAAGAGTCTCAATGTTAAGCGTGTCACATTGCTGAGCCACGTGCGTGTTGCTACGCCGGGCGTCCGAGGTCATGCATTTCGACACTTCGTCAGTCGGCGTCGTATAACTTCTTGAATAGGCAGAATGCAAAAGTGTATTGTGACAGCCGTTGCACTCGCGGCATCGTTTGTTCGAGGTGCATGTTTTGCCATTACCTATGGTCAACTAGCTGTGCCAGCGAACTAAGTTTCGCCGTATATTTTTTACCCGTTTTTGCAACATTTATCATTGATGCTCAGCTCCTATTAATCGTAGCCTGGTGTTATATAGCCTAAAGCCTTCCTCGATAAATGGACTATCCAACACAAAAAGAATTTTTCAATTTGAATCAGTAGTTCCTGAGATTAGCACGTTCAAGCAAACAAACAAACAAACTCTTCAGCTTTATAATATTAGTATAGAAGATAAGACAATTGCCACAAATGTTCAATTTGTTTATTGTTTGACGCTTCTGTGTCGGCGTTATTTCCAGAAATTGTTTACAAAAATAGATGGCATGTTCATTGCTGTTACATATCGGGCACTTTAATTTATTTCTTGTACTTGAATTTGTTATGGCCTTGTTGCTTGCAAAGTACTTGAAGTTGTATGGTTTTTCTAATCTATTGGATGAAGATGTAGAAGCCTTTTGCTGGTGACTTTCTTGTTTCCGTCGGGCAGACTCCATGGTTGTTTTATTTTCTAGGTAACTCATAAAGTCGCTTAGTTTTGGCAGTTCTCTCGGCTCTTTAAGAGACTCCAAATAGTCGTTGTGAGTCTCACAGTCTAATTTTTGAGACAGTATATCAATTAATATTGGATCCCATGTGTCTATGTTAACACCTAAATTCTTGATGGCATTCAGAGACTCGATTGTGACGTCATGTAATCGCTTGATGTGATTAGTATTTGCTTGTTGTATAACGGGGATATTCATCATTGTGTTCATATCAGTTGTAAATATTAATTTCTTGTTATTATAACGGTGATTCAATATTTCCCAGCTTGTAATGTAGTTTTCTGAACTTATTGGTAGATGTTGAATCAAACGCTCAGCCTCACCCTTGACCTTGCTTTTGAGGAATTGCATCTTCTGGGCGTTTGATAATGAGGGGTTACTGTGTATAGCCTCGCTGAACAAGTCCTTGAATGACACCCATTGTTGATATTGGCCGTTGAAAATCTTAATAATATCAACTTGAGGGATAGATTTTTCGCGATGTGAGACAGACCATAGCTTGCTGTTTATGGCTGTTAAGGCCGATGGCTTAACCCCAGGTGTGGTGTGCATGAACGGTTGTAGAAAGTAGAGAAGTAAGTAGGACTAATAAAACATTTAATTTGTTGAATGGTACAATATGAAGACAATAAAATATATCGCAAGACGGCGATGTGCGCTGTGCCGCTGAGACGATTCGTGAGTGAAAGTTGTGTCGGTTGTCGCCGCCGCGCCGCCGCTCGGAGCTCCCCTCTCTCTTCACTTCCGCGATGACAGATTAGGAATGGTTCGACAGATTAGGAACGGTTCGAACAATGGCCTTTTTCATCTCGAAATATTCTTGCTCACTTTTTGTGAATTTCGACTCATACTGGGGATGTGAGCCTGCCAGTTCACTGTCTATCTCCCAGTGTAATGAATCTATTGCTTTCCATCGTTCTTGAAGGGTCTTCAACGTGTCTTCGAATTCTCATCTTTCTTGCATTGACTCGATGTTTATATTAGAAGTAGTTCTGGCGAAGGCCCTAAAGTTACTCATCTGTTTCTTCAACATCTCATCCAGCTTACTGTTACCCCCTGAACTTGTTTTAGGGATAAGTATTTCCGGCACACTTGCTGACTGGTCGAAAACATCTTGTTCTGTTTTGGATGATGGTTGAAGGTCACTTGTTCGAGTAGCAACAGGTTTCGTGTTCGCAGGATCTTGGGACGTTGATGGCCGGGGACTGAGGCTCCGAACCGATTTTTGTATGAAATCTTTCGACTCCAAATATTTTTCTTAAATTTGACCATAAAAATCTTGAGTGAAATACTCATCGTCGGCTGACAAACACTCTTTGAGCTTATTATGATTTAGCTCAAATTCACTCCAATATTTTTCTAGGGTATCCAGACGCCTTTTCACCACGTCAGGTGTCCTACGTGCTGGCCCATCTTTTTTATAGTTAATTAAAAGCTTCTTGATTTCCTCAGACAATAAGGATTGCTGATGATATAAATCATTGACATCCATGATTGGTTTGTCAATAAAAACTTGATGTTACTTGACTTGCTAGTTACTTGATAAAAACAATCTTGTAAAAATTTCTTCTAACTTGAATAGATGAAAAAATACGGTACCTTTCTTGTTTTCCTGCCTTCTTGTCTTGTCTTTTCAAAAAAACTTGCTGGTTCTTGATAGTTCAGCGTTAAATGTGAATCTAAGTGCTATGTGCGCCTTCTCAATCCTTTCGGTGAGACCCGCTTGTGGGAGGCCGAGGGACCGATTCGCTAACACTCAAAAACACAAAAAACACCAAACCACTGCTCGAAGGACCACTATGTCCGTGCCTTGTCCTTGTTGCACAAACACATTGATATATTTGAGTAACTTGATGAATGAGAATACCTTGATGATTCCAAAATACGTTTATTTGTACTTGTTTACAAATAGGTGGTAGAGTGCGCTTGGTCGCACGACTTCTTGCTAAGTGATGTTAGTTAACGTGCGATATATAAAATTATGCTGACCCGCATGAAATGGCATTGTGCGGTGCAATACCGTACATATCACAAATTATTTTGTTAAGCACTGATAGCACAGATGAGAGACTATGTTAAATGAAAGAGTATACAATAACTGTAAAGTTATCTAAATGATACTGATATGCATCAGACACCACAAAGTATTTCTTTTTTATAGAATAATTGGCACGAGATACCATGCGATCTACGCCACGGTCGCAGTCGCACTGAGAACATACAAGAATGTGATAGTGTTCTCTTTTCTCGCCCGAGAAACCCTTTGAAGCGGGCAAAAAAACCGACACCGATCGGAGAACAGGCGAGCCCGAGAACGAGAAGCCGAGAAACCCATCACATTCACGCTTCTCGGGTGTTCTCGGGTGTTCTCGGCGTGAGTCTGGAGGCGCCTTAAGATGCAACAAATAATAGACCTAGAAGTCAAAAAAATGATAGAAATGAAAGTCATCGAGAAATCGGACAGCTCATATAGCTCACCGGTAGTCCCTGTTAGAAAGCCTAACGGAGAATATAGATTTGTATTGATTTTAGAAAGAAGAATCAACGCCCGCCCGAAAAAATCAACGAAGTAGCAGTAGGAGATGCATACCCGTTACCACAAATAGATATAACCCTAGAGAAATTAGGGAAAGTCAAATATTATTCAAAAATAGACATGAAAATTGGATATTGGATTGGAACGTACCTCTCAGCGAAGAAAGTAAAAAGTACACAGCTTTCACAGTGCCCGGCGGAGGTCTATTCCAGTTTCGAGTAATGTCCGCCTCCAACATTCAAATAACTTTGCTGATTACTGTACACTGAATAATTTGCTTGTCAACCGTAAGGGGAGAGCGTACCGGTGCGCGCGGCGTCGGGGTGGTGTCCGGGCGGACAGAGTCGACAGCCGGCGGCGGTCACCACGGCCAGCGGCGCGCAGCTCTCGCAGCTCCAGCAGCAGGCGCCGCCCGCGGCCGCGCCGTCCCCCCCGCCGCCACTGGCGCGCGCCCACTGCCCCGCGCCGCACGGCTCCGAGCACGTCGCGCGCACGCCGCGCGCGCGTCTGCCACACCACGCCGTCATTTACGCTCACTCCGAATGAAAAAGTCTTTCTCGAAATAAACATATATTCGGATAAATCAGAAAGACGATCGATCACTGATCCGATCCGGATCCGAGGATCGATAACATTCAATAGAACTTAATGCATTTTGATTCTTTTTTGATACAGTCGACGACTCTGATACGGTCTCCCTCCAGTAAAGTAATATCGTGAGTAATAGAGTGATGGGTGAGAGTGTAGCGTGAAGGAACCTGGCGGCCGCGTCGGCGCCGCCGCGCAGGTGCAGCGCGCCGCGACGCCAGCGGCCCACGCGCTCGTAGCGCCAGCCGCCCGCGCCGTCGCCCTCCAGGCTCATCACGTCGTACTCGCTGAGTCTGCAACGGCACCCGCCCGCTGAGCCGATAGTTTGTGCAATATATTATCGTCGCTCGTTATCTGTACTCACTCGGGCGGCGGGTCCCCGTTCTCGTCGAAGGCGACGAGGCCGCCGTCGGGCGCACGGAAGCGCACGCGCGCCAGGTGGCGGCGGTACTGCGACACGTTCAGCGGCAGCATGGCGGCGCACAGGCCGCCCCCTCCCGCGCCGGTACTGTCGACACCGCACACCGCCGCGCGCAGCGAGCGTAGCGCGTGCGCCAGCGCGTACACGCCGCGCACTACCAGTGCCAACTTCGGCTCCTGCGTGTAGCCCTCCGCCAGTGACTCTCTCCCTGCGTCAACATTCGGAACCCCGATTAAATTACCACTAAACATTTGTCATGAAACCCTAATCTATGAACATCGTCAGCAATGCTCCAAAACAACACTGCACACGGCACTACTTAGCACGAGGTACAACATCAGCAAAAAAAACGACAATCGAGTCTACATTAATTGTTGTTTTAGAAGTAAGTGCACAATTACTATTGTATCATTTAACTGTAAGTCGGCTAAAAGGAGTGTTGAACATATTAAGACATTATGTAAAACTATGGATGTGATTTGTTTACAAGAAACTTGGGCTTTGCCATATGAATTGGATTTTTTTTAACGGGATTGACAGTAATTTTGATTGTTTTGCCAAATCGTCGGTAGACCTTGGACACACTCTGAGAGGCCGTCCTTGGGGTGGATTGACTATTTTATGGCGAAAATCAAAATTCAGTCAGGTTAATGTTGTTGAGTGCGCCAGCGACCGGCTAGCGTGTATACACGTAACTACGGGTATGAAGTCTTTTATGGTTTTCTGTGTGTATATGCCACAAAACGATGTTGTAAATATACCCGAATTTACCGACTGTCTCGCGAGTATATGTTCAATTATAGAGGAGTATCAGATTCAGGTGGCATATATCGTCGGAGATTACAATTCTAATCCTGGTACCCTTTTTGGGACTGAGTTACAGAATTTTTGTGATGAGCAAACGTGGGTCTGGGCAGACTTAGTAAAACTTGGTATGAACAGTAACACGCACACATATACTGGCGAGGCTCAAGGTACCAGTAGTTGGTTGGACCACTGCTTGACAACCCTAGCTGCATTTGATACAGTACGTACGATAAATATTATGTATGACGTTCTGTGGTCGGATCATTTTCCGTTAGTTGTATATTGTGATATTGGCGAACTTTGTATTAGTAGAAATATATGCACAGAGGAACAACCTCTTCGGGGCGTTCTGTGGGGTAGCCGAGATTCTAGTCAAGTTAAGGGTTATTTTGAAGAATGTAGTAATTTATTGTGTAATATTAATACGTCTATCAAATGCTATGACTGTGATAATGATAATTTATGTGCTAATTTAAATGAACATTTATATTTCCTCAATTATAGTTATTTAGGTATAGTAAATATCTTACAGAATGCAGCCAGGAATACTGCTCGTTTTCGTTCTGGTGGACAGTTCAAAAAACAATGTTCAATAACCGTGTGGAATTACCATGTAAAGGCTAGTCACGAAATTGCTAGGACTTATTTTCACTGCTGGGTTCTCGCCGGAAGACCGTCTGCTGGAGAGACATATAAAAATATGTCCACCTCTCGAAAAAATTTCAAAAATAAATTGAAATGGTGTCAGGCTAACGAGGAAAAAATTAGAATGGACATACTTACTTTACACAGGCGTAATAAAAACTTCGTTAAATTTTGGAATTCTACCAAAAACTTAAACCAAAAAAAGGCTTTACCAGTGACAGTTGACGGTGTGCAGAACTCTAAAGACATTGCTGAGTTATTTTTAAAAAGATTTAGGGCACAATCAGAGCTTCGGGGGAATGTGGGCGGGACGCCACCTATCACCTGTATCTCTAGTTCGAATTGTGCACAATTCGAACCTAAAGATGTAGCGAAAGCGGTGCGTAGCATGAAACGCGGCAAGTCGCCAGGCCATGACGGGCTGAGTCTCGAACATATTCTATATGCCGGCGATATAATTTACACCAAACTGTGTGAATTATATAATATGTGCCTTAGGTATTCATTTTTGCCAGACAGTCTCATGAAAACCATTGTAGTGCCGATCGTGAAAAACAGAACCGGCAATGTAGGTAGTGCTGCCAATTATCGGCCAATTTCTCTGGGAACTATTATAGGGAAGATATTTGAGAGGCTGTTGCAGCCCTTACTGGTGAACAACATATGCATAGATGACGCGCAGTTTGGTTTCCGTCCAGAATTGTCCACGGATCTGGCGATCTTCAGCCTGAAATACACAGTAAATTACTACCTGTCACGTGAGACTTCTGTTTATGCCTGTTTCCTGGACCTGAGTCGTGCATTTGACTTAGTGAATTATGATATTCTCTGGAACAAATTGTCCGCGACTCGGGTCCCGGACGCAGTCATAAACATATTTCGGTACTGGTATGGAAACCAAACCAATGTAGTAAAATGGGGCGACACGACTTCCAGTGAATACAGACTGGACTGCGGGGTCCGCCAGGGAGGGCTGACTTCTCCGGACCTTTTTAACTTTTATGTAAATGATCTGATCGAGGAACTGAGAAGAATCAAGGTCGGGTGTCATATTGGAGATGTTTGTGTTAACAATCTCAGTTATGCCGATGACATGGTTCTTCTCAATCCTTCGATCAGTGGATTACGGAAGCTACTGGCTATTTGTGAGCGTTTCGCTTCTAAGCATGGCTTGAAGTACAATGTTGCCAAGACGGAAATGCTTGTATTTCGCGCCGGAAGAGGTCCTGAGATAGTACCGGATGTATTTTTGTTGAATTCGCCAGTGAGGGTTGTTGAGCAGTTCAGGTATCTGGGTCATATTTTGACTGGTAATATGACGGACAATTTGGACATGGAGAGAGAGAGAAGGAACCTGTCCATTAGGTGTAATATGCTCGCGCGCAGATTTGCAAAATGCTCTGAAGATGTCAAAGTGACCTTATTCAAGGCTTATTGCATGTCACTGTACACATGCCAGCTCTGGATAAGGTACACAAGAGCGGCACATGGCACCATAAGGGTGCAATATAATGACGCATTTCGCATCCTTATGAGAAAACCCAGATTTTGCAGCGCGTCAGGCATGTTCGCCGATGCACGGGTTCCCGATTTCTTTGCTGTTGTACGATCCCGTATTGCGTCCTTTTGGTACAGAATACGGAAATCGGACAATAGAATAATAAAATGCCTGTCCGAAAATTTGTGTTGTCCTATCTATAGATTCTGGATCTCTGTCCACCAGAACGCAAACCGTAAATAATAATGTGTGTAATTGTGTATATTATCTGAAATTAATGTTGAATTATCCGACTATATTTTTTATTATATTTTTTTTTTATTGACTCTATTTCTTTTGAATAGTGTGGTACTTTTTTGCATTTTTATTTTTTATTGTATTTTATTTTAATTGCAATGGGTTGTGTACCTGAAATAAAGACTTATTATTATTATTATTATTATTATTACTTTCAACTTCGATGTATTATCACCTAAAATTAGCTCGTAGAATAATTCTATTAATTAAATAGTTTTAAAGTTTGATTTATTTTGGGGCCACCGGCTGTAGACTTCGTAATTCATCTATATTGTATGTGATTGTCTATGATATGTTACAATATCCTGATGTTGAGGGTGATTGTAACATCTCTAATATTTCTGTTTATTTTCTAAATCAATTAAAAAGTGCACTACAAAACACTTGCTAAGCCGCTGCATATCATCTTTAACAGTTGTCTACAGAAAGGAGTGAACCCAAGTGTTTGTTAGTGTGCATATTTGGCACTTGTTAAATCCTAAATCAGTGGGGTGATTTTGTAACACATCGGCAATCGATCATCGTATAGATTTGATAATACTGTTTGAATGAAACTGATTTGTAATACGTTTTACATTTTGTAATGTGGTCGTTGGGGCGGTTATTGCATATTTGTCAAAAAAATCGACCAATAATTTTAGCCAATCAACATAATTCCGCCTTTTTTTCATTAAGCCATCCAGTAAGATAACGATTGCCGATCAATCGATGAGTTACAAAATCACCACCCAGGTGACAAACACCGTGTTGAAAATTACAGAATGAAATCTCTTCTCTCCACCCTTTTTTTTATTATAATAGAGGGAAAATACAGTTTTTACGGTATTCAACAAGGGAATTGAGCTGACTAGGCCACCCCAAGGATATGCAGGACTCGTGTAGAAGACCCACTACCGGCTAAAAACCCTCTAGATACTTCTACCTCCGTAGAGACACAATCGGGATCGGCGTTAGCCATTCCCCGTTTGATTCTTTCTCCACCCTGGCTAAGACATTTGAACGTTTAGTACATATCGAAATTTATCCAACTGTCATGATTTGATTTGCAAAAGCATTAGTGCAATAACATTTTCTCATCTGGCAATACTGCTCAATACTGCCAACTGTAAAGATGGCGGTTGCCGTTGCGGAAGTGAGCAGTGGCGCCGCCGCCGACACAAATGTATTTGTTTCCGCAGCGCCACCTGGCGCCTAGCTAAGTCAGTGAGTGCAGCCAAAATTATAAAACGAGTGGAGTGTCACATGTGAGGCCAGTTGTTACGCTGCAGCCGAGGAGTAAAGTTAGTGCTAAGTAAACCGAACAGTGGTAGTGTATAATTTACTGTAAGAAAAATAAAGGTAACTATCAAGGAGACTGGAGTTTTATTACACTTCAGAAGTGGGATATACCAAAGGTACGCTCAAAAATTTTATTAATATGTTCCAGTGGTTATAATTACGAAGTTACTTTGGATAGATTAAGAAATTTTAAGTTGGTTATAATAAAAACGGTTAAAAGTCATAATAGCATTTATTTACATGCGACACACTTTTCATACACCTCACGTGGTCGAAGCAACTCTTCGATCGTGCACGGACACATTACATTTTCATACACAGCACGTGGTCGAGGCTACTCTTCGATCGTGCACGCACACATGACATTTTTTATACACAGCACGTGGTCGAGGCTACTCTTCGATCGTGCGCGCACACATGGCATTTTTCATACACAGCACGTGGTCGAAGCTACTCTTCGATCGTGCGCGCACACATGGCATCTTTCATACACAGCACGTGGTCGAGGCTACTCTTCGATCGTGCGCGCACACATGGCATTTTTCATACACAGCACGTGGTCGAGGCTACTCTTCGATCGTGCACGGACATATTACATTTTAACACAGCACATAATGAAGGATGTTGCAGATACATAACATTTTACACAACAAGAAGGTTATAAAATAAGTGAAAGAAATAACAAGACACGAGAACAATTTTATTTTCAATTTTTACGATGTGAAACAATGACTAACAGCCTCTTTATTTTGTTTTTCTTGAGGCCAGGCACTATAGCCAGTTCATACATATGCAAGTAAAGGAGGAATACCTTTCCAAATCATATGTATTGGCGTAAATTAACGAGGCAAGGAGATGTTATTTTTAAGAAATATAACACACTATATCTTCTTCAAATACTCATAAAATAAGTAACAATGATCATTTTTGAAATTAACGAATTATTACTTTAATAAATTGAGATTTAAAATAACATACACGGAGTACACTGAAGCGTGCACTCCATCCAACCACAGACTACTTAGAGATGCTACGTATTGTTCAACGATAAACGTTCGCTGGACAAAGGTGGACTATGCCTGTTCGCTGGATTTTGATTAGCTATATATGCTGGATTTGAGTGGACTATATGTTCACTGGATTTAGAGTGGGCTGTATATGTGCGCTGAATATTGGATTTAGATTGAACTACGAATATTCGCTGGATTTAGAGTGAACTATGTATGTTCGCTGGAATTATAGTGAACTATGTATGTTTGCTGGATTTATAGTGGACTATGTATGTTCGCTGGTTTTATAGTGGACTATGTATGTTCACTGGATTTAAGTGCGCATATACGTGTTCGCTGGAATTATGATGGACTATGTACGTCCACCGGATTAAAATTTGAGTTAATTAAGTAGATATCTTACCTGGGAACATTTTACTGTATTTCAGGATGCCACTTGATCAGGATGATGGTGGAACACCTCCAACAACACCACCAAGGAGAAAAAGGCAGAGGAAGAAGAGAAAAAGAAGTGACTCGACATCATCTTCCTCTAGCGATGATAGGAAGTTAAGGAAAATACGCAAGCAGTCTACTAACTTGACCACGGAAGATATTGTGAAACTTCTGTGGTTCTGTCGTCATGTCGTATCAATATCGTTATGCTATAGATACATTCGGTTCGCCTAATAGAACGATATACCTATTGTTTATCTGTTTTAAATAGTAGTATCGAAAAATGAAAATTAGAAATCGCATCCGTTATTATAAAGAAGACTTTTTAATTTGGAGATAATATTCGTTAGTAATTGTAAATATGTATGTACATGTATAATTTAAATAAATATAATAAACCCGAAATGAAAAAAAATTTGGAGCATGCAGCCTTACACGAGATTTCTGCATCAGCAGAATTAAACGGTAAACAACTATTTTGCTGTATATGCACAGTATTGTATTGCAAGTTTGTGGAAATAAACGACAAACAATTAATTTGCTGATTATTTCCGCGTCATATTGCACATTGGTAGAATTATGGGTAAATATCAAATTTTGCTAAATATCATGAAAGTCAGAGGTGCAAAACGTTATTAAGTTTTATATTTTGAGTATGGAACCGACTTTTTGAAAGTAAACTACCAAACTATAATCTTCTCTTAGATGTTGTGATGCTGAATAACGATCTACTACTACCTCGAAAATAAAAATCCAATACACGTAATTGCGTCAGTTCGTCGTTTTGTTTCTTTCTTGCTACGTAAGTACTTTTTTTTTATATAGCTGACGAAGTTCAGCCGATGATCGGACCGTTTTTGGATCATACGCAACTGCGGATCAAAAATTTTGTTGCAGACCTGAGAACTGCTCCACTCACACGTCCCGGGTACCATAGTACCCAGAGCGCTTCGCGTCTCCTTTGCCTAAAACGCGCGGTGTGATAAAAAAATCACGAAAAAAAAAAATATTTTCTCTAAATAAAGTGTCAGTTCTTTAGTGTTTGAAAAACGAACACTGACCATGGAAGTGGAAGTGAATGCATTAGGATTCTCGATAACGTATAGACATCATATCCGTGAATGCATATTTGTTTTCTTATAAATATTTTGTGTGGATATGATTTGGACGGAAATTAATAATTTTGTGATTATATATATAATATTTTATAATATTACTTACTTATTTAACAATATAAAAATTTATGAGCATTCTTTTTTAGATTAGTCATGTTAAATAAAAATGATTATAAAGATAAGGTATAGGTTGAGAACCTCAGTAAAATTATTACTTGCATTGCACTTTTCGTATATAAAATCCGGAAAAACTGTAGTCACAGTACACTCCAGTGCTATCTCTGACCACTATCAGTGCTTCAGTACCTCCTCATCAAAAAATCTCAAGACCAAGACAGCTGAAAAATGTTCGTAAGTTTTTATACTTTATTGCTATACTTTATATCTATTCTTTAATTGTCTATAAGTGGTTGATCATCTTCATGCTTCAACAAATTGAGCCGTTGGACCAGGCTGTATATGACGTGACCTCTCCAAGTGCTGTCTTCACGAGGGACCATCAAGCCCAGCAGTGGCATGCTGATTGACTGATGATGATGATATTTTTTTTATCTTATGAATTGAAGATGTGAATCTTCAACTCGTTTTCTTGTAACCACTCTTAATACTAATATGACATTTACTATTTTCAGGTCGGATAGTAAGCAAAACAAAAGGTCAGCCAAGAAGAGCTGTGAATCTGACCTTTTCTTTGATACCGACGACGAAGACATCAGGTACTTTTATTGCTATATTTACATATATCTAAATTTCAAGTGTTTAATGTGTACAATAATCGTGTATCCTTTTTCTATCTCCCTAGTCCAAAGAAGAGAAGCAAGGCGATAAAGTGCCTATCGAAGGCGAAGAGTGCAGAAGTGAAGAATACATCGTCGTCCAATACTTCTGAGTGGTTGTTCGACTCAGAGTCGGACAGCGAGGTTTCGCGGCCGCCAAACCTGCCAAACAAGACCACCAGTATCCTGACACGCCGAGTACCTGGTGGTGTAACGCGTCGGACTGCACAGCTCGACGGCGACTTGCTAGTGGAGCTACGCCTCTACAACCAGAAGAAGGTATCTAATCTCAGCGGCCTTGACCGGTGCGAGCGCGCTATCGTTTGGGTACGCTTGCAAGGCGAAGCAGAATCTCCAGAATTTTACGCATTAAAAAAAATTGTAAAATTAGCTAAGGCAAAGTTTACCACAGAGGGGATATTTTATAAAGATAAAGTTAAAAAATAGGTTCTCTTTTGTTTCTCTCTGCGTAAATTATGTTTTAGCTGGTTTACTTATTGTTTATCGTTAGCAAACTCAAAGATTAGGTACTTACATACTTAAGCCTTTATTACTTTAACTTTGAGAATTTGTACTGTCCAAATCATAATGTCGAGGTCTACTTTCTGTTCAGTTTGTGACGTATCCGTAAATAACAAAGTTTTCTCTGCACATTTGAAAAGTATTTTACATAAGAACAACAGTTCGGTCGTTGATAGTGAGGGGGTTGAAAAAGTTCATAGCGCTTTTCGTAATCGTATAGCATCGTACCGTGTTCGATATCAAGATGAGGGTCATGATAGTGCGCGTGTTCGCCCGCCCGCCGAGTTTTTATGGCACTTGCGCTCTCGCGTACGCCTATTGCTCATAGCGAAAATTCAAGCTCACACTAATGTTAAAGCTAATTTTGAACTTTTCTGTGAATTCTTTCTGCTTAGTAAGTATGATTCGATTTCAATCAAGTCATTTGCAACGGAAAACTTCATCTTGCATCAAAACTTCAATTTTGAAGATATGTTTTCAAAAATTATTCACTTAATTTGTAAAAAAATTGAAGAATTTGAAGAAAGAGATAGTGGGTGGGCCTATTTACAAAGCCTATATCTAGAAGTAAATATAAACAAATATAACCCGTTAAGAGGCCCCAGTTTTATAGAATTACCAAAGTCCATAAAATGTAAACGAGTATGTATCAACATTCAAAATTCTGATAATTATTGTTTTTTATGGTGTGTCATGGCAGCACTATTTCCTATAAACAGAAACGCACATCGAACGTCAGCTTACCCACACTTTAAAAATGTACTCAATATCAAAAATATGATTTTTCCAGTTGGGTTTGCGGACATCAAAGTTTTTGAAAAGAATAATCCTCGCATAAGTATTAATATTTACGGCATTCAAAAGAATGGTAACATTGTTGGACCTTTATACAAAAGCGAGATTCGCAAAGATCATCACATTAATATGCTTTTCCTGGAAAACAGAAAACGCACCCATTACTGTCTTATTAAAGATTTATCTAAATTACTTCGTCTTCAATTAACTAAACATCATTCTAAAATATATTTATGCGAGGATTGTATGATATTCTTTGATAGTAATGATAAACTGAAAGCTCATGTTTGTGGTGGTGTATCGACAATATTACCCGGTGATGGAACACGAATTCAATTTAATCATTACGAGCGAATGCATGACATGCCCTTCGTCTTATACGCAGATTTTGAATCATTATTAAAACCAACTGAACTCGATTCTGGATCAGGCTGTACAAAGATATTGCAAAAACACGTACCATCAGCATTTGCTTATTACGTTGTGTGTTCTTATGATAAGTCGCGTAATAAATATGTATCTTATCGAGGTCTAGCCTGTGTAGAAAAGTTTTTAGAAAGTCTATTATTGGATATAACCGATATTTATAACGTTTTGCAGTCGCCAGTGGCTATTTGTTTAACAAATGAAGACAAAGCGAACTTTGCTCGGGCTACAAATTGTTTTCTTTGTGATAAAATATTGTTTGACGATAAAGTTAAAGATCATTGCCATCTTACAGGACGGTATCGTGGTGCAGCTCATTCTTATTGCAATATTAGATATTGTTTGCCTAAGTTTGTTCCTATATTTTTTCATAATTTAGCGGGTTATGACAGTCATCTTTTTATACGACAGTTGGGAAAACTATCAGGAGAAATACAAGTAATAGCAAAAAATAAGGAAAACTACATATCTTTTACAAATTTTTTTCAAATTAATGATAAAGATATCATACCTGTTCGATTTGTTGATTCTTTTAAATTTTTAGGCACAAGTCTAGAGAAACTTGTCGCAAACTTAAAAAATGACGACTTTAAACATCTGCGGCGTTATTTTCCTTCTCGTGAGCATTTTGCTTTAATAAAACGAAAAGGGGTGTATCCATATGAATACATGACTACTTGGAGTTCATACGAAGAAAAAGTACTTCCGCCTCAGGAGTTCTTTTTCAGCAAATTACGCAATAGTAATATATCTAAAGTAGATTATGATCATGCAAAAAAAGTCTGGCAAACGTTTGAATTATCGAATCTCGGTGAATACACAGACTTGTATCTTAAGTCAGATGTTCTTTTATTAGCTGACGTTTTTGAAAGTTTTCGCCAGACATGTAAGATGAATTATAAATTAGATCCAGCCTTTTATGTTACAGCACCGAGTCTCAGTTTTGATGCCATGCTATTAAAAACAGATGTTAAATTAGAATTAATACACGACCTGGAAATAATAAGAATGATTCAAAAAGGTATTCGCGGTGGAATATGTTTATGTTCGACAAGGTATTCAAAAGCCAATAACAAGTATTTAAAAACTTACGATCCAAGAAAAAGTAATAACTTTCTAATTTATATCGATTGTAATAATCTCTATGGATATGCAATGTGTGCTTATTTGCCTCATTCCAATTTTAAGTTATTGAATGACTTGGAAATCGCTGGAATAGATTTTATAAATGTGCCAACTAACGGAGACACTGGTTATATACTAGAAGTAGATTTAGAATACCCCGAACATTTGCATAATGATCATAACGATTTTCCATTCTGTGCTCAAAAATTTACTCCGCCAGGTTCTAAAACTTCAAAATTGATTCCAAATTTATACGATAAATATTTCTATGTCATACATTTTGCTCATCTGCAAACATGTATAAAACATGGTTTGTTGTTAAAAAAAATACATAGAGTTATTCAATTCAATCAGAGTCCTTATTTAAAGCAGTATATTGACATGAATACTGAATTACGAAAAAAAGCTAAATCTACATTTGAACAAGATTTCTTCAAACTTCTTAACAACAGTATATTTGGCAAGACGTTAGAAGACACAGAAAAGAGGGTTAATGTGAAATTAGTCAATAAGTGGAATGATGATAGTAACAAAACAAAGAAAAGTTTCTGTGCAGAGCAAATGATAGCTCGACCAAATTTTCACAGTGTTACAATTTTCACTGAAAACTTGGTAGCCATTCAAATGAAGCCTGAAACAATCACTTTGGATAAACCTATATACATTGGTTTTTCCGTTTTGGAAATATCTAAGAGTCACATGTTTGATTTTCATTATTCTATTATGAAGCCTTTTTATAAGGAAAAGTTAAAACTTTGTTATACGGATACTGATAGTTTTTTGTATTCAATAGAAAGTAAAGATTTTTATGCTGATTTAAAATCAAATTTTCTTCCCTATTTCGACACTAGTAATTATTCTGAAAATAACGTATACGACATTCCTAGTTGGAACAAAAAGGTGCCAGGTCTCTTTAAAGATGAGCTAGGAGGAAGTTTGATTTCGAAGTTTGTAGGATTAAGGTCCAAGTTATACTGTATTAAAACGGCAGAAGATGAATTAAAAAAAGCAAAAGGCATACAGAAGCAAGTATTAAAAGATGTACAATATAAAGATTATTACAAGGTATTAAATGAAAATACATTTTTGAAGAAAAAAAATATCATATTTAAATCTCTTAAGCACGAAATATTTACTCAAGAACAGAACAAAATAGCTTTGTCAGGTAATGACGATAAACGTATCATATTAAAAAACAAAATTTCTACTTTATCATGGGGTCACTGGGATAGTTTAGTTTAATATCATTAGTTTTTCTTTGGAAGCACCGTATTGTATAGTTTATTATTATTTTAATGGTAATCATGAATCAAATTGTAAGTTGAGAAATATGTTACCCCATCATCTATTTATTTATTATATGGCTTAAGTAATGAATAAGTTAATAGAATAAAAACATACATGAAATTGTATAGTATGTACCGACACGGCACTTTATATTGTAAAGTTATTTAATTTTAATATTGTTATCCATCAGTTATTTGTTTAATAGTATTATACATTGTTTTTTAATGGTAAATAGGTAAATTAATTACCTAGTTTTAATCAAATACTTAATGTTGTATTGTAACGATGAAAATATATAACGTTATAAACCAGCTACCATGTTTTTTTTATTTCATAATCCATAAAATATAAAACTATTAATAAAATAGCACACGCAATGAACAATTCGAAACTGGTTGGGACATGTTATTGCTGATTTAGGTATTCCAACTTATAGTTCATTAGTAATTTATCCAATTGCGATTCCGTGCGAATGCTTTGTTGTTATGTCAGCATTATATTTACACTATAAATAGCTATTAAAGTCGAATGTTTTTAAAATTTGTTTCGAACATAATTTATCAAGTGACAACTACGGTCACCCAAATACATCATGGTAAGTCGTATAAATTATTTTTCTTCAAACTCTTTTCTTGTGTAGTGGTTAGATCACTAGTTAATGTTTATTTGTATATTTGATTTAGTTGGAAGATAATGTTGTTGTTAAAACCTTATGGTTGTGATGCTGTTATCGTGATTCTCATATTCTATCGGTTCCGTATAAGATAGTCAGCCTCCTTGTGGATCCTAGATATACTCTTCTACCTCCGCCACTATATCAATCATTTCTTCGATGTGAAATTATTTTTGTTGCATAATAAATTAAATTTCAGAATACCCAAGAAATCTCGCAGTCGCTACTCATAAGCAAGGAGGCAACAGAAGATTATCCTCCTTGCTTTGAGCAAAATGCGCAAGATATGTTGGAGGGCTTCTCTGAAGAATTTCCACATTGGAATGCTAAAGATTCACCGCTGCATGCCAAGGTGGTTAAAAGTCTTTTTAATAAAAAGAAGCCCATGAAGAGGAGAAGCAAGTTACTGCAGAATACGAAGGGGAACGAACCTTCTTATTTAATTAAAACAATACCTACTAAAGGGCGGCGATTAATTAAATTAGAAATATTAGATCTGGAATCAACCAGCAATGATCCATTAATAAAAACACAATATGTGGTAACCGAGCATATTGATCCAATAATGGATCAAGCAGAAAATATTATAACTAATATCTCTAAGAAAATATGTGGTTACAGTTATAGTTTTTAAATAACTATTGCTGACCTAAAACATTTGTAGATGTATATTAAAATTCTCTAATGTGCTAGATGCGTACCTACTATCTTTAGTTACGTGTACACTCACGGAGATACATTATTTCAACAACATTATTCTTCTGAAAAATTATAGTAATGCTTATAAATTTTACTAACTAAGACTTATGTTATTTTAAATAGTTATGTTAGTTTAAGTCTTGTATTGTTTTCAATAAATATTATTTAAAAATAAAAAGACGTATGAAAATATTTGTTTTTATTTTAACACCTCTATAATATAATCAAATATTTTGAAAAACATTCATTCAGAATTACCTCTATAAATAAATCTAAGATAAAATTTATTAGAATTCAAATACATAGTTTAAAATAATGGTAATAAAATTAAAAATATAGTTTTATTTATTAAAGAACGCAGTGTATTACTTTGTTAAAGTAGGGATGCAAGTAATTAAACAATGTTTATTTTTAAGCATCGATTCCTTACTCATATCATTTTTTATTGCACGATTCGAGAGGGGTGAGAGCTCTTTCTTCTCTCTCCATTCTTCTCGATGCTTTAACATTGTGTGTTCTAGACACGTCCAATAACTTAATATAATGAGTGGTAACAGTATCCAAATTCTTCTACTCCTTGCTATTGTTACCGCCGTCGAATGCTTAGTCTATATGGTGGAGTGAGTGCACTTACAAGTAAATATACTGCTAGTTCTCTTATTATTACGAACGCAAAGTGTTATATCCATTTTGTTAAAAGCCACGAATCAAAACGGACAAGTTGCTATGAAGTTCCTCAAACAAAAGGAAACGTTAAAATTAGATTATAATATCTGTCCTGCATCATTATGTGAAGCAAAGCGACATGGCAACTTATTGCCGAGCACTATACGATGTATTGTTTGTGGACCATCAAATTGCGGCAAGACAAACTTAGTAATAGGTTTGTTATTACATGAGAATGGTGCACGTTTTCGTAACTTATATGTATATTCTAAATCATTATACCAACCAAAATATGTGTTCTTAGAAAAAGTATTAGATTTAGTTGCAGACATATCTTATAGTAAATATAACCATAATAATGATATCATAAGCCCACACGAAGCTTTGCCAAACTCCATTATAATATTCGACAACGTAGCTTGTGAAAACCAAAATAGCATTCGGGATTATTTTGCTATGGGTCGACATAAAAATATTGATTGTTTTTACATTAACCAAACATACAGTAAAGTACCTAAACAACTTATAAGGGACAATTCTAACCTCATTATTTTATTTAAACAAGACGATGTAAATTTAAAACACGTTTACGATGAGCATGTAGGTTCAGATATGTCGTGGTCTCAGTTCCGTGAAATGTGCTCAACTATTTGGAATAAACCATTTAATTATGTTGTGATCAATAAAGACTGCGAAAGAAATAAAGGATGTTATAGGATGGCATTCGATACTTTTGTAGTAGTAGATTAATATACATAAGTTATTGTTTCATCAATACACAATCACTATTACTCTGGATTTTGCATTGAACGGAATCCTTGTCAAAATGGAAAAGCAACTTAAAAAACAAATTGTAAAAGCTGCAGCTGCTGTAAAAAGAAAGGTTGAAATGATAAAGGATATGAAAAATACAAATGATACCACTCTGGAATCCATATTCAAACCTATAACCGATCCACTGAAACAAATAGCCATTAAGAACAATGAAATTTCTCATGAAGATGAGGATGAGTTTGAACATTATACAATAAAAAAAAATAAACATAATGACAGCGAGGCAACAAATTTTTCTGATGACGATTTTAATGAAGAAGAGGAACAACAGTTCTATAAAAAATTTAATTCCGAACGAACCCTTGTCGTATCACCTTCTGACAACAATAATATGAGTGATGCTTTCTTTAAGTCCTTTCAATCATCACCAAATGTTTCACTTAATAGTTTATCGTGGTGTGCTTCACCCGACGCAAATATCCCTTTTGGAATAAAAAATGAACGAGGAAAACTTATGCTCGGCCAAACACGTGTTTTCGACGACGGAAAAATTATAAAAATTGGAAGCGAAGTTTAAACAGAACTCTTGGATTAAAAGAATTACTATTTGAAAAGACACCAAATTTGGATGTTATCACAGATGAAGATTTGCAAAATTATAAAGAGCTTCTAATAGAAACGAATGCACATAGGCGTAATTGTGATCCACGCAAGCCAATTAATAGTAACAAAGGGTTTAAGTACATGCATATTATTAAACCACTGTTTAAGTTCTCTAGAAATAAGTATGACAGCACAGAAAGTCTTACGGTAGGAAAAGGAATAAATCTTTTAAAAAGTGTAAAGAAAGATATAGATTACGTTTATTGGGATGATCCAAATGAATTAGTAGATCGATTGAAATTACTGTTTGCATCTCGTGATGCTGGCAATACCGGCTTAGATAATGAAATTATTGCGATTATAGAAGAGCTGTACGAAGCAGGCATCATTAAAAACACCAAATATAAGGAACCTAATTTTAAAAAACTGATCAGTAGTTATACAGCAAACACCGCATAGATACGGAAATGAATGTAGATAAATTTGGTCATCACGTTCATAAACGTTTACGATTAGAGGAATATATTGGAAATCTCAACGATACATTAGTGAAGTCAGAAACAGGTGAATATGATTTAAAATCATCAAGATTAAAAGGGCTTATATCGCCAGGCAATGATGACGAAGCCGCCAATAAAGCTTACGTGGATGAAAAGACACACGAACTAAGAACTAATATTTTAAGTGATGTAAATATTCGTTTAAATGATTTTGAAAGTTCAATACTTAATAAGCTAGCCACCTTGTTTTACACAAGGACAGAAATTGATCACATGCTTCAAGAGAAACCAGATAATAATGAGCAAACAAGACATAGTGAATGAGCTTCACAAAGCAGCAAGAAGGAATTTTTCCAGGCGATGTACGATCATAAAAGGAATAGATGATTTATGGCAAGCCGACCTCATAGATTTGCAAAAATATTCACAGTTTAATAAAGGGTATAAATATATTCTTATCGTAATTGACACTTTATCAAAATATGTATGGATCAGACCTTTAAAATCAAAAGCGAAAAATTATGTTACAGATGCAATGCAAAGTATTTTAACTACATCATTACGAAAACCTAAAAATTTACAAACTGATTTAGGCACAGAATTCTACAATGATAATTTTAAACAATTAATGAAAAAGTATAATATTAATCATTATTCAACATATTCTATTAAAAAAGCATCTATAGTAGAAAGAGTTATAAGAACAATTAAATCTCACCTTTACAAACTATTTAGTTTGAACGGAAATTATCAATGGTATAAAAATATTTTAAAGGACGTTGTAGAACACTACAATAACACTTTGCATAGAATAACAAAATTTAAGCCTGTGGTAGTTAACAAAGTAAATGAGCTTATAGTCAAAGGTTATATTATGAATTCTCAAAAGAATAAAACAAGTCGGGGATATACATTTCGTGTTGGTGATTATGTTCGCATAAGTAGATATAAAGCAGATTTTTACAAAGGCTATACGCCAAACTGGTCCACCGAAATATTTCGTATAGTAAAAGTTAATCACACTAACCCAACAACTTATCAAATAGAGGACAGACGCAATCAAAGAATCCTCGGCTCATTTTATGCATACGAGTTACAAAAAACTAAGTTTCCAGACCTATACCTCATTGAAAAGGTTATAAAAAGAAAAGGAAACAAATTGTTTGTAAAATGGTTAGGATTAAGTAATAGCGAAAATAGTTGGGTTGATAAGAATAAATTGGTTTTATGATATAAAATAGCTTAAGATATCTTTATTGATTCACTTTTTGTTTATCAATGAAGAAAGGAAGTGGTATCATAAACAGCTTAATAAATAAGATTCCGTTTGAGTTACATTTACCGGGCTACCAATATTGCGGACCCGGTACAAAGCTTCAGAAACGATTACTTAAGGGTCAGCGAGGAATTAATAAATTGGATAACGCTTGTATGCACCACGATATTGCTTACATAAACAACGACGCTAACGTAAGGCACAAAGCTGATCTAGATCTATTAAATATGGCTCAAAGAAGATTGAAATCAAAAGACGCTGGAAAGAAAGAAAAAATTGCTTCATGGATAGTAAAAAATGCTATGAAGGCCAAATTAAGAGCTGGTGCAGGTGCTCGGTCGTTTATGACAGCTGTGAAAAAACTCAAATCTAAATTAAAAAAAATAAAATCTAAAGACACAAATTCTACTATTAAATATGCGGTCGCCGCTGCAAAAAAACTGTTTAGAAATAAAAATAAAATGAGTTTACCTCGTTGTATTCCTATTCCAAAATGTGGAGGACTGTTACCGTTAATTCCTATTTTCGCGGGATTATCAGCTTTAGGTTCACTGGCTGGTGGAGCAGCTGGCATAGCAAAAGCGGTTAATGATTCAAAAGCAGCTCAAAAAGCTCTTCAAGAATCGGAACGACATAATAAGATGATGGAGGCGGTTGCTCTCGGAAAAGGATTATATATTAGACCTTATAAAAAGGGTGCAGGTCTATATTTGAAACCCTCAAAAAACTAATAAAGCGGCTACCTAGGCGGGCATTAACTAATTGGGATATATTAGAACATGCTAGTGATATTCCATTTTTTCGTGGTGTTTTCATGAGGGATACGTTGCCCTCAAAACCTAGGAAGATAGAATGCGGAATTATAAATTTAGATACTTCAAATAACATTGGAACACATTGGGTAGCCTACGTGAAAGAAAATAAGTATGCTGAATATTTTGATAGTTTTGGTAATCTGAAACCTCCGTTAGAACTACTTGATTACTTAAGAAATGTTTCTTTAAATTATAACTATGAGCAATATCAAACATTTGACTCTGTTAATTGCGGCCACCTTTGTATAAAAATTTTAAAGGAGTATTGGAAAACACATTTATATAAAGCTTGAAATAAAATTCTTTATCAGTAGTAAAATGTCTTTCACTGTGTCTATAACTGGAAAAGGATCCTCTCTGATAACAAACTACTCACCTACTTTGGAATTAAGTGGATACTATGAGTGTGGATTGTTGTATTTTTCTACATTTAATTCTATACCCAACATAGATAAAAGAAATAATAAATTCTACTATGACGATAACGAAGTAATCGAAATACCTGAAGGAGCTTATGAACTTCAAGATATCTGTGATTATTTAAAGACATACATTAGAAATGCAATGTTAAAATTAACTTGTAATAATAATACCTTAAAAACTACAATTTTTTGTACTAAAGATGTTCATTTTAACAAAAGTGACTCACTTGGAAGGATTTTAGGTTTTGGTGGAGAAACAATAAAGGCATTAAAAAGGACCGAATCTCTGTATCCTGTCAGTATATTGCCAACAACCATTGTGCGCATCGAATGCGACGTAGTTAGTGGGTCATTCGTGAACGGATCTGCAAGTCATATTATTCACGAGTTTGTTCCTAACGTACCACCTGGTTATCGGATCATTGAAGTGCCGAAAAATCTGATATATTTTCCTGTAAATAAAAGTTATATAAGTGCAATAACTATACAATTATTAGACGCCGAGAATAAACAAATCAATTTACGAGACGAAGAAGTACAACTGTATCTACATTTTTGTAAAAATGATAAATTTCAATAAAAATCATGACACAGCTTGCATTCAAGTTAGTACTAGAAGATCACCTCATAAAAGCACACCGCTTCACATAAAAAAGAAGCTCACCAAAAACAATAAGGAATTTTTGAAGTTGATTGGCTTGTTAAAATGAATATTTTAAATATATCTCAATCAACATCATACGACAATAGTATTGAAAGTTTCGAATATCATTCTTATAAACCGTACGTAACAAGTTTCAACAAGAATGATGAAATAAGAATACCTATTAATCAACAAGATCTATGTCTGTTACCCTCACTCAGCACTTTGTATATTGAGGGTAAAGCCAATGTTTATAATAATAATAATAATAATAAACTTTATTTTCTGCTACAGAACACACACACAAAGCAAATGGAAGTGGTAAAAACATAACATTAAGCAAAAAACAGGAAACACAGTCATATAAAATACAGCACAAAAACATAAACAACAGCATATACACAGACAACGGCTTAACACAATCGCGTACAAACGCAAAGCGGCTGATGTGTGTGTGTGTGTGTGCCACAGCAGGCAAAATTAGGCGACAGCTCAACGTAATATTTGCTTGTGGTAGGCAAGCAAAACGCTGATTTTCAGCTGTGACCTTAGTGTTTCCTCGTATACTCGAACCAGAAATATGCCAATAAATATAAAATACAATGGTACATACAGCTTTTAATATGGAAAATGTAGTCTATAAAGATAAATACTGAAAACATTCCTAAATACTATAAATTATACTTATAACGGAGTGATGGGTGTATGAAAAAGTCATTAATTAATATAAATCATAAATCATTTTATGATATTGGTTTGGTTGGTTATTATATTGGTGAATAAGAAGAATATACTATTAAAAATCACAATCAACAAGAAGATATCCGATAACTACGCTAGGAACGTATAGTGGTACCCAGTTTTTGTATAGTTAAAAGGTGTAATTTGTACTTTTTTTAAAAATTAAACTTGGACTTAAGTTTCCTTAAAGGCGGAGGGACATTATTCCAACACTTATTTGCGTGATAACGGAAACTTCCAGTGAAGGCCACAGTTTTATGCGTATGCAACTTAAGCGGAGCCCAGGTGGACCTCGGTGCTTGGCCATTGTATCTAAATTTATTGAAAATCAATTTTGAGAAAAGATATTCAGGTCTTTTAAAATTAACAATATCGAACATCAATGAAGCCAAATGCAACTTTCTACGCGACTCCATGTTAAGTATGCATTCGTTATTGAGAAAAGGAGATATATGACTTCTCGGGGGTACATTAAAACAAAACCTAAAGCAAGCATTTTGCACTCTCTGCACCAAGCGATGTGATTTATATAAAAGACGTGGACCATATAAAATATCTGCATAGTTCAGCTTGGATAGTACTAAAGCTTCAACAACTCTGATACGTGCATTGGGGCTCAACAAATTGCGTATCTTATACAGTACCTTAAGCCTAAAAAAGCATTGCTTAACTAAGTTCTCAATATGGCAACCAAAACGCAATTCCCCGTCGATAAAGACCCCCAGATTCTTCGTTTGATCGACACGTTCAATATTTTGACCACGGATAGAAAGAACTGGGGACTTTTCGATTATTTTTCTTATTTGGGTTTTAGATCCGAGGACCATAAATTTTGATTTATTGGGGTTAAGGACTAAACCATTCCTTCCCGACCACTCGGCTACTCTATTCAAATCATCATTAATAAATTTTAAAGCTTGTTGAATATTACCTGGTGTTTCAGAAATATACAGTTGGACGTCATCAGCATAAAAGTGAAACCGGCTATGCTTAGGAATACTCGCTAAGTCGACAGTATATACAATAAAAAGAAGTGGGCCCAGTATTGACCCTTGTGGTACTCCACGGTTAACTTGTCTAGAGGCTGATATGAGGGTAGATCCATCATGCTGTGTCAAAACAACGGACTGACATCGGTTATCCAGGTAGCTCTCGAACCATTTTAATGAATTATCATTCAGACCATAAAATGCCAACTTTGCGAGCAGTAGTTGATTATTTATACAGTCAAATGCACGTGAGAGGTCAAGCAACGCAAGAATCGTACCTCGTCCAGCATCCATCTCTGCCAGTACGTTGTCAGTAACATCAAGTAATGCCGTAACTGTACCACGACCCCTACGGAAGCCCGACTGATGATTAGGCAGTATATTATTGCTTTCAATGTACGCAATCAATTGATTGTAAACGATTTTTTCTAAAATCTTGGACAAAAACGGTAGTATGCTTATAGGTCTAAGGTCTTTTTGGTCAGAGGGGTGATCAACTTTAGGCAACGGCTTAATAAGCGCCTCTTTCCATTGAGCAGGAACGACTCTACTATGAATGGACTGGTTTATAATATAAGTTATTACTGATAGTGTTCTTGGAAGTGTAAGAAGAACCATATCCTTAGTAATCTCATCCCTTCCCATAGCGTTGGACTTGACTGACAAAAGACACTTCATTACAACCTCCTCGCTTACCGGTTGTAGAGTAAACATAGAATCAGAGTGACCTCCTTTAGGAAATGACTCAAACTCTGAACGCGGGATCGTGTTACTCCCAGGAACATCTAAGAAGTGATTACTGATAGAGTCAGGGTTCCCAAAACATGATGGTAAGGATGCATCACCTTTACATGGATTTATTAATATTTTACTTTTTAAATTATGCCAAAATTTTTTACTATCACTTATATTAGAATTAACGCTGTGATTAAAAAAAGCCTGTTTTTCTGCTTTCTGCAATTAGCTCATTAATGCTCACTGTCTCCGTAACCATACTGAAGTCATTGGTGTTATCGCCATTATTAGTATCCGCCATAGAAACATCTAACTGAGAGTGTGGGCTGTCAAGGATCGCCGCACCCCTGCGCAATGTAATCATACCACAGTCAGATCGAACGGGAGTATCCGTATTACCTGTCTTAGGTTGTCTACTGATACATAAAGGGCACTGCCAAGCGGATCTTTTTTCATCAGTTAGCGTATTATAAAAACGTTTCTCGGATACATTAGCACATATCAAATCATAGTACTGTTCACATTTACAGCAGCACAAAAACCGTCTATCAGTAATAGGCTTTGGGCATGCAGCGCATTTCAAATGTTTATCGCTCATAATGATAATTATTAATAATCAACTGATTCGTTGTAAATAATACTTGACGGTGGCCGGCGCCTACTTGTCTAGGATGTGTCGTAATCGTATGAGCGAGACACGCATACACGTAAACACCAGGCGTGAACAGGAGGTAGTGCGTCGCGCCGTTGGACGGTCACTAGAATAACCTTAGATGAACGTTTTTCAACACCGAAAAACAATTTGCGAGATTACACTTTGATTATCACACTCTTTATCACATTTGATCAAATCCTTGAATCTGCTGTACACAGGGATTATTTTAACATAAAATATAGTTCTTATTGACACTTAATTCGCACGAAAACTAAATAAATACGAGGAGACAAATAAACCGGTGTTACACGTATTGCGGGTACTCGGAAAAATCCAATCCAATTATAATAGTTCGACTAAAGAAAAAATATCAAATGTGTATTTTATCAACAATCCAATACTATATTTATTTCAAGATATTCGATATGAGTTAAACGGAATAGAAATAGACAAAATAAAAAATGCTGGCATAACTACAACAATAAAATCGTACCTCTCGTTCAATGATAATGAATCTAAATGCTCACGTGTATGGGGATGGTCAACTTCTGGTACAAACAATCTTAACGGAGGAATTTTTTCGGCTTCTGTGCCGTTGAAGAAAATTTTAGGTTTTGCAGAAGATTATGAAAAAGTTATAATTAACTCCAAACATGAATTGGTGCTATTAAGAAGCAATACGAATCTCAATGCTTTGAAATTAAATGTCGGAGAGGTGATCGAAGATATAACTATTAGCAAAGTTGTTTGGCGAGTTCCGCACGTTAAAGTATCAGATCGTGAAAGAATCAATTTGTTGAAACATCTAGAAAAGGACAGGCCTATTACACTAGCATTTCGAAATTGGGATTTGTATGAATATCCATTATTACCGAAGACACGTAAACACACTTGGTCTATCAAAACTTCGTCACAGATAGAGAAACCAAGATTCGTTATTATAGCCTTGCAAACCAATCGCAAACACAATGCGGAAATGTCAATGGCAGAGTTCGATCACTGCAATGTACGAGATGTAAAAGTATATTTAAATTCATCGTATTACCCTTATGAAGGATTGAATGTCAGTTTCTCAGAGGATAAATTTAATTTATTATACGAACAATATGCAAGATTCCAACAGTCTTATCATGGACGGCGACCAGAGCCGTTGATGAGCTTGAAGGAATTCAGAGACGTTGCCCCATTATTTGTTATTGATTGTTCTCACCAACAAGAAATGATAAAGGGATCAATCGATGTCAGAGTGGAGATTGAAACAGACCAAGAAATCCCGGATCAGACAGCAGCATATTGCTTGATTTTAAATGACTGCATTTTTGAGTACAAACCTCTGAGCAATATTGTGAAGAAAATATCTTAACTAAATAAAGTGCAATCAAAAGGTATTTGAAAGAACAAACTTCAACTTTATGTTAAACAGTGGAATACAACGAAACAATGAGTGCTGATAAGAGTTCGATACTTTTTGTTGATGTTCAAGGATTCAAAGACTGCAAAAATAATTTTATTATTAAGGAATTTGCGTTAGCCACAAAAGAGTTTACGCAAGTCTTTTTAATAAAACCTCCATATTCGTATCTAAAATTATCTGCCGAAGAAAAAAGAGCAGTCAATTGGATTGAACGCAACAGAGGAATATACTGGAGTCAAGGCAATATAGATTTCAGAGAATTTAAGAGATTAATTATTCCAATTTTAAAGGACCAAACCATAATAATGAAAGGTGTTGAAAAGCAAAAATGGATTAAAGATTTGTGTTCCGACTGCTTTTTGATAAATGTTGAAGGCAAAGGTTGTCCTAATTTTGCAACATTGCGCAATAGTTATGCTAAAGGTGGAGCTAACTTCAATTGTATAACTCATAAAAAAGAGTGCGCTCTAAGGAATGTTTTATTCATAAAAAAGTGGTACTTAAGCACATGTAATTTATGACTTCAGTAAATTGTACTTGAATGAAAATTTGTATTTAAAGTATTGTTCTAGTTTAGCTATGATGATATTTGTTACTTGCTTTATAATAAAAAGAAATATTTTTAACAAAAATTTCTGCGTTTTATTAATGAAAACAAATATGGTGATTCAATATACTCGCATAACTCTTTATTTATCAAAAATTACAATTTAATGGTATGAATAATTTAACCCTGTATAATGTATATTGGGCAATCTCAAACTGTTTTCATCAAATCACCGTAAACGAACGCAGTGAGATTTGCGGAGCGTAGCGGAGCTAGAGCGCAGCGAAGCGTAGCTCAAATCTCACTCCGTTCGTTTGCGGTGTTTTGATGAAAACTGTTTTAGAATGCCCAATATACACCTACTACTAACCAACGATCTGAAAAGATTGTTATAAATGGACTTGAGTCTGATTTCGTCGTTATAACTCCAGGGGTATCTCAAGGGGAGCCCGGTGCGAGCCGCCGTCGAGTGCGCACGCGTTCACGTGAGCTCCGCGTGATCGTGTTATTATTTTCGTTCGATCAGTGTGCGATCTTATATCTTACTGTTTGTTTTACACGTATATGTATTCATACACATATCCGTTATTCGGGTCAAGCTGTTCAAATCGCGAAAGTGACGCTAGATAAGTGGTTGTGGATTCGTTGTTGCGACTTGCAAAAAAAAAATCCTGTGGCGTAGCTGTTTGACATCGACGCTGTTGTCAGCCGACAGCTCGCCAGCCCGGCGCTGCGGCGTCGAGGTTCCTAAGCTGTGCGGGAGCACAGTACGAAGATTGGATCGACGAGGAGTACCATATTAAAGACGAGTTAAGTGCGTGATAGTTGTAAGTTAGAAATAAATAAACTTTTGACTTTATTAGTGCTAAGTTATGAACTTTAAGTACCTAGTAGTTTAATATTCATATTAAGTAAGTTTTTTCTTTTTTTCTCTGTATATTATTATTGTTTTTGTTCCGTTGTTGTGTTGTGTTGTGTTTCGTTGGGTGGAAGACAGTTTTAATTCTGCTTTCTCCAACGGAATCTGTGGTGGGTAGGGCCCACAACTGGAGCATGTCCGAATCGGACAATATGTCCGAGACGGATGGTGCTGATGAGAGAGGGCCTGTAAAAGCGACCTTCAAAGTCCCAGCGAAGCCCATGAGGGAGAAGAGCCGTTCGCCCGTCAACGACGGTGCAACAAAAGCTCGTCAGGGGGTGGTGTCCCCAGTTTTGTCGTTGGCGAGCGCCGGGGGGGTAGTGCTCCGTCGGAGCTCTCGTGTGCGGGTGAACAAGCCTAGTTCCGCTTATAGGGAGATGGCTAGCGAAACGAAACCAGCGCCGAGGAAGAGGTCGGTTTTAGGCCGTTTTTTCCAGGACCCGCTAGTAACTGACCTGGAAACCGAGGTAGACGAAGTTACGGCGCCGTATGCTCCTAAGGTCCCTCGGACTAAAAGAGGGAGAGGAGGACTAACGCATAGTGTAGGGCTCTCGCAGGCGAGGCGGGAGTTCGAACAGCTGGAGACCGACACTGACTCCGAGGAGTCTGAACAGGAGCCGGAAGCTGCAGATGCCGTTAACAAGGGCAAGGGGAAGAGATCCCCTGAGCCTACCGCCGAACTCTTGTGTAGTAAGGTCAAAGAAAGTGCGAAGGCACTAGTGGGAGTGGCACGCAAGTCCCGTAACTTAAAAGGGACTTGCGTAAAAGAAATAAAAGATGCCTCGGAATCTCTCCTCGAGATTGTTCGCACTTTGGCGTCTAAGAAGACCTCGGAGGAGGTGCGTCGGCTTCAAGCCGACAATAAGCGCCTGCGAGGTCAGCTTGACGTCATGCAGGCCGAAATGAAGGCCCTGCGACGGAACTTTTCGGAGCGGAGGGCGCAACGCCCGAGGGGCCGTAGCGTCGTGGCCCCTGCGATTGTCGATAGCGCTATGTTGGAGGTTGTTGCCTCCGATGACGCCATGGAGGAGGAGCTGCCGGAAGTGGAGCTACCGGTGGCCCAAGCGCCTGAGGTCGCCCCCACTGAAGGGATCTCCAAGAGAGAATTCTTGGAGTCCATCGAGTTCCTTCAACGGGAGCTACTAGCCCAAGTGGGCACAATGGTGTCGGCCCGACTGGAGGGCCTAGAAGTAGATGGGCGCCTGATGCCTGCTCAGGTCCGGCGGCCACCATTGGCATCAGACAGCGTAGCGCGGCTGCAGCCTCAGCAGCAGCAGACAACAAAAGCTGCGACGGCCAACACCACTCTTGCCCCGCCGGCCAATATGCCGAAAGAGGCAAGAGTGATTAGAAGAAAGGTTGCGCCTTCAACGTCCACGGCAGTCCCCTCCTCATCGGGGGTCACGGTACCTGTTGAGGACCCTTGGACCGTGGTTGCTAGGCGGGGCCGCAAAAAAACGGCGGCAGATGGAGGGGTGCTCAAGAAGGCCGGAGCCTCGGGAACCACTGCGGCTACCGTGGCGCAAAAGACGCCGAAGTTGCCCAAGGCACCACGTTCTCTGGCGGTGGTCGTGGCCCTAAAGCCGGAGGCGGTGGCAAAGGGCCTCACATATGGTGAGGCACTTGCTAAGGCCAAGGCCTCAGTCAGCCTCGGGGCCCTAGGCATAGGGCCCGCAAAATTCAGGACGGGGATAACCGGGGCTCGAATAATCGAGCTCCCGAAAGAGACATCCCAGTCCCAGGCAGATACGCTGGCCGCTAAGCTAGGGGCGGTCCTCGGGGACGAAGCGAAAGTGTCCCGCTCGGTAAAAAACGGCGGACATCCGGGTCGTAGGCATCGACGACTCGGTGTCCGCCGAGGAGCTTTGCCAAGCTTTGGCAGCGGCCGGTAATTGCCCGGCCCACCACATTAAGGTGGGCCGCGTTCATACGGGGGTGCGGGGAGTCGAGGCGGCCTTCGCCTCCGTTCCAGTGGAAGCGGCGAAGTGCCTGGCTGAGACCGGGCGCATCGAAGTTGGATGGAGTTCTGCCTCCATCCAACTTCTAGAGCAGAGGCCCATGCGGTGTTTCCGCTGAATGGGCATGGGCCACCCCATACAGCGGTGCCCCTCCGCTAAGGACCGCAGTGGACTATGCTTCCGCTGCGGGTCGGAGGGCCACAAGGCGGTCGACTGCGCGGCGGCCCTGAACTGTGCCGTCTGTGCGGACGCGAAGCGGCCGGCCAGTCACCGTATGGGGGGCATAAATTGTAACCCCGCGCAGGTCAGGGGCCGTTTGGCCCCGGTAAAGGTAACTGTGGCCCCAAAGACCCCGTCACCGGCACCATCGTCAGCACTGACCACCGCCGTGGTCCAGGAGGAGCAAATGGAGACCACCAATGTTTAGTGGTCCCATAAAGCTCCTCCAGGTCAATGTGAACCACTGCGCCGCGGCACAGGACCTCCTGTGTCAGACCGCGGCGGAGTGGGGTGTGGGTTTGGCGATTGTGGCGGAGCCGTATTACGTTCCGCCACAGTCGCCCAACTGGTTGGTGGCGGCGGATGGTTCCGCCGCCTTAATGCGGGTGGTGCGTAGCACAGCCCCCTCTCTCATTTTAAGAGAGAGGGGTACTGGCTACGTGGCCGCCATGTGGGGGGGGATGTTGGTCGTGTCGACTTACTTCTCCCCCAATCGCAGCCGGGCGGACTTCACGGTCTTCCTGGCTGCGTTAGAAGGGGTCGTACGAAGGACGGCCCCGGTGCCGGTGCTGATCGCGGGTGACCTCAACGCGTGGTCAACTGCGTGGGGGTCGTCGAGAACCACTCCGAGGGGTGGAGATTTGGAGTCCTCGGCTCTGTCCCTGGAGCTCCAGATCTTAAATAGGGGCTCCACCCCTACTTGCGTCCGGGTGCAAGGCACGTCCATAGTGGACGTGTCCTTCGCCACCCCCTCACTCGCCCGTCGAATCAACGACTGGCGACTTGAGGAAGATGTGGAGACCCTATCGGACCATTTATATATCCGATATGAGGTCTCCACGGCATCCCAAGGGGCCCCGAACCGCAGGGGCTCTGCGGTGAGCGCCTTTCCAAAGTGGGCGCTCACCAAGCTCCGCCCGGATGTGGCGGAGGAGGCGGCGATGGTGCGGGCGTGGGCAGAAGTTCCACCCCACCTCGTAGGGAATGCCGACGGCATGGCGGATCTCTTCGCGGACGACATGAAAGTCGTCTGCCAAGCCGCCATGCCGAGGGCGCAGGCTTGCCCCGAAAGGGGACAGGTGTACTGGTGGACGCAGGAGATTGCGGACCTGCGTACCACCAGCATGAGGGCTCGGCGCGCTTACGTGCGGTGTCGTGGGCGCGCCAGAACTACACCCGACGAGGAAGCTGAGCTGCGTCGGGTGTATGCGGCAGCCAAGAAGGCCCTGCGTAACGAAATCTGCAGGGCCAAGGAGGAGTCTAGGGAGCAATTCATGCGGCTCCGTGGGGGCGATGATCCGTGGGGGCGTCCGTACCGGATGATAAGGGGGAAGTTCAAAGCTTGCGCTCCCCCCACCTCCGCTATGGACAGGGGGCTGTTGGACCGGGTGCTGGGAACCCTGTTCCCTAATCCTGGTCCGTTTCAGCCCCCCAGAATGGACCCCCCGGACACTCCTCCAGAGGAAGTGGCTGCCGCTATCCCTCCCGTGTCGAACGTGGAATTCGACACGGTGAGGGAACGGCTCCGGCGCAAGAAGAAGGCGCCGGGACCGGACGGTGTCCCATCCAGGGTTCTGGCCCTCGCCCTGAGACACCTTGAGGAGCGGTTCCGGGCGGTGCTGGATCTGAGCATCGCCTCGGGCCGCTTCCCCAGTCGGTGGAAGGCGGGTAGGCTCTGCCTGTTAAGGAAGGAGAGCCGCCCCAACTGGGTATCGGCCGCTGGTGCTGCTCGATGAGGCTGGGAAGTTCCTAGAGAAAATCCTGGCTTCTCGGATTATCGAGCACCTAGAGGACCGGGGGCCCGACTTGGCTGCCAACCAGTTCGGCTTCCGCACCGGCCGGTCCACAGTGGACGCGGTGGCCCTCCTCAAGAGGTGGACTGAGGAGGCCACGGCTCGTGGGGAGGCTGTAGTTGCGGTGTCGCTGGACATCCGCAACGCTTTTAACAGCCTGCCCCACGAGTGCATAAAGGAGGCACTCCGCTTCCACCGGGTGCCTCCGTACCTCCGCACCCTTGTGGAGGATTACCTGGACGGTAGGACAATCCTCTATGAGGGGCCGGATGGTCGCGTCCATTCGTGTGAAATGGCGGCGGGTGTTCCCCAGGGTTCCGTACTAGGTCCTCTACTATGGAACCTGGGATACAACTGGGTCCTGCGAGGCAACCTCCTTCCACGAATGGAGGTTGTTTGCTTCGCCGACGACACACTTGTCGCGGCGAAAGCAAATACGGGGGAGGAGGCGGCCCACCTTGCGTCGACCGGCGCTTCACTCGTCGTCCGACGCATCCGCCTCCTAGGCCTGGACGTGGCTCTCGACAAAACGAGGGCCATGATGTTCCACGCCTCCCGTCGCAGGATCCCACCGGGGCTCCGTGTCCGAGTGGAGGGGGTCCGCATACCGGTCGAGGCACACTTTAAGTACCTCGGCCTGGTTTTAGATCCCCGATGGAGCTTCAAGCTCCTTACTCCACGGCTGTGTGCCGCCGCAGCTGCACTCGGACGGGTCCTCCCTAATGTGGGAGGGCCAGGATCGGCGTGCCGTCGACTGTATCATGGGGTGATACGGTCAATGGCACTCTACGGAGCCCCGGTATGGGCAGAGTGCCTCTCCCCCCGAACGGTGGCCTGCGACGTCCGCAGAGGGTCATAGCAGCCCGGGCCGTGCGAGCTTATCGCACGGTTAGCCACGGCGCGGCCTGCGTACTTGCGGGTCAAACGCCGTGGGATGTCGATGCACACGTCCAGTCGGAGGTGTATCGGCATCGGGTTGCCGTCCAAGAACGGGGGGGACGATCTGCCCCACAGGAGCTGGAGGTAGTTCGTACCCAGGCGCAGAGGGAGGCTCTGCGCCGGTGGGGTGAGGCACTCGCCTTCCCAGCTGCCGGCCACCGGACGATCGAGGCGATCCGTCCGGTATTGGAGGAGTGGGTTGGGCGCCGGCAGGGCAGCCTTTCATTCCGCATGGCGCAGGTACTGACCGGACATGGTTGCTTCGGTCACTACCTGTACCGAGTTGCACGTCGGGAGGAAACGCCGCAGTGTCATCACAGCGACGCTCCCGACGACACGGCCGAGCACACCCTGTTGGTGTGCTCGGCTTGGCGACGCCAGCGCAGCGAACTTAACGCTGCGCTGGGAGGCGGAGACCTTTCGTTGCCGAGCATGGTCGTGGCCATGCTCCGCGGCGAAGCGGAATGGGGGGCTGTCGCCTCCTTCTGCGAAGATGTCATCTCGCAGAAGGAGGCTGCGGAGAGGGAGCGGGAGGTAGATCCTCAGGCCGCTCCCCTCCGCCGCAGACGGATAGGCATGAGAAGACGGGCATTCGCTCAAGCAATGCCTGTCTGATGACCCTGCCGTGAAGCCTGCGTGCACGGTCGGCTCCCGTGCACGCCGCCGTAAGGCTTCTCCGTCTGGGGATTGTCCTGGTGTTCTCGGACAATCCCCCCTTGGCGATAAATAGCCCGACCGAGCGGTCGGGCTAGCCCGGACGCGTGAGTAGTGGTGTCGCATTGTGGACCCTACTACACGCGCCCTAAAAGGGCAGGGAGAACACCGAGGGGTTTTAGTGGGTAGGCCTGGCACTCTGCCGGGTGAGCCCCACACACGCTCGCCGTCTAGCCAACGGTGGGTACGGTGCGGTTGCGCATTTCCCCGCGAGAAAAAAAAAAAAAAAAGGGGTATCTCAAGGGTCTTTCCTCGGTCCCTTTCTCTTTTTGCTGTATGTAAAAGATATCAAAAAAATGCTTTTACACACTTAATTCTTAATGTTCACAAATTAAACGAAGGACTTGTCTCTTACTTCATTTCTAAAAAGAAAATTAATTATAATTTTGAATACAAGTACCTAATATTTTTAAAAGTATCTACAATTATAGACCTTCGCATAATGTTTGATTATGCCTAGTTCTGTATACACCTAAATAAGCATATTAATATAATTGTTAATAGGAAACACCAAGGTCGAGAGAGAATTAAAAAATAGTTATTTGTAAAATGTATTGCTGTCGCGCTGTGTGTCCGAACAACTAAACTGAGCGCGATAGGGACAACTGCAGCTGGGACCGAAAATACCTATGAAAAGTACACAAAATATAAGTTTCGTAGTCCCCTGTTTTCTCCGCGAAAAATTGACCGATTTAATTACTTTTTGCATTAAAAATTAAAACAAGGCTTTTTCTGTGTTTCTATGTTTTTGTTTACGCTCGAGGAAGAGCGAGTGGCCACACTGCATTATAGTCTGTGCAGTGAGAGCCTGTGGCGGCCGGCCGCATGTGACATGTCAGTTGAGTCGAGTCGAATACGGAATGACATTGTTAGAGGTTATGTCCGGGCCGCAATAAATTATCCAACAAATAGTATAGTATTGCGCGGCGCACCAAGTGATTGTTGGTGTGAGGTTCCGCAAAGCTTTAGTGTCGGGGAATAGTGTATCAAAGCTTTTGTGATCGTTAATGAGTTCGGGTATTGGTGGCCTAATAGGCAAGTGTACCATCCGGTTCGGTCAGATAGCAGAACTTCAGGAGCCGCGACTTCCTTCGAGCTAGCTCAGGAAGTCCACCGGCTACATACGGAGACCGAACGGATCCAAGTAAGTAGTGAAATTCTTTGATTGTAGTGGCGGCATCAGCAATCAACCTAAAAATCCTTATTCGGTGAAACGCCGACGTGGTGGAGTCTACTTTGGGCACCACCATCTTTTGGTAGCAGAGCGTGGTTTTTAGATTTGAGTGGTTGATTAGTATTGTACAATTAATATTGCAATCTTGTTGGTTGTCCAAATGGGCAATACATATTAATTGGTTTTTGATTGCTGATTTTAAATCGACTACAATCTCATTTGTGGACCGATCTCCCTAACTAGTTGTCATTGTCATTGTATATGAAAAATTGGGGTTAAATGCCTTTGTTATTCTAGTTAAGTTCTAGCATTTACCTATATTTGATTTTGGTTTGTTTTTTCATATCTTTGTTTTGCCCTTGAATATTTTGTTTGTTAAGTTGTAAACTTATACTTGAATTTAATTTGTTGAAAAAATTTTGCTGCTAAATGACTTTGCTGTTGTTGTAATACACTATTTTGCTGTGTTAAGTTTTAGCATTTACATTTGATTTTGTTTTATTTGCCTTTGAATATTATGTTTGTTAAGTTATTGACTTAATACTTGAATTTCATTTGTTTGAAAAATTCTGTTGTTAAATGCCTTTGTTGTTCTAGTTAAGTTCTAGCATTTACACTTGATTTTGGTTTGTTTATATATTTTGTTCTGCCTTTGAAGTTCCTCCCGATCTGTTTTGTTGTCTGCGGTTGTCGGTCTGTTTGTCTGTGTATTATTATAGTGTATCTTAATTTTGGTGCAAAATGGTCCCGCCAGTCAGCCTGCTTAGTGGTGCGGGTGCACAAAAGATCTTGAGATGGTTTACTAGTGCCGTCGCTTTGGTAGACCGACCAGACCGAGAACAGGCCTTGTTAATTCGGCATGAGGGAGTACCTGCTCGCTTGAAGGAATTGGAGCAGCTTTTTGTTGTTCATCAACAATATTTGCTCGACCACCCAGCCGAGGGTGCCGCTGAGTTGCGGGCAGTCGACCAATTTAATGCCGATTATGATCAATGTTTTGAACAGGCGGATGTGATCATAAACAAGGCTCAGGCTATCCTATTCGCCCGGAGGGGTGAGTCGTGCACGACCGGGGAGGTCAAGCCTACCCCGGCCGACTTGCTGGGCAGACTGCCCACTTTGGACATCCCAACCTTTGATGGGAACTTGGCTGCTTGGATGGGGTTCATTAACCTCTTTGATAGCCTGGTCCACTCGAGGGACGACCTGTTCCCTAGCCAGAAATTGGCCTATTTGCTCTCTGCCTTACGTGGAGAGGCTGGTGTACTTGTCCAGCATCTACCTGTCAATGATGACAGTTATGATATTGCAAGGGCGTTGTTGACCGCCCGGTATCAGAATGTTCGCTTGCTAGCGGACACACATGTGGCTGCCATTTTAGGGCTGCCACGAGTATCGCGGGTCTCCTCATTGAGGAAGGAGATTTTAAACCCGCTGCTAAGCGCTATTAATGCGCTCAAACGACTTGACCTACCGGTGGACCAGTGGTCCTTCATATTGCTCCACCTCATCCTCAATAAGCTTCCCATGGAGATGAAGGGGCGCTTTGAACAAAGGTATGGGGGCAATAGTGCCTCGTACCTACCCCCCTTTTCGGATCTCCTCAGATTTTTGGAGGATGAGTGTCGGATGACCGACCACTTGGATCTGGCTCCTATACCGGGACCGAGTACAGGCCGCTATGAGGCGATTCTTTGGACCCCCCTTCCCCTCCGTTGCGGGGAATGCGGGAGGATTTTCATTAAACCAACTGTCGGCTGCAACCCCCCCACAGGAGCAGGTGCTGTTACCAACAGCCTGCGTACAGGTGTGGGGCCCGAGGGGCACCTTTGTTTTAGTTCGCGCCCTTTTGGATACGGGAGCTCAGGGTTGCATTGCCTCCAGCTGGCTGGTCCGGCAGTTGAGTTTGAACACATCTCCATACCTTGAATCGGTACGAGGAATCGGAGACCTGCGGATCCCGGATCCGATCGGTCAGGTTTTGTTCTCCTTCTCCCCCCACTTCTCTTCAGCGCCCAAAATTGGCGCTACCGCGATTGTCTATGAGAAGGTTGTTGGTCAGCTTCCGCAACAGGATTGACCTTGGCTGACCCTTTCTTCCACCGAACCGGTCCGATTCACTTATTGCTCGGTGCCGATGTTCTAGGCCGCGTGTATTGTGGGAAGAGGAGAGAGTTACAGAAGGGTGGGCTGGTAGCCTTCTCTACATCGCGTGGGTTTGTAGTGATGGGATCAGTTAGGCATAACCCACCATCTCCATCGGTGGACAGTTACATAACTGTTAGCTCCACCTTATCGGATGTCCTTCAACGGTTTTAGGAGGTGGAAGAGCCACCTACCGTGAAGCGAGTGAACCCCTTGGAAGAGGAGTGTGAGTTGTTCTACCAGAACAATACAGGTCGCCTTCACTCGGGACGGCTGATCACTCGTTTGCCCTATTTGTCAGTTCGCCCCTCACTTAGCAGCTCCCGGCCGTTGGCCGAGAAGCGGCTGCTGTCCATGGAGCGACGTATGAGTAGGAATTCCGACTTCAGAGAGAAGTATGTCGACTTCATGCGAGAATATGAGCAACTGGGGCACATGTCGGTCTCGCGACTGGACTGGCGAAACGAGGAACATAATTTTCTTCCTCACCACGCGGTTTTGAAACCTTCCACCGGGAAGATACGCGTTGTTTTTGATGGGTCAGCTCCTACGTCTACCGGAGTTTTGCTGAATCAATGTCTGCATGCTGGACCGAAGTTGCACCACGAGGTGGGTGATGTATTGACCAACTTCCGTCGCCATGCCGTCGTCTTTGTGACCGATATCCGGATGATGTTTCGGCAGACTGTGATTCACCTGGACGATAGGCGATATCAGCTCATATTATGGAGGGAGGATCCCAGAGATCCCATGCTAGTATACGAGCTGAACACCAATACATACGGTTTGCGTTCGAGCCCCTTTGTGGCAATACGCTCACTTGTGGAACTCGCTGAACGTGAGCGGTTACGATACCCTCGCGCATCCTTGGTTCTCAAGGAGGATGCATTTGTGGATGATATTTGTACGGGCTCCTCTAGTGTCGAGGAAGCCTTGATTTTGCGAGATGAACTAATTGCTCTTCTCGGGGCTGGTGGTTATGAATTGAGGAAGTGGATGTCCAACTCACCTCAGCTTTTGTGTGACATGCCAGACGACCACCAGCAGGAGCCTCATATTTTTGAGAATGCCAACACTCCAGATTTACTATCTGTTTTGGGAGTGCAATACAGACCTGTCCAGGACACGTTCACCTATCGATTGGAGCTGCCAAGCCCCAAGGTCTGGACGAAACAGTTGGTTTTTTCTACAGTAGCTCGTACCTTTGACCCAAATGGCTGGATTAGTCTCGTAGTGTTTTGGATGAAGTGCTTCTTACAGGAACTTTGGTCAGCCGAAGTGTCGTGGGATGAGCCCCTCTCGGGCCGTTTGCTGCGAGATTGGGAGTCCTTCATGTCGTCTCTCCCCGACATTAACCGTGTTAGTATCCCTAGACATATACTGCCTAAGGGACGGTTTACGGCCAGCCTTCATGGCTTTTGTGACGCGTCTGAGAGTGGATACGCAGCCGTCGTATATATCCGGACGGTCTATGATAGAGGAGCTGTTAAGCTCCACTTGCTAATTGCTAAAAGTAAGGTTGCTCCACTTCGGACTCGATTAACGATTCCGAAGTTAGAATTGTCTGGAGCTACTCTTCTGGTTCGTTTGATGAACCACGTTGTTGACACCCTGGGACGTAGTGTGGACTTTGAGTCGCTCTTTGCTTGGTCTGACAGTCAGGTTGTCCTGTGTTGGATTAAGAACTCCGTCCACTCCCTGGAGGTATTTGTGGCCAATCGGGTATCCCAAATACAGGCCTCGAAGGCCCCGTTGATTTGGCGCCACGTGCCAGGTGAAATAAACCCTGCTGACTGTGCATCACGTGGCAGCGAAGCCCCTCAGCTTATTGACCACACTCTGTGGTGGGGTCCCGAATGGTTGTTACAGCCGTCTTGGCCTTCCACACCAGCTGTGGCGAAGGCACCAAATCCGGGCTTGCGTGTTCACGCTGTCGAGACTATGGCGGCTCCAAAGCGGGAATTTTTGTTAGACCGCTACAGTTCTTTGGACAAGTTGCTCGGCGTGACCGCTTGTATAAGAAGATTTATTCGAAATTGTTGACGGCCTCAGGACAAAGATTTGTGTCCGGTCCTCTCACCGCAGGAGCGCCAAGATGCTCTTTTGCATTGGGTGCGTATGACCCAGTCTAGAGCGTTTGAACCGGAACTTAAGATCTTCCGTACCGGGACGTCCAAATTAAAGGGACCCTTGTTGCGTTTGACTTCCTTTCTGGATGATAAGGGATTGTTGCATGTAGGAGGCCGATTGAGGCACGCTAACTTGCCTTATAGATCACGTCATCCCCTGTTGCTCCCCAAGGACGGACCATTGGTGCGATTGTTGATCATTGATCGCCATGTGAAGAATGCTCATGCCGGATGTAATGCATTGACCGCGCTCCTCCAACGGGAGTTTTGGATTTTGTCAGCGCGAAGTATAATCTGATCTGTTATCTTTCGATGTCTGCCCTGCTATCGTTTACGCCCCGAGACGATGCAGCCCCAAATGGGTGATTTGCCTGCTGATCGTGTGAATGAATCGATGACCTTCTTAGGAGTTGGAACTGATTTCGCGGGACCATTCACTATACAAACGTCGCGACTCCGTAATGCTAAGACTGAAAAGGCTTACTTGTGCGTGTTTGTTTGTTTGGCCACTAAAGCCGTTCATTTGGAGGTGGTGAGTGCACTCACCATGGACGCTTTTTTAGCAGCGTTAGGCAGATTTGTCTCCCGCCGGGGACTGCCTTCTCTAATTCGGTCCGATTGTGGGAGAAACTTCAAGGGCACTGATAGACATATAAGAGAAGTTTGTGAATTTTTAGATAAAAATAATATTGAGATCGGATCCACACTCTCCCGTAGGGGGGTAACATGGCGATACTCCCCGCCGTCTTGCCCTCACTGGGGAGGGATTTTTGAATCTGTTGTAAAGGCCGCCAAGACTCACCTTCGCCGCGTTATTGGGGAGACTATTCTCACGTTTGAGGAACTCGCGACGGTGTTTCATAAGATTGAGGCGGTTCTCAACTCGCGTCCGTTATGTCCTTTGTCTACCGACGCGAACGATTTGCAGGCCCTCACGCCGGGCCATTTCTTGATAGGCAGACCACTTAACGCCATGCCCGAGTATCCTTATAGAGATATCAATCCAGGACGCCTTTCGCGGTTTGAGTTGCTCCAGCAGCTTACCCAGAGCTTCTGGCGCCGCTGGCACCTTGAATACTTACACATTTTGCAACAGCGCGTTAAGTGGTCAGATAAGACAAACCCACCGAGGGTTGGAGACCTCGTGTTATCGTCTATGTTTTTGTTTACGCTCGAGGAAGAGCGAGTGGTAACACTGCATTATAGTCTGTGCAGTGAGAGCCTGTGGCGGCCGGCCGCATGTAACATGTCAGTTGAGTCGAGTCGAATACGGAATGACATTGTTAGAGGTTATGTCCGGGCCGCAATAAATTATCCAACAAATAGTATAGTATGGCGCGGCGCACCAAGTGATTGTTGGTGCGAGGTTCCGCAAAGCTTTAGTGTCGGGGAATAGTGTATAAAAGCTTTTGTGTTCGTTAATGAGTTCGGGTATTGGTGGCCTAATAGGCAAGTGTACCATCCGGTTCGGTCAGACAGCAGAACTTCAGGAGCCGCGACTTCCTTCGAGCTAGCTCAGGAAGTCCACCGGCTACATACGGAGACCGAACGGATCCAAGTAAGTAGTGAAATTCTTTGATTGTAGTGGCGGCATCAGCAATCAACCTAAAAATCCTTATTCGGTGAAACGCCGACGTGGTGGAGTCTACTTTAGGCACCACCAGTTTTGCTTTTTCCATATAATCTTTTTTAATTTGTTTGCTGGACGTTTGAATACAGCAGAAAATTTGGTTGATATTTAGGTTTTTGAAGGTTTAAAATCTCTTTTAATAAATCTATATATACATATATAAAACGTAATTCTATAGCAGCGTGCATCATTATATACATATATATATATATATATATATATATATCTTATAGCTACATAACTAAATATAAGTGCTCAATAACGGAATAGTGTAAGTTATTGAGTAGGTAAAGGACACAAACGAGTCACAGGACGAACAAGTGTGCCTTTCGCCGTTTTGACAGTTGCAACACGAACAATATTGTCCTTTGAAGGATGAACAGTTTGAATTACACCCAAAGGCCATGAAAGTGTTGGCGAATTGTCGTTTATAATAACAACCACTGTTCCAACCTGGATCGGAACAGATGGGTTATTCCATTTCTGCCGCACCTGTAGTTGATTTAAATATTCAGCTCTCCAGCGACCGAAAGAATATGTGTCTGGAGTAGATTGGAAGCGGTTGGCTCTACGAAAGGCGCAGGCAGAGCGCGAAGCGGTATATTATTAAGAAAGTGAGTCGGCGTTAAAGCCGCAGGCTCGGAAGGGTCAGCACTCAGTACGGTGAGAGGACGCGAATTCAAAAGACATTCGATTTGCGCCAGAACTGTGATTAGCTCCCTATAGCTGAGAATTTGCTGTCCTATCACTTTAAATAAATGATTTTTAACAGATTTCACCGCACTTTCCCAACAGCCACCAAAGTGGGGAGCTGCGGGAGGTATATTTTTTTTTTTTTTGATTTTGAGCTAACTCTTCTTCAAAAGGAGCGCGGTACTCTTTTGAAATGAAATTATATAAATCTCGAAGATAATTACGCGTACCTACGAAGTTGGTAGCATTGTCTGAATGTATATACTGAACCGGACCACGGCGGGAAAGAAAACGTTTTAAAGCAGAAAGAAAACTTATTGTACTGAGATCAGTGGCCACTTCTATATGTAAAGCGCGCGTAGTAAGGCAAGTAAAAATACAAACGTAAGCCTTTCGAGACTTAGTACCTCGTGTGCGTATAGGCGTGTATGATATAGGCCCCGCATAATCACAGCCTGTATGCACAAATGCGTTCTCGGTTTGCGTTACACGATGCGCGGGAAGATCCGCCGTCAACGGGAATTGCGGACGCGGCTTTGACCTAAAGCACGTGTTACACTTATTTATTCTAGTACGAATAATACGCCTGGCTGCTAATATCCAAAACTTCTGCCTCAGTATTGACATAAGAAGCTCGGGACCGGCGTGCAAGTGTTTTATGTGATAATGATCGACCAATAATTCCACAATGGAATCATGGCGCGGTAGAATAACGGGGTGTTTATGATTATATGACTCGGCTGAGTTGCATAAACGGCCACCGACGCGTAAAATGTCATCAGTTAAAAATGTTTTGAGTGTCATTAATGCGGGAGAGCAAATTTTATTTAATTTTAATAGTTTTATATCCTGCGGGAAATGCCTATTTTGTATGTCAAGGACTATCATCTATTCGGCTAGCTCCAAGTCTGTCGCGGTGACAGAAATAGAATTTCTACGCGGAAACTTCTTAATGAATCTTCCTAAGTAGGTGATGATACGGAGCAGTTTACTCCATGAAGAAGTACGACTAGCAAGAATCTGAATCACCGACGGCACTTCAGGCTCCGAGGTAACAGGATGAGCGGATACCTTTTCTTCAGGTATGTATTCTACTTTAATATCGTTTATTTTATTTATAGGCCACAGCGATGGATTCAGCGTAAGTCAAGAAGGACCCTGAAACCAGAGCGGATGATGGATAAGCTTTCCAGGCAGAAGACCACGCGACAAACAATCGGCTGGATTATCTACACCGGCTACGTGAAAGAAATTGTTAGCGGATAAATTATCTAACGTCTTAACGACAAAAGTTTGCCAGCGATGCGGTGAGGAGTTCAACCAGCATAACGTTACTTTGGAATCTGTAAAAGCATATATTCTATGTATAGAACAGCGCGGGTTATAAGTATCATAAACACGTTTTAATAACTTAGATAGTAGCTCAGCAGCGCAGAGTTCGAGGCGCGCGATTGACAACGGCTTAACTGGTGACACTTTAGATTTGGCACAGACGAGCTGAACGCGGACCTTTTGAGTAGCGTCAGTAATATGTATGTACACTACAGCTCCGTATGCACGTTCACTTGCGTCAGAAAAACCTACCAAGCGAACAGTGCAGCTCTGAAATACACCCAAGTGGCGCGGTATCTTAATATTGTTAAGTAGCGGAAGTTCTGAGCAGAATCTATTCCAAGTTTCACGGATGTTACTCGGCGGTTCGTCATCCCAATCAAGCTTCAGTAGCCATAACTCTTTTATTAATAATTTTGCGAGAAGAACTACTGGCGCAACAAATCCCATTATGTCCCATATTCTAGCCACAGTGGCTAATATTACACGCTTAGAACATTTTTCACTGGGAGCGGTAATCTTAAACTCAAAAATGTCATCACATTTTGACCATATTAAGCCTAATATCTTTTGATTCGCAGTTTTATCGAATTCTATAGGTTCATTGACCTTATGAGATGCGGGAATATAATTTAAAACACTTTCGGAACTGCTAATCCACTTAACTAAGTCAAATTGTCCCCGCTTGAAGAGCGCAATCAGTTGGTTTGACGCTGCCGCAGCTCGATCCTCTGTCGGAACACTAAATACTATGTCATCCATATATATGTATTTACTAGCTATTTCTTTTGCTAGAGGGTACAAATCTCCGTCATCTTCGACAAGTTGTTGAACGATGCGGAGGGCATGAAACGGGCTAGACTTTAGACCGAAACAAACAGTATTAAATTGATATATTATAAGCGGATCATTCGGGCTAAATCGATAAACAATTATCTGAAAACGACGATCACAAACGTTCATTTTAATCTGCAAAAACATCTGCTTACAATCGGCGGAAAGCGCGACGGCGAAAAGGCGAAAATTTAAGAGTATACTAAACAGATCGCCCTGTAAATTAGGGCCGCAGTGAAGGACATCATTAAGTGATATGCCTGAACTGGTTTTGCAGCTCGCGTCGAGAACCGTGCGGAGCTTAGTCGTAGATTTGTCTTCCCGTACTACAGCGTGGTGCGGAATTGTATAAGCGGGGTAAACAGAATCATGATCTGCGAGTGCGGGAGACAAATATCCCTTTTCCAGATATTCGCGAATAACTGCATCATAAGCAAGACGAAGTGTAGGAGAACTTTCAAGTTTTCTCTCTAAATCAAAAAAACGCCTTGTAGCGGTATGGAGTGAATCACCGAGCGAGAAAACATCTCCACGGAAAGGTAAAGATACTATGTACCTCCCGTCAGGATCTCGCTCAGTAGTTGCACGAAAATGATATTCACACTCAATATCATCTGGTAATTGAGCGGGCGGTGAAGCGGTAGGCGACTCATCTATCTCCTAGAAGCGTTTAATTAGTATATTTAATTTATGTTCAGCGTCAGCACTTACAGTGCTACAGTAAGCTACGGTTGCCTTCTCGTAGTTATTTAATAAAACGGGAACGGTTCCCATGATAACGTAACCGAGCGCGGTTTGTATAGCGGGAGGAGCGAAACTACTACTTCTTATTACGTTCGGTAGTAAGAGTTGCGAAAATAAAGATGCGCCGACCAAAACATCGATCTGCGCGGGAGCGAAGAAAGCTTCATCAGCGAGCGGCAATCCATACAAGAAAGGTAGTGCAGTGACGTCAACAGCAACCGATGGTAAATTATCCGTTATTTTATCTACAACGAGAGATGAGATGCTATATTTAAAATTTTTATTATATCTTGAGCTAAACTGAAAATTAACGAATCCTTTTGTATATTTTTCGGACCCACCGATACCTTTCACTGCAATATTATTGTGATTTATATTTAATTTTAGTCTATTACAGCAATCAGTTGTCTCAAAATTACTCTGAGATGCGGAATCAAGAAGACAACGTATATTGTGCGCGACACCGTTTGCATCATGAACAATAACTATCGCAGTAGCAAGTAAAACTGTACTATACTCGTTACATTGCGTGCTGAGTACGCGACTATCGTTATAGCGTGTCGACGACGCAGCGATGTTTGTTGTGCACAATGCGAGAGCGGCTGAATCGTGTGCAGCGTTCGTGGCAGGCGGGCACGCTGATAGCGATGACTGCTGCGAGTTTGAGCGAGACGGATACTGAGCAGACGACTGCGCGAGCGCACTAGGTGTAGCGCGTAGCAGTTGCGGTGCATTACTCGCACTTGTAGAATTTAAGTGCAACAACGTATGATGTTTACCCTCGCAAATCCAGAATTACACTTTCCTGCCCTATGTCTACCACTAAGGCAATTCACACAACCACTTCGTTCCTTAATTAATTTAAATCGATTATTTGGACTCATTTTATTAAATTCTGGGCATTTATAAAAGTTGTCGTGTACAATATCTTTACATAAACATTTAAATGGATCGGAAAGAGTGACATACGATTGCGGTTGCGGGTATTTAGCGGTAACTTTATTAATATTGGTAGATCGTTTTATGTTACTACCTGTACTTGCGTTTAAATGTGAATGACGATTTAATATGTTTGTCTGTTGTTTTACGAAATCTATTAAACTTGTTAACGTAGGGATTTTTTCATGTCGTGTATGCAGTTCAAATGAACGTACGGTATCTGCATCTAGTTTGTTTAATGAAATATGTAAGAAAATAAAATCTGTTAAATTAGGAATATTTAAGTTCTTTAATGCATTTATAGCGGTAACAAAATTATCTAAAAATTGTTCTAAATTATAAGCGGATGCAAGAGAAAAAGATTTTGCATTTAAAATTTGATTGAGATAAGTAGAAGCAAGCAAGCGCTTATCATCGTATTTATCGATGAGTGCTTTTAGTATAAGATCATAATTCTCGGCGCACGGAGTAATGCCGGCGAATGCGGACTGCGCTTTGCTTGACAGCTTGCCCAATAAATAATATAATTTGTCTACATTCGACAAAGATGAATTGTAATGTACGATTGATTTAAAACTTTCGTAAAATCTCGGCCATGTACGAATATCACCATCGAATGACATCAGCTCGATAGGCGGTAACGTAGGTCTAGACCTAGGCGGCGATGCATTTTTTTAAATATCTTTACTTGAAGTATTACAAGAGGGCTTCATACTAGATAATATAGATTTTATATGCCAATACATGTCCTCAAATGAAGTCCATGCATTATAATGGACCATTGGCGTAGCTTCCTTGACTTTCAAAAGAGATTGTAAAATCCAAGTTGAATAAAATATTTTGATTGATTGATTAATCCACCTGCGAGCCAACATTCACTTGCATATTTAATAAATTATATTCGTTTATAAATTTCTTGAATTCAATACGAAGAGTATCAATACAGATAGCGGCAGAAAGTAACTGATCTTCATCGCTAGCAGTTTTTAAGTTAATAGAAAGGTCATAAATTTTTTGTAAGCGAGAAAATATCGAATTACGTTTAGCTAAAATAATGCTCAAAAGCATGCCCTTGTCGTCGGCAATTTCATGATCATCCTTCTCAATATCTACAACCTTTTTTGGCATGTTGATTAAGATTGCAATTTAAAGAAAAGAAACAAATGTAAATAATAATATCACCACGACTAGGCACAACTCGTTTGACTGCAGTGAGAAAAGGAATAATTTATAACAGTTAGGGGTAGTTTGATAACAATGATGCACGATGTGTATAGAACTATTAGCGGTAAGTATTTCAATTATGAAATTTAAAACAATAAGGTGCGTTTATATTAAATAACGTGGCAGATAGGTATATAGTATTTAGTTACTAATATATGCGGTTTAAAGCGGAAGAATTATAAATATTATAGTAAACCATATACCTACACCAGGCGGAGTGTAATGAAAGTAATACCTACTACGATATGTGGTAATACTTATAAGGAATTTTATATGCGGATATTTATGAATAAATATGTTATGTAGTATATAACAAACACAAGAGATTATATATGTATATATAGATATTTAATAGTATATAAGATATTTAACGTGAAGACAGTATTATGTGCGGGGTAAATGCACCTAATGAATTAATATTTTATGTAGGTGCATAGGTAAATAAATCCGGCTCGAAGGACCAATAAATGGCGACGCGGAAATGAGATTATAAAATTAAGTGGACTGTATTTTTTAAGACAAAGACAAATAAAACTGCAATCACCAAAACTTTAAGGAAAAGAGTAAAGGAGCACGCTCTTACTTGTGATCTGTAATTTTCTTTCTTCTCTTCCTTCTTTCAGCAGCGAACAGGATTTGCGTCTTTTTCACGTCACAAATAAGTTTTGTGATATATTTATTATGATAATTAAATTCGCGGACACTCTTGTGCGCGGGACTAATGCGGCGCGGATTAATTCACTTAGGTATTACAACTGTTAAGTAATTAGCGGGTATATCGTTCGTGATCTAGTTGCGAACTATAACTGCGTGTTCTTCGTCTTCTACTTGAAGGCGCTGAGACGTGCGGGAGGGGGAACGATTGGTAGGTCCAATAGGAATCAGACAATTAGCGGTTGCAGTTAAAACTAACACACAAAAAAAACAATAGATGGCGCGTACATTCCCCCGCCCATAAAGGGTTACCTTTATAAAATAAACTATATTATATTAATTTATATTATAATAAATTATTCTTATTCTTATAACTATTTGTTTAAACAAATATTATTTTTGGTAATGACATAAGTAGTAAGAAGAGAACTGACACATCTAATCTTGTAATGGAAGTTAAGCTCAAACTTCTGCTGTGAGGAAGAAATTATGAGCGTCGGTGGCGCAGTGGACTCGGCACTTGCCTTTCAATCGGGGGGTCGGGGTTCGAGACCCGCCATGTACCAATGTGTTTTTCGTTTCGAATTTCATATGTACATTTGTCTGACGCTCCTACGGTGAAGGAAAACATCGTGAGGCAACCTGCATACATCTGCGAAGAAATTCAATGATGTATGTGAAGTCGACCAATCCGCACTGGGCCAGCGTGGTTGACTTAGGCCTAATCACCCTAACTTAGGGTAGGCTCGAGCCCCTCGGTGGGGACGTATATGGGCTGTGATGATGATGATGACATGACAATTTTCAAACTAAGTAAATACGAGTACCCCACCCCTCGGTGGGGACGTATATGAGCTGTGATGATGATGATGATGAAATACGAGTAGGTACTTAAAAGTACTCTTTTAAGTACTTTTAAGTTATTACACACAAGTACATCTCGCGACGAGCTTTTATATCATATAAATTGTGTCAAATGTGAATTAACGTTATAAGTAAAAGTTTTAGTGTAAAAGTTTATTTTTTCTTTTTAGCGCATTTAAATAAAAGCTTGTTTTTAAAAAGGTTTTCTTACATTTAATTTTAAGAATTGCATAAGAGAAATCTTATTTTGTGCTAGTTGACCCCACACATATTGTTGAGGTATTGCGTATGGGGTTTAATGTGTTTTTTTGTGTAACATGTTATGCATCTTTAGTATATAATAAATATAAGTTACATACCTACCTTTTATAATAAAATAATTAACTTGATTAGGACACAAGATTTTGGAATACGGTTTAGTTTTAAGCCTTTAAAATTGTTTTTTTTTGTTACGAATGTATTCTGTTTTGTGTCTTTTATAATAAATAAATAAATTTAAACAGGGGACCATGGAAAAACGGCCCGTGCGATTTCCTCATATCAAAGCATTTAAATTGTGTCGCTTTATCAGTAGGTCGACCGACTAGACTATTTCCGATGCTCTTCTACTTATATCCTCTCGTTTATTATTATAAATACCTGTGCATTTCGTTTTATTCCCAGGGGTGTCGTCCGATAGAGAACAATTAAATTTTTGTTCCCAGAACTCCTGAAACGAAAGAATAATATTTAATCGTCGACATTCGAAAATTTAGTCGCGCGCCGAATTCGAAACGTTCGACCGAGACGTACCCCGAACCAGGGGTTCCTGCGGTTGGTGTGCGGCTTGAGCGCGTGGTAGTAGGCGTCGAAGCTTCGCAGGTAGGGCGAGCGGATGCGCACGGTGAGCGAGTGGCGCGCGGCGCGCTCGAGGCCGGCCACCACGTCGCGGCGGTCCGCCCAGCCGTCGCTGGCGACCAGCCTCAGCCGCAGCCGCAGCCGCGGCGGCGACGCGGACAGCGCGGCCAGCACGGCGCGCGCGGTCCTCCCCTCGCACCAGCACACGGCCACGGCGGGGTCGGCGGGGTCGGTCGCCAGCCGCCGCAGCGCCGCGGCCACGGCGGCCGGCGAGGGCGCCGCGCGCAGCGCCTCCTCGCGCGCCACGCACACGCCGCCGCGCGCCGCCTCCGACCGGAACGCCGCCATGCCGCTCTGCCCGTAGCTCTCTGTCCGCGCGGATTGAACACCGATCAGCACAATTCAGAATCGAAGGAGCGAGTGGCGGCCGTGACGCGCGCTCGTTGCGCGCGCGCGGCCCGTACCGTCGGTGTGCAGCGCGTGCACGTAGGTCCAGTTGTGCGCTCGCAGCAGCGCCACCATGAGGCGCGCCTGGTGCAGGTCCGACGGCACCACGCGGAAGAATGTCGAGAACCGCGCGCGGTCGGACAGCTCCCGCGAGGTGGCCGAGTATGACACCTGCATCGTCGGCCACAATTCGGTATATTACATTTACGGCAGTTGGAATAGTGCATGCGCGACACGTTTAGCGGGTGCATTGTTTACTTTAGAGCATACTTGTCTGTCTGCGTTGCGTTGTCATGTCAGGTGCGCTCATTAAGATTATCAGTAAACAATTATAATATCTAATAAACAATATCAAATTTATCTTATCTTATTAATATAAACATTCACACTAAGTCCAGGCACTCTTAACAATGGTCCTTCGAGCCGGATTGGAACCAGCGATCTATGGATTTATTATGACACTAAGTGCACCCTAAACGATCGTCTTTGAACTAGATTCGCGTCTCAAGTGGCAAATAGTTTACACATTATCCACTGGCCTGCGGGATGGAGAAGAGTTGCAGCAAATTCTGCACCTGTGCGGCGGCGGAGCTGGCGCCGGGGCCCAGCACGGCCAGCAGAGGCGCCGCCCGCGCTCGCGTCTGCGCCTAAAAATCGTCTCTCTTAAGATATTATCAGCGCGAAACATACGAAATCATAGTCGAATCATAGTCGCGGTTCATCTGTTTTGCGAGGCGCGTGTTATATCATAGAATTTTATAAAGGGTAAATAGTTCTAAAAAAATATTATGGTAGTGTTATTACATTAGATATGTTTTAGTTATTTCATATGCTTTTTGTAAATCGAAATATGATCAACAAATTGTATCAAATCTGTAACAAATACATATAGAAAAGTTTACTCTTACTAGGGAAACAATATCAAATGTATATACAATTATAATGTGTATAATTCAATACCTATGTTCTGAATAATAATTTAAGATATTTTTAAGTTTTGTTTAGCCCTTATCCACACTTTAAATTTATACCATTTAATACCACATGGAGTTATTTAATCTTATAATAAAATACATATATAACTCACTTAATCAATTAATATTCGCGATGTTCTAGATATCAAGAATTGGTAAACCTTTGCGTATTTAGATTTGTTTAATTGTTTTATTTCGTTCGTTTATGTAACCATGCGGTGAGACCGCATGGTTACATTTTCTTATCATAAAACATTACTCTAAATTATGTATTGTATTTTTTAAATTATGTGTAAACTTTTTAAAGAAAATTGGAAAATAAATTAAAGTATAATTCTCATTTGTAGTAAAGATACAAGCCTATTTCCGGTAATATATACAGCGCAGAGTTGTTCCCGCTATCTTGGTTTGCTATAAAAGGCCTCGATTTTGCCATGCCGGCACTTTTCATAGTTCGACGGTCGTCTGAGTAACATCGGATTTCAAGACTTAGGGAACAAGTCTGTCCTGCTGCAAGTTTAATTGGTGAGACTGCTGCTTTAAAAGTTAAGTACCTCTTTCCCTCAAATATACTGTTATTCTGTATCTTTTTCAAACTATGATTATTGTTTATTTATGTTAAAGTGTTTTGATGTAACTTTAGTTTGAAAAGAACAACTCTTAATCGTTATGTTTAATTATTAATAATTTGCTATTTTGTCTCTTAATGACATGTAATTTGTACACCATTGTAACTTTTATCTGAAAAGAGCAACCCCCCAGTTTCTCGCTCGCTCTTCTCGGGGAAGTCAGCATACCGAGCGAGTGGTAGTCATTTTTAAATAATAAATAATTCAATTTATATTGTCGTTTGTACTTACATTTCCTATTTAACTTAATTTGATATTGAAAGGTCTTTTATCACCTTTTAGGCTTCTAATTCTAACACGCGCGTGTTTACCTCTACCACTGACCAGCTATACTGTATACCAGGGACCATCAAGATCGGGCCGCTCGTAAAAAAATTACTGACTTTTGATAACAGCCGAGGAACCACTATTTGCGAACTGCTCGTTACCACAATCTGGAGAAATTATGTTTAAGTGCGGAAGATGTGATTCGAATCTGACGGAGGGAGCACTATGCTGTGGATGTCAGAAGCATTTTGATTTTGCTTGTGCCGGTATCTCCGTATCCAACTATCGGAAATTAGGCAAGAACAAGTCGTCATGGCGTTGCCCTGAATGCAAGAACGATTTCCCGTCCCCACGCTCAACAAATACATCACCCGCAAATTCAAACAAAGATCCAGTACAGGAAGAACTTCAAAAAATATCGACAAGACTATTAGTGCTCGGTACACTATCTGACAATATTAAATTCATTAAGTCGGAAATACTGCACTTGAAAAGCTCTCTCGAATTGGCCCACGACTCGAAAGGATTTGCCAATAAAATAAATAAGTTGGAAGTGAACGTTAAAAAAATTGATTCGCAAGTTGCTGAGCTGCCTACTTTGCGCGCAGATTTCGACAGGATACAGATAGGATACAATAATGTCGAGATTAAAGGTATTCCGTGGAAGCAAGGTGAGAATCTGTATAACATAGCTGAAAACATTGGCAGAGTCTTAGAATACCCGATACGAAAATGCGACATTAACTTCATCACAAGGATCCCAACTCGCCAAAAGGATTCTGAGAAGTCTATCGTCATATCGTTTTTATACAAATACCAGAAAGAAGATCTGATGGTAGCTGCACGTAATCGCAAGGACCTAAATGTTACCCAGCTTTGGTTACGACGGAATCGGCAGAGTCTTTATAATGATCACCTTACGGCGTTTTATAAAAACCTTTACCCAACACATGTTGGACATTTGAGGCGCAAACCCATCACCTGACTGGTGATAATTTACAGGGTGATTCGCAAATTTATTTTATTGATACAATCGATCAATGTAACTGTTTATTAGACCTCATTTTTTCGAACAGAGATACAATCGTTAATGCTTGTAGTGCTTCTCTAGTCCCGGAAGACCACCACCATCCATCCTTAACAATCCAATTACCGCTTATTATTGATCGGCAAAAATTACCCAGTAATGCTAGACGTAAGTATTTTTACAAAGATGGTAACTATTCCGCGATTCGTGAAAAGTTAGACGAGATTCAGTGGGACAAAATGTTTGAATTTAAAAATATAAATCAGAGCTTAAAATTATTTTATGAAGTTTTCAATCACTTGAAGGATGAGTACATACCTAACAAATATGTAGGACAGCAATCATATCCGCCGTGGTATAGTTTTGAATTGAAAAAAGTACTTAAGGAGAAACGGAAGTATCACCGCAAGTACAAGATTTATGGCAGGCAAACTTACTATGAATGCTTTTCCTACCACAGGAAAAAAGCTAAAGATATTGAGGAGACTTGTTACAAAGATTACATAACAAAAGTAGAAAATTCTATTACTGACAATCTTAAGACTATTTTGGAGCTATGTGAATTCATCTAAAAATACCAAAGGGTCGTACCCTACTACCATATACTACGGGGATACCGAGACCAGTACTGGTGTGTTTGTGATCTTTTTGCTACATATTTTCAAACGACATTCCAACAGTCATCTGTTATACATTCTAATGACAGTCTTGCCTCCAGTTGTATGACGTTTATAGATAGGATACACGTTGACACTGAACAGGTTTTAAATTTAATTAAAAGTTTAGATGTTAATATAGGAGCAGGTCTAGATCATGCCCATCCTCTCTTTGTAGCGAACTGTTCCTCAAGTCTTGCTGAGCCCCTGTGCCTCCTTTTCAATAAGTCGCTTCATGAAGGAGTAATGCCAGATATATGGAAAAGCGCATTCATTACCCCTGTGCATAAAAAAGGCAATAAAAGTAACGTATGCAACTATAGACCTATCTCGAAATTATGCATGTTTTCCAAAATGCTCGAACGAATAGTGCATACGCAACTTTATGCATCTATTCATTCATTAATAGCAGCTAATCAGCATGGGTTTGTAAAGAAGCGCTCGACCACCTCCAATCTTATACTATTCAACGAATTTTTAACAACAAAAATGGACGCTGGGTCGCTGGAGTGCAGGTACATACCATCTTTACTGACTACAGTAAGTGTTTTGACCGTATAGATCACTTCCTCCTATTAAAAAAAACTTTATCTAACAGGAGTACACGGTGATCTTTATCGCTGGTTTACCTCATATATACGAAATAGATCTCAATCTATTCCGTATATATGAGCACTATTAATGGATATACATCTGAGTGGAATGTGGTTCCTTCGGGAGTTCCACAGGGTTCTATTTTGGGACCTCTTCTATTCATTATATTTAAGAATTGAACGAACTTACCTGGTGAAGTTCGATTCCAATTATACGAGCATCACGTAGAAGATGATTACCATAGTTTACATGCAGCAGTACGTAGTATGGTGCCGTTCTTATCACACTGTTTAAAGATATAAATACAAAAAAAAAAGTTTTGTCTACCTCACTCTCGACACACCTCGGTCGCTTGGTCGGCCTGTGAACGCTGTAGCGACTACATAAGTGCACGTATGTAGATAAAGCACACCTTTAGATAAATTAAGATGATAAGTTAAGGCAGCAATCTGCACGCGCCATATTAGTATAATATATAAGCGCTAGTTTTACTTAAATAAATCAGACTATAACAACACCTGAGTCTCATTATATCCGTTGCCAAATACATTGGCAAAGTGGTGACCCACGACTACGCTACGACGCTCGCTCCACAGTAGACCTCGCAACAAGAAAATAAACAACATGAACCAACCAACTTGCAAATCGAGCTGCGGCCGACAAGAAACACTGGAAGTAGCGGCTGGCACCACAATTTTATCCCGCATTCCGGAATTTTGGAGGGATCAACCTAGATTATGGTTTACACAACTGGAAGCCATATTAGCACCACAAAAACAAGGCGACGATTATAAGTATTTTGCGGTTATAGCGAAGCTATCTAAGGAAGAAATACTACAGGTTAGTGACCTTATTAGCTCCCCACCATCCACAGAAAAGTATAAGGCCATCAGGGAACGCTTGATAAATTGCTATGAGGAATCAGAACAGCGTCAATTTCAAAAATTATTGTCTGAAATGAACCTCGGCGATCAAAAGCCATCTCAACTTCTACGCAAGATGCAAGTTCTCGGAAAAGGAAAAATTGGTGACGAAACTATCAAACTTCTATGGTTGAGACTTTTACCACCATCAGTTACCACAGTCCTAGCTGTCACAGAAGACATAGATATCGACAAGATGTGCCAGATCGCCGACAAAATTATAACAAATTCAAAACTTACCGAGGTATCAGTTGTAAACGAAAATATAAACAAAACCGACGAAGGCGCAATGACATGCGTATTAGCACAGTTAGCAAAAATTCAATTGGAACTAAGTGCAATTCAGCGCGATCGCAGAGACTATCAACGCAGCACTCAGAGTTATTATAATCGTCAGCATTTCCCATCGAGGTCAAATTCAAGAGCAAGCAGTCGGGAAAGAAAATACTATTGTTTCTATCACGATAAATTCGGAAACTATGCAAGAAAATGTATCAAACCATGTGATTTTAAACAAAAATTTAAATCAAGGGACCAGGGAAACTAATTAAAGCACAGACTACGGCGGGTCTCTGTGCTATTCACCCGTCCAACCGCCTCACTCTTACCGACCGAAAAAGTGGTATGAGATTTTTGTTTGACACGGACGCAAATGTTTCAGTCATTGGCAAACCACAGAGACATTCTTTTATACAAAATGAACAATACACGCTCTATGCCGCTAATGGCACAAAAATCAAGACTTATGGTGAAAAAACACTTACCTTAAACTTGGGACTACGGAGACGTTTTTCATGGAATTTCATTATTGCCGATGTGACGCAACCAATTATTGGAGCAGATTTTTTAGAGCATTATAAGCTATTAGTCGACATAGCGGGTCGGAAACTTATTGACAGGATAACTGAGCTGACAACGCCTGCAACCCTGATCGACGCAGCAAACAATTCGTACTATTGACGTCAGTATGAACCCACGCATTACTCAACTCTTAAAAAAATATGAGGATATTACGAAACTTTCCTCCCTGCGCACTCCTCCAAAACACAAGATTGAGCATCATATTATTACTAAAGGACCGCCGGTATCAGCACGTGCAAGACCATTGCCTCCGGATAAATATCATATTGCTAAAAGAGAATTTCAAAATATGATGGAACTGGGCATTTGTCGCCCATCAGATAGCCCGTGGGCTAGCCCTTTATACATGGTTAAGAAAAAGAATGGTGAATGGAGACCATGTGGAGACTATCGGATGCTCAACAACGCGACTGTACCCGATAAATATCCTCTTCCACGATTAACCGATCTTGCGTCGCGTGCGCTCTGCGATTCAGACGTGAAAGTAACATAAAATTGAATACGAGTGTATTGTGCGATTAAAAATGGTCCAATGCAAAAAATGTTAACAGTTCTTATCAATTGCAAAAGAGGAATACATGAAGTGCAAAGGACCTTGTGAAGGTGTATTCCACAAAAAGTGTGTCCATAATGTAAAGAAATTTCAGCGACATGAAATGTGTGATGTGTGTTTAAGAGAAGAAAATAGTCCTAAAGTTACTACGCCGAAAATCAACATCGATGTGCAAAATGCGTCCGTCGAAACAGTTTTGTCAGAAGTGAATGAAAAATTAGAAATCATATATATGACGCAGAAAAAAATCGAAGAACTTGCTGAAACTGTTGATTTTTATGCCGAACAATACCAAAAAATGAAAGAATTTAAAGACAATGCAGAGAAAAAAATATCGTCACTTGAAAATATGAACAAACACTTGCAAAATGTCAACGAAGCGTTGGAGGAGCGTATCGTGCAATTGGAGCAAAAAGAGGTAGAAAAAGATATAGAAATAGTTGGCGTAGAAGAAAAGCCAGATGAGAACTTGAGCATTATTATTCAAAACATTTGTAAAAAAGTAAACATCAACAAAGACAATATTGATCACATTAAGAGGGTAGGACGAGAAAAGAAAGAAGAGAATAAAGCGAGACCAATTGTAATGAATTTGCGTTCCAAGCTTGCACATGACGAGTGGGTAAAACAACGAAAAATGGTTCTAACAAACAGCGATATTTTTGAAAACAATAACTCTCAAAGAATTTATATTAACGAATGCCTTTCCAAACACATGCGTCAGATATTTTGGAATGCGAAAAAAATGCTTAAAGACAAATATAAATACATTTGGATACAAAATTCAAGAATACTGATTAAAAAAGATGACACTTCAAAAATTCGTAGTATCCGATCAGAATCGGACATCAATAAACTATGCTTCCATTGTTCGGTAGCAAGCAGCACGAACATCTAAGATCGTGCGCGTACACACGGGATGCTAAATTATTATATTAACATTCGATAACATTAACTATAATATAGAAAATGATATCATCTACGAAAAGTTCACGGATAGTGACAAATGGTGTGCATATTTATCAAAATATAACTCAGATTTACGAATTGTACATCTTAATATTAGATCTTTACGCAAAAATTTTAATGAATTATTATTAATGCTACAAAAATGCAATTATAATTTGGAGATAATAATTTTAAGCGAAATAAATGTTAAACAAAACGAATTGCCATTGTATCAGGTGAAAGGTTATAATATGACAGCATACACAAGGGAGGAGCGAAAAGGAGGAGGAATATTATTATACTATAAGAGTAACTTAGACGTTAACACTACATTTCCTGAAAGTACAATGATGGAATTACTATATTGCCAAGTGAAAACCAGAAACATGAATACTCATATTATGGCGTGTTATAGACCCCCTCATACAAACAAATTTGCATACACAGCATTGATCACGTATGGGTGCGCAGCCGTCGACGTGTGGCGGCGCACATGCTTACTTGCAATCTGTCGGACCATTATATGGTAGGAGTGAATGTATCCTTTAATAATTTGAATATCAATATTGGCCAACAGAGTAATGAAGTATGTATTTTAAATAATAAAATAATCAGAGAGGAGTTAGAAATAATAAATTGGAATGAACTTATAAAATTAACCTGTCCACAAGAAATGTATTTAAAATTAGCTTGCATGTTTGGGTCCATTTATGAAAATGCAAAAACTGTCGTAACTATAAAAAAGAAAAGAATGTCAAAGCCATGGATCGATAAAAAATGAAAAATTATGATAGATCATAGGGATGACCTATTTAGGAAATGGAAAAGTAGTCCAAATAAAAACTTTAAGCTGAACTATACACGCCATAGAAATGTAACAAATACACTTATACTTAAGGCCAGAAACTAATTTAGGCAAAAGGAACTAAAAGAATGTGAGGGAGACTTCAAAAAGATTTGGGCCACTATTAACAGCTGGTTAGGAAACGAAAAGAATAATTTAAACGATGTTGTTATGAAATACCTAGGTAAAACTGGGACAATCCCTGATATTTGTACTAATTTTAGTAAGACGTTCACGGAAGAAATTGAAAAAATTAAACATAATTGTAATATAAAATTTTTAAAAAGAGACACATATAATATGTTACACCTACAAATATATCATTTAATTTCCTAAAGGTATCAGCAAATGAAATTAAACAAATCATAAAAAAATTGAGTACAAAGAAATCACCAGGCATAGATAAAATCAGAGTACAAGATCTTAAATATATAAACGACAAAATCAGTCCTATTTTAGCAAAATTCATAAATATGTGTTTATCTAAAGGAATATACCCAGAATCATTAAAAAAATCGATAATTCGTCCTATTTTTAAGCAAGGCAACCACATGAATTATTCTAATTATAGGCCAATAGCCATTCTATCAGTGATAAACAAAATAGTAGAAAAAGTAATAGTCACTAAATTAAACGACTTTTTGGAAAATAACAATGTAATCTCTAGCGTACAACATGGCTTTAGGAGATCCTATAGTACAGGAACAGCTCTGGCAAAACTTATAGACGAGGTTAATAATAACTTGGAAGATAGAAAGTACGTAGTTATTCTATTTATAGACTTCAAAAAAGCCTTTGACACATTGGACCATGAACAGCTTTTGCAGTCTATGCAGGAGTGTGGCGTCCGTGGTCCAGTGAATAAATGGTTTCAATGTTATTTGAAAAACAGAACTCTAAGTACTATGATTAAAAGGACTCTGGGTTCTGAAGCTGCAATAAAAACAGGAGTTCCAACTGGCTCTGTTTTTGGCCCTGTCGGGTACACAATGCACGTTAACAGTATGCCTAACGTAATAAAAAAATGTAAAGCATATATGTATGCAGACGATACTTGCATTGTGTACGCGGATAGGGACATAGATAGTATAAAAGATGCAATTCAAGAAGATTTTGAAAACGTAATCAAATGGTCTCACGATAATGGCATAATTTTAAATATAGAAAAGACTAAATGTATGTTATTACACTCTCCATACAAAAAGCCTCCTTATGATTGCATAAATATAATTGGCCATACATACGAATGTCTCCACAATGATAAATCTATATGTGTAAATTGTAAGAGCGTACAGTTCGTTAATAAATATAAATATCTAGGTTTAACTATGGATAGCAATATGAATTGGAAATTACATGTTGAAGTTGTATGTGCTAAATTGAGATCTATTTTAGTGAAAATGAAGCACCTTAAATATATTATTAATAGAAAAACTATGCGACTCCTGTATTTTGCTCTGGCTGACGCTGTTATTAGCTATGGCTTGACAACATATGGCCTTACCTTTAAAACGTATTTAGATAAAGTGTTAAAATTACAGATTCAATTTCTGAAATTACTAGTAAGTAAAACAACAAAACAAAAATGCAAGCAAAATTATAATTTACTCTTTAAGCAATGTAACATTCTACCTGTACATGAAAAACTAAAATATTTAATAGCTTTAGAACATTACAAAAGAACTGATTTTAAGATTAGTAAAAAATGCAGTAAAAACTTAAGACAGACTAGCTACCAACGATATAAGGAACCGATTGCAGTAAATTATTATGGAGAAAGAACCCGTAAATATCTTATACCCAGAATTTTTAATAAAATTGTAAGTGAAAATGATTGTAGCAGTAAAACTATATTTAAGAATAAAGTAAAGGCATGTCTCCTAAATGCATACCATGAAAAAGTGTTAGTATAACCTTTATACATTACGATATGGGTACGGTGTGTTAGTTATAACTCACAAGGCGTAATAGAGCCGAGTGTGTGTAACCGATGTACGCACGTATGTCGTTCGACGTTTTTCAACACACTTGTGAGGAAAAATACCTAATAGACTATTTTTTTATTTTTTTCTGATTAAATAACACAAATCATTGTTAATTTGTAGACAAACTAAATAATGGTATAAAAGAAATCATTCGAAAAATCAAGTAGTTTCGTTGATGTCTTTTATATTACCTTTAGCTTTTAAAAGATATGCTACATTACTGGCGCGGCCGGCAAGTGCATCATTGTCTGACTCTATGATGCGTGCCTCGGCTATAATACCACGTGTTTTATAAGCTGCTGTAATTAGATCCACTTTACGAGCAAGTGTGTTGAAAAAATAAATTAACCAATTTTTTTTTTCGTTTTACATCTAAGTATATAATATATGTTACCACAACAACAAAATATTGTTAAGCTCGTATACATTACTTTTAAAATGAGTGCATTGATTTCGCCAACAAACTGGTAAGCAGTTTGGCGATACATAAAATGTTAAAATTGTAAGTAATTTTTTGAATAAATAAAAAAAAAAACATATATTAAAAAAAAAATATACTCAGCAAAATTGATATCCGGAAGGCCTATCATTGTATTCCAGTCAAGGATGTGGAAAAAACTGCTATTATTACTCCTTTTGGACTTTTTGAATATTTAAGAATGCCCTTTGGTCTACGCAATGCAGCGCAAACGTTCCAACGATTCATGGACTCTCTATTCAGAGACTTAGACTTCGTTTTCGTGTTTGTCGACGATTGCCTGATTGCTTCGGAAAACGAGATTTTGCATTATCAGCACTTGGATACAGTTTTCAAACGCTTACAGGAGAATGGAATAACTATTAACCTCGAAAAATGCGACTTTCTCAAAAGCGAAATAGATTTCTTGGGTTATCATATAACGAGCCAAGGAATACGCCCGACTGAGGAAAATTACAAAGCAATTATATGTTATTACTCTATGTTTTACAATAGACACACCCTGGCCGTTTTATGACAATTCATATTTACATTCAAATATTTTTATATAGAATGTTTATACTTCTGTCACCACTTGTCTGATGTAAACGATACAAAATATAGTACTGCGTTTACCAAAAACTCTTTTATTATAAGTTTATAGAATTTCCTAAACCAAAGACAATTAAAAAATTAAGGAGATTCTTAGGCATGATTAATTTTTATAGAAATAACCTGCCGCACGCCGCCAACTATCAAATTATTTTAAACGATTATCTGCGCGACTCGAAAAAGAACGATAACTCTCCTATTCCTTGGTCAACAGAGGCTGAAAAAGCTTTCGATAAATGCAAGGAAAGCATAATTAATGCAGTATTAACAGTGCATCCCTCACGCACCGCCCCGCTAGCACTTATGACAGATGCCAGTTCTACCTGTGTTGGCGCGATTCTACAACAAAAATCCGGACCTAACTGGGAACCATTAGGGTTTTTCTCAAAAAAATTAAGTGAAACTCAACAAAAATACTCAACATTCGATAGAGAATTGCTTGGAGTATATATGGCAGTCAAGCATTTTCAAAGGTTAATTGAAGGAAGAGAATTCACAATTTTTACAGATCATCGACCTTTGATTTACGCATTTTCCCAAAAACCATCATCAAACGATACGCCACGGCGAATACGTCAATTGGATTTTATTTCACAATATTGCACTAATATTCAACATATAAGTGGACGTGATAATATTGCTGCAGATAGACTATCACGTATTGAACAAATTGATATGCCATCACCGATTAACTATGCTGATTTAGCAAGATGCCAATCTAATGACCAAGAATTGAGACGACTCCGTGACAATAAAAGTTTAAAATTTAAAAACATAATGCTTCCGGGTTCTACAAAAAGCATCAGCTGCGACACGTCAACTGGGAAGAATCGTCCTTATTTGCCAGAGAAATTTCGAAGACAAGTTTTTGACGTCATTCATGGACTGAGTCACCCTGGGAAGAAAACTACCAGAAAAATGATAACTCAAAGATATTTATGGTCTTGTATGAACAAAGATATTAATAACTGGTGTAAAACATGCATAGCTTGCCAAAAATCAAAAGTGCAACGCCACACAATATCACCTGTCGGCAATTTCATGCCATCGCAACGTTTTGAACATTTACACATCGATATAGAAAGCGATATTTAATTACGATCATAGATCGTTGTACTTCATGGCCAGAAGTATATCCTGTGGAAGATATCACTGCCGAAACGGTAGCTAGCACACTATATGAAGGATAGATATCACGATTCGGATGCCCGTTACGCATTACTACGGATCAAGGTCGACAATTCGAATCAAGAATTTTTGAATCACTTTCACAATTTTTAGGAATACACAAAATTAGAACAACGCCCTATCATCCACAATCAAATGGAATGATAGAGCGATTTCACAGAACCTTAAAAGCAGCTCTAATGACAAGGGAATCTAACGCTAATTGGATGAAAGAAATTCCTTCAGTTCTACTTGGTTTGCGAAGTTGTTTGCGCGAGGACACGGGATTTAGCGCAGCAGAAATGACATATGGCGCATCTATACGTCTCCCTGGAGAATTTTTCGAACCATCACATACGAGGAATTTGTTAAGAAGATTCAAAAGGAAATCACTCAGATGACATCAATACTAAAACGCCAGAAGCACAACAAAGCAGTTTTCTTACACCCCGAACTCAAGGAATGCTCACACGTATTTGTGCGAAAACGCCATTAATTTTAGAGTCCATTGAAATCAAATTTTTCAAGTAAGGGTACTCAGAGAACGTATTGAAACTGGGTTGGGTGGGAGTATGGTAATCATCTTCTACGTGATGCTCGTATAATTGGAATCGAACTTCACAAGGTAAGTTCGTTCAATTCTTAATTATACTTTGCATCCCTCCGAAGATGATTACCATAGTTTACATGCAGATGTTTAGAGCTTTATAAAAAATTTGATTTGATCCATCACTTATATATATAACATTGTGTTTTTAAAACAATTACATACATACTTTAATTAATATGATAACAATAAACATGATAGTAGTCAACATGAATTACATGTATTTATGCTTATAATATAGAGTTCGCAAAAACGTCATATTCTCAATTATTATATTTTAGGAAACATTAGAAGTGTCACTCCAGTGCAGCATAACGAACCATTTGTAGTTTGACTCCTGCAGGTCTATTACCGATCTCATGGTTTTCAAATGATATCATTATAAAATACTAGTGCAAATCGAAAAATAAGATTTTCGATCAGATTTTTGATCATTCGTTCATTATATCGTTATAACATCATTTAAATTATGCCATAGTGAACATATCATTGGAGATCGGTAGTACCAAATGAAGCATTTCATGACTTTCTTATCTCAAAATTTATACCATGTCATACAATGAAAGAACCATAATAGGCCTGCTGAAATGTGCGCACGACCAAGTTGTCGCATGCCGTGTGCTGAGCGAAGACAAATTTCTTCGGCGCGCAGAATAAATTTGTGTCCGCTCCGTTTTTCTAGATGGTAGTTTTCACGCAATATGCAAGCGTTTGGAATCCTTCCTTAATGTGTGGTTTTTAAACTGATAACAAATTTTCAGAAGACACATTTTTACAAAAATTCGAAATTTTATTAAAATTTATATAATAGGTATATACGCTTATAAAGCTTATGCCGGACATAGGGTAGTCTAGTATTTGGTAGGTTTCCAGGTCTAGTGTTTTATTCAGTCAACTATTTTTATAAATATACATTCATTGTCAATTATTATATTAAACATAGTTTGCATTCGGTCATCCGAAGCTATAGCGAATAATGGCATTTAAAAGATAAATCACGCAAGCTTATATTTTCATAGGGGTGAAAAATACTTAATTTTTTGTCAATTTTAACCAATTAAGAACAAAAATAGAGCTCCACGTAATATTATATTTTGCTATGGGAGGTTTTAGCTTATTAGCTCCTTTTAAAAGAAACTGATAACTATATAAATAGTTGATACCAATGTATCTAGCCGCAGCGATAATGCTGACCTTTCCGCAATCAAAGTACTTGACTAACTTCCAATTGAAAAAAAAATGAATTAACTGTGTCATTGTGTCACACTATTTTTATTATTAGCTTGACAAAACTCCCAAAAGTCATGAAAGAAAGTTAAGTATATTGATTCAGTGCCAATCTTACTTGTAAGCGAAGCCATAAGTTAATCTAAAGAGATATTTGAAGCACCTGACTTTATTAGAGCTTGCTGAATAATCTCGCTGTTTTTAAAGCATTAGAAGTGAATATTAAATTCGAACACGAATAATATTTAAATTATTTTCTACTGTTCCCAATTTTAAAATTGTTTTTTGAATCCCTAGAATTCAGTGATGTCATTAAAAACAAGTTCTACATAAGATACCGTTTCACACAAAAATAAAAAAATAAAAGCCGGTACGCAATAATATGGCAATAACCATTTACGTATATAAATTACTAATTTAAAAAACCAGCGATGAATCGTAATAAAACGAAACATTTTTGTTACGTATATTCTAGTAGTAGAAATCAAAAAGGAGTGGAAATGGCAAAATTGACGGAATGAATATTCAAAAATTAGTATATTTTAAATATGCATTCGAAAATTAGAATTTCGAATGCGAATTTGAATTCGATTGTTTCAAAAATGAGTCTTCCGGGAAAGGCTCGCGTGGAGCGAGTGTGCTTCGAAATAAGAATAAAGCAATAATTTATTCTACTCAAATATAATGATTTGTGCAACAGCAATTTTTATAATACATTAATTAATAATTTTTATAGTATCAAAATGCTTCCAATATGTTGTGCATCTACCTTGATAGTCCCTACTACACTACTCTTAAGTGGACTGGCAAAAATGCCTAATGGCATTAAGAGCGCATTAAGGTATTCTATTTACATAATGTATGTATTAAATATATAAATAAATAATTTTATAGACGGGGGCCACGGCTTTCAGTCATGGCCAGTATGAGACAACAACAATGCCTTCGGTTTTGTCTAGTTTAATTTTTTGGAGTTATTTAGTAATGAGACAAAATAGAGAAAATACATAGAATGTTAACTGTGCCAATCAAAGGTGAACCCATCAATTTTACGAGTATTTTTCAGTTTTAAGAAGTTGAACAGTCTTTTCTTTTATTCGTAATTTCTTTTCCTTAGGTAAAGACAATTTCATGTTTATTGTATAAAATACAAATCCAAAAAATTTCACTATCTACTGGGTATGGCTTAACTTATGAACCAGTTTATTAAGAATCCCAATAATTCTAAAAAGTTTGTTGTGGCAGTGACATTGTCGATACACAGATCGATAGTTCGAAGTGATATGATACGAGCGAAAATCATCTATCTAGCATACGGGTTTTGAAAATGCTGTGAACACGATTGTACACAAATCAAACAGGCTATCAACAGAACGTTTAGTTCAAATAAAATCGAAAGTCACTAGAATTTCGATATTTTTCCATCTTCTATATCTATTGACACTAAAAAGTAAGCATCTTAGAATTGTAGCCATATAATCACTTTATTATTATGTTAAATACTGTACGGTAATATCCCATTTTAAGTGTTGAACATCAATGTATTTATTTAAACTTTAAGTTTTATATAAATCTGTGTCTACCATTCGGATCAAAATTGGAGAAAAATATTTGGTCGTTGCATGGACTGCAAGATGAAATAAAACCACATTGAACTAGTTCGAAAATACACTCGTCAATAATTTCAGTTTAGTTTATTTTTGTGTACACCACTTATTTTGTGGTAAACTTTGTTGTAAGGGGTTTTTCTTAAAAGGAAATCTGTAACCTTTGGTCCAAAGACAAAGACAAAATTGTACGGTCATTAGTAATGGAAATAGGTACCTCCTTCCCACTTTGACGCTGACTGGTACATACGTACTGGTTGGCTGGACGTACCGGTGGTGGTGCATCGAAGCCAGAGCTAGAGCTGTATCCACATTAATCCCCCTCGATGCGGACGTCGTTGTTCACATCTCTGCGGCTGCTGCTTGCGGAGCCCCCCTTGAGTTTAAAGTCACAAGACAAACTGCCGATGTTCGACCTCTACTGGTAAGTACCTTTAGCTTCGGTCGACTATCGGTAGCTGAAGTTCTTAATTCCAAACTTGGAACTTGGAACATCTTTAATTTTAGTGAGTAATAGATGAAGGACTTTCTCCACAACTGAAAAGAAAGTTGCCAATTGATTTTGTTTTGTTTAAGAATATATAAATCAATTGATACTTACACGTTCAGATATTTATTATGAATAACCACATCACGTTCCAATATTAGTTTGTCTGTATTAATTTAGAATACTTCTGTCAGTGCTCGAACACGATATACGTGGAGCTCACTTATGTAATAATCACTCAAACACGCTTTACGTGGAGTATAGGTATGTTATTTATTGCAAGGAACCACATCAGGTTCCATAAGAATCCAATATCAGTTTGTCTGTAGAATACTTCTGTCAGTGCTCGAACACGCTATACGTGGAGCTAATTTATGCAATAATCCCTCAATGCGCTATACGTGGAGCTTATTTAGGCAATAATCCCTCAACACGCTATACGTGGAGCTTATTTATTGAACTGAAAATAATTACGGATTTATTAATTGACTATTACATTTTAAATTAATTTTTATGTTGTTGTTATTTTTACCTGTAAGATTTTTTTGGGACTATCTTTTATTATCAAAGAGGTTGATGTTATTGAATCCAAAATGTCCTAAAATAAATCAAGTACCTTATATGTAATGTATTTTCTTAAAACTTTACGCTACATATTTTACATAATATTCATAAACATAGCTTTACCTGTCTCATCCGTTTTGTTAAATCATTATCGTTTATGTTATTTCTCGCTTCTGTAAGACTACGTTTTTGTGATTTACCATTGTTTAATTTCTCTTTGATTAACGACGAAGTAGAACTTCTCGCATCATTTATCTTAAACATAAAAGAGTTGGCTTACTGATATTGCAATCATTATTTGATATCATTAAAAAATTATAATAAATCCTGCAGAATACAAATACACGACTTTTGCATGTGGTATTACACTGCTTTTTAAATACTTGTTCCCAGATTTTTTTATATCAAAATCATTTTCACTAAAATGTTTTGAGCAAATGGTGCTTGACTTAGTAGGAATCCATTCTTCTCTACCTGTTGCGTTAATCCACTTTTTACGTATATCCGGATCTTTAGGAAAACTAAAATAATATGTCCAAAAATAGTTATTAAAAGGGTATAATTGATAGTAAAATATATTTCAAATAAATAAATCAATACAAAAACCACCAACAGCCTCGTGAACAAATGTTCGTGCTTATCACACAAACTAACGTAGGAATAAGAACAAGACTAACACAAACATTTGTTCCCGCCAGGATTTGAACCTGGACTGCTTGATGTAAAGCTCCGTTACTGACCACTTTACCACGGCGGCGCGGCGTCCTAACGGCGTGTCTAGTATTCATGATATAACAAGCTGGCCACCTACCTATGCTAAAATAGTCATATAAATATTATGGCGATATTAAAAATTCTAAGTTGTAAAATTAGTTTAGAATTTGCCCATAATTTTTTTACTAATCGAACTAATTGTATCGTGAAAATTGAAATTAATTTTACAATTTTAATCTTTGATTACATCGCTGTACTTATATGAGTAGGATGTTAGAAAGGGTAGGTGTTAGCTTCGCCAAACATTCTGTATTCGAAAAGTAATAATTATTATTATGGCATTTTAAGTGACAAATAATATGTTATTTTTACTTAATACAAATATTTTAAAATATACATTTATCGATAAAATGTAATGCGTGCGTTTTTTGATTAGCACGGCACTATGCCTTGTACTGCGACTACTGCGTTAATGCTCATTATGCCAAATGCGTCACTACCGAAAGCAATGTACTACATTACGCGCTCTAAGTAATATGGCAAAAATCGCGTGCGTACATTGCCGGTAATGTATATTTTTTAGAAAAATATTATGTAACTTATCGTTATGATCAGTTTTGGTGGATTTTGACATTATGATCTATGGAATATGGTCATTATGATCAATGTACTACTTACCGATGAAAAGAAATTCCTTCTTTAGCTACACTTGATACCTGACTTCTTGTTTTACAAGTAATTATAGCACAAGAAGGCATTTTTTATATTTATAGCGCCGCGCTTCACGATACACTCACTGTTGTTGTCCGTCAGTGATTAAACAACGCGATCGCGTTGCGGGGCCACAACTATGAGCATTTGCTCATAGTTGTGGCTACGCGTGCCCCGCCCACATAGCCCTTCTAACCTCTTTCTGTGTTCTGTGATATACGCGGAGTAGGTAGTACCTACTTACCTTTTAAAACGGCAACTTTTACAACACGATTTACGCGAAGTTAGGAGAAAAACAGATGCCAACACAGTTTACGTTAAGTAAACAAACCCACACGATTTACGTTTAACTTATAAGAGTTCCAGTAGGTACAGGACTTAAAACACGATTCACGTATTTTTGCCTAATAATTTATATATCATACATAATATGTTTATGTTGAATAAAACAAGCACAGTTAACAATTTTGCATTTAGCAAAATGTAAATGCTTTAGCGAACATTTTAGCGAACTGTCATTTAGTGAAACATTAAAAAACGTTTGTGGCGATGGCGGCGCGGCCGGCGTCGGCGCCATCCTGGCGGGCCGTGCGGCGGCGCGCGCGCCTTTACGGCGCCATCGCCACTTTAGTTTTACATAAACAAATTGTTTTTAACAGTTAAGTATAGCAGCGTAATGTACTTACTATTGATTTCCAAATTATTATCATCGAAAACACAATGTGACTAATTTCGGGATTCATTTGCACTTTCGGTTAAAATCCTACAGTAATACTGACGCCGTAATTTTTCTTGTTCACTTTTTGTTCTAACTTTATGATTTATCCATAATTCATAACTATTATGCGATCTGGAGCGCTTTTACAACCCATGACGTGTGACTCGAACCGCACGAAAAAACGTAATGGCGTTCACAGGCCGACCAAGCGACCGAGGTGTGGCGAGAGTGAGGTAGACAAAACTTTTTTTTTTGTATTTATATCTTTAAACAGTGTGATAAGAACGGCACCATACTACGTACTGCTGCATGTAAACTATGGTAATCATCTTCGGAGGGATGCAAAGTATAATTAATGGTTAAACAAACTTACCTTTGTGATGTTTGACCATAATTATACGAGACGTTGCATCCGAAGAGATTTATATATTAACCAGGTAGTCCACTTTCCAATGTACCGGGCACCAAGCACAATTTTAGAGCGAAGACATAAAAATAAAAAGATAGGTAGGTAGTTTTAGTATTATTCACCCGCTCGAGCGATGTTACGCCGTTTGACTCATTCCTTTAGAGCAAAATTTCTCAAAAACATTGGGTATTTATTTGCAACACAGCAAATAATGGGTAGGGAGGGAGTATAAATCTCTTCGGATGCAACGTCTCGTATAATTATGGTCAAACATCACAAAGGTAAGTTTGTTTAACCATTAATTATACAACGACGTTGCATCCTCGAGATTTATATATTAACCAGGTAGGATGTTTAGAGTATTTTGAGAAATTTTTGATTAGAAGAGAGAAAAAAAAAGAAAGTTTGTCGTTAATTCGGTATATGTTGACTTTTTTTTATAATTTATAACAAAATCTAAATCAGTGAATAAGAGTTTTATTACGCATGATAGACTCTTGATAGAATCATGATAAGAATTTCCAGAAAATCACCTAAATAATTTATAATAGTAAACTAGACTTCTAAGATAAGATAATATGGGTTTCAAAAGCTTAGTGAAAATGTATGAAGCTGAAGCAAATGCAAAGGGAAGACATTGAAATTCTTAAGTTATTTGCTCAAATTTAAATCTAAGATAATGTTTCGACGATTGATGCGTAGTGGCTAAAAAATAGACATCTAAATTGATAGTTCATAACAAGAGTTTCATAGGTGGTGTAACTGGTTGGGGTATTATGGGTGTGATTCCTTTACCAATACCTTGACCTTAGAAAAATCAATCCCTAGTTATAATCGAAGTATATCATTTCTTCTGCTTTTCATTTTATTCAAGAAAAATTACGAAATAGTTTCGTTGGAATATATCAAGTGCACGCGACCTTCGAGGTTTTGTTTCCAGTTCGAGATCAAGGCTCAGGACACGCAATACATATTTAGCTATAAATAATAAGGATTCTCCGAATGATTCATCAATTTGTTATAATAATTTAAGTACTTACGCTAATTACCAAGGTACCTTAGGTATATCTTAATTACTTGAATTTTCTTTTTGATTTAGAACAGATTTTATTAAGTTTTTTGGTAGGTAGGATTTTTTTTTTTCAAACTCATTATATTCCCAAAATCCGTCTTTTACATCCCCTATTTCATAAAAAAAACCTGATAGTAAGCGGCATCTTGGTGGATTAATGAACAATATTTACAGATTTCATGTTATAAATATTCTAGATTTTCACCATAGAAAGTTTCAGATCACTCCTTGGCAAATAACTCACAAAGGCTATTTTCTTTAAATTAATGGTAGTAGTTGTACACAAAATAGGTGCTCTCTCCTCCATATGTTATTTTTATAATCCAACAAATAACAAAATATAACAATTTATTAAAAATTATGTTTGTAAAACCCAGTGTGAGAGCCCCGGCCCCGGATCATAGACATGTTACATATATTTAACCCAACACTGTACTATGAATCTCCAGGACAGTTCCCTTAAGGCTTGGCTGTCTGGTTTTTCAGTGGAGGAACTAAGAAACAACTAGTATAACAAGGAAGAATTCTGTGGAATTACATATCTAAAACATATAAAATCTAAGGAATTGGAGTACAGTATCATTGACCCGTGATCGCAAGAACTTAAAGTCGAAGGTACGATCCACTAACCACCGTTACGGGGAATGCTAATCTTAAAAAAAGAAACAAAACATTTTCATTTGGTGTATTCCATTACCCAGATTTGTACCCAATTTTTAGCTATATTAGTTTGATACCGAGATTGATAAAAAATCCCGAACCATTCTGCCCTTTGATTGTATAGATTTCTGTATCTATTATAATAATAGGTACCTGATTCTCTTTAATTTAACTTACAACTCTAAGGATATGATTGTATCTGGCTATTATTATGATGGCTGGCTTATGATTGTATTGTTCTCTTATGCTTATGCATAAGGAAACTGTATGTAAACATATATCTAAAGCTTATTATTTCAATAAGTCAAGGATTAAATTTGTTTTCTTTCCCAAATTTTGACAATTAGCAAGAAAAGAGCATTACAGGTGGGAAATATTATGCTAGTTAGTTTATATATAAATTGATCTAATTCATCATTGCATCATCTTACTGCTCTCATTTAGTATAACTTCTTAATTTCATAACGTAATGTCACAATATTTGACTGTGAAAAACGTGAACTTATAGGTAAACATCTTTGAGATTCGGTTTCTTAAAAAGAAATTTGTAATCCGTTTTACCCGTTACAACTCATAAGAGAACTGGTTCGATTGTATTTTTTTTTCAGGTGTGAAAAAAATTTTCATTTAAATACCAAAATAATAATAATAATAATTGTCAGGAGGTTCCTCACCCTGCAGCCCTAACCACCGGTAGTTTGGGCATTATCTCGCTGCCGATGGACCCGCTAGATGTAGGTTTTTTTATAATATTTATATTTTTTATATTTATATTGTAAAAAAATGTATATTTAAGAAAGAAGGTAAATAAAGATCATAATAATAATAATAATTATTATTATTTTCTATTATGTTTTGATCGGCGCCTTTGGTCGAGACTTCGTTGTCTGATATCGATCTACTACAGGTGCTTTTCTCGCAGACTAATGGTACGAGTGACTCCTCGCCTAACCACGTCTCTGCGTGCGTGGCATTTGACGCGGTGAAGCTTTGCAGTTTCCCTGCTGGCTGACTGAAGGCCTATTAGAAGAAGAAGTACTCGCCGCTGGAACTTTCTTGATTTGGAGTCGATATTTCTGCCAACTTCGATGCTTTAATTTTATTAGTGAGATTCCCGCCAAAGAGAAATGAATCACTTCGTACACGTGCAATATCTTTTTAAACTTATAATCTAATGAATACATTATTAATTTCCTTCGATTAAGCGTGTTTTTATAATGAAGTTCCAATATAAGCTGATTTCTTTGAGTAACACAGCAGTGATTTCAGGATTCGATTTGGGTCTTTTAACTAATTGAAAGTTTTCAGGTATGAAGATGTTGCCCTCTAACTCTTTTTTTTAATCCTTATTTAAGCCTCCGCACTATATATGACCCCAACGGTCAGAGATTTCATCCTGGATTTTTGTTCCGAAAAGCTCGTGTTTCCCTTTTGAGGTCCCTAAGACCTCTAAAATATTCTCAAATAAATTGGTTGCTGGAGGGTTAACATCATTTACAAGTACCTGAGAGCTAGTGGATGGTATGGGACACTCGGCTGATGCTTCTGATGTCATCACCTGTACATTACTAGGTTGTCACTCATTACAAGTTTCAGTCACATGAACCACTGACTGAACATATGGGATGTATGTGAACACACTGAAGCCAATTCATCATCTCCATAGATTTTTATTTTATTTTATTTAACAAAATGTACTATTATAAACATAAACACAAAACTACGAAGTAGTTTGTCGGCGAGTAACATTACTAATATTCTGCGAGGCGAGTCATATTCTGCGAGGCTATCCTCAGCCTGTGTACATATGACCAAAAAACATGACTACAATCGCATCGTAGTACCATTCTCTATACTGTGGTAGTACGGTGCGCGACTATGATCGCATCATAGTACAAAGGCACACTGTTCTATTAAAAAATAAAGAAATAATAACATTCCGTTGAATAAATAAGCTAGGTCATGCTCACACCATGACAGGAAGTGCTGTGGTCGAGACCGTAATCGCGTCACGGTACTAATAAATATGACCAAAAAACATGACTACAATCGCGTCGTAGTACTGTGCGTGACTATAATCGCGTCATAGTTCCAAGGCACACTGTTCTATAAAATATAAAGAAATAATAACATTATTTCAAAAAATAAGCTAGGTCATGATCGCATCATGACAGGAAGTGCTGTGATCGAGACCGTAATCGCGTCACGGTACTAATAAATATGACCAACAATCATGACTACAATCGCATTGTAGTACTGTGTGTATCTATAATCGCATCATAGATCCAAGGCACACAGTTCTATAAAATATAAAGAGATAATAACATTCTGTTGAAAAAATAAGCTAGTTCATTATCGCATCATGACACGAAGTGTTGTGATCGAGACCGTGATCGCGTCACGGTACCAATAAATCTGACCAAAAAACATGACTACAATCGCATCGTAGTACTGTGCGTGACTATAATCGCATCATAGTTCCAAGGCACACTGTTCTATAAATATAAAGAAATAATAACACTTAAACACGTGTACAAGGCGTGTTTCAAAGTGCCGATTCACGGTTCTTTAGTAATTATGAATTATTGCTTGAATAGACGTTTATTTGGTACAAAAAATACAACACACAATGTAACAAAAAAATATAAATATATATTCAGATAGATTTTAGGCCAAATAGGCCCCGCATGCAGAGGCACAGAGTGCTTTGATGCTGGTGTTCTGTGGATACCATTTTATTTAACACTGTATACAGAATATTTTCTAATTAAACAGTAACGTTAGGCAATGCGCAAATAGCAAGGCTCTTTTGTTGCTCAATAAATTTCAAAATGAAATTAATTAGTGAGCTAAATATAATCTACTGATTCGAACAAACACGAAATAAAGTTTTGCTTTAAACGAACGAAATGCAAAGATGAGAACGTGTCGAAAAAATAGTACAATATAATAAACAATAAACACTTATAATTTAAACTTACATAGGTACTTCCAGCACCATCAAAATGCTCGCAGCGGCGGCGGCGGTGACGCAAACGTTTCTCTAGTTTACGAATCTTTTCCTTAATATATTGCTTAGAATACTTACGTTTTCATTTACACATATTGATATCTATAACAACTACACAACACACTAAAAATAAAGTTATAAAATAATAAAACTTTGATCTTTAATATTCCGATGCTGTGATGCCCGCACAAAGAAAGCGAATGAGTCAAACGGCGTAACATCGCTCGAGCGGGTGAATAATACTAAAACTACCTACCTATCTTTTTATTTTTATGTCTTCGCCCTAAAATTGTGCTTGGTGCCCGGTACATTGGAAAGTGGACTACCTGGTTAATATATAAATCTCGAGGATGCAACGTCGTTGTATAATTATAAATGATGTATCTAATTGCTTCAAGCATTCCAACGTTCTCTTGTTCGCAGACGACATGAAAATATTTATGGAAATTTCATCCGTATCTGATTGTGCTCTACTGCAAGAAGATTTAAATAGATTTGAGGACTATTGTTACACAAACCATCTCGAACTTAATATTTCCTAGTGCTTCTCAATGAACTTTTCACGTAAACATAGTCCAGTAAGCTGTAATTACCACTTAAGAGGTCACATTCTTACCAATGTCGAGCACATAAAAGATCTCGGTATGATACAGGATTCCAAGATACTTTTTGATCAACAAATTGAACACATTGTAAAAAAAGCTTCCAAAGTACTTGGTTTTCTAATAAGATCATGTTCACAATTCAAAAAGGTTAAAACCATAAAAGTTCTTTACTGTTCTCTTGTGCGAAGTATTTTGGAATATTATACACAAGTCTGGAATCCTCGTTATTCGGTAATTATCGTACATTAATCGCTTGGAGTCTATTCAAAGGCGATTTTTAAAATATATAGAATTTAAAACAGGAGTGTATGACTCAACATATGAGCAGAGATGTGCTAGATATCATCTACTCCCTCTTAAGATCCGAAGAGACATCGCGGATTTATCGTACTTGTCGAAAATATTAAAAAGTGATAATAGATTCCATCGAACTTCTAAATGAAGTCAAGATCAATGTGCCTCACGGTTTCACCTCTCGGAAGAAGTTAAGGTTATATAGCTCCATCACGTACCAACTATCGACAAAATAGTTACTAATTACGATCGTGTCGTTTGTTCAATTCAATAAGCGATAGCACAGAGATTGATCTGTTCTGTAGCAGTACTGTTTCACTGAAGCGAGCATTGGCGAGACGATTGGTTGCAAATCGAACAACCGAGTAGTGGTGATGCTGATATGTAGTAAAGCATGTTAAGTGTTCTTCGAATTTTAAAAAATTGTGTTGTTGACGTTAAGTTTGTGGTTTATGTTGTATGGTCAGGATCTAAATTTTTGTAGTTTTTTTTGTCTATATGTGGAGGTTTGTTTTTTGGCGTATAGTAGAATAAGTAAATATATATATTGTGGCTGTAAACCTTCCTATAAAATAAAATAAAAATAAAATAAAATGGTAAAAATGCGTATCTCTGCGAATCGTAGAGACATTGTCTTTAAATAGTGACGTGACAATTGTCCTTTTCAGTGTTGGCCTAAAAATATTGGAGATTGGGCCTTTAGATTTAACAATTCATTGTCAATATCGGTTACTATCTAGGACAATTTTTTTAGCACTTTTTCTGAATCAAGGAGGTCCGTGAGAGGGCCGCGGCCACCGTGGCAATTAGCGCAGTCTCTCGTCGCGAGCCCGCTGACACGTGAAAGCCTCTCGTGCAGCGAGCGTGTCACGCTCCGCCACTTGTTCTCAGTGACACTTGACTAGTTACGGGCATGCTTTTAGCCGACTTCAACAAAAAAAAGGTTATTTGTGCTTAAAAATATATTTTTTTTTATTCAATTTGAATTATTACTGATATAATCTTTCCGTGCAATATGACACATGTACGAGTAAGTATTGATTTCAGAAAACATTTTTTAAATACTTACCGACATCATAAATACCACCTTCGATAGACACGTTCGCTAGTATTACAAAATTAGATTTCATCCCATCTATTCAAAAAGAGGCGAAGGTTTCCCTTATGAGCGCAACCAAAATGACCCATTTTGGTCATTCTGTCGCACTTAGCGCCGGAATGATTCAACAGTGACTTTTGAATTTGGAACACTATTTTTTTTCAAACATGCTCGGAAATGTAGGTATTATTTTAGTATTAAAAAAGACACTTCGAGCATATAATATGACAACAATTTTATTAAAATGTTGATATAAAATCACACTCACACATGCTTAATTTTCGTTGCGAGAGAAAAAAGTTATAATCTACAGTATTACACACAAAATATGGGCTTTGTTTCCTTTGCACTAATTGGAAAATTATTAAATATTAGTATTGCCAAATGCTTGGCTACTATAAATAATTAATTAATTGCTTTATTCGTTATTTTAAACTGTCATAAAGAATTTACAACCAAAAAAACTAAAGAAAAATGTTTATCATAAAGCATATAGAAATTAATGATAATTAAAAATATTCATCCATATCGTAACCCCGTATGGTACCTACCTACTCACCTGCGTTAAAAAAGGTTCTTAGGGAAAAGAGTCACAGGAATTTTTTTGACACTTTATTATTAGAAGTACCAAATATTTTAGAACTGTTAAGTCATTAAAAATTTTATATTGTTCATCGAAGAAGTCAACTTGAGTATGCTTGTCAGAGTTGGAATCCATTGTATAACTTTTATATAAATAACATGAAATGAAAAAATACAAAGAAAATTTCTAAGGTTTGTAAATTTTAAATATAGGCTGAATCCCGATTTAAATTCCGATTACATAAAAAATTGCCACCATCATCATTTACTTCCATTGGTGTTGAGAAGGGAGGCAGCTGACTTGACGTTTCTTCAAATCTTAATTCTCGGTATAATAGATTGTTCTGATCTTGTGTCAAAAATTATAATACAGGTGCCTAGTCGAGCTGTATCTAGAAGAAACTATATCATACTTCAAGCTGATACCTGCATAACAAACTTACAGACAAAACTCCTTTTTGTTAATAGAGTTTTTAAAAATTTCAATAAAAAATTATCAGAAAGAATTGAGTTATTTAATAAAAAAACAAAATTATTTCAAAAAACAAATACATGTATTATTTTTGGGCAAGGATTCTTGTAACTTACTTCAATCATTGCTTCCTGATTGATATGACATGGCTTCACATTTTAAGTTTCGGTATTTATTTCTATTTGATTTAGGTACTGTAGTTTAAGTTAGTATTTGATATAATTTTATTAGTATTATTTAAAGTTATTCCGGTGTTTGCCTTGGCCCAAATCGAATACGTATGTATTAAATTTAATAAAACCGATTTCAAAAACACCAAAAAGTGATAAAAATTTATAAGAATACATTCAACATCATAGATTTAATTGCAACGACTTGGCAGCCAAATAAAATATTTCTTTCTTTCTCTATATTATTGTCACTGGGCGTAGCTTCCTCCATGACAACATGATAACGAGTGAGATCTTGTTTGACAAACACCGCCGTACGCGTTCAAACTTATTTGACAAACACAACGTCAATCCAGGCGGTACCTACGGCCACAGAATTCCTTCAAACACGTAGTTTGTTTATCAAACGCGTCAAACGCAGCCCTTCACGAACACATACATTTGACAAACATGTTTGATCGTCTACAGGGGCCTTTAGGATTCTACTTTAGAATCCTTCGCTTCGCTCTGGATTCAATCAATCGCTCCCGCCCTCAATATATTATTTTGTTCCCCTGTGACACAATCTACTATTATCTGTTTCTGGACCTTAGTACAGGTGTCGGCGCGCTCGGGCGGGACGTCGGGCGAGACGGAGATGGCGTCGCGCACCAGGTCGATGGTCTGCCGCAGCGCCGTGGGCGGCGCCCAGCACGAGTCCCGCAGCTCGGCCCCCAGCGGCGCCCCGGCCAGCAGCGGGCCCGCGTTGATCGCGTCCAGCGCGCGCAGCGTCGCCTCCACGCGCTGGATGCCGTAGTGCTCGCGCACCGCGCCGCACGCCGCCGACCCCGCGCGCGCCGCCGCCGGCGCCGCGTGCACCGCGAACAGCGCGCCGAACCGGACCGCTCCCTCCACCACCGCGGCGCGCTGAGAGCTGTCGCCGCCGCCGCCGCCGCCGCCGCCGCTCTCGGCGCCCCCAGCCACCGCCGCCACCGCCATCACCCCCATCACCGCCGTCGCCGCCGTCGCCGCCGCCGCCAGCACAGCGCGGCCGACCATCGCGCCGTCCCGACCTAACACACAGTGACGCGCGGCGCTGCCGCCCGCCGCCGCCGCCGCCGACCCGTCGCCCGCGACCCCCTACACGAACTCCACGCTGTGAAGAGTGCTCCTCAAACTTTTATTCAAATTCAAAAATCTTTATTCAACATAGGCACTTATTGACGTCAAAACAAAGCAATACAATCTAATTTAAAGAAATTATATTAACCTTGTATGTGCGTGCATACATCCTAAATATACTCAAGATGTCTGCAAATACAAGTAGGAATGAAAAAAAAAAAGTTGACTCTACACCTGTTCGGAAATTGGGAGAGCCTTCTCGAGAAGAACAGGCAAGAAACTCGAAAGGTCTAAATTTTTTATCTCCTCTTTTAAATCGCCATTTACAATTTTGGTTTGTTACAGAGTCGTCAATTGGAAGCTGACCTCAAAGCAAAAGTTTGAGCTCAACTTCCATTACAAGAAGAGATGTGTTGATTCACATTATATAAGCTATCTCTGAGAGAAATGCGTGAACTTAGCTTATAAATTGCTCTCACTGAACGTTTCTTTGAAACAAAACGCAATACAATGTTAAATATTAGAATTGAGAGTTCAAACCCAAGCTTTTTTGTCCGTCATGTAATCAGACACTTTATAATATGCTTTTTTAATAAGTACATCTTTGATTGCAACTTTAAATTTGTTTAAGCTAAGTTCTTGTATACAACTTGGGATTTTATTGTAGAAACGTATACACAGGCCTCTAAAAGAATTATTAATTTTTTGGAGCCTGGTATTTGGTAAAGCTAACATATTCTTTTGTCTAGTATTAACTGAATGAATATCACTATTTTTACAAAACACATGAATATTCTTACGAACATATATTAGATTCTCATAAATATATTGCGACGCTACTGTCATAATACCAATTTCTTTGAACTTTTCTCGCAAAGAATCTCTCATTTTAAGGTTATAGATTGCTCGAATAGCCCTTTTCTGCAGTACAAAAACAATCTGAATGTCGGCAGCATTTCCCCACAACAAAATACCATACGACATCACACTATGAAAGTAAGAAAAGTATACAAGTCTTGCTGTATCAACATCAGTCAGTTGACGTATTTTCCATATAGCGTGAGCTGTAGAACTAAGGGCCTTATCATACTAGCGGTTGGCGGGCGGCTTCGGGGCGGGACGGGCACGTCGCGAATATGTCGCGGTCGTGCAACGAACCCGCCGCGCATGCGCAGCGTAGCCGTGGCGGACGCGCAACGAAATCGCCGCGAATAGCAGCGTGAACGCCATTTTGTACACTTTCGTACAAATGCCAGCCCGTCCGCCTCGCCTCACTTCATTTCATTTCAAAACGAGATACGAATGTTAGTGGACGTATCATAATGGCATCATTGAGAGATTCAGATATTGATACAGAGTTAAAAAAATCATGGGAAGAGATTTGCAATTTATTTATTCAAGGCTTTACGGAAAAAACAGTCAAGGAGAAAAATGAAATACAATAATATAAATATAAAACAAACGATTAAAATTTCAAAGTATGATTTGAGCAATTAATAGGTAATGTAAATGAAGATAAAATTTAATCTAAAAAAATAATAAATTGATTATTTTTTTATTCCTTTGCAAAACAACAGAGTAATCACTCTCTTCCAGTCGATCAATTCAAATTCAAAATTCAAATTCAATATCTTTTATTCAAATTGGATTGTTACAATCTCTTTTGAACGTCAAAGCAGCTACGCCATTGGTTCACAAGTCTACGGCGGGAGACCTTGTACTGGAAAGAACCAGCAAGAAAACCAGCAAGGGCTATTTTTTTCTCCCTGTATTGTTACAGAGTCGTCAATTGGAAGCTGACCTCACAGCAGAAGTTTGAGCTCAACTTCCATTACAAGATTAGATGTGTCAGTTCTCTTCTTACTACTTATTACCAAATATTGATAATTGATAATTGTTCCTCCCAAAATCTTCGATGCTTTCGTTTTCGTCCCCTGCGTCTTCTAAGTAACAAAACCAACAGTAGTGTTTCCCTGTCGGAATCAATTTTGTTGCTGAATGTACTGTACGTCGTAAGCCCGCTGCGAACACGCGATGAAAACGTTGCGTATCCGTCACGCGTCCGCGACGTCCTCGCTGCGCAGCCGCGGCGTGTTCGCGACGTATCCGCTTACCCGCCCGCTCCGCCCCGAAGCCGCTCGCAAACCGCTAGTATGATAAGGGCCTAAGTCTCTTTGACAATTTATCGATATGTGGGCCCCATTGCAGCTTAGAATCAAGTGTGATCCCAAGAAATACTGTGGTGTCCACAGGGTCTACACCTATATCCTTTATTTTTACAGTGGTGTGAACCTCTTTGACATTGGGTAAAACAAATTTTATACATTTTGTTTTCCCTTCATTAAGTGACAGGTTGTTCACATTAAACCAATGAACAATTCTTGAGATAGAATTATTTACATCGTCATTAATTTGCACACCTCTTTTAATTTTAAATAAAAGTGAAGTATCATCTGCAAATAATACCAATGCATGTCTGCATGTCTGTCCTGTACAAAATCAGGGAGGTCATTGACATATATAAGAAATAAAAAAGGATCAAGAATCGAACCCTGCGGAACTCCCATTTTAACTGTAGAACCTTGAGACCTTTTTCCATTGATGTCTACTTTTTGAATCCTCCCACTTAGATAAGAGATTAAAAGATCTAGTGCAGTGTCACGAAACCCATAGTGGTGTAATTTTCTGATCAAGATTTCGTGATAAACAAAATGCCTTGGACAAGTCACAAAAAATGCCTAACGCATCGTGTGAGTCTTCCCAGGCTTCGAATATATGTTGTATTAACTCAACACCAGCATAGGTTGTTGAGCGACCCCTCCTAAAACCAAATTGTTTACAGTGTTGAAGATTATTCCTATTAAAATAACTTTGCATTTGCTCCAACATTATTTTTTCAAAAATGTTGCTAAAAGTAGGTAGCACAGAGATAGGTCTAAAATTACTGGGGTCTGATGTGCTACCAGATTTATGTAAAGGAATAATTGTCCGTATTTATGCAAAATGGAACCACACCACAAATTTCGATTTTTACTTTTTTTGAAGAATACTTCATCAACGCGCTCAAAATTTGTTATACAAGAGAGAACCACATGATTTTTGCCTTGGAAACTTGGTATACTAAAAGCAGAACAGAACCAACAGCGACAATAAACTCTACATATAAAGCAAAACCGATCCACAACACAATAGGACTCGATTATTCAAACAAATAAACGATATTACTACCAGGGCATTTTATGCAAAACAGATCCACACCTACTTGGAACCATTATACATTACACATATTTCTATGATTAACAATTACTTTTAAAACGCTAAATGGAACCAAGTTTCTCTGGATCCGTTACGCGTATAATAATTCATAATTTAAATACAGATTTTTTTTTTAAAATGGAACCACGCGTCTTTGACTCCATTATGCGTATAACGTTTTGAAACCTATCATCGTTCATAGGTACCAAAATGATATGACTAGTTGCAGTTTATTTCATTGCGTATATAGCTCAGTGTAGAAAAAACTTTAAGGTTTTTTTTACTAAATGAACTCTTCACAAACTCTTTTTATTTATATATTTTCTTTTTGATCTATTCTATATATTATTATTATATTAAGACATACGACTAGGTACTTTTCGCTCCTATTCTAAGGTGAGTTGTGCAACTGAATACCTTTAGTCATCTATTCTTACTTGAAATATATAATATTAAGATATTTTCCACTAAAGTGCCGGTGTGCCGAGTTGCGGGAAGACCACGTGGCTCCTCAACAACTTTCAACTTCAAGGAAGATATGATCATCACTAGCAAACTCGAGACGGTCGAGACAGGATAAATTAGAATCATTGTCTCGGTCCTCATCAACGAGGTGGGAGCATCAAAGTGCCTTTTGGTGGATGAAGCTAGAATTGGTAGGTACTACTCAGACTGACTGATACGAATCAGATACCCTCCATAGACAGAGACAGCCTGTTCGAGATGTATTACGGAAGTTCTGCTGCCATTACGTCTGATATGGAAAAGCTCTTCTGCACACACAGAAGTCCGATGGATGTAGTGTACGCCCTCTGAAACATCTACGTACAAACATTTACACATCACGGTAAGTACTGTGGTGACCTCCTTGCGTCTATGACGCCGCAATCCACCTCATTGCGTAGATATGGTCGATGGCAAGGAATGCCACCCTTATAAATATAGAATATTCTGGAAGATTAAGGGACGAGCATCAATAGCTTTAAGACAGACGATCACCAAGGATAAAACGTGACACATTGTAATGAGAGTTGAGTAGTATAACATATTGATATTATATAGATATTATACCTATATGGTTTAAATTAACGTCCTAAGTTCCCAACGATCCCGGAGCGCGCGTATGGCTCTACAGTACTGAGGTCCATGATATGCAGCATGGCATCGGAAGCGGTACTATGAAGGGGTGACCAAAATATTATATTCCTTACCTTAAGATAAGAAAAAAGCGTATGGGAGGGATGGGTTCGGCACCGGAGAACAATGCAGAGTACTGACGATCCATTAAGCATAGGGACTAACGTGTGATCACGTGGTTGTCTTCAGAGGAGCAGAAACGAAGAACCCTGTCCACGATAGTGTCTCACACGCAGTGGTTGCCATAACCAGAAACATGGTATCCTGCACCTACTTCTACGGGGAGCTGAAAGAGGACAACGCAATTAGACCTCTCATTGCCCTTCCCAGCACAACAACAGATGAAGTGGTCATAGAGTATCTACAATGATAAAATAGTGCTGAGGCACTATCAAGCGCAGCGACCTTGGTGTAAGTAAAAAAAGAGTCCCATCAAGTTTTAAAAAACAATAACCCTGGAACCCGAAGCGAACACGTTACCTACATGTACCTATATAAATGCATAAACAGGAAATGTTAGCACAAGTTACTTAGGAAAACTAGTATAATAATAGCTTTCTATGTGTATTATTTTTTTGAGAATTGAAGTTTTATTACCATACAATAAATATATAGTTTCATTTTAAGCTTCAATTGTGGTTCTTTTTTGTATAAGAGAAACCCATCAATTAGTAAACGTTAAAACGAACCACATTCACACTTTTTTAATTATCTAGAAAGTTTTAAGAGTATTCGGAGCATATTTATATAAATAATCTATCAATACATTCAAATAAAATAAATAGTAATTTTACTTCATCTAACAGAGCTGCATGTTTTTGTAAATCCTTCGATATCTCAGAAGTGTGTGTTTGCTGGGTGGTTCCTTTTTGCGTAAATATGGACAATTTTACTTAGCTTCATTAGAACAGGAAATACACCACAGTCAATGCAATCATTAAAAATGTTAGCAAGTATTGGAGCTATTGTTTCAATTACGGATTTAGTAACATCAACGGAATTGCCCCACAGATCCGCAGTTTTCATTTAAAGTTTTAAATGACTTTGTTATATCAATTCCACTAATGTGTACAAATTCGAATTTATCATTACAAACTTTAACATGAACCTTCACTATACAGGGTGAATTTGAAGTCATTGGCATCCATTCAATCTTATATTGTACTCATATTGAGTAATATTTTTAAGCATACCTGATTCACACAGAACCTAAGAAAAATTATTTACAAAATAAATGATAAATTAATAAAGTATCATATTGCTTTGAGATAGTGTAATGCGTAGTAGGTACGATATCAAAGCGTCGATGCCTACGCGACGTAAGCCCGCCCGCCCGATCAGCGCGGGGCGGCGCGGGCTTTTGACGGTTGACCTCACATAACCCGCCCGCGCACAGCTGATCTACGAGTAGGTAGTAATAACGATCGATAATAAATTCTTTCAACTTTCCCTTCATACTTTTCCGGCTTAGGACGGTCAAAACTACGGCAACGGGCAACCAAAATAAAAATAAACTGGTACGCAACATTAAATAATAATAGTCACTCAAAAACCGCTCGGTGGGAACGTATATGAGCTGTGATGATGATGATGAGGTAATTATGTAAGGTTTCTTTATAGGTAAGTATTTAAGTTATGTAATATGCCTTAGTTTTGGCGTATTTAAAAAGTTGAAATCAACATATTTACAATAATTGGTTAAAGAATCACGTATTTACAATAATTTAGTTAATTGAGGGAACTTACACATATTTTAATAGGTGTTCAAAGTGTCCACCGCCTCTTTCAATACACAATTCAGCCCGACGCCTGAGATTGTCTTTCACCCTGTCTAAAACAAAGCGTTGCGACTTCACTACTTCAAATGCCGCAATTATTTTGTTTTTGAGTTCGTCTCTCGTCTCACTTTCACTCTCGTATACACGTCTTTTGATTTCACCCCATAAATAAAAATCCAAGGGAGTAAGATCAGGCGATCTCGCCGGCCACGGCACTGGCCCACCGCGTCCTATCCAATGTTCGCCGAAATGCCCATTTAAGTAGGCACGAACAGAATGTTGGAAGTGTGCTGGGGCACCGTCATGCTGATAATACAGATTGCCAACGTGTGCCAAAGGTACATCGTCCAATTGTTCTTCCACGACCTCTCTCAGTATCCGGAGATAGTTTTCCCCGGTCAACCTTTCCTCAATAAAATAGGGTCCAATAATGATATCATTTAATATTCCTGCCCACACATTTACAGAGAATCGGTGTTGAAAAGCATCACGTCTCGTTTTGTGAGGGTTGCGTCCGCGCTGGCAACACCAATGTTCATTGTGGATATTAAAAAGTCCTATTCTTGTGAATGTACACTCGTCTGTCCACAAAATATTTTCTTCAAAATTTTGTAACAACCAGCTACAAAATTGTTGTCGAGGCGTATAATCAGCAAGTGTAAGTTCTTGCACTTTTTGAAAATGATAAGGGTGCTCGCCAGAACTGTTTAAAAGCTTCCAAACATAATATTGACTAACACCAAATCGTCGTGCTGCCTGCCTCGTGCTAGCCTGTGGATTGCTGATAAAATAGCGGCGATTTTGTCGGTAAAGACTTGCCGGGTAAATCGGAGATTGGCCACGAGCTTGCGCATGTGCTGGCACATGAAATGATGCAAAGTCCAACAAATTTTGCGTTGTCCGTAGAATGCGGTCTCGCGATGGAATCGGCGCCTCTGGGTAGCGATGGTGGAACATTTCTTGAGTTAAAACTAAATTGTGTGTTAGATCGTAAAGTAAAACCATTTGTAAATATTGCTGGTTTGTGTACCGTCCTTGCACATTACGTGGTCGCGGCATTGTGATAACAATATTCACTTAACTTAATCCTTTAAACAGCCACTGCAATCCTTTAGAGCGCGCGTGCGACGAGTTCCCGAGACCGAGCAACGAAATACGTCAACACTCAAAATAGGACAAGGCGGAACTAATTTAGCGAACGGCGCCGTAAGCGCATGCCGAAAGGTAATGGCGGCGGGTGTGAAAGGGGCGGCCCTTGTTTGTTTACAAATGTGTGCGATTTGCGAATGAAGTTTTGTGAATGAATTCTTCGTAGGCAAATAGGTACACATGTATCGCGCGGCATTTCGAGCGCGCTTGGCTTATCTTGATATTTCGATTTTGATTGGATAATAACATATTATGTTAATTAAATTGTATTCGTTATTTTTATTGTTTGATTGCAATGAAATTCTATTATAAAGAAATTGGAATGATTTTTCGGGGTTTCAAATATTGCAATTTTATATCAATCGATTTCTCTCATATTTGGTGTATGCACTATGGATCGTGGATAGAGTCTAATTTTAAAAGGATGCCAATGTTTCCGATTTCACCCTGTAGATTCAGCAATAGCGGGGAATGAATACAAAGACTTTGTGATTGAGACTGGAATATCAGTAAAGAACTTTTCAAATTCTGCACCTACTTCTGTGTCAACTGATACCTTCTTACGACCACGATTACGATCGTCATCATTCGTCATCTCGATTTGGACCACTATTGTTATCACGATCACTATCGTCATTGCGTTCTCTATCGTCATCATGATCACGATCGTCATTGTGATCACAATCGTCATTGCAACCAATATCGTAATTGCGACCACTATCGTCATCACGATCAGTATCGCCATCACGAGCACTATCACCATCACGATCACTATCGCCATCACGATCACTATCGTCATCACGATCACTATCGTCATTACGATAACTATCGTCATCACGATCACTATCGCCATCACGATCACTATCGTCATTGCGATCACTATCGTCATAGCGATCACGATAGTCATCACGACCACGATTACGATCGTCATCATTCGTCATCTCGATTTCGACCACTATCGTCATCACGATCACTATCGTCATTACGATCACTATCGTCATCACGATCACTATCGTCATTGCGATCACTATCGTCATTATGAACACTATCGTCATTGCGATCACTATCGTCAACACGATCACTATCGTCATTGTGATCACTATCGTCATTGCAACTAATATCATCATTGCGACCACTATCGTCATCACGATCACTATCGCCATCACGATCACTATCGTCATCACGATCACTATCGTCATTGCGATCACTATCGTCATCACGATCACTATCGTCATTGCGATCTCTATCGTCATCACGATCACTATCGTCATTGCGATCACGATCGTCATCATTCGTCATCTCGATTTCGACCACTAATGTTATCACGATCACGATCGTCATCACGATCGCTATCACGATCACGATCGTCATCACGATCACGATAGTCATCACGACCACGATTACGATCGTCATCATTCGTCATCTCGATTTCGACCACTATCGTCATCACGATCACTATCGTCATTACGATCACTATCGTCATCACGATCACTATCGTCATTGCGATCACTATCGTCATTGCGATCACTATCGTCAACACGATCACTATCGTCATTGTGATCACTATCGTCATTGCAACTAATATCATCATTGCGACCACTATCGTCATCACGATCACTATCGCCATCACGATCACTATCGTCATTGCAACTAATATCATCATTGCGACCACTATCGTCATCACGATCACTATCGCCATCACGATCACTATCGTCATCACGATCACTATCGTCATTGCGATCACTATCGTCATCACGATCACTATCGTCATCACGATCACTATCGTCATCACGATCACTATCGTCATTGCGATCACTATCGTCATCACGATCACTATCGTCATTGCGATCTCTATCGTCATCACGATCACTATCGTCATTGCGATCACGATCGTCATCATTCGTCATCTCGATTTCGACCACTAATGTTATCACGATCACGATCGTCATCACGATCGCTATCACGATCACGATCGTCATCACGATCACGATAGTCATCACGACCACGATTACGATCGTCATCATTCGTCATCTCGATTTCGACCACTATCGTCATCACGATCACTATCGTCATTACGATCACTATCGTCATCACGATCACTATCGTCATTGCGATCACTATCGTCATCATGAACACTATCGTCATTGCGATCACTATCGTCAACACGATCACTATCGTCATTGTGATCACTATCGTCATTGCAACTAATATCATCATTGCGACCACTATCGTCATCACGATCACTATCGCCATCACGATCACTATCGTCATTGTGATCACTATCGTCATTGCAACTAATATCATCATTGCGACCACTATCGCCATCACGATCACTATCGCCATCACGATCACTATCGTCATCACGATCACTATCGTCATTGCGATCACTATCGTCATCACGATCACTATCGTCATTGCGATCTCTATCGTCATCACGATCACTATCGTCATTGCGATCACGATCGTCATCATTCGTCATCTCGATTTCGACCACTATTGTTATCACGATCACGATCGTCATCACGATCGCTATCACGATCACGATCGTCATCACGATCACGATCGTCATTGCGATCACTATCGTCGTCGCAATCATTATCATTATCGACATCACGATCACTATCGTCATTGCGATCACTATCGTCATAGCGATCACGATAGTCATCACGACCACGATTACGATCGTCATCATTCGTCATCTCGATTTCGACCACTATTGTTATCACGATCACTATCGTCATTGCGATCTCTATCGTCATCACGATCACTATCGTCATTGCGATCACTATCGTCATCACGATCGTCATTGTGATCACTATCATCATAGCGATCACGATTACGATCGTCATCATTCGTCATTGCGACCATTATCGTCATCAAGATCACTATCGTCATCACGATCACTATCGCCATCACGATCACTATCGTCATCACGATCACTATCGTCATTGCGATCACGATAGTCATCACAACCACGATTACGATCGTCATCATTCATCATTATCGACATTACAATCACGATCGACATCATGATCACTATCGTCATTGCGATCACTATCGTCGTCGCAATCATTATCATTATCGACATTGCAATCACTATCGTCATTGCGATCACTATCGTCAACACGATCACTATCGTCATTGTGATCACTATCGTCATTGCAACTAATATCATCATTGCGACCACTATCGTCATCACAATCACTATCGTCATTACGATCACGATAGTCATCACAACCACGATTACGATCGTCATCATTAATCATTATCGACATTACAATCACGATCGACATCATGATCACTATCGTCATTGCGATCACTATCGTCGTCGCAATCATTATCATTATCGACATTGCAATCACTATCGTCATTGCGATCACTATCGTCAACACGATCACTATCGTCATTGTGATCACTATCGTCATTGCAACTAATATCATCATTGCGATCACGATCGTCATCATTCGTCATCTCGATTTCGACCACTATTGTTATCACGATCACGATCGTCATCACGATCACGATCGTCATCACGATCACGATCGTCATCACGATCACGATCGTCATCACGATCGCCATCACGATCACTATCGTCATCACGATCACTATCGTCATTGCGATCACTATCGGCATAGCTATCATGATAGTCATCACGACCACTATCGTCATTGCGATCACTATCGTCATAGCGATTACGATAGTCATCACGACCACGATTACGATCGTCATTATTCGTCATCTCGATTTCGACCACTATTGTTATCACGATCACGATCGTCATCACGATCGCTATCACGATCACGATCGTCATTGCGATCACTATCGTCGTCGCAATCATTATCATTATCCACATTGCAATCCCGATCGTCATCACGATCACTATCGTCATTGCGATCACTATCGGCATAGCTATCACGATCACTATCGTTGTCGCAATCATTATCATTATCGACATTGCAATCCCATCGTCATCATTATCGACATTGCAATCCCGTCATTGCGATCACTATCGTTGTCGCAATCATTATCATTATCGACATTGCAATCCCGTCATTGCGATCACTATCGTCATTGTGATCACTATCGTCATCATGATCACTATCGTCATCATGATCACTATCGTCATCACGATCACTATCGTCATCACGATCACTATCGTCATCACGATCACTATCGTCATAGCGATCACGATAGTCATCACGACCACGATTACGATCGTCATCATTCGTTATCTCGATTTCGACCACTATTGTTATCACGATCACTCTCACGATCACGATCACGTCACGTCATTGTTTTTTTTTTTTATGTAGGACCCGGCCAAAGACCTCCCGCCTGATGTTAAGGGGTGAAAGAGGCCCAAATGAGTTGACAGATAGTGATCGTGATGACGATAGTGTGATCACTATCATTATCGACATTGCAATCACGATTGTCATCATGATCACTATCGTCATTGCGATCACTATCGTCATCGCAATCATTATCATTATCGACATTGCAATCACGATCGTCATCATGATCACTATCGTCATTGTGATCACTATCGTCATCATAATCACTATCGTCATCACGATCACGATCGTCATCATTCGTCATCTCGATTTCGACCACTATTGTTATCACGATCACGATCGTCATCACGATCATTATCATTATCGACATTACAATCACGATCGACATCATGATCACTATCGTCATCACGATCACTATCGTCATTGCGATCACTATCGTCATCACGATCACTATCGTCATCACGATCGCTATCGTCATTGCGATCACTATCGCCATCACGATCACTATCATTATCGACATTGCAATCACGATCGTCATCATGATCACTATCGTCATTGTGATCACTATCGTCATCATGATCACTATCGTCATCACGAGCACTATCACCATCACGATCACTATCGTCATCACGATCAATATCGTCATTGCGATCACGATAGTCATCACGACCACGATTACAATCGTAATCATTCGTCATTTCGATTTCGACCACTATTTTCATCACGATCACTATCGTCATTGCGATCACTATCGTCATCACGATCACTATCGTCATCATGAACACTATCGTCATTGCGATCACTATCGTCAACACGATCACTATCGTCATTGTGATCACTATCGTCATTGCAACCAATATCGTCATTGCGACCACTATCGTCATCACGATCACTATCGCCATCACGATCACTATCGTCATCACGATCACTATCGTCATTGTGATCACTATTGTCATCATGATCACTATCGTCAACACGATCACTATCGTCATCACGATCACTATCGTCATCACGATCACTATCGTCATTACGATCACTATCGCCATAGTGATCACTATTGCCATCACGATCACCATCACAATCACGATTACTATCGCCATCACGATCACTATCGTCATCACGCACGATTACTATCGTCAACACGATCACGATTAGGTTAGGTTAGGTTTCTTTTTAAATAATTATTTTGGTCACAATGCACTGTGGGACATCCATAGGTCATAAATCTTAAAAACCTGCTTTCTTGTTTTACATTTTATTCCTTGTCGTTACATTGGATAGTTGCGGTACCTTCTGAAACTATAAATAGGTCAGTAATTAGAGTGCGCCTTCATTATCTATTGTGCATTCAAAGAGAGCGCATCGCCAATCTGTGCCATCATACTGTTATCAGTGAGTCATTAAAAAGCGTGACGTCATTTGTTGTCATTGCGGGACCTGTGAGTGCTGTGTGAGTTTTTTCTGAAATGGATATCCAAGAACAGGGTATGTAATAATTAATATTTTTATTTTAATTGTATCTTAGTATATATTTTCTTTAGTATGTCATTGCTACGAGGCGACTTTTCTTGGAGTATTATATTTTAATATTCAAAGTTTGAATAAACTTTTAAATATGTTCCCACTCGCTCCGACTATGGAGGTATATTGCACCATAATCTTTAGACTTTCTTATCTTAGGAAAATTAAAACTTGGCTGCCCTTATCTGCCCTTTTGGCGATGACAAGGGTGCTACGGTTGCCAGATTATCTCGTAGCATTTGCTACGAAATTAGTTTATTTAGTCTTAGTGCTTTGTGTAGGTTTTGTGACTGAATTTTAACCGTTTTTTTTTGTTTTAGGTAATTTATATATATGCTCGTTTTCAAGAATGCATATTCTTGAAATATGGCTAACTGTCAATACCGATAATGACTCGGAAAAGTGTCGTCAAGTCCTACAAAGTTTGTTGACTACTCTGAACGACGATGCTGAGAACATTGATATTCATTATTTAGAGAAAATTGTTAATAATTTATGTAAAGCTATTGCTCGATTCTGGAAAAAATGTAATAGGGATAAAACCAAGCTTTTATATAAGAATTCCGATTGGTTTAATGTTATTGAAAAAATTCAACTTGTGAAAAACAATAAGCAATGTACTCCGTCTGAAACGTCGCCGTGTCATTCACGTGGTCGTCCTCGAAAACCTTTTACGCAATGTAGTAAAAGGACTAAACGTCGGAGAGTAGCTGATTTGTCAAAGTCTGATGATTCTACTGTGAGTGCATTGCTTGATGTTTCAGACTGTTCATTCGATTCGTGTATATCTAGAGTTAGCACTGATGATGTCTTGTCACTTGTGACTGATGCTCAGTTGACAAAACATCAGTATTTATTAATTAAAAACTTTGTTAATAGTAAGATTTCTCCTAATGTATTACCATGTTACCAACAAATTACTAAAGCGAAACAGAGATGTTACCCTTCTAATATAACTGTTTCCGAGTCTTCAGCTGAAGTTGAATTACAAAGTCTTTTTGATCACACAGCTTCTCGAATCCTTGAATCTCAAAAAGAGGTCTTAGATCAGATTCCTGATGATTGTTTGTCTAATATCTCTTTACTTGGGAAATGGGGATTCGATGGCAGCACTGGACATAGTGAATACAAACAATTTTTTTCAGATTCAACTTTAGAAGATAGTAGTTTGTTTGTAACATCTTATATACCCCTTCAAATTATTGTAAAATTAGCTGAAGATAATTGTAAAATTTTATGGAAAAATCCTCAACCCTCTTCCACTAGGTACTGCCGTCCTATTCGATTTCAATTTTTGAAAGAAAGCACAGCAGTGTCTTTGCAAGAGGAAGCTTATTTTAAGGATAAAATTGAAAGTTTGCAACCTACTTTTATTCAGATCGACAATCGTGAATTGGTCGTTTCTCATAAGTTGCAGCTTTCAATGGTAGATGGTAAAATTTGTAGTGCTTTAAGTGAAACATCTACAAGTAGATGTTATATATGTAATGCTACCCCTAAAGAGATGAATAAAATAGACGAATGTTTACAAAAACCTGTAATAGAGAGTAGATACCAATTTGGATTATCACCACTACATTCTTGGATACGTTTCTTCGAATATTTTATTCATCTTTCATATAGATTAGACATAAAAAAATGGCAAGTTAGGCTAGATAGTGTTAAACAATTGTTATCAAATAAAAAACAATATGTACAGTCCCAGTTTAGGGAACGATTAGGTTTAATAGTTGACAAGCCGCGTAGTGGTGGAAGCGGGACGTCTAACGACGGAAACACGGCCAGGAAGTTTTTTTTCTGGAATCAGCTGTATCTGCTGAAATTACAGGTTTGAATAAGGATCTCATAGATCGTTGTTGTGTAATATTACAAACGTTATCTTCTGGACATAAAATTAATGAATGCAAGACTATGCATTACAAACAGCATACAGCCTGGTCGAGGAATATCCGTGGTATAGTCTTCCTGCTTCTGTCCACAAGGTGCTCGTACATGGATCAGATATTATAAGTTATGCATTGTTATCTATAGGAGAACTTTCCGAAGAAGCTGCTGAAGCGACAAATAAGTATATCAAAATTTATAGACGAAGTCACACTCGAAAAATGTCACGTGAAGTTACCAATCAAGATTTAATACAACGACTATTATTACATTCAGATCCTTATATTACAAGTCTTCGGAAACTTCCCCCTAAAAAGAAAAATACTCTGTCACAAAGTGTAATAGAATTGTTACATGTTTAATATTGTTAGAATAAGAATAATTTAATTGTATTTTGTTAGTTGTTTTGTTTTTTGTATTTAATTAATTTTAATTTATTTATTTCTATTATTTTATTATAATTAAATAATGTTATCAATGTTTTGACTCTTATTTTATTTAAAATATATGTTTTACATTCCAATTTTTAAGTGTTTGTTCATGATAAATTTAGGTAAAAGTATGTTATTGTTTATATTTGTTTTTTACTGAAGTAAACGTTTTTTATTCCGTAAATACATGTACTTCTTTCATTTTAATGTTCCTAAAACACTTTTACAACTATAAGTCACTAAAATAATACAATGTATTGATAGTAACAGGACTTTAACTATTTATGACCGCCCTTGTATGGAGCGTGTCCCTCCGTGCAATGGTGGCAATGGTTCGCTGACATACTTTTGCTGAATATAGATAGAGTGGGAAAGTTGGGATGTATGGGTCACCCTCGTCTTGCGAGCGGTATACAATGTGAAGGTGTACCCTTTCCCATGCATGTGTAGGCGCTGCGCGTCACCCTGGGTGCCTGCCCTGCCAAGGTGACGAGCACCGTCGTCACCGGAAGTCGTTGCGACAGACCAAGAGAACGAGACGCAGCCACATTGGACTGCGCGCGGTCGAAAAATTCAGCTGGAGAGTGAGGAACAATAAAATGCAGAAACGAAATCACCAGGATAGTCACCACGCCTGACCACATCAAGGGATGTGGTCAGGCGTGGCGCGGAGTCGGCGAAATGTTTGGAGGTGCTGTGGGGTTGTGGAGGGATGGGGGTGGGGGGGTAGGAGTGTGTGAGTTGTGGTGTCGGAGTTGGGAGTAGATGTGCGTAATGAGCGCAGTGTAGGATCTTATACAGGACGGTTTGGTTAAGAGTTCGGAGATGGAGAATCGGGGTATGTTGTGGAAGTGGCAGAATGTGGAGTGATCGTGACGTGGTGAGGAAAAAATGGGGCAGTCCGTGAATAGGTGTGTTGGAGTTTGTGGGGTAAGGTGATCGCATGGGCAAGAGTCCGTGTCGGAGATGTGGAACCTTTTGAGGTACGAGCGGTGTGCTCCATGGCCGGTGAGGAATTGGGTGAGGAAAAAGGACGTGGGAACAAGTAAACGGAATTTTTGGATTGTGGACAGTGTGGGGAATATTGAACGGGTGTGTTGACCCTGCTCCGCGTTCGAGTATCGATCCTGCCAGAGCTCCCTAAGGGACGACTTGGCCAGGTGCCTGACGTGGGAAATGGGGAAGGCGTCATAATCAGGACTTTTGTGGCTCTTAGCTGCTTCACCCGCAGCTTGATCCGCCCGTTCGTTGCCAGGTATGTTGGCGTGGCCCTTAACCCAGCAGAAGCGGATGCGCCTGGTGTTGGGTAAGGAGAGGATGATGGAATGGATTTGGGCGACTTAGGGATGTGTTGTTGAATGGCTGTTGAATGGCTTCAAGCGAGGATCGGGAGTCGGATAAGATGAGGGTGTCGGGTTATGCGGATTTGTGTGCCAGGTGACAGGCTTGGAGGATGGCGAAGAGTTCCGCCTGGAAGACAGAGCAAGTGGGGTGAAGTTTAAATTTTTTGACCAGGATGGTAGGATTAGCCTCCAGGTCGATGCGGACAGCGGCTGCCCCGACAGAGCCGTCGTCCTGCTTGCTACCGTCTGTGAAAATCTGAATGGTGTCTTCCAGGCAAGCCTCCTCTATGTGGGATAGGTTGTATGCGCAGTGGTAATGGGGGGAGATGCGTACGGAAGGGTGTGGGAGTTGGGCGTAGGGGATGGGTTTTTCAAGGTGTAGGTCGTGAGGGAGCAGGGTGGAAATGCCTTTAAATCGGGTGTTTTCAATTGTGGCAGTTGCTAGGATTTGGAGGTCTAAGGGGGGGAATTGGACAAGGGCCAGTGCAGTGTTGGTGGATGTGGTGCGGTAGGCGCGGGCGGCTCTAATGGCGAATCCTCTTTGGGTCGACGCTAGCTTTTGCCGCGAGGTGTGTGTTTTGGCAGTATGGCCCCAGATGCCGGCTGCGTAAGTGATGATGGGGGTGATGACATGCTTATAGATGATTTCTACGTTTTCAGGATGTATGCCCCAAGATGGGCGGATGAAGGTGGAGAGTCGGGTGAAAAGTTTTTGTGCTTTATTAGTAATATAATCTATGTGACGGTGAAAGTGGAGTCGGTGATCGATAATGATGCCTAAAAGTTTGAAGTGGGTGCTAAATGGGATATGAGTACCAGAAATGTGTAACTTAACGCGAGCCGCTCTGGGGGAAAAAGCCAGCGCCGATGTTTTGTCGGGCCCGAAGGAGAGTTTAACTCCTTGGCCCCATTCGGTGATGAGCTGCAGGGAGGTGTTGGTGATGTTCTCCAGAGTGCCGGAGTCGTGTGCAGCGGCCAGGAGGAGAACATCATCAGCGTAGGCCTGTATACGGCAGCCATCAGGTAAGCCAAAGTCCAGGAGCTCATCCAGAATGAGGGCGGGGCCACAGGCAGAGCCCTGAACGCATCCTCTCGCCATTCGTCGTGTAACGCGAACGCCGGCGTATGTGAGGGAAACGGTGCGGTTCTCCAGGTAGCTGCGCATGGTCCCGAAAATGTTGCTGGGGCAATTAATAGCTCGAAGTCTGTGTAGGAGAGCGGGCCACCAGGCACGATCAAAGGCAGATTTGATGTCGAGAGAGACGGTGACAACTAGTTTGCCAGTGGAGCGGGAGTCTCTAATGAACGTGACTGCATCGTGTAGTGCGTGAGAGGTGGAAATATTTCTGCGGAATCCATACTGGTGGGAGTTGGAATAGGAATTTTTGTCGGAGTGATAGGTAATTCGGTTGATCAGGAGTTTCTCCAGGAGCTTGCCGAACACCGGGATGAGGCCAATGGGGCGGTGGGAATTGAGGCTTTGGTTAGGTTAGGTTAGGTTAGTTCCGTGCCGGACGTGTCAGTGATCACCCGCGTCCACCCCAGTACGGAGCGCCTACCGAATCTTGTCGGCAATTTCGATAAAAGTATTTTGGATTTTAGTTTTTCGTCGTTTTTTCGTTTTCTAGTTGTTTAATTTTCTTGGTTGTTTTTCTTAAAAATACTTTGCTTGTTGTTCTTTCCTTTTGCTATTCATTTAGATTTTTAAATCTAATACTTCTATTTTTAACTTCACTTTGTTGCTTTTTCTGCCCCTGCGACAGAAAAATAGCAACAATTTTGAAATTCCGGTTTTTTGCTTATAACTTTTTTGTTTTTAACTCCTTTATTATTGTGATAGTAGTAGGTGTATATTGGGCATTCTAAAACAGTTTTCATCAAATCACCGCAAACGAACGGAGTGAGATTTGAGCTACGCTTCGCTGCGCTCTAGCTCCGCTACGCTCCGCAAATCTCACTGCGTTCGTTTAGGGTGATTTGATGAAAACAGTTTGAGATTGCCCAATATACATTATACAGGGTTAAATTATTCATACCATTAAATTGTAATTTTTGATAAATAAAGAGTTATGCGAGTATATTGAATCACCATATTTGTTTTCATTAATAAAACGCAGAAATTTTTGTTAAAAATATTTTTTTATTATAAAGCAAGTAACAAATATCATCATAGCTAAACTAGAACAATACTTTAAATACAAATTTTCATTCAAGTACAATTTACTGAAGTCATAAATTACATGTGCTTAAGTACCACTTTTTTATGAATAAAACATTCCTTAGAGCGCACTCTTTTTTATGAGTTATACAATTGAAGTTAGCTCCACCTTTAGCATAACTATTGCGCAATGTTGCAAAATTAGGACAACCTTTGCCTTCAACATTTATCAAAAAGCAGTCAGAACACAAATCTTTAATCCATTTTTGCTTTTCAACACCTTTCATTATTATGGTTTGGTCCTTTAAAATTGGAATAATTAATCTCTTAAATTCTCTGAAATCTATATTGCCTTGACTCCAGTATATTCCTCTGTTGCGTTCAATCAGATTTAGATACGAATATGGAGGTTTTATTAAAAAGACTTGCGTAAACTCTTTTGTGGCTAACGCAAATTCCTTAATAATAAAATTATTTTTGCAGTCTGAATCCTTGAACATCAACAAAAAGTATCGAACTCTTATCAGCACTCATTGTTTCGTTGTATTCCACTGTTTAACATAAAGTTGAAGTTTGTTCTTTCAAATACCTTTTGATTGCACTTTATTTAGTTAAGATATTTTCTTCACAATATTGCTCAGAGGTTTGTACTCAAAAATGCAGTCATTTAAAATCAAGCAATATGCTGCTGTCTGATCCGGGATTTCTTGGTCTGTTTCAATCTCCACTCTGACATCGATTGATCCCTTTATCATTTCTTGTTGGTGAGAACAATCAATAACAAATAATGGGGCAACGTCTCTGAATTCCTTCAAGCTCATCAACGGCTCTGGTCGCCGTCCATGATAAGACTGTTGGAATCTTGCATATTGTTCGTATAATAAATTAAATTTATCCTCTGAGAAACTGACATTCAATCCTTCATAAGGGTAATACGATGAATTTAAATATACTTTTACATCTCGTACATTGCAGTGATCGAACTCTGCCATTGACATTTCCGCATTGTGTTTGCGATTGGTTTGCAAGGCTATAATAACGAATCTTGGTTTCTCTATCTGTGACGAAGTTTTGATAGACCAAGTGTGTTTACGTGTCTTCGGTAATAATGGATATTCATACAAATCCCAATTTCGAAATGCTAGTGTAATAGGCCTGTCCTTTTCTAGATGTTTCAACAAATTGATTCTTTCACGATCTGATACTTTAACGTGCGGAACTCGCCAAACAACTTTGCTAATAGTTATATCTTCGACCACCTCTCCGACATTTAATTTCAAAGCATTGAGATTCGTATTGCTTCTTAATAGCACCAATTCATGTTTGGAGTTAATTATAACTTTTTCATAATCTTCTGCAAAACCTAAAATTTTCTTCAACGGCACAGAAGCCGAAAAAATTCCTCCGTTAAGATTGTTTGTACCAGAAGTTGACCATCCCCATACACGTGAGCATTTAGATTCATTATCATTTAACGAGAGGTACGATTTTATTGTTGTAGTTATGCCAGCATTTTTTATTTTGTCTATTTCTATTCCGTTTAACTCATATCGAATATCTTGAAATAAATATAGTATTGGATTGTTGATAAAATACACATTTGATATTCTTTCTTTAGTCGAACTATTATAAACATTGGCTATACCCTCAATATACAAAGTGCTGAGTGAGGGTAACAGACATAGATCTTGTTGATTAATAGGTATTCTTATTTCATCATTCTTGTTGAAACTTGTTACGTACGGTTTATAAGAATGATATTCGAAACTTTCAATACTATTGTCGTATGATGTTGATTGAGATATATTTAAAATATTCATTTTAACAAGCCAATCAACTTCAAAAATTCCTTATTGTTTTTGGTGAGCTTCTTTTTTATGTGAAGCGGTGTGCTTTTATGAGGTGATCTTCTAGTACTAACTTGAATGCAAGCTGTGTCATGATTTTTATTGAAATTTATCATTTTTACGAAAATGTAGATACAGTTGTACTTCTTCGTCTCGTAAATTGATTTGTTTATTCTCGGCGACTAATAATTGTATAGTTATTGCACTTATAGAACTTTTATTTACAGGAAAATATATTAGATTTTTCGGCACTTCAATGATCCGATAACCAGGTGGTACGTTAGGAACAAACTCGTGAATAATATGACTTGCAGATCCGTTCACGAATGACCCACTAACTACGTCGCATTCGATGCGCACAATGGTTGTTGGCAATATACTGACAGGATACAGAGATTCGGTCCTTTTTAATGCCTTTATTGTTTCTCCACCAAAACCTAAAATCCTTCCAAGTGAGTCACTTTTGTTGAAATGAACATCTTTAGTACAAAAAATTGTAGTTTTTAAAGTATTATTATTACAAGTTAATTTTAACATTGCATTTCTAATGTATGTCTTTAAATAATCACAGATATCTTGAAGTTCATAAGCTCCTTCAGGTATTTCGATTACTTCGTTATCGTCATAGTAGAATTTATTATTTCTTTTATCTATGTTGGGTATAGAATTAAATGTTGAAAAATACAACAATCCACACTCATAGTATCCACTTAATTCCAAAGTAGGTGAGTAGTTTGTTATCAGAGAGGATCCTTTTCCAGTTATAGACACAGTGAAAGACATTTTACTACTGATAAAGAATTTTATTTCAAGCTTTATATAAATGTGTTTTCCAATACTCCTTTAAAAATTTTATACAAAGGTGGCCGCAATTAACAGAGTCAAATGTTTGATATTGCTCATAGTTATAATTTAAAGAAACATTTCTTAAGTAATCAAGTAGTTCTAACGGAGGTTTCAGATTACCAAAACTATCAAAATATTCAGCATACTTATTTTCTTTCACGTAGGCTACCCAATGTGTTCCAATGTTATTTGAAGTATCTAAATTTATAATACCGCATTCTATCTTCCTAGGTTTTGAGGGCAACGTATCCCTCATGAAAACACCACGAAAAAATGGAATATCACTAGCATGTTCTAATATATCCCAATTAGTTAATGCCCGCCTAGGTAGCCGCTTTATTAGTTTTTTGAGGGTTTCAAATATAGACCTGCACCCTTTTTATAAGGTCTAATATATAATCCTTTTCCGAGAGCAACCGCCTCCATCATCTTATTATGTCGTTCCGATTCTTGAAGAGCTTTTTGAGCTGCTTTTGAATCATTAACCGCTTTTGCTATGCCAGCTGCTCCACCAGCCAGTGAACCTAAAGCTGATAATTCCGCGAAAATAGGAATTAACGGTAACAGTCCTCCACATTTTGGAATAGGAATACAACGAGGTAAACTCATTTTATTTTTATTTCTAAATAGTTTTTTTGCAGCGGCGACCGCATATTTAATAGTAGAATTTGTGTCTTTAGATTTTATTTTTTTAAATTTAGATTTGAGTTTTTTCACAGCCGTCATAAACGACCGAGCACCTGCACCAGCTCTTAATTTGGCCTTCATAGCATTTTTTACTATCCATGAAGCAATTTTTTCTTTCTTTCCAGCGTCTTTTGATTTCAATCTTCTTTGAGCCATATTTAATAGATCTAGATCAGCTTTGTGCCTTACGTTAGCGTCGTTGTTTATGTAAGCAATATCGTGGTGCATACAAGCGTTATCCAATTTATTAATTCCTCGCTGACCCTTAAGTAATCGTTTCTGAAGCTTTGTGCCGGGTCCGCAATATTGGTTGTTCACGCTCGAGGAAGAGCGAGTGGCGGCACTGCATTCTAGTCTGTGCAGTGACAGCTTTTTTGGCGGCCGGCCGCATGTGATACGTCAGTTGAGTCGAGTCGAAATGTCATGACATGCTTAGAGGTTATGTGCGGGCCGGAATAAAATATAATACACAATATTCAAGCAAATAGTGATTTGCGCGGCGCACCTAATATCGGGGTGCGAAAGCCCGCTTTGTGTTGTGCAAGGTGTCAAAATCGCGTGTGTGAGTCGTGGTGGCCTAATAGGCCTTTGTAGTGCTCCGGTCTCCCCCGGTGGATCCACTGCAGAACTTCAGGAGCCGCGACTTCCTTCGAGCTAGCTCAGGAAGTCCACCGGCTACGGAGGAGACGGACGGAGACAACGGGAATCGGGGTAAGCCACAATGCTTTCTATGAGCGGGTAGTAGGGCATTAGCAATCAACCCAAAATTCCTTACTCGGTGAAACGCCGACGTGGTGGAGTCTACTTGGGGCACCACCATCTCTTGGTAGCAGAGCGTGGTTTTTAGATTTGAGTGGTTCTTAGATTTGAGTATTTGATTAGTATTGTACAATTAATATTGTAATCTTGTTGGTTGTCCAAACGGGCAATACATATTAATTGGTTTTGATTGCTGATTTTAAACCGACTACAATCTCATTTGTGGACCGATCTCCTTAACTAATTGTCATTGTATATGAAAAATTGGGGTTAAATGTCTTTTGTTGTTCTAGTTAAGTTCTAGCATTTACCTATATTTGATTTTGGTTTGTTTTTTCATATCTTTGTTTTGCCCTTGACTATTTTGTTTGTTAAGTTGTAAACTTATACTTGAATTTATTTTGTTTAAAAAATTTTGCTGCTAAATGACTTTGCTGTTGTTGTAATACACTATTTTGCTGTGTTAAGTTTTAGCATTTACATTTGATTTTGTTTTGTTTGCCTTTGAATATTATGTTTGTTAAGTTAATGACTTAATGCTTGAATTTAATTTGTTTGAAAAATTCTGTTGTTAAATGCCTTGTTGTTCTAGTTAAGTTCTAGCATTTATACTTGATTTTGGTTTGTTTATATATTTTGTTCTGCCTTTGAAGTTCCTCCCGATCTGTTTTGTTGTCTGCGGTTGTCGGTCTGTTTGTCCGTGTATTATTATAGTGTTTATTAATTTTGGTGCAAAATGGTCCCACCAGTCAGCCCGCTTAGTGGTGCCCGCGCGGGTGCACAAAAGATTTTGAGATGGTTTGCTAGTGCCGTCGCTTTGGTAGACCGACCAGACCGAGAACAGGCCTTGTTAATTCGGCATGAGGGAGTACCGGCTCGCTTGAAGGAATTGGAGCAGCTTTTCGTTGCTCATCAACAATATCTGCTCGACCACCCAGCCGAGGGTGCCGCTGAGTTGCGGGCAGTCGACCAATTTAATGCCGATTATGATCAGTGTTTTGAACAGGCGGATGTGATTATAAACAAGGCTCAGGCAATCCTATCCGTCCGGAGGGGTGAGTCGTGCACGCCCGGGGAGGTCAAGCCTACCCCGGCCGGCTTGCTGGGCAGACTGCCCACTTTGGACATCCCAACCTTTGATGGGAACCTGGCTTCTTGGATGGGGTTCATTAACCTCTTTGATAGCCTGGTTCACTCGAGGGACGACCTGTTCCCTAGCCAGAAATTGGCCTATTTGCTCTCTGCCTTACGTGGAGAGGCTGGTGTACTTGTCCAGCATCTACCTGTCAATGATGACAGTTATGATATTGCAAGGGCGTTGTTGACCGCCCGGTATCAGAATGTTCGCTTGCTAGCGGACACACATGTGGCTGCCATTTTAGGGCTGCCACGAGTATCGCGGGTCTCCTCATTGAGGAAGGAGATTTTGAACCCGCTGCTGAGCGCTATTAACGCGCTCAAACGACTTGATCTACCGGTGGACCAGTGGTCCTTTATTTTGCTCCACCTCATCCTCGATAAGCTTCCCATGGAGATGAAGGGACGCTTCGAACAAAGGTACGGGGGCAATAGTGCCTCGTACCTCCCCCCCTTCTCGGATCTCCTCAGATTTTTGGAGGATGAGTGTCGGATGACCGACCACTTGGATCTGGCTCCTATACCGGGACCGAGTACAGGTCGCTATGAGGCGACCCGGGCAGCGCCACGGAGAGAGCGCCGCCCGTACAAGCAGTATACTGCAGTGCGGCAGAACTCTCCACACAGGGAGAGGCCGATGCCTTGTAAGTGTTGCAAGCGGGATGGCCATCGTTTGCCGGCCTGTCCCAAATTTGTTGGCCTACGCACCGAGGGGCGTAGGAATATAGCCAAGCAGCGAAATTGGTGCTACCGCTGCCTGGGGGCCCATATGGCATCGGCTTGCCCCCACCCACGAGATTGCCACTGTTGTGGAGGGGCCCATCACCCCCTTTTGTGCTTCAACAATAGAGACACTCGTGAGGTGGTGAGAGAGAGGGACTCGCACACGGGCGGGGGCCCTCCTAGGTCACCCACCTCTCCGAGGAGATCGGAGGGGCGTGCCACCCCTCCGCGGAGATTGGACAGGCGCCCCCCCTCCAGTGAGAGGATTGGGCGCCCCACCCCCCCTACGGGCGGGGGGGATCGACGCGCCGCTTATGAGGCGCCACCGCGGGATTGGGCCGCGGTAATTAGGGAGCCACGCCGGGAGCCGATACGCTTCTCTCCCCCTCTGATGGAGAGACCTCGTTTATCGCGGGCTCCCCCAACTTTCGCCCATCATGGGCACCGCCCGGCCCCCCGATGCAGCTTTGGTCGGGGTGTGTACGTGCCGGATTGGGACCCGCTCGAGCGCCTTGAGCGCCCTATTCCTCCGCCGCGCACGCATTTTTCTTCGGACCCCCCTTCCCCCCCGTTGCGGGGAATGCGGGAGGATTTTCACTAAACCAACTGTCGGCTGCAACCCCCCCACAGGAGCAGGTGCTGTTACCAACAGCCTCCGTACAGGTGTGGGGCCCGAGGGGCACCTTTGTTTTAGTTCGCGCCCTTTTGGATACGGGAGCTCAGGGTTGCATTGCCTCCAGCTGGCTGGTCCGGCAGTTGAGTTTGAACACATCTCCATACCTTGAATCGGTACGAGGAATCGGAGACCTGCGGATCCCGGATCCGATCGGTCAGGTTTTGTTCTCCTTCTCCCCCCACTTCTCTTCAGCGCCCAAAATTGGCGCTACCGCGATTGTTTATGAGAAGGTTGTTGGTCAGCTTCCGCAACAGCACGTTTCGCGCGCTGTCGTTGATGCGACATCAGGATTGACCTTGGCTGACCCTTCCTTCCACCGAACCGGTCCGATTCACTTATTGCTCGGTGCCGATGTTCTAGGCCGCGTGTATTGTGGGAAGAGGAGAGAGTTACAGAAGGGTGGGCTGGTAGCCTTATCTACATCGCTTGGGTTTGTAGTGATGGGACCAGTTAGGCATAACCCACCATCTCCATCGGTGGACAGTTACATAACTGTTAGCTCCACCTTATCGGATGTCCTTCAACGGTTTTGGGAGGTGGAAGAGCCACCTACCGTGAAGCGAGTGAACCCCTTGGACGAGGAGTGTGAGTTGTTCTACCAGAACAATACAGGTCGCCTTCACTCGGGACGGCTGATCACTCGTTTGCCCTTTTTGTCAGTTCGCCCCTCACTTGGCAGCTCCCGGCCGTTGGCCGAGAAGCGGCTGCTGTCCATGGAGCGTCGTATGAGTAGGATCTCCGACCTCAAACAGAAGTATGTCGACTTCATGCGAGAATATGAGCAACTGGGGCACATGTCGGTCTCGCGACTGGACTGGCGAAACGAGGAACATAATTTTCTTCCTCACCACGCGGTTTTGAAACCTTCCACCGGGAAGGTTCTTAGAAAAAGACTAATACTTTTTCTAAGAACACATATTTTGGTTGGTATAATGATTTAGAATATACATATAAGTTACGAAAACGTGCACCATTCTCATGTAATAACAAACCTATTACTAAGTTTGTCTTGCCGCAATTTGATGGTCCACAAACAATACATCGTATAGTGCTCGGCAATAAGTTGCCATGTCGCTTTGCTTCACATAATGATGCAGGACAGATATTATAATCTAATTTTAACGTTTCCTTTTGTTTGAGGAACTTCATAGCAACTTGTCCGTTTTGATTCGTGGCTTTTAACAAAATGGATATAACACTTTGCGTTCGTAATAATAAGAGAACTAGCAGTATATTTACTTGTAAGTGCACTCACTCCACCATATAGACTAGGCATTCGACGGCGGTAACAATAGCAAGGAGTAGAAGAATTTGGATACTGTTACCACTCATTATATTAAGTTATTGGACGTGTCTAGAACACACAATGTTAAAGCATCGAGAAGAATGGAGAGAAAAGAAAGAGCTCTCACCCCTCTCGAATCGTGCAAAAAAATGTTATGAGTAAGGAATCGATGCTTAAAAATAAACATTGTTTAATTACTTGCATCCCTACTTTAACAAAGTAATACACTGCGTTCTTTAATAAATAAAACTATATTTTTAATTTTATTACCATTATTTTAAACTATGTATTTGAATTCTAATAAATTTTATCTTAGATTTATTTATAGAGGTAATTCTGAATGAATGTTTTTCAAAATATTTGATTACATTATAGAGGTGTTAAAATAAAAACAAATATTTTCATACAAGTCTTTTTATTTTTAAATAATATTTATTGAAAACAATACAAGACTTAAACTAACATAACTATTTAAAATAACATAAGTCTTAGTTAGTAAAATTTATAAGCATTACTATAATTTTTCAGAAGAATAATGTTGTTGAAATAATGTATCTCCGTGAGTGTACACGTAACTAAAGATAGTAGGTACGCATCTAGCACATTAGAGAATTTTAATATACATCTACAAATGTTTTAGGTCAGCAATAGTTATTTAAAAACTATAACTGTAACCACATATTTTCTTAGAGATATTAGTTATAATATTTTCTGCTTGATCCATTATTGGATCAATATGCTCGGTTACCACATATTGTGTTTTTATTAATGGATCATTGCTGGTTGATTCCAGATCTAATATTTCTAATTTAATTAATCGCCGCCCTTTAGTAGGTATTGTTTTAATTAAATAAGAAGGTTCGTTCCCCTTCGTATTCTGCAGTAACTTGCTTCTCCTCTTCATGGGCTTCTTTTTATTAAAAAGACTTTTAACCACCTTGGCATGCAGCGGTGAATCTTTAGCATTCCAATGTGGAAATTCTTCAGAGAAGCCCTCCAACATATCTTGCGCATTTTGCTCAAAGCAAGGAGGATAATCTTCTGTTGCCTCCTTGCTTATGAGTAGCGACTGCGAGATTTCTTGGGTATTCTGAAATTTAATTTATTATGCAACAAAAATAATTTCACATCGAAGAAATGATTGATATAGTGGCGGAGGTAGAAGAGTATATCTAGGATCCACAAGGAGGCTGACTATCTTATACGGAACCGATAGAATATGAGAATCACGATAACAGCATCACAACCATAAGGTTTTAACAACAACATTATCTTCCAACTAAATCAAATATACAAATAAACATTAACTAGTGATCTAACCACTACACAAGAAAAGAGTTTGAAGAAAAATAATTTATACGACTTACCATGATGTATTTGGGTGACCGTAGTTGTCACTTGATTAATTATGTGTGAAACAAATTTTAAAAACATTCGGCTTTAATAGCTATTTATAGTGTAAATATAATGCTGACATAACAACAAAGCATTCGCACGGAATCGCAATTGGACAAATTACTAATGAACTATAAGTTGGAATACCTAAATCAGCAATAACATGTCCCAACCAGTTTCGAATTGTTCATTGCGTGTGCTATTTTATTAATAGTTTTATATTTTATGGATTATGAAATAAAAAAAAACATGGTAGCTGGTTTATAACGTTATATATTTTCATCGTTACAATACAACATTAAGTATTTGATTAAAACTAGGTAATTAATTTACCTATTTACCGTTAAAAAACAATGTATAATACTATTAAACAAATAACTGATGGATAACAATATTAAAATTAAATAACTTTACAATATAAAGTGCCGTGTCGGTACATACTATACAATTTCATGTATGTTTTTATTCTATTAACTTATTCATTACTTAAGCCATATAATAAATAAATAAATAGATGATGGGGTAACATATTTCTCAACTTACAATTTGATTCATGATTACCATTAAAATAATAATAAACTATACAATACGGTGCTTCTAAAGAAAAACTAATGATATTAAACTAAACTATCCCAGTGACCCCATGATAAAGTAGAAATTTTGTTTTTTAATATGATACGTTTATCGTCATTACCTGACAAAGCTATTTTGTTCTGTTCTTGAGTAAATATTTCGTGCTTAAGAGATTTAAATATGATATTTTTTTTCTTCAAAAATGTATTTTCATTTAATACCTTGTAATAATCTTTATATTGTACATCTTTTAATACTTGCTTCTGTATGCCTTTTGCTTTTTTTAATTCATCTTCTGCCGTTTTAATACAGTATAACTTGGACCTTAATCCTACAAACTTCGAAATCAAACTTCCTCCTAGCTCATCTTTAAAGAGACCTGGCACCTTTTTGTTCCAACTAGGAATGTCGTATACGTTATTTACAGAATAATTACTAGTGTCGAAATAGGGAAGAAAATTTGATTTTAAATCAGCATAAAAATCTTTACTTTCTATTGAATACAAAAAACTATCAGTATCCGTATAACAAAGTTTTAACTTTTCCTTATAAAAAGGCTTCATAATAGAATAATGAAAATCAAACATGTGACTCTTAGATATTTCCAAAACGGAAAAACCAATGTATATAGGTTTATCCAAAGTGATTGTTTCAGGCTTCATTTGAATGGCTACCAAGTTTTCAGTGAAAATTGTAACATTGTGAAAATTTGGTCGAGCTATCATTTGCTCTGCACAGAAACTTTTCTTTGTTTTGTTACTATCATCATTCCACTTATTGACTAATTTCACATTAACCCTCTTTTCTGTGTCTTCTAACGTCTTGCCAAATATACTGTTGTTAAGAAGTTTGAAGAAATCTTGTTCAAATGTAGATTTAGCTTTTTTTCGTAATTCAGTATTCATGTCAATATACTGCTTTAAATAAGGACTCTGATTAAATTGAATAACTCTATGTATTTTTTTAACAACAAACCATGTTTTATACATGTTTGCAGATGAGCAAAATGTATGACATAGAAATATTTATCGTATAAATTTGGAATCAATTTTGAAGTTTTAGAACCTGGCGGAGTAAATTTTTGAGCACAGAATGGAAAATCGTTATGATCATTATGCAAATGTTCGGGGTATTCTAAATCTACTTCTAGTATATAACCAGTGTCTCCGTTAGTTGGCACATTTATAAAATCTATTCCAGCGATTTCCAAGTCATTCAATAACTTAAAATTGGAATGAGGCAAATAAGCACACATTGCATATCCATAGAGATTATTACAATCGATATAAATTAGAAAGTTATTACTTTTTCTTGGATCGTAAGTTTTTAAATACTTGTTATTGGCTTTTGAATACCTTGTCGAACATAAACATATTCCACCGCGAATACCTTTTTGAATCATTCTTATTATTTCCAGGTCGTGTATTAATTCTAATTTAACATCTGTTTTTAATAGCATGGCATCAAAACTGAGACTCGGTGCTGTAACATAAAAGGCTGGATCTAATTTATAATTCATCTTACATGTCTGGCGAAAACTTTCAAAAACGTCAGCTAATAAAAGAACATCTGACTTAAGATACAAGTCTGTGTATTCACCGAGATTCGATAATTCAAACGTTTGCCAGACTTTTTTTGCATGATCATAATCTACTTTAGATATATTACTATTGCGTAATTTGCTGAAAAAGAACTCCTGAGGCGGAAGTACTTTTTCTTCGTATGAACTCCAAGTAGTCATGTATTCATATGGATACACCCCTTTTCGTTTTATTAAAGCAAAATGCTCACGAGAAGGAAAATAACGCCGCAGATGTTTAAAGTCGTCATTTTTTAAGTTTGCGACAAGTTTCTCTAGACTTGTGCCTAAAAATTTAAAAGAATCAACAAATCGAACAGGTATGATATCTTTATCATTAATTTGAAAAAATTTTGTAAAAGATATGTAGTTTTCCTTATTTTTTGCTATTACTTGTATTTTTCCTGATAGTTTTCCCAACTGTCGTATAAAAAGATGACTGTCATAACCCGCTAAATTATGAAAAAATATAGGAACAAACTTAGGCAAACAATATCTAATATTGCAATAAGAATGAGCTGCACCACGATACCGTCCTGTAAGATGGCAATGATCTTTAACTTTATCGTCAAACAATATTTTATCACAAAGAAAACAATTTGTAGCCCGAGCAAAGTTCGCTTTGTCTTCATTTGTTAAACAAATAGCCACTGGCGACTGCAAAACGTTATAAATATCGGTTATATCCAATAATAGACTTTCTAAAAACTTTTCTACACAGGCTGGACCTCGATAAGATACATATTTATTACGCGACTTATCATAAGAACACACAACGTAATAAGCAAATACTGATGGTACGTGTTTTTGCAATATCTTTGTACAGCCTGATCCAGAATCGAGTTCAGTTGGTTTTAATAATGATTCAAAATCTGCGTATAAGACGAAGGGCATGTCATGCATTTGCTCGTAATGATTAAATTGAATTCGTGTTCCATCACCGGGTAATATTGTCGATACACCACCACAAACATGAGCTTTCAGTTTATCATTACTATCAAAGAATATCATACAATCCTCGCATAAATATATTTTAGAATGATGTTTAGTTAATTGAAGACGAAGTAATTTAGATAAATCTTTAATAAGACAGTAATGGGTGCGTTTTCTGTTTTCCAGGAAAAGCATATTAATGTGATGATCTTTGCGAATCTCGCTTTTGTATAAAGGTCCAACAATGTTACCATTCTTTTGAATGCCGTAAATATTAATACTTATGCGAGGATTATTCTTTTCAAAAACTTTGATGTCCGCAAACCCAACTGGAAAAATCATATTTTTGATATTGAGTACATTTTTAAAGTGTGGGTAAGCTGACGTTCGATGTGCGTTTCTGTTTATAGGAAATAGTGCTGCCATGACACACCATAAAAAACAATAATTATCAGAATTTTGAATGTTGATACATGCTCGTTTACATTTTATGGACTTTGGTAATTCTATAAAACTGGAGCCTCTTAACGGGTTATATTTGTTTATATTTACTTCTAGATATAGGCTTTGTAAATAGGCCCACCCACTATCTCTTTCTTCAAATTCTTCAATTTTTTTACAAATTAAGTGAATAATTTTTGAAAACATATCTTCAAAATTGAAGTTTTGATGCAAGATGAAGTTTTCCGTTGCAAATGACTTGATTGAAATCGAATCATACTTACTAAGCAGAAAGAATTCACAGAAAAGTTCAAAATTAGCTTTAACATTAGTGTGAGCTTGAATTTTCGCTATGAGCAATAGGCGTACGCGAGAGCGCAAGTGCCATAAAAACTCGGCGGGCGGGCGAACACGCGCACTATCATGACCCTCATCTTGATATCGAACACGGTACGATGCTATACGATTACGAAAAGCGCTATGAACTTTTTCAACCCCCTCACTATCAACGACCGAACTGTTGTTCTTATGTAAAATACTTTTCAAATGTGCAGAGAAAACTTTGTTATTTACGGATACGTCACAAACTGAACAGAAAGTAGACCTCGACATTATGATTTGGACAGTACAAATTCTCAAAGTTAAAGTAATAAAGGCTTAAGTATGTAAGTACCTAATCTTTGAGTTTGCTAACGATAAACAATAAGTAAACCAGCTAAAACATAATTTACGCAGAGAGAAACAAAAGAGAACCTATTTTTTAACTTTATCTTTATAAAATATCCCCTCTGTGGTAAACTTTGCCTTAGCTAATTTTACAAATTTTTTTAATGCGTAAAATTCTGGAGATTCTGCTTCGCCTTGCAAGCGTACCCAAACGATAGCGCGCTCGCACCGGTCAAGGCCGCTGAGATTAGATACCTCCTTCTGGTTGTAGAGGCGTAGCTCCACTAGCAAGTCGCCGTCGAGCTGTGCAGTCCGACGCGTTACACCACCAGGTACTCGGCGTGTCAGGATACTGGTGGTCTTGTTTGGCAGGTTTGGCGGCCGCGAAACCTCGCTGTCCGACTCTGAGTCGAACAACCACTCAGAAGTATTGGACGACGATGTATTCTTCACTTCTGCACTCTTCGCCTTCGATAGGCACTTTATCGCCTTGCTTCTCTTCTTTGGACTAGGGAGATAGAAAAAGGATACACGATTATTGTACACATTAAACACTTGAAATTTAGATATATGTAAATATAGCAATAAAAGTACCTGATGTCTTCGTCGTCGGTATCAAAGAAAAGGTCAGATTCACAGCTCTTCTTGGCTGACCTTTTGTTTTGCTTGCTATCCGACCTGAAAATAGTAAATGTCATATTAGTATTAAGAGTGGTTACAAGAAAACGAGTTGAAGATTCACATCTTCAATTCATAAGATAAAAAAAATATCATCATCATCAGTCAATCAGCATGCCACTGCTGGGCTTGATGGTCCCTCGTGAAGACAGCACTTGGAGAGGTCACGTCATATACAGCCTGGTCCAACGGCTCAATTTGTTGAAGCATGAAGATGATCAACCACTTATAGACAATTAAAGAATAGATATAAAGTATAGCAATAAAGTATAAAAACTTACGAACATTTTTCAGCTGTCTTGGTCTTGAGATTTTTTGATGAGGAGGTACTGAAGCACTGTTAGTGGACAGAGATAGCACTGGAGTGTACTGTGACTACAGTTTTTCCGGATTTTATATAAGAAAAGTGCAATGCAAGTAATAATTTTACTGAGGTTCTCAACCTATACCTTATCTTTATAATCATTTTTATGTAACATGACTAATCTAAAAAAGAATGCTCATTAATTTTTATATTGTTAAATAAGTAAGTAATATTATAAAATATTATATATATAATCATAAAATTATTAATTTCCGTCCAAATCATATCCACACAAAATATTTATAAGAAAACAAATATGCATTCACGGATATGATGTCTATACGTTATCGAGAATCCTAATGCATTCACTTCCACTTCCATGGTCAGTGTTCGTTTTTCAAACACAAAAGAACTGACACTTTATTTAGAGAAAATATTTTTTTTTTCGTGATTTTTTTATCACACCGCGCGTTTTAGGCAAAGGAGACGCGAAGCGCTCTGGGTACTATGGTACCCGGGACGTGTGAGTGGAGCAGTTCTCAGGTCTGCAACAAAATTTTTGATCCGCAGTTGCGTATGATCCAAAAACGGTCCGATCATCGGCTGAACTTCGTCAGCTATATAAAAAAAAAGTACTTACGTAGCAAGAAAGAAACAAAACGACGAACTGACGCAATTACGTGTATTGGATTTTTATTTTCGAGGTAGTAGTAGATCGTTATTCAGCATCACAACATCTAAGAGAAGATTATAGTTTGGTAGTTTACTTTCAAAAAGTCGGTTCCATACTCGAAATATAAAACTTAATAACGTTTTGCACCTCTGACTTTCATGATATTTAGCAAAATTTGATATTTACCCATAATTCTACCAATGTGCAATATGACGCGGAAATAATCAGCAAATTAATTGTTTGTCGTTTATTTCCACAAACTTGCAATACAATACTGTGCATATACAGCAAAATAGTTGGTAACCGTTTAATTCTGCTGATGCAGAAATCTCGTGTAAGGCTGCATGCTCCAAATTTTTTTTCATTTCGGGTTTATTATATTTATTTAAATTATACATGTACATACATATTTACAATTACTAACGAATATTATCTCCAAATTAAAAAGTCTTCTTTATAATAACGGATGCGATTTCTAATTTTCATTTTTCGATACTACTATTTAAAACAGATAAACAATAAGTATATCGTTCTATTAGGCGAACCGAATGTATTTATAGCATAACGATATTGATACGACATGAGGACAGAACCATAGAAGTTTATGAAAATTATTGTAATAATACATAGGTGGTATTCATCGGCAGCATCTCATACACGTTCCCACCGCACTACCCTATTTAATTAGGATGTTAAGACCTTAGTCAGCCAAGGTAGGTAGTTAAAATGTTCTTAATATTTTTTATATTTTCATTTTTTAAATTATTGGAATATTTATTTTTTATTTTTTATTCGTGTGATGACTGGAACACATCTTTCAGGGATTAGCCCGCCCTTTTAAATATTTTGTAAAATTTAACAATTTTATACTTTGTTTTATAATAAAGAATATATTTAATTGAAGTAATTTAATAAACAAATAAAAGTATTAACGTGTGAAAGAAGCCTTATTATTTGAGTAAGCACTCGTAACTGGATATATGAATAATGTGCAATAAATTTATTGCTGATAAATGAATTTCGTGGGAATGCTTTGAAACTGTATGGCAGGCAGAGTGAAGAACGGTACTTATCCGAGAGTTGAGTCCTGAAGCTACGAAACCTCAACCTGTTCAATTTCTGTTGTTATTGCACTGCTACCTAGTTGAATGCCTTAATATTCTGAGATAGAAAACCTTGAAAATGTGTCTAGTAAATCGCAATCAATCAAAAGTATACTGTTTACAGTCAAACAACACAACACAATAGAAACATTATGAAATGAAATGAAATAAAAAATCTTCTTTTCCATTTAACTCTATATAATGTATATTGGGCAATCTTAAACTGTTTTCATCAAATCACCGTAAACGAACGCAGTGAGATTTGCGGAGCTAGAGCGCAGCGAAGCGTAGCTCAAATCTCACTGCGTTCGTTTGCGGTGTTTTGATGAAAACTATTTTAGAATGCCCAATATACACCTACTGATAGTTGTTAAAAATATTAGATTGTAAGCTCTCTCTTTTAGATTATAAGGCATTAGGCCTGATTTTTTGTTAATATTTTTAATTTTAGTTTGTATTTTTTTCAATTTGCGCGAGTGCGTCTTTTTTTGTTTTTTACGCTTATCTCAAAATCTGCAAGTCACAGAACCTTCGGGTTTTTTGCATCTTGTAGATCTCCTTTAGGCCCAACTTTTGATACCACTTGCGGCGTCCTATGGTCTCTGCAAGTGGGTCAAATTTTGAGTCTGGGAAATTTTGGGCCGAGAATTGGGTGTCCCCTCATCACCTCGGTGTACTGTGGGTCGCACATTTTTCGGGCCAAAAATTTGAGTTAAGCGGCCGTGTTTTATTTATTTTTTCTGGTATCTTGGGAGGTGATTAGTATAGTTGTTTAGGTAGTTTAAGGTAGGATTAGGATAGTTTTAGGATTAGTCTTAATTTTTTTGGATTTTCATATATTGACGATTTTCTTTGGCACCTTGGGTGTTGTGTCAAAGACGTGGCATCATAGACGATCATTGTTTATAGCGTACTTGTGTTTTTGTGCGAGGTTTTGGTTTGTTGGACTGGATTTAAAGCCTAATTCTGTTGTCTCCAACTTCATCTTTGGTGGGCTGGGCCCACGATTGGGACATGTCGGCCTCGGACGAAATGTCCGAGACCGATATTGTCGGCGTAGGAGGAGCCATAGCGGCTCCCATTAAATTGAGGTTCCCAGTGGAGCATGGGAAGGAGAAGAGCCGTTCATCGGCGAAGAATGGTGCATCTTCGGTGGCTGATGGGGTGGTGTCCCCGGTTTTGTCTCTGGCTAGCGCTGGGGGCGCGGTGCCCCGCCAATCTCGTGGCGTGTCGGGCGGGACCAGCAATGGTTTCAGGGACTTGGTCCGGGAGCCGAAGTCGGCGCCAACAGAGGCGGATTTCCCGCCCCCAGGTAGGAAGAGATTCAGCCGTTTCTTTCGAGACCCGTTAGAGACGGACCTGGAAACAGAGGCGGAGGAAGTAACGGCCCCATACGCCCCCAAGGTCCCCCGGACCAAAAGGGGCAGAGGAGGCCTGACGCACGGGGTCGGGCTCTCGCAAGCGAAGCGAGAGCTCAGAGAGATCATGACCGACTCTGAGGAGTCGGAGTCAGATCCGGAGCCGGAAGCCGCACCGGCTTCAAAAAAAGGGAAGGGGAGGTGCTCTCCCGAACCTTCTGCTGAACTCCTCTGCAGTAAGGCAGAGGAGAATGCGAAGTCACTGGTTGAGGTCGCCAGAAAGTCCAAGAACCTAAAGGGGACGTGCGTTAAGGAAATTCGAGAGTCCTTCAACTCCCTTCTAGAGATCGTACACGCACTGGCGTCCAAGAATACCTCTGAGGAGATGCGTCGGCTTCGGGCCGACAACAAACGCCTGCGACGCCAGTTGGACGACATGATGGGCGAATTGAAGGCCCTTCGCCGGGCCTTCTCGGAACGAGGTTTTGACTCTCCTAGGAGCCGTGTTGTTGCTGTGGCCCCCGAGATGGTAGAGGCCGAACCCGAAGAGGCCGAAATTGAAGTGGTCGACTCAGGGGAAGATCCCTGAGGTGGAAATCCTGGAAGCCCAACCTGTGTCCCAACCGAAAAAGGCCGCCTCTGCTGAAGGAATCTCAAAAGCGGAGTTCTTGGAAAGCATGGAGTTCCTCCAGCGGGAGCTCCTGGCCCAGGTTGGGTTTATGGTTTCGGCCCGCCTTGAGGGCTTGGAGGTCGATGGGCGGCTCATGCCGGCCCATGCCCGCAGACCGCCCCTGGCGTCGGACCACGTGGTCCAGCCGCAGCCGCAGCCGCAGCCTCAACAACAACAGCGGTTAGTAAAGGCTGTAGCGTATGTGCGCAAAGTGCATGGAATGCACTTACGTAATTATGACGTTTTTGGGACGGCCGGCAGCGGCCAGTCGCTCGCTAGCCGCGCCCTGTAAATGTGTGGCAATTAAAATTAGTTAAATGGGCCGGAATCTTTTATTTATTACTAACACATTACCTTCCAATATATATATACCATAATATTTATAGAGAACACAGTATAGTTAGTAAACTGGTGACCCTCGACTTGGAACATTCGAACTAAAGTGACCCTGAAACAGTGTACAGTGAAACAAACATTATTGTGTAATCAAGAGAAAGAACGAGCGACTCACAATGTTCAATTCCCCGACTCAGCCGCAGCCTACGCCGACCAGTGGCCATGCTCCTGGTAAAAAAGAAGATCCGCCGGAATCCGCTGATGTGAGTCTGGCAACCATCACTGTGTCATCGAAGCTCTCAGATTTTTGGGTGGACATGCCGCGTTTGTGGTTTGCCCAATTCGAGGCGGTGATGGCCCCACAAAAACAAGGTGAGGAGGCAAAATTTAATCTTGTCATATCAAAACTGGGTCGTGATGCGATACAACAAGTAAGCGATTTGCTTATGGCACCGCCCACAGCCAACAAATATTCGGTGCTCAAGGAGAGGTTACTTCAGGTATATGAAGAAAGCGCAGAGCGCCAATTTCAAAAATTAGTATCCGAGTTAGAATTAGGAGCGCAAAAGCCTACACAATTGCTTTGAAAGATGAAGGACTTGGGACGCACCACGCAAGTTTCCGATCAGACCCTAAAGAGTTTATGGTTTTCAAGAATGCCATCATCGGTAAGAGCCGTTATAGCAGTATGTCAAGACCAATCTCTCGACAACTTGGCAAAAATTGCAGATAAGGTGGTTGAAAATACGAGGTACCACGAAATCGGAGAGCTTTCGGACCCACCACCATCCACGTCATCTGGACCCCTGGTAGAGATAGTTGGGCAGATGAACAAGCTAATGTTGGAAGTGGCATCGTTGCGCAGTGAGATGTCAAACCACCGACGTAATCGAAGCAGGAGTCAAGGCCGGTACAGAAGCAGGTCAGCTTCACGCAAAAGGAGGACGCCTTCAGATCCCGATTGGCTATGCAGACTGCATTATAGATTCGGCAAAAAGGCGAGGAGCTGCGAACAACCCTGCGCCTGGCGTGATGATCAGGCGGAAAACTGACTTCGGTACGTTCGGAATCGGTGGACGGATGTGCGGAAGATCAGGTAATCAATAACCATCGATTGTTAATCAGAGACAGTTCAACAAAGTTAACTTTTTTGATAGATACCGGAGCTAACATTTCGGTATTACCAAAAAAATATTTAAAAAGAATTGACTCGAAACTGCCCGATTATAAATTGTACGCCGCTAACGATACCGAAATCAAAACTTATGGACTGTGCAATCTAGAAATAACGTTTGGCTTAAGAAGATCATTTAAATGGCCTTTTATCGTTTGCGACGTAAAGCAACCTATAATCGGAGCAGATTTTTTAAGAAATTTTAAGTTAACTGTAGATTTATATAATAATCGATTAGTAGATACTGTAACTAACTTATATGTTTGCGGATCAAAAAGTTATAATTTTAATGGAACAATTAGATGTATTAATAGTAATCATCCGTATGCAGATTTAATTCATACGTATGACGATATTTTTAAGCCTCCCACGTTCACGAACACTCCGTGTACCATCATGTCGAGACGACGGACCCCCAGTCCACGCGCGCGCCCGTAGGTTAGCACCGCACAGGTACGATATTGTTAAAAAAGAATTTATAAGAATGCAAGAATTAGGGATATGCAGGCCTTCGAGCAGCGCGTGGGCAAGTCCTTTACACGTTGTGCCTAAAAAAGATGGAGACATTCGACCCTGTGGTGACTATAGAATGCTAAATTCTATAACAAAACCCGATCGTTATCCGATACCTAGAATACAAGATTTAACATTCGGTTTACACAATAAAAAAATCTTCTCAAAAATAGATATTTTTAGAGCCTATCATTTTATAAAAATTAGCCCGGAAGACGTAGAAAAAACAGCTATTATCACCCCTTTTGGCTTGTATGAATTTTCAAGGATGACGTTTGGCTTGCGAAATGCAGCGCAAACATTCCAAAGGTTTATTAATAATACGATTTTAGCAGGTATTGAAAATATAAATCCCAGCAATTTAACTCAAAATAATTACGAAACGGAGCAGTCATTTTTCGGATACTTAGATGACGTCATCATAGGATCGGATAACGAACGGATTCACAGAGAACACCTACGGATGTTGTTTGATCGTTTTAAAAAATATAAGATATCGGTCAATTTAGGTAAATGCATTTTTGGACAGCCAAATATAGAATTTTTAGGATACGAGGTATCGGAAAAAGGTATATCTCCTTTACCCGATAAAGTTAGGGCTATAGTAAAATACCCAAAACCGGAAACGATCGAACAACTTCGTAGATTTCTCGGTATGATAAACTTTTATAGATGTCACATCCCTAATGCAGCGCGAGTGCAATCCGCTTTAGATAGGTATTTACATGGAGCAAGGAAAAAAGATAAGAGTAGGATAGAGTGGACAGATGAAGCAGTAATTGCATTTGAATGCTGTAAAAATAATTTAAAAAACGCTGTCACTTTAGCGCACCCGATTGCGGATGCACCCTTAGCCTTGATGACGGACGCCTCCGATTTTAGTATAGGCGCAGTATTACAACAAAAGGAAAATAACTCTTGGAGACCCCTTGGCTATTTTTCTAAAAGGCTTACGGAATCCCAAAAGAAGTACTGTACCTATGACAAGGAACTTTTGGCGATTTACTTAGGGATATCTTATTTTAGAAATTTAATAGAAGGTAAAAAATTTCACTATTTTTACAGACCATAAGCCACTCACTTATGCATTTACAAAAAAGTTAGGAAATAATAGTAAAGAATTACCTAGAAGAGCTCGTCAATTAATGTATATCAGTGAATTTACAACTGATATACAATACGTGCATGGCAACAACAACGTCGTAGCGGATGCCTTGTCGCGCGTAGAAACAATAGAATGCACGACCTCAATGCAATTTGAGGAAATTGCGCGTGCGCAGGCGACAGACGCTGAGTTAGCGAGTTTCGTGAGTGCAGGCGATAGGAATAGCATAAAATTGAAGAGTATTAATTTAAATAATTCGAACGATATAATTTACTGTGACGTATCGACGGATAATATTAGGCCCTATATTCCAAAAACATTTAGAAAATCTATATTTGAACACTTTCATGGATTAGCGCATCCTGGCGTAAGAGCCTCACGGCTTATGATTTGTAAAAGAGTATTTTGGCCAGGAATGAACAAGGATATAGGTCTTTGGGTAAAAACCTGTATCAAATGTCAGAAAAGTAAGATAGTACGTCATACGGTGTCTAAACTAGGTACTTTTGAGAATAGCGACCGTTTCGAACATTTACATGTAGATTTAATTGGACCCTTACCTGTAACCGAACAAGGCTATCGGTATTGCGTGACAATGATAGATCGGCGAACGCGATGGCCAGAAATATGTCCAGTCACAGATATGACAGCAGAGACAGTTGCTAGAGCTGTTTATGAAAGCTGGATATGTCGGTTTGGTTGCCCAATTAAAATTACATCAGATCAGGGTAGACAATTCGAAAGCGAATTATTTATTAATTTGACAAGATTGTTAGGTGTTCATAAGACCAGGACTACTCCATACCACCCTCAATGTAATGGAAAGATAGAGCGATGGCACCGATCCTTAAAAACCGCTTTGATGGCTAGGCTGAATAATAACGAAGCATGGTTAGTAGAATTACCTACGGTCATGTTAGGGTTAAGGGCAGCATGCCAAAGCGATGGCGATTTCGTAAGCGCAGCGGAAATGACATTAGGTCATTGCTTGCGGTTACCAGGAGAGTTTTGTCAGGAGAGTAACAATAAAATTGATGATCCGCAAGCATATATAGTCAGATTACGAGATAGTTTTAGCAACCTTAGACCTAAGACAAGAAATTTAGATAGTAAAAATATATTTGTAAATGCTGATTTAAGGACTTGCTCTCACGTATTTTTGAGAATAGACGCGGTACGGAAGCCATTAACGCCTCCATACAGCGGCCCATACAAAGTTATAGAGAGAAATTCGAAATTTTTCAAAATTTTAATTAATAATAAAACGTCAAATATTTCAATAGATAGACTTAAACCAGCATATATTTTAAACGAACCATTGTCAGAGGAAATAGATTGCAAGATAGTTGAGGAAAACGTGACAAAAACACGTAGTGGTAGAATCGTAAGGAAACCCGTTAGATTTAAGGACTAAAATTAAATAAAATTTCGCTAAGTACGTGCTTAAATTTGTATTATGAGATAAGAAAAAATGCAAAAACAAATTCTTTGTGTTAATCATAAAAGCACGTAGGCTTTTGTATTTAATACCTGTATATTTTCGGAGATAATCATTATTGAAAAGAGCTCATTCAATAGCATCGTGCCCGGCGCACCCTGCAGTATTAACAGTATCAAGATGGGACATACATACTCGGTTGAAAAGAAGGAAGAAGAAGTTATCATCGCACAAAATGGTGCCAATCAGGCTTCTACCTTGCACCTCGAGAGCAAGTTAGAGATCATGGGTATTGCCATAACAATATTGTCGGTGATCATATTGTTGGCCTTGGCAATAATCGTATATAAAAGTTGTATAAATAATACCAAAAGAGTACTGCAAGGTGTACTGGACACACGACAACCGATGGGATTATCTCAGTCGACAGCGCAAATGGCGCCGAACTACAATGTTTAAGTTAGTTGTTATATTTTAAATGAAATGTATTTTTTTATCTCTTTGTTTGTGAACTTTTGTTTGTGGTCATATTTTTTTTGTTTTGTTGTTTTGGTTTATATAAGCACACAGAATTTAGATTTTATAGCTACTTTAAATGATTTTCTTTGTTGAAAAATATTTTGAATATTTTTTTTCCTTAAAGAAGGGGGTGTGTGTAGCGTATGTGCGCAAAGTGCATGGAATGCACTTACGTAATTATGACGTTTTTGGGACGGCCGGCAGCGGCCAGTCGCTCGCTAGCCGCGCCCTGTAAATGTGTGGCAATTAAAATTAGTCAAATGGGCCGGAATCTTTTATTTATTACTAACACATTACCTACCAATATATATATACCATAATATTTATAGAGAACACAGTATAGTTAGTAAAAGGCCTCCACGGCCAACACTACCCTTGCCCCACCGGCAAACATGCCAAAAGAGGCAAGAGTAGTGAAGAGGAAAGCCGCGCCTACTGCGCCGGCTGCGGTACCCTCCACTTCGGAGGTCGCGGTGCCTGACGCCAACGCGTGGTCAGTAGTGACGCGGCGGGGCCGCAAGAAGCCTACGACAGTGGACGGGGCGACGTCCAAGAAGGCCGGGACCTCCGCCGGAACTGCTAAGCCGGCACCAAAGCTGCCCAAAGTGCCACGCTCGCTGGCGGTGGTATTAGCCCTTAAGCCTGAGGCGATGGCGAAGGGCCTCACTTACAGTGAGGCCATCACAAAAGCAAAGGCCTCGGTCAGCCTCGGTGCTCTCGGCATCGGGCCTGCGAAATTTAGGACGGGGATCACTGGGGCTCGTATCATCGAGCTCCCTAAAGAAACCTCCCCGTCCCAGGCTGACACCCTGGCGGCGAAGCTGGGGGAGGCCCTGGGGGACGCGGCAAAGGTGACGCGTCCCGTAAAAACGGCGGACATTCGGATCGTCGGTCTGGACGATTCGGTGACCGCCGAGGAGCTGGGGGCCATTCTGGCACAGGCCGGTGAGTGCCCGGCCCAACACGTCAAGGTGGGCCGAGTGCATACGGGAGTACGGGGGGTTGGGGCGGCCTTCGCCTCTGTGCCGGTGGAGGCGGCAAGGCGGTTGGCCGATGCTGGTAGGCTCGAAGTTGGATGGAGTTCTGCCTCCATCCAACTTCTCGAGCAGAGGCCAATGCGGTGCTTCCGCTGCATGGGCATTGGTCACCCTATGCAGCGTTGCCCCTCGGCTAAGGACCGCAGCGAGTTATGCTTTCGCTGCGGGTCCGAAGGCCATAAAGCAGTGGACTGCACAGCGGCGCTGAACTGCGCCGTCTGTGCAGACGCAAAGCAGCCGGCCGCCCATCGCATGGGGGGCATGAACTGTAACCCCCCGCCGGTGAGGGGCCGTTTGGCCCCGATGAAGCTGACCGTGGATCCGAGGACCCCGGCACCACCAGCACCCACGACATCACAGGGAGCACCGGCCGCAGTTGCGGCCCAGGAGGAGCCAATGGAGACCACCAATGTCTAGTGGTCCCCTAAAGCTTCTCCAAGGGAATGTAAACCACTCCGCTGCGGCGCAAGACCTCTTGTGTCAGACCGCGGCGGAGTGGGGTGTGGGACTGGCGATAGTGGCGGAGCCATATTATGTTCCTCCACAGTCGTCAAATTGGTTGGTGGCGGCGGACGGCTCCGCTGCCATAATGCGGGCGGCGCGTGGCACAGCCCCCTCTCTCGTTTTTAGAGAGAGGGGCTCTGGTTACGTGGCCGCCATGTGGGGAGGAGTAGTTGTGGTCTCAACGTACTTCTCCCCCAATCGCAGCCGGGCGGACTTCTCGGTCCTCCTGGCTGCGTTGGAAGGGGTTGTCCGACGGGCAGCCCCGTTGCCGGTGCTTGTCGCGGGGGACCTCAACGCGTGGTCTACCGCGTGGGGGTCCTCCCGCACCGATGTGAGGGGTGGAGATCTGGAGTCCTGGGTTCTGTCCCTGGGGCTCCAGGTTTTGAATAGGGGCTCCACCCCTACCTGCGTCCGGGTGCAGGGCACATCTATTGTAGACGTGTCCTTTGCCACCCCCTCCCTCTCCCGTCGAATCAATGACTGGCGAGTGGAGGAAGATGTGGAGACCTTGTCGGACCATCTCTTCGTCCGATACGAGGTCTCCACAGCATCCCCAGGGGCCCCGATCCGCAGGGGCTCCGCGGTGAGCGCCTTCCCGCGATGGGCGCTCACCAAGCTCCGCCCGGATGTGATTGAGACCGCATTGACCGGATGTGATTGATTGATGAGATTCGGACCGCAGCCCCGGTCGTGACTAGACGTCATTGTGTTAGCTTCGTATTTAATTTTAAGTTATTTTTATATTTTCAAAAAATTCCTGTAAATTAATGCATTTTTAAAATTAGTATTGTGTTGAAATGCAGTTGTATTGTTTGTGAAGCGATTCGCGGTGCTATTTTATGTTTGTCACGACAAATTTAAGACGACGTTAACACCAACTGTCACGGATTTGAACGAGCCAACGAAGATTTTCGAAGATTACGTTTTGGCAAAAACTTTAGATCCAAGACTTCCAAGCCATTTGATTATCAAGAGGAAATAAGTACATATATGGAAAAACTGAAATTGTGGAAAGTACCCGTGGTTCGCTAGCAAGAAATTCTTTAAGCTAGTGACGGCAGTTTTGGTGATTGACGGATTACCTACTTATACATAAACCGGGGGAGTATTGTATTTATCATTACCCATTCATTCTATGATTAGGCAAATCTTAGAACATAGGCACTTATGTTACTCTGCAACATAGCACACATATTATTAAAAAACTATTAGGATTTATCCAGTTTTACACATTGATTGTTTCACTTTACATACAGTGAAAGTAAAGTTCACCTTAAATTCAGACATATAGTGACATTGCCCTAGTACCCTACCCCATAACCAACTTTATTTGTTAGTTTAGTCCACCTATAATTCAAGGTTTTTTGGTTTTTTTTTTTTAAACACATCTGTGTTACACAATAACTAAAGCAATTTAAGCAATTGCAGGCCTGAATGCTAATTTATGTAGATATTACATTCAGATCTTACTACCTAAATAGAGGCTGCAGCTTATTTCTAAGTATATTATTTAACCTATTATTGACATTGACTTATTAACCTATTATAGTTAGGTAATTAATGTTTTTTGCCTATAAGAAGTATTATTGTTGAGTTTCCCTGACTTAAATTAACTTCCCTAAATCACAATGATAACCCATACTATATCTTAACATAGACTGTTTCTTGATTTTTCACGGTGGCTGTGTCCTGCAATTGATATAAAATATTTTAAACATAGTGTTACATTGTGGAACATTGGGATGTAATGCTCACTGGAAGGTCTGCGTGGTGGTGGCGTTGTGCGTCGGGTCGTGCAGAACTCATGCAGTCACCTGGTGGACAAAATTTAGCAGAATCCTTTTCGCCTACAGAGGGTAGGCCCTTATTGAACAATCATATGAGTAATAAAAAATTTAAAAAATATATTAAAATCAAGAAAATGCTAAAAAGGACTCAATACCAATTAAAAAAGTATAACTCATTTAGGAGTAATATTAAATTACGGAAAGAGCGTGCATGTCTAATAGATTCATTAGACATTTATGATAGCAAATTGAAAGAGAGCAGGGGTTTGTATGATAGGGACGTTGAAGAACTCAATAATACTATTAGAAATTTACAACACAAATTGTCAACTATCTCCGAAAATTATGACACGGCTCAAAATGATATTAAAATGCATATTCAATCTATCAGAGAACTAGCCACACTCTGTCAGCATAATGAGGACCGCTATCAGTCCCTTCTTGACAAACAACTTTTGACTGCAAGTGAGAATATTTCAATAACAGAATGCAATGTCACAAATAATAACAATGCACCCAGTCATACATCCTCCGCTCATAGTATTGTATGTCAGTCACCAGTCAATGAGCAATCTAGTTTTCATTGTAAGATGTCTGTGTCTAAGCCTAAATGTATTATTTTTTGTGATGACATAGGCAAAGGTATGGGCCAGTTATTGACAAATCAGTTGGATTTTAGTGTCATTAATTATTGTATGCCTGGCTCAAGTTTCCATGATATTGCAAATAAAATTAATAGTTATAAGTTTGATATTAATGACAAACTGGTTATGATCTTGGGAAATAGGGGTAATTTGAACAAAAAAGTACTAAAACATTTTTGTTCTCATTTAAATAATTTACATGTTAATCAAATAATAATGTTTACCCTTCCCTACCATAATCGTTTGTCACAACATGAAAATAATATTAGATACAAACTTAATTTGACATTAGATTTAATGACAAATTATTCGAAAAAATTCCATATTATTGACTTCAACAAACTGACATGTATTAAAGCTTATTTGACAGAAGATAGATTATATCTATCAACATTCTATAAAAAACAATTAGCTATTTCGCTAAGATTTTATTTACAAACTTTAGCCAAAAACATGGCTATAAATTCTTTCTCTGACAATGCTTTTATTGAGCAGCCCACTCAAAGTACTGAAATTGCTCCTATTGAGCAATACTGTGGTAGTGAAACGACTGTCAGTAATGTTACTGATGATATTTTTAATAAATCTTTAAATTAAGTAATGAGACAAAAGAGACATCCTCTTGCTTATCATTAGGTAGAAAAGATACTGAAAACTTTGTAAATGTATTGCAAAACCCATTTGAAAACAAAAATAAAGTAAATCTTATCAACCTGGTGCACCAGAACATTCAAGGAATGTTAGGCAAGGATCTGGAAGTGGAATTATTCTTGAACTGTAGTAATGTAGACATCTTTTGTGTAACTGAACACTGGCTTAAAAGTTATCAGTTCATGTTTAATTTCAGCAATCATCTGGTTGGTAGTTCGTTCAGTCGAGAAAAATCAATTCGTGGTGGTTCTTTAATAATATTAGATAAAAAGCTGAAATTTAAGGATCGTAAGGATATTGTGAGTCTTTCGATTGAGCGAACAATAGAAATAGCCTGCGTGGAGCTGGACCAGATTATTGTATTAAGTATATACAGGCCTCCTTCAGGATTATATGACCTTTTTGAAGATACTATGGATGAAGTATTGAAAAAAGTGTGTAGTTCCACAAAACAAACCATTGTTTGTGGTGATTTTAATATTAATTTATTAGAAAATTCTAGTTTATCTATTAGGATTAAAAATCTGTTTTGGTCATATAACCTTGGAAATTTATTTTTGGAGCCAACAAGAACAACTCAATCGTCTGCCACATGCATTGACAATATTTATACAAATATTGTTCCTTTAGCAAGAAGAGTTTTTAATAATTTAGAATCTGACCATTCTGGACAAATTGTTACCATTCCACTTAAATGTAAAAGCATGGAAAAAAAGAATATCACTGTTGTACCAAAGACTGCTGGTCGCTTAGAACGGCTGAAAAATAATATTGGTATTAAATTAAATTATATAGGTTATGAAGAAAATCCAAATAAATTATATGAAATTTTTTTTCATACATTTTGTTCTGAATTTAAAAATATTTTTATTCCAAAGACTATATCGGTTGATGGCACTTTAGCTTTTAGTGAATGGGCTACACCAGGTATTCACAAAAGCAGAATAAAACTTTTTGAACTTTACAATGAACGCTCATTCAATACTAGTGATGAATTTAAACTTTATGTAAAAACTTATTCCAAAGTGTTCAAAAAAGTTTGCAAGCTTGCTAAATCTAATTATTTAAGTTCAAAAATAAAAAACAGTAGTAATAAAATTAAAATGACATGGAATATTATAAATAATGAAACTGGAAAAGCTAAAACTACTAATAATCAATATTGTTTGAATGTTGATGGTAAGAAGGTAACAGTTGACACAGAAGTAGCTGCAGAATTTGAAAAGTTCTTTACTGATATTCCAGTCTCAATCACAAAGTCTTTGGATTCATCCCCCGCTATTGCTGAATCTATAGTGAAGGATCATGTTAAAGTTTGTAATGATAAATTCAAATTTGTACACATTAGTGGAATTGATATAACAAAGTCATTTAAAACTTTAAATAAAAAGAAAACTGCGGATCTGTGGGGCAATTCCGTTGATGTTACTAAATCCGTAATTGAAACAATAGCTCCAATACTTGCTAACATTTTTAATGATTGCATTGACTGTGGTGTATTTCCTGATCTTATGAAGCTAAGTAAAATTATTCCTTTACATAAATCTGGTAGCACATCAGACCCCAGTAATTTTAGACCTATCTCTGTGCTACCTACTTTTAGCAAAATTTTTGAAAAAATAATGTTGGAGCAAATGCAAAGTTATTTTAATAGGAATAATCTTCTACACTGTAAACAATTTGGTTTTAGGAGGGGTCGCTCAACAACCGATGCTGGTGTTGAGTTAATACAACATATATTCGAAGCCTGGGAAGACTCACATGATGCGTTAGGCATTTTTTGTGACTTGTCCAAGGCATTTGATTGCGTTTATCACGAAATCTTGATCAGAAAATTACACCACTATGGGTTTCGTGACACTGCACTAGATCTTCTAATCTCTTATCTAAGTGGGAGGATTCAAAAAGTAGACATCAATGGAAAAAGGTCTCAAGGTTCTGCAGTTAAAATGGGAGTTCCGCAAGGTTCGATTCTTGGTCCTTTTCTATTTCTTATATATATTATGTCAATGACCTCCCTGATTTTGTACAGGATAGACATGAGATGGTATTATTTGCAGATGATACTTCACTTTTATTTAAAATTAAAAGAGGTGTGCAAATTAATGACGATGTAAATAATTCTATCTCAAGAATTGTTCACTGGTTTAATGTGAACAACCTGTCACTTAATGAAGGGAAAACAAAATGTATAAAATTTGTTTTACCCAATGTCAAAGAGGTTCACACCACTGTAAAAATAAAGGATATAGGTGTTGACCCTGTGGACACCACAGTATTTCTTGGGATCACACTTGATTCTAAGCTGCAATGGGGCCCACATATCGATAAATTGTCAAAGAGACTTAGTTCTGCAGCTCACGCTGTATGGAAAATACGTCAACTGACTGATGTTGATACAGCAAGACTTGTATACTTTTCTTACTTTCATAGTGTGATGTCGTATGGTATTTTGTTGTGGGGAAATGCTGCCGACATTCAGATTGTTTTTGTACTGCAGAAAAGGGCTATTCGAGCAATCTATAACCTTAAAATGAGAGATTCTTTGCGAGAAAAGTTCAAAGAAATTGGTATTATGACAGTAGCGTCGCAATATATTTATGAGAATCTAATATATGTTCGTAAGAATATTCATGTGTTTTGTAAAAATAGTGATATTCATTCAGTTAATACTAGACAAAAGAATATGTTAGCTTTACCAAATACCAGGCTCCAAAAAATTAATAATTCTTTTAGAGGCCTGTGTATACGTTTCTACAATAAAATCCCAAGTTGTATACAAGAACTTAGCTTAAACAAATTTAAAGTTGCAATCAAAGATGTACTTATTAAAAAAGCATATTATAAAGTGTCTGATTACATGACGGACAAAAAAGCTTGGGTTTGAACTCTCAATTCTAATATTTAACAATGTATTGCGTTTTGTTTCAAAGAAACGTTCAGTGAGAGCAATTTATTTATAATCTAAGTTCACGCACTTCTCTCAGAGATAGCTTATATAATGTGAATTAACACATCTATTCTTGTAATGGAAGTTGAGCTCAAACTTTTGCTTTGAGGTCAACTTCCAATTGACGACTCTGTAACAAACCAAAATTGTAAATGGCGATTTAAAAGAGGAGATAAAAAATTTAGACCTTTCGAGTTTCTTGCCTGTTCTTCTCGAGAAGGCTCTCCCAATTTCCGAACAGGTGTAGAATCAACTTTTTTTTTTTTTCATTCCTACTTGTATTTGCAGACATCTTGAGTATATTTAGGATGTATGCACATACAAGGTTAATATAATTTCTTTAAATTAGATTGTTTTGCTTTGTTTTGACGTCAATAAGTGCCTGTAAAGGCCTATGTTGAATAAAGAGTTTTGAATTTGAATTTGAATTTGAATTTGTGGCGGAGGAGGCGGCAATGGTGCGGGCATGGTCAGAAGTGCCGCCCCACCTCGCCGGGGATGTCGACAGCATGGCGGACCTCTTCGCAGACGACATGAAGGTCGTCTGCCAAGCCGCCATGCCAAGGGCGCAGGCCTGCCCCGAAAGGGGGCAGGTGTACTGGTGGACGCAGGAGATTGCGGACCTGCGTACCACCAGCATGAGGGCCAGGCGCGCCTACGTGCGTTGTCGTGGACGCGCCAGAACTACACCCGACGAGGAAGCTGAACTTCGTCGGGTGTATGCGGCAGCCAAAAAGGCCCTGCGGAATCAAATCTGCAGGGCCAAGGAGGAGTCCAGGGAGTCATTCATTCGACTCCTGGACGACGATCCGTGGGGGCGTCCGTACCGGGTGGTGAGGGGGAAATTTAAAGCTTCCGCTCCCCCTACCTCCGCTATGGACAGGGGGCTACTAGACCGGGTGCTGGGGACTCTGTTCCCCGATCCTGGTCCTTTCCAGCCCCCCAGAATGGTCCCCCCGGGCACTCCTCCGGTGGAGGTGGCTGCCGCGATCCCTCCCGTGTCGGACGTGGAATTCAACACGGTGAGGGACCGGTTCCGACGCAAAAACAAGGCGCCGGGACCGGACGGTGTCCCTAGCAGGGTACTGGCCCTCGCCCTGGGACACCTCGAGGAGCGGTTCCGAGCAGTGCTTGACTTGTGCATCGCCTCGGGCCGCTTCCCCAGTCGGTGGAAAGCGGGCAGGCTCTGCCTGCTGAGAAAGGAGAGCCGCCCCGCGGATTCCCCGACTGGGTATCGGCCGGTGGTGTTGCTCGACGAAGCCGGGAAGTTTTTCGAGAAAATTCTCGCTTCCCGGATCGTCGAGCACCTAGAGGACCGGGGGCCGGACTTGGCAGAAAACCAGTTTGGCTTCCGCACCGGTCGATCCACGGTGGACGCGGTGACCCTCCTCAAGGGGTGGACTGAGGAGGCCACAGCTCGTGGGGAGACTGTTGTTGCGGTGTCTCTTGACATCCGCAACGCCTTCAACAGCCTGCCCCACGAGTGCATAAAGGAGGCACTTCGCTTCCACCGAGTGCCTCCGTACCTCCGCGCCCTCGTGGAGGACTACTTGCAAGGCAGGTCAGTCCTCTACGAGGGGCCGGAGGGACGCGTCCACACGTGGATAATGGCGGCGGGTGTACCCCAGGGCTCCGTATTAGGTCCTCTGTTATGGAACTTGGGGTACAATTGGGTCCTGCGAGGCGACCTTCTGCCACGGACGAAGGTCGTCTGCTTCGCCGACGACACGCTCGTCGCGGCGAGAGCGAAAACGGGAGAGGAGGCGGCCCACCTTGCTTCGGTCGGCACCTCACTGGTCGTCCGACGCATCCGCCTCCTGGGCCTGGACGTGGCCCTCGACAAAACGAGGGCCATGTTATTCCACGCCCCCCGTCGCAGGATCCCTCCGGGGCTCCGCGTCCGAGTGGAGGGGGTCCGTATACCGGTCGAGGCGCACTTTAAGTACCTTGGCCTGGTTCTGGACCCCCGATGGAGTTTTGAGGAGCATTTTAGGCTCCTCGCTCCACGGCTGTGCGCCGCAGCAGCCGCACTCGGACGGGTCCTTCCTAATGTGGGAGGACCAGGATCGGCGTGCCGTCGACTGTATCACGGGGTGATACGGTCGATGGCACTCTACGGAGCCCCGGTATGGGCGGAGTGCCTCTCCCCCCGAACGATGGCCCTCTTGCGACGTCCGCAGAGGGTCATTGCAGCCCGGGCCGTGCGAGCTTATCGCACGGTCAGCCACGGCGCGGCCTGCGCTCTTGCTGGCCAAACGCCGTGGCATGTCGATGCACGAGTCCTCTCTGAGGTGTATCGACATCGGGTTGCCACCCGTGAACGGGGGGGAAGATCCGCTCCACAGGAGGTGGAGCGGATCCGTACCCTGGCGCAGAGGGAGGCTCTGCGTCAGTGGGGTGAGGCGCTCGCCTCCCCAGGTGCCGGTCGGATCGACGCGATTCGTCCGGTGTTGGAGGAGTGGGTTGGGCGCCGGCAAGGCAGCCTCACGTTCCGCATGGTGCAGGTACTGACCGGGCATGGCTGCTTCGGTCACTACCTGCACCGTGTCGCCCGTCGGGAGGAAACGCCGCGGTGTCACCACTGCGACGCTCCCGACGACACTGCCGAGCACACCCTGTTGGTGTGCCCGGCCTGGCGACGCCAGCGCAGCGAACTCATCGCTGCGCTGGGTGACGGAAACCTCTCGCTGCCGAGCATGGTCGTGGCCATGCTCCGCGGCGAGGCGGAATGGGAGGCTGTCGCCTCCTTCTGTGAGGATGTCATCTCGAAGAAGGAGGCTGCGGAGAGGGAGCGGGAGGAAGATCCCCAAGCCGCTCCCCTCCGCCGCAGACGGATAGGCAGGCGAAGGCGGGCATTCGCACAAGCAATGCCCGCCTAGTGACCCTGCCGTGGAGGCCTGCGTGCACGGTTGGCCCCGTGCACGCCGCCGTAAGGCCCTCCGTCTGGGGATTGCCCTAGTGTTCTCGGGTAATCCCCCCTTGGCGATAGCCCGACTCTCTTGGTCGGGCTTGCCCGGGCGCGCTGGTAGTGGTAGTCGCAGTGTGGACCTTACCATTCGCGCCCACGAGGGCAGGGAGAACACCGGGGGGTTTTAGTGGGTCGGTCTGGCACTCTGCCAAGCCAACCCCACACACGCTCGCCGTCTAGCCAACGGCGGGTACGGTGCGGTTGCGCATTTCCCCCCAAAAAAAAAAAAAAAAAAAGTAAGGTTAGGTTAGGTTAGGTTAGGTTAGGTTTCCGTGTGCAGTTTCCAGTCTGCCATCGGACGCGTCCCCGGGTTGCGGATAGGGGAACGCTTGCCGGCGCGGACAAAAACTGGTGTGTGGCCGCCTGCCCTTTTCAGGGCGGGCATTGCACGGCCTCACAAACCCGTAGCCCCACACTGAGTGGGGTCGGGGGCCTTCGGGCTGCGAGGAAGACAACCTCTATAAAAAATCACACTCGAGGGCGGTGGCTCGCTGCCGGCGGACCCGATTTCGGGTCGTGGTATGGCCGGATTTTATCTGGCGGCCACTTCTTAGTGGCAGCGTGGGGGCGATCTCTCGCCACGGCGCTTTGCGCCTCTTGTCGTTGTCCGGATTGGCTTGTCTGGTTCGGGCGGCCTCGAGCTTCGGCTCACTCGCGCGGCGGTGGACCCGGTGGGGTCTGCCGTCGGGCGAACCCGTTGCCCGCATTGAGCGGGCCGGGGGTCCGGCGCGCTGAGCGTCGGGCCGAGTGGAAGAAAACCACACTAAAAAATCACCCTAATCCCAAGGTCTGGTCCGTGCCGATGGGACGAATGGCTGGAAGGTCTCCAGTCCCGAACGGCCACCCAGGGAGCTCATCCCTTTTAAAAATGGCACCATTATGGAATTGAGCAAAAACAATACGTATAGTCCCCAGGGGGTTTCAGTCCCTTCAGTAGGACCGCGCAAGGCGGCTGCTGAACGCCGGGTGTATATGGGGCCGGCTAACCTCAATTCCACCTCTGCTGATGCGACGTCAGCATCTAACCTTAACTGCGAACCCGTTAAGAGCGGGCTACCGCCGGTATCCGGGCCGGCGGCGGACAATATAACCGAGGCGCGTGGGAGTATGGACGAGTCAGGGGAGTACGGCTCTGCTTCAGGAGCAGTAGTCGGAGCAGGAGCGGTGTGTCCACACCGAGGACCGATAGGTCCCGGAGTGGATCTGTACACAGTGTAAATAGTGTACGTAGTTTAGGTTTAAGTCTGACCGAGAGCGAGGACTCTGTAAATAGTATTGTTAATAGTAGGGTAAGCAGCGCTGTACATAGCTGTGCAAGTAGTCATGTAAATAGTGATGCTGAAGAGATGGCGACGGGCACTCCGTCAAAATCTAAAAGTCGTAAGAGGGTGCTGGAGAAGTCTGACTCCGCATCGTCTCTTTCTGGGCAGTCGGTGATCTCGTGCACCGACTCTGCCAGAATGTCGGATCACCTCTCTGAAGGGGCGGCTTCTGAAAAGTCACGGCTCCGGAAGAAGGCTAAGAAGAAGGACGCACCAAACCGTCCGAACTCCAAGGGAGAAGAGAAGGAGATTTCAACCCCGGCTGAATCAAACTCTGGTGGCGGGCGCGGGCGTGGCAGAGGTCGCCCCCCGACCACTGGAGAATATGTAGGGCTTGCGAAGGCCAAACGTGAGCTTCTTGCTGTCGAAAAGGCGGAGGAGCAGGCCCGCCTGGACCGCGAGATAGCGGAAATGGAGCGTAAGGCCTATGCTACGCGAGCCAAATATTTTGAGAACCAAACTATTAGTGGCGACAAATCGGTTCTCGAAACCGGAACGACGGCCATCGACTTGGAGGAAGTCGTAAAAACTGACTGCCAGGTCATAGTAGAAGTCGCTAAAAAGTCGTCTCATTTGAGCGGCTCATATCAGAAAGCCCTCAAGAAGGCAGCGCAGTCAATCCAAGACTGTTTTGGAGAGGTCGCTCGTAAGACGATCTCCGACGACGCGCGCATTCTGAGGGCCGAGAATGATGCCCTCAAAAAGGAAATTGCTGAGCTCCGGAACAGCCTCTTGGAGCTAACTAATGAGGTCAAGACCCTAAAGAATGACAAGGGCACAAAAAAGAAGGCACGCCGAACCATCTCACCGGCGGATAACATGGACACGGACGTGGACCTTCCGGTTCCACATCCAGAACCCCTGATTGTCGAGGAACCTATACCACCACCGCAACAGTTCACTCTGCCCTCTGAAAAGGAGGAGTGGATGCGCGAGATGATGATGCGCATAGGCACAATGATAAATGCTAGATTCGAAGGGATCGAGAGCAGGCTGATGCCAGCTCCGAACCTCCGCCCACCTCTTGCGGCGGATAAGAAATCTGCGGCATCGAAGGACAGTCCCTCCGTAGCCGCCAAAAAGCCTGCCTCGAACTTGAAGGAGAAGAAACCGGCCAACAAGACGGATTCGTATAAAAACTTGGGCCCTAAACCTGTCCAGGCGAAGGAGCCAACCAAGAAAAGGAAAGGGAAGGGGAAGACTTCGGAGTCACCTAGTAACACCGAGGCAACTCCGGCCCCGGTCGCTCCCACGAGAACGGAGAATTGGACGGAGGTCATCGGGAGAAAGGCTAAGGCCAAACAAGCCAAAGCCCAAGCCCAAGCCCAGGCGTCCAAAGCTAATACCGAAGCCCCGCTCAAGGCAAAGGCTAAGCGCAAGAGGGCCAGGAAGAAGAAACCTTTGAAAGCACCTCGCAATCCAGCGGTGGTGCTGACCATCCGGCCTGACGCCCCGGAGAACATGTCTTACTCTGGTGTGATTCAGTCGGCGAGAGGGCAAATTAGCTGGAGTGAGCTCGGGGTAGAGGACTTGAAGTTCCGCGGCACGGCGACCGGCGCCCGGCTGATAGAATTACCTAAGGAAACCTCCCCCGAGACGGCCGACCTTGTGGCCCAAAAGCTTAAAGAGGTGCTTCCTCCGGAGGTTTCAGTCTCCAGACCTGTCAAATGCGCCGAGGTACGCATATCGGGTCTGGATGACTCCGTAACGGTAGATGACGTACGGACAGCCATCGCTCGCCTCGGCAATTGTTCTGCGGAATCGATACGGGTGGGAGGGATACGTTTTAATCCCTACACCCTAGGGTCAGTTTGGGCTAAATGCCCGATCTCAGCCGCTAGCGCCATCACGAATGGTAAACTGCTGATTGGTTGGTCATCAGCTAAAGTCAAGCTGCTTGAACCGCAAAAGATGAAGTGCTATCGGTGCCTAGAGCCTGGTCATACTAGGGCCAAATGCTCGGCATGCGATAGAAGTGACCTAATTCGTCGTTGCGCCTGCCAAATCCCATATGTGCATATTTTTGATTTTTTTATTATTTCATGAATCAATTCATTTCTTTTTCCTGCATGTGCCAGTGAAATCCGTTTTGTGGAATTTGATCGGGAACATGGTTTTACGAATCCCATAAGTGTATTGACAGTTAGCGAAAATTCAGAAAGTGCAATTAAGCACATACCGGATTTGTACATTACGTCAGTCGTAAGAGTGCGCGTGCCAAATTATGTGAATCTGTTTAAATTTGTGAAAATAAAATAGTTTTCTCAGTATAAAACTGTGTGAATGGTAAGTAATTAAAGAATTTGGTATTGGATAGTGTAAATTTAAGTTAATCCTTAACGAAATACTTGTCGTTTTAAGTACATTAGGTATGTAAATTGACAATTCTAACCTCAAATTAAAGCAGCAGTTTTCATGCCAATATAACTACCTACTACTGTTGGATATAAGGGTACTATGTAATATATTATGTAAATGAGACTATACAGCCTTGTTATTGCTGCGAAGTAACATAAGTGCTTATCCACATCCAACCTTCCTGCAGCAGTATTTACTGCCGGTGAATAAAATAAATGAATAAACAATAACAAATATTACCTAATATATCTATATCTACTTGTACTTACTTACCTTTAACGCATTATCTAACTACCTACAGTTCTACAAGGCTTCCTTATTGCTAATTTGAATTCAACATCGGTTTGTGGCTTTGTTCTAATTATAATAAAATACCATAGTAAGTGAGTATTAGGTGTGATGATGATATCTATTCTTTTTAATAGCTAAAACTGTTTTTCAAGGTATGCAGCTTCATAAAATTCTTTTTTATGATCCCTTGCAGGTTCGTGCGAAAAATGACTGCTTGGTGTAAACAGTCCCGAGCACAGTTGCTTATAAATTTGGCTACAGGTAACGACGTTAATATCAATCAAGACATCGCCTTTGTTCCATGCGATGAATTTATTTCAAATGGTTACGACCCAATAATGACTCTGAACTGCAACAGCAATGAAACTTTTCATAGTGATAAAAGTATTTCCATACTGAATAATATTACGAATGAAACAAAAACAACCGTACTTTTTGAAGATTTGCAAGACGATCAGATTGAACTTAATCACAATATAATTGACACTATCGACTATACTTGAGCCTGAACCTGTCATTGAGACCGTAAACGAACCTGAATGCGTAGGTTCCATCGCGGGGTATATCTTAAATGAAATCACAGGTGAGTTTACTATAGATGAAGATGGTATCAATGGCTATGACGACAACTACTACCTTGATGAGAATACTGGACAGTTTCTGTTAAAAGACGAAATCAATTTTGTTATAGAAGAAGATGAGCATGGCTTTGAATATGATGATGAAGGTGAAAGCAATAACAAAAACAGAAAATTTTCTCAAATAAACAGAGAATTGGGTAAAAAGTACATGGGAAGAAAAAGAAAACTGGCAGGTAAAGGAGAAAAACCCAGTTATGAATTTATAGAAAAACTTGAAAAATGTTTACTTGGAAAACCATGTAACCATTCCTGTGTTTTCAATTCCCATCGGAGCTTTTTATGTGGATTGATTTCCGAAACTAAACGGAAATCTATCTTCAAATATTTCTGGAGTTTATCTTGGGATTCAAAGAAAGCGTACCTAAAGAATTTGGTCCGTATGCGACCTATCAAGAGAAGGCGCAAAACTAAGAAAGATGATTCTCAGAAGCATTTGGCATTTGATTACTTTTTTACTAATGATCGAGACGAGCTGGTACACTTTCGGATACACTTTCGGAATGGATAAAAGAATCTCACGATACGATGTCGGAAGGGGTGGATCTAAGACTGAAACACCAAAAGCGTAAAGCTATTACCAACGCAAATTCTGAGCAGCAACTTACAGATAAGACAGCCAAGGCAAACATTATTAGAGAATGGTTGGGTCTTTTAAATAAAGTGCCAAGTCATTACTGTAGATCTAGCACTACCAGAGTTTATGTGGAAAACGCATTTGAGTCAAAAAGTCATATGTATCGTATTTATGAAGAATGGTGCACTGAAAACGGAAAAAATCCTGCACGTCGTAAACTTTTTAACAGAATATTGGACGAGCAAAAGATTTCGATCTTTACGCCACGAAAAGATCAGTGCGACATTTGTTTTGCAAGAAAAGAAGGGAACGTTTCAGATGAAGAATATGGACTACATGTGATAAAAAAGATGAAGCTTATAAAGCTCAAATTGAAGCGTATGCCATGAGCTCATCTGAAGTTTTGGTTGTAACCATCGATGTCCAGGGGGTTCTTCTGTGCCCGAAACTGTTGGTTTCGGCTCAGTATTATAAAACTAAGCTTCAGATGCATAATTACTCGATTTACGTAAACAATAACAAGGATGTGCATCTATATGTCTGGCACGAAGGTAACAGCGGTGTAACAGCTAACGAGTTTACGAGCTGTGTTATAGATTTCATTTATGGACAGACAGGGTACAAAAAAAATTGTATTTTTACGGATGGCTGTTCATATCAGAATAGGAACAAGGTGTTATCATCGGCGCTGCTGGCATTATCAGTACAGATGAAGATTGAGATAGAACAGATCATCTTAGAAAAGGGTCACACAATGATGAAGGTCGATAGTGTTCACTCTACTTTAGAGAGGAAGTTTCGGCCTCCAATTTATGCTCCCTGTGATTATATAAGCAAAATGACAGATGCAAGACCAAACCAACCGTATCATGTGAACCATCTTGATTTTACCTTTTTCAAAAATTATGAAGAGTGCGTTTGTGTTGACTCGATTCGCCCGGGTAAGAAGTCTGAAGATCCAGCGGTCAGTGACTTACGAGCGCTTTTATATAAAGATGGTGCTATTTTTTTTAAATTGAGACATTTTGAAGACTGGACAATTCTTCCGCAGAGAGTACGTAAGATTAATACTAATCAGAACCCTAAACAACTTTATAAGGAGCAATGCAAAATTGAAAAATCTAAATACGAATGTCTTCAAGCACTCAAGACATTCCTGCATCAAGACTACCATGCGTTTTACGATAACCTGAAATACTAAAATTTCCTGACATGAGTGAATATGCATATTTTTAATCAAATTTACCTTTTCTATAGTTACCTTAAATTGAGCTTTTTGATGCTATTCGGAAATATTTTATAATGTTCATTAGTAGTAGGTACCTAAGTTAATCTTTTGTAAGGTTAATTTTGGTTAAGTCTAAGTGATATTATTGATGAAGGCTGTTTAAATAATGTTTATTTTTATATCAGTAATTGAAAAACATAGGTACTTATAGGTAATTAAATGAGAGAGCTATATCTAGGGAGTATGTTTACATTAGTCTGATTAAATAATAAGTCAAATATAGCTAACTACTTTTTATTATGACTAGGTACTTAAATAATGTGCCTTATAGGTAAGTACGTAATAATAGGCTTATAAAAAATTTCGTTGTGTATGATAACACTGCTTAGAGTTCCTATATGAGGTTACATTGTTATAACTTCTTCGATCTCTTTACTTACTTTTTAAAAAATTGTGATTGTTTAATATTTTTCGAACATATACATTTTAATAAAGTTAAATATTTTTTAAGAATATAAACCCTATTGCAAGGTGTATCGTAGGTACATAGGTTTTTGAGATTCCTGCTTTGTTAAATGTGTCATACCTACAGTAAAACTGTGTTGAAATATTGTTATTTGTTCTTATTTTGAAGAACTCTGGAGTTGATTGTTATAAAAATATTGTTAGATTATTTTTTTTCCTTAATTAAGATTATTTTGTAAACCATTTATGTTGATTTTTGTTTACCTATAACCTACAACTAACACATAATTGTTAGAAATGATTATAAATTGAGTTCTGTTTGTAATTCGATATGTGCATATTTACACATCGAGAATTTGTATTGCCCATGACAAATCCGTTATGTGCATTTTTTTAATAAAAAAAATTATTGCTCTCTAATCATGGACATTATCATTACACCTGATTGTATGTTATTGAAAACAATAAAGCTCTTTAATTCTGTATACTTGGTTTTTATACTTTTCCTACAAAAAAAATCAATAACTAGATTTTTGTTGTTTCCCACAACCTAGTTATTTTCACATGTGGGATTTGGCAGGCGCAACGACGCTATGCTTCCGCTGTGGGAAGACTGGTCACAAGGCCTTAGACTGTAGTGCCATCCCTAATTGCGCCATATGCGCAAGCTCGGGCAAAGTGGCCAACCACATCATGGGAGGCAGGAACTGCCACCCTCCCAAGCGACGAAGTAAAGCGGCCCATAGGACAGGGGCAGACACAAACAGCAAGAAGGGCCAGCCTGAAAAGGACGGTATAGAGGTTATGGAAACCTAATGGACGGACATACACAAAAAGAAATTTTACAGTGTAATATCAACCACTGTGCCGCTGCGCAGGATCTTCTCCTGCAAACAGTAGCACAGTGGTCTATTGATATCTGTGTGGTTGCCGAGCCCTACTCCGTTCCATCACGGTCAAATTGGGCTTCGGATCTGGACAGTTTGGTCGCCATTGTTACGTCCACAAGAACTGGCACGCCCCCTCTCTCAATTAAAGAGCGCGGGCATGGTTATGCAGTGGTGAATTGGGGCGATATGGTCGTGGTTGGGGCCTATTTCTCCCCAAACAGATCATTTGCGGAATTCGAGAACTTCATTGATGGGCTAGGGGCCGCAATCCAGCGGAACTCGACGCCCAAAATGATAGTTCTCGGAGACCTTAATGCAAAGTCTGAGTGGTGGGGCTCCTCAACCACTGACCAGAGAGGGGAACTTGTCGAGGAGTGGGCAGCCATACTGGGTCTGACCCTCCTAAATCGTGGTTCAGCAAACACCTGTGTTCGGCAGCAGGGGGGGTCCATAGTGGATGTCTCTTTCGCTACCCCTGCTGTCGAAAACCAAGTGATTAACTGGCGTGTGATGGAGGGCGTCGAGACGCTCTCCGATCACTTATACATACGATTTGGTGTTTCCCCAACGTCCTCCTTTCCAACACGGAGAGTTGCTAGAAACACCCAGTCTCTCTTTCCGCGGTGGGCTATATCTCGTCTAGATAGAGAACTGGCTGGTGAGGCTGCCCTAATGCAGGCCTGGCTCTCGGATTCGAGGCCGCCCCAGGATGTGGATGCCGAAGCAGGATGGTTGCGTGACGCCCTGACGAGAGTCTGCGACGCGGCCATGCCACGCGTAAGATGTAGTCCGCCGAAGAAATACCTATACTGGTGGTCTGGCGAACTGTCCGACCTCCGGACTGCCTGTAACAGGGCAAAGCGCCTGCATGCCCGCTACAGGAAGCGGCGCACCAGAGTTGCGGATACCGAGGAACGCCTCTTAGCTTCCTACAAGGCAGCTAAACGAGCCCTTCAAATGGCTATTAAAACAGCCAAAAACAGGGCCTGGACGGAGATGTTGGAAGGGATCGACTCCGACATGTGGGGCAGACCATACCGCATGGTCCGGAGTAAACTGCGGACGCTCGCCCCACCCCTTACGGAGACTCTTCACCCGACGTTTCTGGATAGGGTTATTTCTACCCTTTTCCCAGGGAGGCTACCGGATTTTGTTCCGCCACTGATGGTACAACAAAACGCGGCGACCATCAGCCAGGCTCCTTCGATATCCGATGGAGAATTCCAATCAGTGGTGGACCGATTAAAGTCGAGGAAAAAAGCTCCCGGTCCGGATGGAGTCCCCGGACAAGCTTTAGTGGTGGCACTCCAGCCACTCGAACAGCGATTCCGGGACCTTATGAACAGATGTCTGAGCGAGGGAAGGTTTCCAGCAGACTGGAAGAAGGGGAGACTGGTCCTGCTTAGGAAGGAAGGGAAACCGGAGGACTCCCCGTCAGGATACCGACCCATTGTGCTCCTTAACGAGACGGCCAAGGTCTTTGAGCGCATTATCGCGTCTCGAATTAATGACCACCTGAGCACAGTGGGACCCGACTTGGCGGAGAGTCAATTCGGATTTCGAGAGGGGCGCTCCACCATCGATGCATTGTGCAAGGTGAAAGCCCTCTCCAACGAGGTGGTTGAAAGCGGAGGAACGCTGTTGGCGATATCTCTTGATATCGCCAACGCCTTTAACTCGATACCGACTGAATGTATCCTTGAGGCACTGAAATTTCACGAAGTGCCTCGGTACATTCAGCAGGTGGTCAAAGACTATTTCCAGGAGAGGGTAATCGAGTACATTGATGGGAACGGTAGGGTCGTCAGGCGATCCATGATCAGAGGTGTTCCACAGGGCTCAGTCTTGGGCCCACTCCTGTGGAACATCGCCTATAATTACGTTTTGCGGGGAAGTCTCCTCCGAGGGCTGCACTTGATATGTTACGCGGATGACACGTTGGTTGCGGCCCAAGGAAGAAATTACAGAGAGACGTCTCTGATTGCCACAGCCGGAGTGGCACAAGTAGTCTCTCGTATAGAGAGCCTAGGGCTCCAAGTGGCTTTGGAGAAAACCGAAGCCTTGGCCTTCTACGGGCCGAGGAATTGCCCCCCTCCTGGGGCATACCTGTTAATTAACGGAACGAGGGTAATTTTTGCTCGACATCTTAAATATCTTGGGTTGCTGCTCGATAGCAAGTGGAACTTTGAGGAGCACTTTGCGCGTCTCGCCCCCAAGCTAGTCGCCGCTGCCTCCGCGTTGGGAAGGCTCCTGCCGAATGTCGGGGGTCCGAGTGCCCTCTGCCGCCGCCTCTATGCGGGCGTGGTGGCATCGATGGCCCTCTATGGCGCTCCGGTGTGGTCCGATGCCCTGAATCAGCGCAACATTGCGCTCTTGCGCCGTCCACAGCGCGTTGTCGCGATCAGGGCTATCCGCGGCTACCGGACCATTGCCACAGAGACAGCCTGTGCCCTTGCCGGAATGGCGCCGTGGGATCTGGAGGCGGAAGTACTGACGGCAGTACACGAACGGAGGGCAGAGATCCGCGGCAGGGGTGGAAGACCCCATCCCGTTGAGATCGAGCGGTGGCGAGAGGAGGCTAGAGACGCTATTCTGAGCTCCTCCTGGCCCAGGAGATTGGAGCAGTCGAGGTCCGGCCACTGGACCAATACGGCGATTTACCCGGTGCTACGGCAGTGGGTGACTCGAGGGCATGGGACTCTCACCTTTCGCCTCGTGCAGATTCTGTCGGGGCATGGCTGCTTCGGCAGATATCTGCACCGAGTCGCTGGAAGGGAGGAGAACCCAAACTGCCACGAGTGCGGTGCCGCTGAAGATACTGCGTTGCACACCCTCGCGCACTGTCCTGCGTGGGCAGCCCAGCGCAGTACCCTCGTTGCGGTAATTGGAGGGGACCTCACGCTGCCCGCGGTAATCCGAGCAATGCTCGATGAGCCGGCGGCGTGGGATGCCGTCTCCCACTTCTGTGAGGAAGTGGTCGAGGCGAAGGAGGCGCACGAGAGGGATCGCGAGGTCGATCCACTCGCTAGCGCGAGAAGGCGCCGGAGGGTAGGGCGGCGACGGAGGGGCTTCAATGCTCTGATTCCGCCGTCCTAGTGGGGGTCTGCGGGCGGCGCGGATGGGTACCGTGTCGCCTGCATTGCACTTGACCCCTGCGACGGTGAGGGCAGCTAGGGGACACTAGCGGCCCTCATGCCTCCGGCAGCGAGGAATGCCCGTACTGTCTCGTGTTGGGGTGGTACGGGCAAGGCCGAGCGGCTCACGCGAGCTCAGCGCTCTGCGCATGCTCGTAGCCGCTCACTAATGGCCTGTGAGGTGTTCCCGTGAGGTTTAGTGGGTAGTCGCGGCACTCTGCCGCGGAGTCCCACACACCCTTGCCCCTACCCGGGAGCTTGGACGGTGCGTCAATGCATTCCTCACGTAAAAAAAAAAAAAAAAAAAAAGGTTAGGTTAGGTTTCCGTGTGCAGTTTCCAGTCTGCCATCGGACGCGTCCCCGGGTTGCGGATAGGGGAACGCCCTCCAGATATGGGGGGTACCGGCTTTGGCCGGCGCGGACAGAAACTGGTGTGTGGCCGCCTGCCTTTCTCAGGGCGGGCATTGCACGGTCACACAAACCCGTAACCCCGCATTGAGCGGGGCCGGGGGCCTTCGGGCTGCGAGGAAAACCTCTCTAAAAAATTACCCCCTGGATGAACTCCCCCCTTCTTGTCAAGAAGGGGTGTGAGTGTCGCCGGTGGACCCGCTTGCGGGTCGTGGGATGGCCGGGTTTTACCTGGCGGGTCACACTTTTGTGGCCACCCCATTGGCCGCTTTGCGGTGGGAGTGGCGTTCTGTCGCCACGGCGCTTTGCGTCTGTGGAGCTTCGGCTCGTGTGCGCGGCGGTGGGCCCAGTGGGGTCTACCGTCGGGCAAACCCGTTACCTGCACTGAGCGGGCCGGGGGTCCGGCGCACGGAGCGTCGGGCCGCGTGGAAGAAAACCACATTAAAAAATCACCCTAATCTCAAGGTCTGGTCCGTGCCGAGGAGATGAATGGCTGGAGGGTCTCCAGTCCCGAACGGCCACCCTAGGGAGCTCCCCCTCCAAAGCATAAATCATGGAATTCGGTAATAAAACAAAATGTCCCCAGGGGGTGTCAGTCCCCCCCGCAGGACCGCGCGAGGCGGCTACGGGCAGCCGGAAGTATCTGGGGCCGGCTAACCGCCCCGACCGATACGGAAGGCCCTACCGGGTCAACCTACTCGGTGGCGGCTAAGTCCAAGCAGGCACAACGCCCGCCAGCCTCGACCCCGAAGACGCCAGCCAAGCCGAAGAAGTCCAGGTCAAGGACCAAGCCCAAACTGACTCCCCCTAAATCAGCAGCGGTAATCATTACGCTTAATGATACTGCAGCTGAAAAGGGAGTTACCTACAGCGAGGTATTGGGTCGAGCTCGAACCGCAGTAAACTTCGACGAGCTCGACATCAGCAGGTTGAGGTGTCGCCATACTGCGACGGGTGCGCGCATCATAGAGGTGTTTGGTACCCAATCTGCGGAGACGGCGGAGCTACTAGCCAGCAAGTTCCGCGAGACGCTGACAGATGTCGCGAAGGTCGTCCGGCCCGTTAAATGTGTGACCCTCCGGGTCTCCGGGCTAGATGACTCCGTCAATATGGAGGAATTGGCCGCGGTAATAGCCAAGAAGGGGGACTGCCAGCAGGACCAAGTAAAGGCCGGCGAAATTCGCACTGGCCCTGGTGGCTCCGGGGCAGCTCTCGTGCAATGCCCCATTACTGCGGCCAAAAAGATAGTTGACGCGGGTCGACTTCTCATCGGCTGGAGCTCGGTGAGCGTCACCATTTTGGAGGCTCGTCCCTTGAGATGCTTCAAGTGTCTCGGGACGGGACATACTCGGCAATGTTGCCCCTCCAATGTCGATCGAAGCGAGCTGTGCTTCCGGTGCGGCAAACCTGGCCACCGGGGATCCGCTTGCAGCGCGGAACCCCAATGTGCCGTGTGCGCAGCGGCCAAGAAACCTGCGGGGCATGTTATGGGGGGCAGGAAGTGCTCTCCCCCCCAAACAAGGGGCAATGTCTTGGCTAGTAAGCCGAGTCCCCCCAGAGAGGGAACGCTCAACAACGCTGAGCCGGAGGAAACTGCCATGGAGTCTTAATGGATTTAGGACGACCATGCAGTTTCCTCCAGACTAACTTAAACCATGCCGCCAGGGCTCAAGACCTGTTGCTGCAAGTCCTGGCGGAGTGGGGTATTGATGTGGCCGTCGCCGCGGAGCCATATTTCGTCCCCGACCGGCCCAATTGGATCGGTGATCGGGATGGCTCCGTGGCTGTCATTGTTCGTCCGGCGCCGGGCTATTCACCCCCTTCGGCTGTGGAAAGGGGCTCCGGCTTTGTGGTCGCCAATTGGGAGAATATCACAATCGTTGGCGCATATTTCTCCCCAAATAAGCCGCTGGCCGACCTAGAGGTTTTCCTGTTAGCAGTCGGGAGTGCCATCAGGCGTGCCGCCCCGCGTCAGGTTCTCTTCCTAGGGGACCTGAACGCGAAATCGGTGTTGTGGGGCAACCCCTCCACCGATGCTCGCGGCCAGGCCGTCGAGCTCTGGGCCGCCGCCACCGGCCTCTCCCTGCTTAACATAGGAACCACCCACACTTGCGTGCGCCGTCAGGGCGGGTCTGTCGTGGACGTTTCGTTCGCGACCCCCGCCCTCGCACGCGGGATTCGGGACTGGCGGGTCTTGACGCGGGTGGAGAGTCTCTCCGACCACCGGTATATCCGGTTTGAGATTCCCACCCAGCGCACCCCGGCCCCTCGGGCCTCTAGAGGCAATCACGCCCCACGTTGGGCCCTGAACCGGCTCGATAAAGAGTCGGCAGATGAGGCGGCAATCGTGCAGAGCTGGTGCCTGCGGCTGCCGGACGGTTCCGACGTCAACGAGGGCGCCTCTCGTTTTCGGGAGGCTCTTACGGAAGTTTGCGAGGCTTCCATGCCCCGCTCGCGCCCTCCGAAAGATCGACGAGAGGCCTATTGGTGGTCGCAGAATATTGCAGCTCTGCGTGCGGCTTGCACTGCCAAGCGGCGGGTTTACACTCATTACCGTAGGCGACGAATGAGGAACGATGTGGAGGAGGACCGCCTGTACAACGAGTACCGGGAGTCCAACAAGGCCCTGCAGACGGCCATCTCCCGCGCCAAGGAGGAGGCCAGGGAAGAGATGCTGCAGGGCCTCAATCAAGATCCATGGGGGCGCCCCTATAAAGCTGCACGCAACCAGTTGCGAGCGCGTGGCGCCCCCCTCACCGAGACGATGGACCCCGGTCTCCTGAACACGGTTGTCCAGGGCTTGTTCCCTCCGATTGCCGGCTACTCTCCCCCGCGCATGGCTCCGCCATCTGAGGAGGATGTGGCCTCTCAAGAGAGCAACCCTCCCCTTATTGTGGTAGAGGAGATGGAAGCTGCCACCGCGTGCCTCAAGGGCAAGAAAACTGCCCCAGGTCCCGACGGAGTCCCTGGCAAAGTACTAGGGCTCTGTATTTCGCACTTCGGGGACAGGCTGGGGGAACTGTTCGACGCTTGTTTCCGTGCCGGACAGTTCCCTAAGCCATGGAAAGACGGCACGCTGTGCCTTCTTCGGAAGGATGGACGACCGGCAGACGACCCGTCCGCTTATCGAACGATCGTGTTGCTGGATGAGGTTGGTAAGGTATTTGAGAGGCTTATCGCCTCCCGCCTCATCCAGCACATTTCTGACGTAGGGCCGAATCTGTCCGAGTGCCAATTCGGCTTCCGTGTCGGGCGCTCGACTGTTGACGCCCTGACAGGCCTGAGAGAGTTGGTCGACGAGGCCACAGGTAGGGGGGAACAAGTGTTGGCGGTGTCCCTAGACATCGCCAATGCTTTTAACACCCTCCCGTTTAGCGTTATCTTAGAAGCGCTACGCTTTCACGGGGTTCCCTCCTATCTGTCACATATAGTCGCGGACTATTTGAGGGACAGACAAATTATTTTTGTTGGTCAGGATGGTTTGCCTGGTCGTCACAGCGTATCCCGCGGTGTCCCACAGGGGTCCGTTTTAGGGCCCCTACTTTGGAACGTGGGATACGACTGGGTGTTGCGCGCTGCCCTTCCCCCACGGGTACGATTGTTCTGCTACGCAGACGATACTCTCGTCACCGTCAGGGGGAGGGATCTGGAGGAGACCTTACGCATGGCCTCCGTGTTTACCACCCTAATTGTACAGCGCATCGAGTCGCTGGGCCTTAGGGTGGCGCGTCAAAAAACCGAGGCCCTTCTATTCCACGGGCCTCGTCGAGGAGCGCCTTCAGGGGCCGAAATAGTGGTAGACGGCGTTAGAGTGCCGCTTCAGCGGCACTTTAAGTATTTGGGACTCGTCATCGACGGGAGGTGGGGGTTCGACGAGCACTTTCGTCGCCTCGAACCCCGCCTCCTTGGGGCTGCTGACGCGCTCGGGCGTCTTCTCCCGAACGTCGGGGGCCCGAGCGCAACTGTCAGACGGCTATATGCGGGCATAGTCCGTAGTATGGCCCTATACGGGGCTCCAGTATGGGCCGATGCTCTTGGCCCTCGCGCGGTCGCGTCTCTTCACAGGGCACAGCGCGCCGTGGCGCTGAGGGCCATAAGAGCATACAGGACGGTGTCCCATGCGGCGGCGTGTGTCATAGCGGGTACTCCTTCCTGGGAGTTGACGGCCCACGTCTTGGCGGCGGCCTACCGCGTCCGAGTGGACGCTAGGGATGGCGACCGGCGCTTGGCGCCTAGGGAGAGGGCCTCCGCTCTGGAGGAGGCCACAGTGGAGGTGTTCGCCGTGTGGTTCGAGGAGCTCGAGGAGCTTAGGGGTTCGGCCTCGGTCTCTGGCACGTTGTCCAGGACCTTGGAGGCCATGCACCCCTTCCTCACCACATGGGCGAACCGGCATCACGGGTCACTGTCGTACCACCTGGTGCAGATCCTTAGCGGCCATGGTTCGTTTGGCCGCTATCTGCACCGCATTGGACGCGAGGTGACCCCCGAGTGCCACCACTGTGGCGCTGCTGAGGATACAGCGCAGCACACCCTGGAAGTGTGTCCGGCCTTTTCCTCACAGCGCCAAGAGCTGGCCGCCGTCATAGGCGATGACCTCTCCCTCCAAAATGTGGTTTGTGCCATGTTGGAGGGAGAGAGGACGTGGGACGCGGTGGACTCGTTCTGTGTAGAGGTGATGACACAGAAGGAGGAGGCAGAGAGGGCCAGGGAGGACGACCCCCAGGCCGCTCCGTGTCGCCGCAGACGCATGGGACGAAGGAGGCGGCAATTCGCCCGCCTACTTCCTCCTGACGGCAACCAGCGGGGTCCTGGGTTGGGAAGCCCGGACCCTGCATTGCACCGGTTGCCGCCAGTCGCTGATCCCCTGGATGCCCCGGGGGATCACCGGCCTCCCCATTTTGGGGGGGTGAGAGGGGCTCGCCCTAGGCGAGCAGACGCCGACGAGGTCGTGGAAGTGTTCGTAAGAGTTCCCATGACCTTGTCCGGCAGCGATGCGGCCCTCCTCGGCGTATCCTCTTCGTCTGATGATGAGGAGGATGCGGCGATGATGGCCGTTCTCGCGCCAAGGCGTATGTGAGGGGCATCGATGGGTTTTAGTCGGTAGGCCGCGGCATTGCACTCCCTGGTGGACATACCATCCCGTCTGCCAGGGGCCGCGGAGAGTCCGACATAACCCCGCGCCTTCCCAAGCGCGGGGTATGCGTACTGCATTTCCCATCGTTAAAAAAAAAAAAAAAGGTTAGGTTAGGTTTCCGTGTGCAGTTTCCAGTCTGCCATCGGACGCGTCCCCGGGTTGCGGATAGGGGAACGCCCCCCAGATATGGGGGGTACCGGCCTTGGCCGGCGCGGACAGAAACTGGTGTGTGGCCGCCTGCCCTTCTTAGGGCGGGCATTGCACGGTCACACAAACCCGTAACCCCGCATTGAGCGGGGCCGGGGGCCTTCGGGCTGCGAGGAAGAAAACCTCTCTAAAAAATTACCCCCTGGGTGAACTCCCCCTTCTTGTCAAGAAGGGGTGTGAGTGTCACCGGTGGACCCGCTTGCGGGTCGTGGTATGGCCGGACTTTATCCGGCGGCCACATTTTTGTGGCAGTGTGGGGGCGTTTTTACGCCATGGCACTCTGTGCCTTTGAGGTGTGTCGCACTCGACACCTTCGGGCTTCAGCCCACCCGCGCGGCGGTGGACCCAGTGGGGTTCGCCGTCGGGCAACCCGTAGGCCCATTGAGCGGAGACGGGGGTTCGGCGCACTGAGCGTCGGGCCGCGTGGAAGACAACCACTATAAAAAATCACCCCAATCCTAAGGTCTGGTCCGTGCCGATGGGATGAGTGGCTGGAGGGTTTCCAGTCGCGAACGGCCACCCCAGGGAGCTCCCCCTCAAAAAGCGTATCATGGAAATCGGTCAGAAAACAAAACGTCCCCAGGGGGTATCAGTCCCCCCCGTAGGACCGCGCGAGGCGGCTGCGGGCAGCCAGATGTATCTGGGGCTGGCTAACCCGATTTCCACCTTATCTTCGAATACGAGTGCGAGTAAATGCGAACCCGTTGAGAGCGGGCGTTCGCCGGTATCCGGGCCGGCGTTCGAAAAATCCGAATGCAACCGAGGCGTTAGTGGGAGTAGAGAAGGAGGAGTGTTGCTCCAATTTGGGAGTGGTGAGGTCACGCCTGGAGCCGCGCGGTCGCGGTCTGGCTCGGCGGCCTCTGTAAATAGTTGTAAATTTGTAAATAGTGTTTGTAAAAATCTTGTAAATATAGGTAAGGAAACTGGGACGGCGGTTGCGTCCCAGTCCAGGAAGAGACAGGTGGACGAGTCAGACTCGTCCTCCAAATCGTGTCAGTCTGTCATTTCTCGGACTGACTCGATACTAATGACGGAGGAACCTTCCGACGGTGCATCCAACACCTCGCGCCGGCGGAAGAAGAAAAAAAGGAGGAGTTTGATCGAGTTGGACTCTGGTTCTGACACCGACCTCCCCATGGAGATGACGAGGCAAAATGAGGCCGACAAACAGGCCGCAAAACCAGCCTCCCCCAGCAAAGGGCGCGGGCGTGGTCGAGGACGCCCCCCTACAACAGGGGAATACGTTGGTCTAGCCAAGGCGAAGCGCGAGCTGGCCAAAGCTGAGCGTGAAGAGCAGCAACTCCGCCTCGACCGAGAAATCGCCGAGGCGGAGAAGAGGGCCTACGAGACTAGGTCCAAATTTCTGGAGAGCAGAACGGCCCCCAGCACATCATTGCTGACAGCCTCTGCCCCGAAAACTGCCCTCGATATCGAGGAGGTGATCAAGGCGGACTGTGGGGTCATCGCTGAAGTGGCGAAAAAATCGTCACATCTTTGTGGGTCATACCAGAAGGCCCTTAAAAAAGCGGCACAGTCCATCCAGGACTGCTTCGAGGAGATGGCCCAAAAGACCGTCACCGAGGACATGAGGGTGCTCAAAGCCGAGAATGCGGCTCTGAGCAAGGAGCTCGCCGAACTACGGCAGAGCGTCTCAGAGTTAACAAAGGAACTAAAGTCCCTCCAGAAGAAACCCCGACGGCGTTCCCGCACACCGGTGAGCTGTGAGGAGGTAGAGATGGTGGTTGAGCTTGCTCCCCCTACTCCCTCCGCTCCAGCCCCCTCGGTGCCTCCGCCTCCTTCCACTGCCGGTTCTGGTCCGGTAGTCGGAATGGAAGATACGGAACTCGGCCTCCAAGGTTTTGAGGCTCGGATTCTGCGCGCGGTTGGTAAAATGTTCGATGCCCGCTTTGAGGGCATCAAAGAGCGACTCCTCCCTGAGAGGAGCTATCGACCACCGCTAGCAGCAGATAAGAAGGTACCACCTGCGCAATCCAAGCAGACAGTGAGCACCTCCAAGAATGTTGACCCGCCCGTCAAATCAACGAAGGCAAAGAGCAAAGCTGCCGGCAAGGACAAAAACCCCTCTGCCGGCAAACCAGAGAAGAACAAGCCCGCGGCGCCACCACAGGCATCCGCGTCTGGGAAAAGGGCGCCCCCTCCAATAAGGGAGGAACCCCCAGTACCGGTGGAGTCCGAATGGACCACTGTGGGCAAGAGGAGAAGGAGGAGAAGCAAAAAGGCCCTTGCCGATGAGACGCCGGCAGAGAGCTCCGCCAAGCCCTCCAACTCCGTAGCAGCGAAGCCGAAGTCGGTACGCAAAGGCGCCCCGACTCAAGCTCCATCCACTAAGTCGGCCAAAAAACCGGCCAAACTAAAGTTGACTCCCCCCAAATCGGCAGCTGTTGTTGTCACTCTTGATGCCGCAGCAGCCGAGAAGGGAGTCACTTATGCCGAGGCTTTGGGCAAAGCTCGATGTGCCATCAATTTTGATGAGCTCGAGCTCGGCAGATTGAGGTGTCGCCACACGGCCACTGGGGCCCGCATTATCGAGGTTTTCGGCACTCAATCTGCCGAAAAAGCAGAGCTCCTGGCCGAAAAGCTGCGGGAGACTCTTTCTGAGGTGGCGAAAGTTGTCCAGCCGGTTAAGTGCGCCGGCCTGCGGGTCTCTGGTCTCGACGACTCCATTTCCCGGGAGGAATTGGCTGCGGTGATCGCCAAAAAAGGCGATTGCCATCAGGACCAGGTTAAAGTGGGAGAAATCCGGACTGGTCCTGGAGGTTCTGGTGCGGCGCTGGTACGATGCCCGGTCACCGCAGCCAAAAAACTTGTGGATGCCGGGCGGCTGCTCATCGGGTGGAGCTCGGCGAGCGTGAGCATATTGGAAACTCGGCCCATGCGCTGTTATAAGTGCTTCGGGACGGGTCACTCCAGGCAATGTTGCCCCTCCTCTATTGACAGGAGTGGGCAATGCTTTCGGTGCGGAAAAGACGGCCACAAACACTCCACATGCAGCGCGGAGCCACACTGTGCCGTCTGCGCAGCCGCCCGAAAACCAGCGGGTCATGTAATGGCGGGGAGAAAATGCAATCCTCCCCAAACAAGAGGGAAGGTTCTCGATAGCAGGCCAAGACCCTCTACAGCGGGTGCACCTAGCACAGCTAGGCAGGAGGAAGCAATGGAGTCTTAATGGACTTAAGACGCCCATTAAGCTTCCTCCAGAGCAATTTAAACCACGCCGCCAGGGCCCAAGACCTGCTGCTGCAAGTCCTGGCGGAGTGGTCCGTGGACGTTGCTGTCGCCGCGGAGCCATATTTTGTTCCTGACCGGCCCAACTGGGTCGGTGATCGGAATGGCTCCGTGGCCATCGTCGTGCGTCCGGCGCCGGGGTTCACGCCCCCTACAATGGTGGAAAGGGGCTCCGGATATGTAGTGGCCAACTGGGAGAGTATCACCTTGGTCGGTGTTTACTTCTCCCCCAATAGGCCGCTGGCTGATTTGGAGGTTTTCCTCGTGGGTGTCGCGAGTGCCGTGAGGCGTGCCGCCCCGCGCCAAGTCCTGTTGTTAGGGGACCTGAACGCGAAATCGGTGGTCTGGGGCAACCCGTCCACCGACGCTCGCGGCCAGGCTGTTGAGTTGTGGGCCGCCGCCACCGGTCTCTCACTCCTAAATAGGGGGTCAGCCCTGACCTGTGTTCGCCGTCAGGGCGGGTCGGTCGTCGACGTTTCGTTCGCGACCCCCGCCCTTGCCCGCAGAATCCGGGATTGGCGGGTGATGACGCGGGTGGAGAGTCTCTCGGATCATCGCTACATCCGATTTGAGATTCCCACCCAGCGCTCCCCGCCCACGCAGGCTTCCAGAGAGGATCGTGCCCCCCGCTGGGCTTTGAGCCGACTCAACAAGGAGTTGGCGGAGGAGGCGGCTATAGTTCAGAGCTGGTGTTTGCGGCCAACGGACGGTCCCAACGTAGACGAAGGTGCCTTTCGCTTTCGGGAAGCCCTCACGGAGGTGTGCGAGGCTTCAATGCCCCGATCGCGCCCTCCGAGGGACCGTACCGCGGCTTATTGGTGGTCTCAGGACCTAGCAGACCTAAGAGCAGCCTGTACTTCAGCCCGGCGGGCATATACTCGCCACCGGCGACGGCGCGTCAGAAACGCACAGGAGGAGGACCACCTGTATGAACAATATAGGGAGTCCAAGAAGGCCCTGCAGACGGCCATCTCCCGCTCCAAGGAGGAGGCTAGGGAAGAGATGCTGCAGGGCCTCAATGAGGATCCGTGGGGGCGGCCTTATAAAACCGCACGCAATCAGTTGCGATCGCGTGGTGCCCCCCTCACGGAGACGATGGACCCCGGTCTTCTTCATACGGTGGTCCAGGAGTTGTTCCCTCCAATTGGAGACCATCTTCCGCCGAACATGGCCCCGCCGCACGAGGCAAACGTGGCCTTAGAAGTGGGCAACCCACCTCCAATCGGAGAGGAGGAATTTGATTCGGCTATCTCCCGGCTCAAAGGGAAGTGCACCGCCCCTGGTCCTGATGGGGTCCCGGGCAAAGTTCTGGGGCTCTCTGTTAAACATCTGGGGGACCACCTTCGGGAACTGTTCAATGCGTGTCTCCGCACCGGGCAGTTCCCGAAGCCATGGAAAAATGGCATTCTCTGCCTCCTCCGCAAGGAGAACAGACCAGTGGACGACCCGTCTGGGTATCGCCCAATAGTGTTGCTGGATGAGGTCGGCAAGGTATTTGAGAGGGTTGTCGCCTCCCGCCTCATCCAGCACATGACCGAAGTAGGGCCGAATTTGACCGATGTACAGTTTGGCTTCCGCGTGGGGCGTTCTACTATCGACGCCCTTACCGGGCTGAGGGAGCTCGTGAGCAGCGCGACCGACAATGGGGAGAGGGTATTGGCGGTGTCTTTAGACATCGCCAATGCCTTCAACACCCTCCCCTTCAACACCATCTTGGAGGCACTACGTTACTACGGGGTGCCCCAATACTTGCTGCGCGTCCTCAGCAGTTATCTCGAGGAAAGGGACATTGTTTTCGTTGGCCAAGGTGGTATAACTGGCCGGCATCCTATGTCGCGCGGCGTTCCACAGGGGTCCGTTTTGGGGCCCCTCCTCTGGAACGTCGGCTACGACTGGGTACTTCGTGCCGCCCTCCCCCCGCGAGTTAAGTTGTTCTGCTATGCAGACGACACACTTGTCACCGCGAGGGGAGGGGACCTAGAGGAGGCCCTTCGGCTGGCCTCGGTGTTTGCCACCTTGGTCGTTCAACGGATTGAGGCCCTTGGCCTGAAAGTGGCGTTACACAAAACCGAGGCCCTGTTATTTCACGGGCCTCGCAGAGGAGCCCCACCGGGCACTGAAATCTCGGTGTCCGGTGTGAGAGTGCCGCTACAACGGCACATCAAATACCTCGGTTTGGTGATAGACGGGAGGTGGGGGTTCGACGAACACTTTCGTCGCCTCGAACCCCGCCTCCTTGGTGCTGCCGATGCGCTCGGGCGTCTTCTCCCGAATGTCGGGGGCCCGAGCGCATCCGTCCGCCGTCTTTACGCGGGCATCATTAAAAGTATGGCCCTATATGGGGCTCCAGTCTGGGCGGACGCCCTCAGTTCCCGCGCAATTGCGTCCCTTCACAGGGCGCAGCGCGCAATGGCACTGAGGGCGATAAGAGGGTACCGCACGATCTCGCATACGGCGGCGTGCATTCTGGCCGGGACAGCACCTTGGGAGCTGGTTGCCCATGTTTTAGCAGCAGCCTACAGGTTGCGCAATGATGCCAACGACCGACGCCTACACGCTCGGGAGAGGGCCGCCTTGGCTGAAGATGCGAACCATGAGGCGTACCGTACTTGGTACGCGGAGTTGGAGGAGCTCCTTTGCAGCGGCTCGGCCTCCAGTACCTTGCAAAGGACTGTCGAGGCCTTGAGCCCCTGCCTCACAATGTGGGCCAATCGACGGCACGGGTCCCTCTCTTACCACTTGGTCCAGATCCTCAGTGGCCACGGATCGTTCGGCCGCTACCTGAACCGGATCGGTAGAGAGGTGACCCCCAAGTGCCATCACTGCGAAGCGGCGGAGGATAGCGCGCAGCACACCCTCCAGGTGTGTCCGGCTTTTGCCGAAGAGCGCGCTAATTTAATCGCCGAGATAGGCGACGATCTCTCGCTCCACACCGTGGTGTGTTATATGTTAGAGAGCGAGAGATCTTGGAATGTGGTGGACTCCTTCTGCGTCGAAGTCATGAAGCAGAAGGAGGATGCGGAAAGAGCCAGGGAGGATGACCCCCGGGCTGATCCGTGTCGCCGCAGAGGGACGGGACGAAGGAGGCGGCAGTTCGCCCGCCTACTTCCTCCTGACGACAACCAGCGGGACCCTGGTCTGGGAAACCTGGGTCCTGCATTGCACCGGTTGCCGCCAGTCGCTGATCCCCTGGATGCCCCGGGGGATCACCGGCCTCCCCATTTTGGGGGGGTGAGAGGGGCTCGCCCTAGGCGAGCAGACGCCGACGAGGTCGTGGAAGTGTTCGTAAGAGTTCCCATGACCTTGTCCGGCAGCGATGCGGCCCTCCTCGGCGTATCCTCTTCGTCTGATGATGAGGAGGATGCGACGATGATGGCCGTTCTCGCGCCAAGGCGTCCTTGAGGGGCATAGTTGGGTTTTAGTCGGTAGGCCGCGGCATTGCACTCCCTGGTGGACATACCATCTCGTCTGCCAGGGGCCGCGGAGAGTCCGACATAACCTCGCGCCTCCCAAGCGCGAGGTATGCGTAACGCATTTCCCAACTATAAAAAAAAAAAAAAAAAAAAAAAAAAGGTTAGGTTAGGTTAGGTTAGGTTAGGTTAGGTTAGGTTAGGTTGGGGTGCGATGTCAGAACACCTCCTCGTGGTGCACCCTGGGCAACCCGGCAGATTTTCTGCCGCGGGCTAAGAGTCTGACAGCTGCCCCGTGGAGGGGGCGTGGTGTGGCCGGGTTTAACCCGGCGGGCCACTTCACGTGGCCATGTGGGGCGTCACCTCCCCTTCTTTTTGAAGATGGGGTTGTGTGTCGCCTGGGGACCCGCTCGCGGGTCATGGCGCGTTGCGCCTTGTGCCGTTGCCCCTTTGATCGGGTTGGTGCGGGTCCTTGTTGAGCTTCGGCATGTCGTTGTTCCGAGGCTCGGAGACTCGTAGAGCTCCGGCGTGTCGTTGTTCCAAGGACTGAGGCTGACACGATCAACGTGTGGCTTCGGCACACTTGTGCGGCCCTCATGAGGGGGGCGTGGGATGGCCGAGTGCTACTCGGCGGGCCACCTCGTGTGGCCACCGTGGCCGCTTTTTGCGGTGGGTCGTCGCTTTGGCGCCGCTGAGCTTCGGCTCGTGTGCGCGGCGATGGATCCAGTGGGGTCTGCCGTCGGGCAAGCCCGTTACCCCGCACTGAGCGGGGCCGGGGGCCTGGCGCACTGAGCGTCGGGCCGCGTGGAAGAAAACCACAGTAAAAAATTACCACCCGGAGTATGCCCCGGGAACTCCTCTCCATCTCCATCTTGGAGAGGGCGTGAGGGGCCCGCCATTGGTGGGCAGGTGCCGCGGACGGGGTTATGGTCGGTCTGTAAGGGTTCCCACGACCTCGTTCGGCAGCGGCGCGTCCTTTGGACGTGGCTGCGCTAGGCGCCAAAGAGGGCATATCGAGGGGTTTAGTGGGTAGTCGCTCGCTGCGGAGTCCCACACACCCTTGCCCCTGCGGGGGCTTGGACGGTGCGCAAACGCATTCCACTCGTAAAAAAAAAAAAAAAAAAAAGGTTAGGTTAGGTTGGGGTGCGATGTCAGAACACCTCCTCGTGGTGCACCCTGGGCAACCCGGCAGATTTTCTGCCGCGGGCTAAGAGTCTGACAGCTGCCCCGTGGAGGGGGCGTGGTGTGGCCGGGTTTAACCCGGCGGGCCACTTCACGTGGCCATGTGGGGCGTCACCTCCCCTTCTTTTTGAAGATGGGGTTGTGTGTCGCCTGGGGACCCGCTCGCGGGTCATGGCGCGTTGCGCCTTGTGCCGTTGCCCCTTTGATCGGGTTGGTGCGGGTCCTTGTTGAGCTTCGGCATGTCGTTGTTCCGAGTCGGTGCAAGCTCGTTGAGCTTCGGCGTGTCGTTGTTCCAAGGACTGAGGCTGACCCGATCAACGTGTGGCTTCGGTACACTTGTGCGGCTCCCATGAGGGGGGCGTGGGATGGCCGAGTGTTACTCGGCGGGCCACCTCGTGTGGTCACCGTGGCCGCTTTTTGCGGTGGGTCGGCGCTTCGGCGCCGCTGAGCTTCGGCTCGTGTGCGCGGCGGTGGATCCAGTGGGGTCTGCCGTCGGGCAAGCCCGTTACCCCGCACTGAGCGGGGCCGGGGGCCTGGCGCACTGAGCGTCGGGCCGCGTGGAAGAAAACCACAGTAAAAAATTACCACCCGGAGTATGCCCCGGGAACTCCTCTCCATCTCCATCTTGGAGAGGGCGTGAGGGGCCCGCCATTGGTGGGCAGGTGCCGCGGACGGGGTTATGGTCGGTCTGTAAGGGTTCCCACGACCTCGTTCGGCAGCGGCGCGTCCTTTGGACGTGGCTGCGCTAGGCGCCAAAGAGGGCATATCGAGGGGTTTAGTGGGTAGTCGCTCGCTGCGGAGTCCCACACACCCTTGCCCCTGCGGGGGCTTGGACGGTGTGCAAACGCATTCCCCTCGTAAAAAAAAAAAAAAAAAAAAAGGTTAGGTTAGGTTTCCGTGTGCAGTTTCCAGTCTGCCATCGGACGCGTCCCCGGGTTGCGGATAGGGGAACGCCCCCCAGATATGGGGGGTACCGGCTTTGGCCGGCGCGGACAGAAACTGGTGTGTGGCCGCCTGCCCTTCTCAGGGCGGGCATTGCACGGTCACACAAACCCGTAACCCCGCATTGAGCGGGGCCGGGGGCCTTCGGGCTGCGAGGAAGACAACCTCTATAAAAAATCACCCTCGAGGGCGGCATCTCGCTGCCGGCGGACCCGATTTCGGGTCCGCCGGATTTTGTCCGGCGGCCACTTTTTAGTGGCGGCGTGGGGGCGATCTTTCGCCACGGCGCTTTGCGCCTCTTGTCGTTGTCCGGATTGGCGTGTCTGGTTCGGGCGGCCTCGAGCTTCGGCTCACTCGCGCGGCGGTGGACCCAGTGGGGCCTGCCGTCGGGCGAACCCGTTACCCGCATTGAGCGGGCCGGGGGTTCGGCGCACTGAGCGCCGAACCAAGTGGAAGAAAACCACACTAAAAAATCACCCTAATCCCAAGGTCTGGTCCGTGCCGATGGGACGAATGGCTGGAAGGTCTCCAGTCCCGAACGGCCACCCAGGGAGCTCATCCCTTTTAAAAATGGCAAACCATGGAATCGAGCAAAAACAGAACGTATAGTCCCCAGGGGGTTTCAGTCCCTTCGGTAGGACCGCGCAAGGCGGCTGCCGAACGCCGGAGGTATATGGGGCCGGCTAACCTCGATTCCACCTCTGTTGATGCGACGTCAGCATCCAAATCCAAATGTGAACCCGTTAAGAGCGGGCTACCGCCGGTATCCGGGCCGGCGGCGGACAATATAACCGAGGCGTGTGGGAGTATGGACGAGTCAGGTGGAGTGCGACTCTGCTTTAGGAGCAGCAGCCGTAGCAGGAGTGGAGTGTCCACCCCGAGGGCCGATAGGTCCCGGAGTGGATCTGTACATAGTATTAGGAGTGTACATAGTGGTCTAGGTTTAAGTCTGAGCGAAAGCTCTGTAGATAGTTCTGTAAATAGTAGGGTAAGCAGCGTTGTACATAGCCGTGTAAATAGCCGTGTAAATAGCGATGCTGAAGAGATGGAGACGGATACTCTGTCATCATCCAAAAGTCGAAAGAGGGTGCTGGAGAAATCTGACTCTGCATCCTCTCTTTCTGGGCAGTCGGTTATCTCTTGTACCGACTCTGCCCTATTGTCGGATCACCCTTCTGAAGGGGCTGCTTCTGAGCAGTCGCGGCGCCGGAAGAAGGTCAAGAAGAAGGAGAACTCCAAGGGAGAAGATAAGGAGAATTCAACCCCGGCTGAATCAACCTCTAGTGGCGGGCGTGGGCGTGGCAGAGGTCGTCCCCCGACCACTGGAGAATATGTGGGACTCGCAAAGGCTAAACGCGAGCTTCTCGCGGTCGAAAAGGCAGAGGAGCAGGCTCGCCTGGACCGAGAGATTGCGGAGGCGGAGCGCAAGGCCTATGCCACGCGAGCCAAATATTTCGAGTCGAGATGTGATGGCGACGTCGACAAATCAGGAGATCCTGCCGAAAAGACGGCGATTGATCTTGAAGAGGTCGTCAAAAGCGACTGCCAGGTCATCGTTGATGTTGCCAAAAAGTCGTCACACTTAAGTGGCTCATATCAAAAAGCCCTCAAGAAGGCAGCGCAGTCGATCCAAGACTGTTTTGGAGAGGTCGCTCGCAAGACGATCTCCGACGATGCGCGCATTCTGAGGGCTGAGAATGATGCCCTCAAAAAGGAAATTGCCGAACTCCGGAAGAGCCTCTCGGAGTTGACAAATGAGGTTAAGTCCCTAGCGACCGACAAGGGCACAAACAAGAAGGCACGCCGAACCATCTCACCGGCGAATAATATGGACACCGATGTGGACCTCCCGGTTTCACTTCCGGAGCCCCTGATTTTAGAGGAGCCGACGCCAGCGCCGCAACCATTTACTCCACCCTCTGAAAAGGAGGAGTGGATACGCGACATGATGCTGCGCATCGGCGGCATGATAAATGCCAGATTCGAGGGTATTGAGAGCAGGCTGATGCCAGCTCCGAAACTCCGCCCACCTCTTGCGGCGGATAAGAAGACAGCAGCACCGAAGGACAGTCCCGCTGGAGCTGCCAAAAAGCCTGCTTCCAAATCGAGGGAGAAGCAACCGGCCAATAAGCCGGATCCACCCAAAGACATGGCCCCTAAGCCTACTCAGGCGAAGGAAGTGCCATCCAAAAAGGGGAAAGGGAAAGGGAAGACTTCGGAGCCATCTGTCAACACCAAGGCTGCTCCGGTCCCGGTCGCTTCCACAAGTACCCAAATCACTACCGAGAAATGGACGAAGGTGATTGGCCGAAAGGCTAAGGCCAAACAAGCCAAAGCCCAAGCCCAGTCAGAAGCGACCAAAGCAGCAACCGAAGCCCAAACTAAGGCTAAGGCGAAGCGTAAGAGGGCCAGGAAAAAGAAGGCGTTAAAGACACCCCGTAATCCTGCGGTGGTGCTCACTATCAAGCCTGACGCCCTGGAAAGTGTGTCCTACTCTGATGTTCTTCAGAAGGCGAGAGGAGAAATAAATTGGAGCGAGCTCGGGGTCGTGGACTTAAAGCTCCGCGGCACAGCGGCCGGTGCCCGGCTAATAGAGCTGCCTAAAGAAACCTCCCCTGAGATTGCCGACGTGCTGGCCCAAAAATTGAAAGAGGTGCTGCCTGCGGAAGTGTCGGTCTCCAGACCGGTCAAATGTGCCGAGGTACGCATATCCGGCCTGGATGACTCCGTGACGGAAGATGACGTACGGAATGCCATCGCCCGCGTCGGTAATTGTTCCGTGGAATCCATACGGGTGGGAGGGATACGCTTCAATCCCTACACCCTGGGCTCGATTTGGGCTAAATGCCCGATATCAGCCATCAGTGCCATTACCAGTGGCAAATTGCTGATCGGCTGGTCTTCAGCTAAGGTTAAGCTGCTCGAGCCCACACCGATGAAGTGCTATCGGTGCCAAGAGCCTGGTCATACAAGAGCCAGATGTTCGGTACATGATAGGAGTGACCTGTGCTTCCGCTGTGGGAAGGCAGGTCACAAGGCTAGAGATTGCGACGCCACTCCGAACTGCGCCATTTGTGCAGGCACAGGTAAGGCGGCCAATCATGTAATGGGGGGGAGGAACTGCCACCCTCCTAAGCGAAGAGGCAAAGTGGACCCCAGGACCAGGGTAACCACAACAAACCAGGAGGGCCGGGCTGAAAGGGACGGCACAGAGAATATGGAGACCTAATGGACGGTTACACCCCAATACAATTTTTACAGGGGAACATAAACCACTGCGCCGCTGCACAGGATCTTCTCCTTCAGACAATGGCGCAGTGGTCCACCGATATTTGCGCGGTGGCAGAGCCCTATTTTGTTCCTTCTCGGCCGAATTGGGCTTCAGATCTTGACGGCGTTGTGGCTATAATAACATCCACGAGAACCAGCACGTCCCCTCTTCTCATCAAAGAACGTGGACATGGATTTGTAGTGGTCAGCTGGAGTGATATGGTCGTGGTTGGGGTCTATTTCTCCCCAAACAGACCATTCGCGGAATTCGAGAGCTTCATTGATGGGGTAGGGGCCGCAATCCAGCGGAACTCGACACCCAAAATGATAGTTCTCGGAGACCTTAACGCGAAGTCTGAGTGGTGGGGCTCCCCAGCCACTGACCAAAGAGGGGAACTCGTCGAAGAGTGGGCAGCCATTTTGGGACTGTCTCTTCTCAATCGGGGATCGACAAACACCTGCATCCGACAGCAGGGGGGGTCCATAGTGGACGTTACGTTTGCTTCTCCTGCTGTCGAAAGTAGAGTTGTCAATTGGCGTGTGATAGAGAACACAGAGACACTCTCTGACCACCTCTACATCTGTTTCGGTGTAACAACATCTACTTCACCAACTCAGAGTAGGGACCGAAATAGGGCGACTCAGCCCCTCTTTCCGAGGTGGGCTGTATCTCGAATGAATGGTGAATTAGCAAAGGAGGCTGCGTTAATGCAGGCTTGGCTCTCCGATTCAAGACCAATTCGAGACGTAGATTCTGAAGCGTTCTGGCTACGCAATGCTCTTACGAGTGTCTGCGATACAGCTATGCCGCGCGTAAGACCTGTGGCCCGAAAGAAACACCTTTATTGGTGGTCGGGCGAATTGTCCGATCTCAGAACTCTCTGCACCAGGGCTAAGCGCCTGCATGCCCGCTACAGAAAACGGCGCACAAGAGATCCGGATACCGAGGAACGCCTTCTGGAGTCCTACAAGACAGCCAAGAGGACTTTTCAGATGGCCATTAAAACGGCCAAAAACAAGGCTTGGTCGGAAATGCTGGAGGGAATCGACTCCGATATGTGGGGCAGACCGTACCGCATGGTCCGGAATAAACTGCGGACAATCGCCCCACCCCTTACGGAAACCCTCCAGCCTGAATTCCTTGAGAGGACTATCTCTGTCCTTTTCCCAGGGAGGCTACCGGACTTTGTTCCTCCACTTATGGTAGCACAGAACCAGACGATGACCAGTCAGGCTCCCACAGTAACGGACGGCGAGTTTGATTCCGCGATGGAGCGCCTCAAAGCTAAGAAAAAGGCTCCTGGCCCGGATGGAGTCCCCGGGCGAGCACTTGTGGTAGCACTGCAACCACTTGGGCTTCGTTTCCGCGAGCTCATGGATCGCTGCCTTAGCGAAGGTAAATTCCCTTCTGACTGGAAGACGGGAAGGTTGGTTCTACTCAGAAAGGAGGGAAAGCCTGAGGATTCCCCGTCGGGATACCGACCCATCGTGCTCCTAAATGAAACGGCCAAAGTTTTCGAGCGTATTCTTGCGTCTCGCATAAACGACCATCTGAGCACGGTGGGACCCGACTTGGCGGAAAATCAATATGGATTTCGAGAGGGTCGTTCCACTATTGATGCAATATGCAGAGTGAAGGCTGTCTCCAAGGAGGTAGTTGAAGGTGGCGGTATGCTGTTAGCGATATCCCTTGATATCGCTAACGCTTTTAACTCGATCCCGACCGAGTGCATTCTCGCGGCGTTAAGGTACCATGAAGTACCTCTGTACATCCAGCGGGTCATCGAGGATTACTTCAGAGGGAGGGTGATCGTATTCACGGGTAGAGACGGAAGAGTCGTGAGGCGAGAGATGGTTAGAGGTGTTCCACAGGGCTCAGTCCTGGGCCCGTTATTGTGGAACATCGCCTACAATTATGTTCTACGTGGAAGTCTTCTCCGCGGGCTACAGCTGGTGTGCTATGCTGACGACACCTTGGTAACAGCCCGCGGAAGGAACTATCGGGAAGCTTCACTAGTTGCTACAGCCGGAGTGGCCCAAGTGGTGTCCCGTATCGAAAGCCTAGGCCTCAGGGTGGCCCTGGATAAAACCGAGGCTATAGCGTTTCATGGACCTCGGAATGGTCCCCCGCCGGGGGCGTACCTATTGATAAATGGGACAAAGGTGGCCTTTACTCCACACCTAAAATACCTCGGCTTGCTCCTCGATGGGAAGTGGAGCTTCGGAGAGCATTTTGCACGCCTGGCCCCTAAGCTAGTTGCCGCTGCCTCCGCGTTGGGAAGGCTCCTGCCAAATGTTGGAGGTCCGAGTGCCCTCTGCCGCCGCCTCTACGCAGGCGTGGTGGCATCAATGGCGCTCTACGGTGCTCCGGTGTGGTCCGATGCCCTGAATCAGCGAAACATCGCGCTCCTGCGCCGCCCACAGCGCATTGTCGCTATCAGGGCTATTCGCGGCTACCGGACCATCGCCACGGAGACAGCCTGTGCCCTAGCCGGAATGGCGCCATGGGACCTAGAGGCGGAAATACTCACAGCGGTATATGAGCGGAGGGCAGAGATCCGCGACAGAGGTGGGAGGCC